>BLBF01000020.1:16526959-16690533 GCA_015471245.1 Laticauda colubrina | reverse complement strand
TGGTCTTCATTGTGTCCCTGATCTCCAACAGCACACTGTGGTCCTGGCCCTCCAGTCTGCCTCTCTGCCTGCATCCTCTGGAGGTGGGGGTGGGGGTGGGGGTGGGTTGGCCTCTGGTGGTTGCTGCTTCTTCCTCCATTTGTGACAGCAGGGCATCATCCTCCATGGGATCCTCCAAGTCTGCCAGCATGGGAGTGCAGCTGTCGGGGGGGTGGGTTCTCTGCCGTGGGGCCCTCTGAAGACACCTGCCTGGACAGGGTAGCTTGCTCCTGGCTGGAAGAGGACTGGCTGTCTGTGGGCTGTCTGAGGGAGAGGGGTCTGAGAGGGGCTGCTCCTCGGTGGTGGATCTCACCCTCCAGGAAACTGCACTTGGCCATGACGTACATCTCCCGGTCAGTGAGCTTGACAGAGGCCTGCCCGGATTTCTTGAAATGTAGCTTGCCATACCAGGTGTGCATGTGCTTCCACCATCCCAGGAGTACATCTGCAGTGTAGCCCAGGCTCTCTGCCTTGTATCTCCAAGCTGCCTGCTTCTTCTTGGTGTCCTGATACAGTCTGTGGCCCTTTCTCCAGAGGTACTCGTTCTCCCTCAGCCATTCCAGCACCTCTTCCTCATGCTCCTCAGAAACGGTGTACTGTTTCCTCTCTCCCTTCTCCTTCCCTTGCCTCTTTCTCCCTCTGGCAGGGGCTTCAGCAGCAGGGGCTTCAGGGGCTTCAGCAGCAGGGCCTTCAGGGGCTTCAGCAGCAGGGCCTTCAGGGGCTTCAGCAGCAGGGCTTTGAGGGCCTTGGGGCTGGTCCACCACAGCAGCAGCAGCAGCAGCTTCAGAGTCAGTGCCAGGGGGTGGGATGCTGGTTCTGGCCTTCTTGCAGGGCTTGAACGAGTAGGCACGGGCTTCCTCTTCTTGCCTGACTGACGAACCATGGTGTTCCTGCTAAATGTATGTGGCAGCACATCTTTCCTCTGAATGCTGACTGCGTGCGAGCTGCATCCTTTTATATCCACAGAGCTGACGCAATTCATACTCTCCACATGCGCAGTGAACGCTTTGCATCTGATATATATCTGCGCGGCATCTGCTTTGCTTCCTATAGGCATCCGTAATGCATCCGCGTCATCTGCTATGCATCCACCCCTTCCACTATGCGTTCGCTTCGCAATTCTCCCCCAGAACCCCTTCGATGTGTCATCCGCTTCCATCCGCTTTCATCCGCTAGGCTTCCTATGAACATCCGTTTAACATCCCCGCTACATACTACCATGTCCGTTCTTTTCCGTTCTGTTTATGCAAATTTTCGCCACTTTTGGGAGCAGATGACAACAGATGGAGCCATCCCCGAAATTTTGCTCATCCGCTGTGTCCTTTGTGCATATGTTTTGTGTCCGTTGGCCAGTGGGACCGGGCCTTTAGACTCTTTGCTGAAAGGATGAACAAAGGATACCTCTTCAAATAATACTAGGAGTTTTTTTTAAGGGATGGTGCATCAATGACCAATTGTGGAATCCCCAGTTGTCAAATAGCATCAGGAATCTTTTACCCTGTAGAATGCCAGTTCTATTGAAAATTTGTATCTAGTCCATATATCTCAAGCTGCAGGTGTGAGACTTATTTGATGGGATAATCTTCCTCCAGTTGCCTCTCTAGCTAGGGATGTATATGGAATTGTGATGCTGTGCATGTAGCACCAGAACACCTGGGTAACTACATACCAGTAACTGGAACCTTTACTTCATTCTTTAAATACCTTTTGTGGCTAAAGACTTAACTCAGTATTTAATTCCTAACATTTCTTCAAGACAATGAGGACTCCCCCTCCTCCCCTATGATGACATCGCTGACCCCCTCAGAGGTCCATGAATCACAGGTTGAGAATCACTGGTACATACAATTAAGAGTATAATTTGGCAGCATAAAGAAGATCACAGATTCCTTAACCTGACCTAACAAACAAGCATTCTCTTCTTCCTCGAGTCTAATATTCCACATCCAGACGTATGTTAAAATGGGGATATATTAAATTCACTTGCTATTTGACCTAGTAAAATATGGATATGTCAGCTCTGATTGGGACAATGAGTTTATAGCCTCTAATGGCTGCAGGGGAAAAAAGAATTAGGTCACTGGAGGGAATGGACCTGATATTTTGGGGTCTTGAGGAGAAACATATTTTTATGCCTAATTTTAAAACAAATAGTTATTTTTAAAAAGATTTTGCCATTTAATTTTAAAAGTGCAAATTAGGAATCTCCCAAAACGGATTCGAGGTTTACATACAGTCCATGGATTCAGGTAGGTTGTCCCTGTTTTACAAAAGTCTATTTAAATTAACGTATTTATTATATTGTGAAATGTTAAACAGCAACTCAACTTTCAGCAGTTCATTTAGTGACTGCTTGAAGTTATAATGTCACTGAAAAAACGGCCATTTTACACACAACTATTACATCATCATTCCCATGCTCACAGGATCAAAATTCAGATACTTGACAACTGACTCATATTTATGACAGCTACAGTGTCCTGAAGTCATGTGATCACCTTTTATGACCCTCGTTGATTATGACAAGCATAATCAATGGGGAAGCAAGATTCACTTAACAATCGTGTTACTAACGAATCTGCATCCAGACCGGAAGCTGAATAACAAGTTTTGTGGTGCGGCCGGAACAATCTTGAACTGAACACACTCAAAACTGTAGAAATGATAATAGATTTTAGGAGAAACCATCCTATATTATCACTTCTTATAGTACTAGACAACACAGTATCAACAGTAGAGACCTTCAAGTTTCAAAATTCTATAATATCTCAAAACTTAAAATGGACACCTAACATCAAAAACGTCATCAGAAAAGCACAAGGAAAGTTCTTCCTGCACCAACTCAGAAACTCAAACTGCCCAAGGAGCTGCTGATCCAGTTCTACAGAGGAATTATTGAGTCTATCATCTGCATCTCTACAACTGCCCGATTTGGTTCTGGAACTTCAATGGGTAATCAGAACTGCAGAAAAAGCAATTGCTACCAGCCTGCTTTCTATTGAGGACTTGTTTACTGCACAAGCCAGGAGGAGGACTGTGAAAATATCTACAGACCCCTCACATCCTGGACATAAACTGTTTCAACTTCTTCCCTCTAGACGACGCTAAAGGGCATTGCATGCCAGAACAGACACAAGGAGAGGTGTCCCCCCCTCCATGCCATCACTCTGCTAAACAACTAATTCCCACAACACTATCAAACTACCTAGCTATGTTACTATTCTTCTCATCTTTCCTATTACTACTACTTCCTATCTTCTTATAACTTTGTTGCTTGTATCTTATGATTTATATTGTTTTATTTAGTATTGTAGTATGATTTATGTTGGTTGCTTATCTTATGATTCATGATAAATGTATTTTTATGATGATTATGATCATGATTTATCACTTGTTGCTTGTATGTACACTGAGAGTTTATGCACCAGAGACAAATTGGTCAATAAAGAATCCTATAAGTCTGTCTTTTGGAGATACATATGCAATGTCTCTCATGCACATACAAAAGGAGTAGGATTCACAGCAGAGAATTTGTTGTTCTGCATCTCCTCCTCCCCCAGTTCATTCTCAGGGAATGGGACAAAGTACAGTTCTCTGAGGGTTTTGTCGCATACACACAAAAAGTACAAGTATCCATTTTCTACATTACCAGATATTATAACTGTATAGTTGTTATGACTATAGGGTTTATCTAGTCTTCCTGCTTGAAGAATGGGTAGCAGGTGCAAATCCCAACAGAATATTTGTATCTCAGGGTTGAACTGTGGAGTCCTGGGTATTCTCTGTACTTCATTGTTTTCTTGCAGACACCACTTCCAAACTAGGTAACATTGTGCTAGAAGAAAGTGGGGGTGCAACCCTGGTGAATGCAATCGTGTCTAGGCCTTCTACTCTGATATTTATAATTGTGTAGAAACAGCCACTCTCCTCTCAAGAAAAGTAAGATTTTGCTTGTTAGAATAATGTGGAGCAGAAGAGCAAAAAGTTTAGCAAGCAGAATGGTGGACATTAATAAAGCAGTCTTTAGTTGAACAGATTTCCTTTTGCTCGTCCTAGATGATAGCTGTGTGAGCTTTTTTCCCCTGCTCCATTGGAATGAACAAAGCAGTTTTAAACTAGTTAAACTTCCTGTTTCTTGCTCTCTTGATATATTCTAGTTCGTTTAGATGCCTGATTATGGACTTTGTTCCCCTACAGGTTGAATAGGATTCTATCCAGAATCTTTTTATGATGCAGAGATCATTAAAAAAAAAAACCTGGTTCACAGTCATGGCAGTAGTGAAATAATTCAAACAATACCAAATTAACTTTATGAAAGTTTGTACCACTTCATTGGTCTTGAACTATCCAGTCATTATGCACCGTCCATTATAGTGAAAAAGCCTGCTTTTAAAATTGTATTTAATTAGCAAGAAAGAGAGGAAATGTTTAAAAAGCGATAAATACCTACATTTAAAAAGGCGAGTTTGGCTTCTGGTTCAGAAGCACACCAGCTTGGATGAAAGGAATAATTGCACATTACATACATCTTAGGGCTGACAGTAAAAACTGGGAACATTTTAGATGTTTCAAGGACATGGCAACTCTGGAAAATCTTGTGAAGGCATTTCCCCTGTATGCACAGCCAGCGTCTGTATGAAGATGTATCAGAAAAGTCCCCAACAGGAAAGATGTACAGATAGTCCCCAACTTACAATAGGTCACTTACTGACCATTCAAAGTTATGATGGACCTCTCCAGGGCTACTTATTACCCAGATTCAAAGTTCTAACACCTCCCAGGTCATGTGATTACATTTGAGGTGTTTGGAAATTGGCCCACTTTTACAGTTGTATGTGGTCGCATGACTGCAATTTATGATACTTTTTTGCCAGAAACCAATGCTTTTGGTTGTTAACAATGGACTTGCTTAACAATTGCTGCAAAAAAATAGAATAAAGTTGGATGCAGTTACCTCGTGACCTGCTTAAGGACTGGAACAACTTATTACTGTAATTTTAGTTTCAGTAACAGTTGTAAGTTGAAGAGTACATGTAGGCAGTGCAGTATAGTGCATTGCATTCAATTGTGCATTGCAGCACAAGTACTTATGTGCAGACAACTATGTTTAGCCTACCATTTTGGTCGTCCATCAGACTAGAAACTGGGAGACTGTGAGTTCGTTCTGCCTTAGGCACAACTGGGTGACCTTAGGCCAGTCATTCTCTCTGACCCAAGAAGGAGCTACTTCCAAAATTTTGCCAAGAAGAGTCAATAATGACCTGAAAGCACAACCCCACCCCGCAAAACAAAAACATTTATATTGTGCCTTTTGTAAAGGAGTTCAAGATATAGAGTGTCCTCCTCTTTTCCATGACAACAACCCTGCAAGGTTGAGCTGTGTGAGAACGACATAGGCACTCCCTGCCTCTAGAATAGAATAGAGGGGGTAGACTAGTGTGTATTAGAGCAGCGGGCCCCCAACCTTTTGGGCACCAGGGACCGGTTCTATGAAGAGAAGTTTTTCCGTGGACCGGAGGAGGCATGGTTTCATGTGCTGCGGATGGGGCTTAGTTTGTTTGCACAGCCCAGTTTTTGGCATGCTGCAGCCTGGTGCCAGTCCACAAACTGGGGTTGGAGACCCCTGTATTAGAGGGCAAAGTAAAACCTGGGTCTTCCTGATTTAATCCAACATTGGAAGGGGCTAAACCACATTGTCTCTTTCCCAATTCTGCAGTCTGCTTTTGGAAAGGAAGGGCGTGCCAAAAAGGGACTGATGATAGAATAGATATTCCTAACCAATGGACATCTCAGCTCTGGTTGCTTGCACGGCACCAGCACATTGCTTGCCAAAGTATTCATGTACACTGGCTTTCTCTCATGGGTCCAGTAAAAACCAGAACTCCAAGCTGTGTCCAACAAACAGGAAGTGTAGTTACTTTGCGCTGTTCCCCTGTATATCAGTAAAGCTTCCTGCCCACAGCCTTGTCTTGTTCACGATACTGGAGGAATGGATAACCTTGAGCGGGTGTTGAATAGCAGACAACTGTTTCTGAGATAAGCTGTAGATGGCAGGGAGAGGGAGATGATCACAGCGTATACATAATATAATAACACTTATTTCAGGTTGCTGCTTCCATTTTAACTCAGTCTGCTGTGATTAATGTTGTCGCTTAGGCTAAACCGTTTTGAGCCCGTGCCAAACCACCTTCAGATCTGCGGCCATGGTGGAGAGGTTTCTAGTAGGGCAACATTCAAAGCCTTCATTAAAAACAACCACCTGTGAAAGTGCTTTTTCAAGAGGCAAGTGGACTTTCTGGTTTTTCTTTGGAAGACATTCGGCTTG
This sequence comes from Laticauda colubrina, assembly GCA_015471245.1. Classification (NCBI taxonomy): domain Eukaryota; kingdom Metazoa; phylum Chordata; class Lepidosauria; order Squamata; family Elapidae; genus Laticauda; species Laticauda colubrina. The sequence continues at coordinate 16,684,169 of BLBF01000020.1, read as the reverse complement.
TTCAACTCTGAATCTTGTTTTTCTTCGAAGAGGTTTTGCTTCTCATCCCAGAAACTTCTTCAGCTCAGAGCTGAGGAAGCTTCTTGGAGGAGAAGTGAAATGTCTTCAGAGAAAAAGCAGAAAATCCAGTCGCCTCTTGGAAAAAAAGCACCTTTGGGACAACCATGATCTGGATGACTGAGAAACTCCACGGACAACCCCTCGGAAGTTCTTCACCTCGATGATAAACCAGAGGGAAAGCGCTGGTTTTGAGTGTTGGGAGCCTGGGATGAAACATCGGGGAGGCGTCCTCTCTGGCTCACGCGTGGAAGAGCGCATTTAAGCGGAGCATTTCCGCACCGTGAAGTTTCATCTCTTTCTGTTCTTGCAGGCGGACGATCAATCCCGCCTGGAGAACGGTTGAATTCCCCGTCCCCCTCACCCCACTTCTCTTTTCAAAAAATAAAATAAAAATTAGGCAAACAGATACTTGGACGCAGAGTCCTGCTCTGGTGCTTTATGCAAAACGAGAAGCCGGTTGGGGGAAGGGGAAAAAAAAAGAAAAAAAAAAGAAAAGAGCCCTTCGCTTGTAATACGTGGAAGGTTCCTAGTTTCCGCCTCATACCAGCCAGCAAGGTGCCGATGTGAATCAGCCTGGGTTGGAGATCCAGCGCCGGAGAGCTTAAGAAGCGGCGGAGGCGGCGGCGGCGGCGCCACGGGCGAGGGAAACTTTGCAAGAGACTTTGCAAGAGAACCGCGGGTGCCCGTCTCCGGATCGGGGTGAGAGGGAGGATCGGCCAAGGATGATCCCGCGTTTGGGGGGGGGGGGGTTGGGAAGGAGGTGTCTGTGTGTGCGTGTGTGTGTGAACCGGTTCGCTAGGAAGGGGGCTAGGTGGGAAAAAAAACTCCGCTTCGGGTTCGCCGGGGGTGGGTGGGGGAACCTCGAGGGAGAAAATGGAGGTCCGTCAATCGCACGCCCGGACTCTTGCTTTTCTTCTGTTTCTAGGAGAGCCCCCGCGTCTCTGCAGGACCGGCCGCAATGGACTGAGTTGATCCTCTCGGGCTCGCTGCCTTCTCCGGCTTCCCCCGATCGTCCAGGAAACCGCAGCTTTCAGGAAGGAAGGAAGGAAGGAAGGAAGGAAGGAAGGAGGCGTAGAGAAAGAGCGCGGCTCGGTCAGGTACGGACGAATCCCCAGCCCCGACCTCGGAGCCTGAATAGCGAGCAGTCTATATACGTGCACATATATGTATGCGTGTAGATATAGATATCGATCTCTGTGTGTGTGTGTGTGTCTACGGTGCGCGCCCGCCTCTCCCCCGCTGCCTGCTTGCTGAACGGCAGCCTCGGCGCAAATGCGCAGTTGACAAGTCTGGTTGGGAGGGAGGGAGGGAAGGAGGGAGGGGGAAGAGGCGAAGGGCGGCGGGGGGGGGGGGCGGCGGCTAAAAGGCACGTTGTTTTCCTCGGTTGGGGGCTTCCCAGCCGGAGTGGGCATTTTTTCCCCGGGACCGGCTTATTCCAGCCTGCGAGCGCCGGTTTGGTCTTTTGTTCGCTCGATCCGCTGTATCCCGCGATCCGGGCAGACAATGGTGGAGCCGCTCACGAAGCAGACCGAAAAGTCGGCACATCAGAGCTGAAACCGGCTCTAGCCGGGAGGCGCCGGAGGAGGGGAATTGAATTGACGCCGGACTGCGAGAGCGGCTTTCAAGGGAGGGCAGGCTCAGCGGAGAGCTGGATGTTGGCTCTGCTCTCCTAGATCCTTTTTATCGATTTCTTTTGTCATTAAAGCAAAAGGAGAGAAAGAAAGAAAGAAAGAAAAAAAGAAAGAAAGAAAGAAAAAAAGAAAGAAAGAGAGGGAAGGCCCTGCCTTGCGGTCGCCTTTGTCACATCTCTTCCCTCTTGGCAGTAAGTTCAGCCTTCGATCGTCTGTTGGAAGGAAATGCAATCCGGCCGGCCGAGAGAGGGTCTGATTGAGCCGCCTTCGGGGGCCGCATTGAGAGGAGGAGGAAGGTTTCCGGTGTTAAAGTTCTTTCGGCTCAGCCATTGATGGGGTTGTCGAGCGTGCATCCTGCCCTTATCGGGAGGGGAAGCTCTCGGTGACATGTGTGATGCGCTGGGGGCTTTCGGAACAAAAGATGGGGGGGGGGATGTGTCAATCACCGTCTTCGGCATTGAAAGGGGAGGGGGGGCAACGTGCAGGACAGAAAATGCACCCCTTTTCCTGGTGTAAAATCTTCGTTTCGTAGGGACCATCCCCGCTGCAATGACCAATATTTTTGTGTGTTGCTGGGAAGCCTCTACCACGATTGATGCAAGGACTGGTCAGGTCCCCCTTTTTTGCAAGCTGTTTTAAAGCCTGGCAGAGCAAAAAGAGTACACAGTTGATACCCCCAAAATAAAAAAAATAATTTAAAAAAAAATGGTGAGGAGGAAAAGCTTTTTCCCATTTTCCCACTGAAATATAAATGGAGAAAGGGGACAACCTTTCTGGCCTGTCTACTCTCTTCTCGCTTAACTGATGTATGTTACAATGTAGTTTTGGAACAAGGGCTTTTGGTTTGAGAGTTGCGGATGTATTGATAAGCAGGCATAATATAAGTTAAATATTTTTAATTGTATGATTGGGTTTAACGCAGAACCCTTATTCTTTTCTCTGGAAAAACCTGTGATTTTAATAATTGTGAGTATTCAGCCTGTCAGTTTTATTTAATAAATAAGTCAACCTGGCAAGCTAATAGTAAATGCACAAAAATTTGGTCCAGGTGAATATGTTGTTGCTCTTCATTTCCTTTTTTCTTTTTCTTTTGCTCTGCTAATAAAATACTTATGTTATAATCTCCTCTCCAGATTAGCTTTGAGCTGGAATTCTTGCTGGTTTAGGCTGCAGCCATGAGATACTCAGTACTTCTGAAAGTGCGTTCAAGTTGCTTATCCTCTATCTCGACCCCTTCTGGAAGATAAAAGCAGATGTTTGACATTCTCTGGTTCAGGAATGTGTATTTCACTAGTTGGTGAAGAGTGTGGAAAATGGTCAAGACTATTTTCAGTTTGCAGTGTCTAAAAAGGAAGCTATTGGTTAGATTTGTCACCGGTGAAATGAAAATGATATCCCAAGGCTTACTACTCTTAGTAGTAAGAGTTAGTTGGATATAGTATTTATGAATAATAGTTAACCCATCCTTAGATATCTGAAGCCTGTTTTAGCATGCCAACTCTTTCTCCAAAGACCAAGCCAGATACTTGGATGGCAAATCTGTTCGCTGAAAGCATGTATCTTGTTCAAGGGATAGGAGACCATTCCTGTCTGAAGGAATAGTCAAAATAAAGTCCTTTCCCCTTTCTTGGAACAAAGTTCTTTTCTATTTCAGTTTGATAGAACCCAATATTTAAAAAAAAATTTTTTTTTTACTTTGGCATCTGTAGTAATTTCGTTTTTTTCCAGACTTTTTATATCTATCTCATTTGAACTATCTCTCCTATGCCTTCACTCTTAATTTTTTTCTTGTAAGACCATATTTGGTTTTATCCAGTTCTGTTATCCATTTCTGGCAGTGAAGTCTAGAAGAAGGTGGTGCAATCCTTTTTCCTTCATATTAACTCTCAGAAAAAAAAAATAACGCCATTAGTGGTACTGAGGTTGGAAAATTCCTGGACTGAGGAAAATTCCTGGAGAATTTGGTGTTCAAGAAATATAGGGCAATGAAGATATTTTGAAAGCCCATTGGTCTCAAGCAGTTGATTAGAATATACTTGGAAAGTTCTGCAGAGCTAAATCAGCTATCAGTGATTCCTCAGGCTTATCTTGGTAGTACCCATCATAGTTGTAGAAAGTAGAGTATTAGAGTACAGTTACCCAACCTGCTTGGCAAAATATTCTTGTTTAGTAGAAGGACTCTGTACTTCTTCCTGCTCTTTTCAAGGCTTATCAGACTATCAAAATAACTTGCATGTTACCAGAAACTTCTAAAAAATATAATTACCCCCTTCATGTTGAGACTCAGTTACAGAATGTTATGTTATTATGTGTAAGTGTAGTTCTTTGAACTTAACTCTTGAACCCTTAAGAATGATTCTTCTGCTCTCTGGTCTCCAACAAAGATTGGACAGTAATTATGTTCATGGACCATCCTGAGCTCATATGTGGCTTGTTTCAGATGTGAAGCCAGCCCCTGTAGTACATTAACTATAATTTACATGTGAATTAAGCCATTATAACTAATTCTACAAGTGATGCCTGAAAGAAAACATGGCCTAATGTAATGCATGAACCTGTGTTGTCTCTGATGATGGACCTTAGACAAAAATTTGTGCCATTTATTTCTGAGATTTTATCAGGATGCTGCTTATGCAGTTTACAAAGAAGGGAAGAGGTAAAGCAGATTGCCTTCTCTGAAGTATTCATCAACTTGTTGCAGCTGAAATAGATATGTCATGTGTATATCAAGTCAGTATCAAATGGTTTGGCAAAGTTGGTGTTCTCCACATAAACATTCTTAACGGCTTGCAAAGAAACCTAAGATAAGATCTTATCTGGTTAAGTTACTGGAGATATGAAGCTGTTGACGTGATGATCTGGATATGATTTTTTTTGGCATGATGATCTGGATTTAATTTTTAGGGAAAGTCTATACAGGTGGTCCTTGACTTACAACAGTTCATTTAGTGACCATTCAAAGTTGCAAGGTCACTGAAAAAAAATGACCTACGACTATTTTTCACACTTATAACCATTGCAGCAACTGGTTCATATTTATTGCAGTTACAGTGTTCTGGCGTCGTGTTACCCTTGTTTTGTGACCTTCTGATGAGCAAAGTCAATGGGGAAGCCAGTTTCAACTAACAGCCATGTGACTAATGACTGCCGTAATTCGCTGAATGAATGTTGCAAGGAAAGTCATAAAATGGAGCAAGACTCACTTAACAAATGTTTCACTTAGCAACATAACATTTGGGCTCAGTTGTGATTGTAAGTCAAGGACTACCTGTACTTTTGATCTTCAATGATCATATATTCTCACTTCCATGGTTATTTATTTGATCTTATAAAAGAGGTAGCTTTTGGTAGATACTTCTTTCCTGGACCTACTGATTGATTTTTGACTTCTTTACTGTAGTTAGAGGTGTATCACTACCTATAAGTTTTAAAAATATTTTTCATGCAGGCATAGACTTGTACAAATAATACTTTTAATAAACAATTCTGTTTTGAAACATCTATGTTATCCAGGCCTGGAGAACAGTCCATGTTAAAAATCTCTCCAATCCCTCTATGCCCTTCCAATAAACTGGCTGGTTTGAGGATTTCAGACTATTTTTATTTCAGGTAGTCCTAAACTTACAACCGCAATTGAGCCCAAAATGTATGTTGGTAAGCGAGAAGGTTGTTATGTGAATTTTGCGCCATCTTACAATTTCTCTTGCCACAGTTATTGGTGAATCACTGCAATTGTTAAACTTAGTAACATGGTTGTTAAGTGAATCTGGATTCTTGCTTGTCAGAAGGTCACAAAAGGTGATCACATGATCCTACAACATTTCAACTGTCATAAATTGCCAAGTCAGTCACTGTTATGTCAGTTGCCAAGTATCTGAATTTTGATAAACGTGACTGCAGGGACGCTACAATGGTTGTAAGTGTGAAAAATGATTATAAGTCACTTTTTTCAGTGCCACTGTAATTTTGAATGTATAGAAGATGACAAAACTGACCGGAAGGAGGGGTCAAATGTTTAATCAGTCATGAGTCCCTGCGTGCCCACAAAAGAACTCTTTTTAAGTGCGTCCCACTCTCATATTTCCCAAATTTCTCTTGACTGTTAGTAGTTCAGATTCTCACAGAGAGTTTAAGCTTGCAGGAAATCTTTACACTAATTTAGACTGCCTGAATCTCCCAATTTCTCCAGCGCTTGACAGAATGGTTGCTAAATGAATTGTAAGTCGAGGACTACCAATGTTTATCTCTTGATCTAGCTTTTTAATGAGGTCTTGGTTTAGAGAGAACAAGGATAATCCTGAATAAAGCCCATGTAAATTGCCAGGTTGAAAATTTCAGATATTGGGAATAGTTAGGCCGAGAGACGGACAGATAGGTGGATTATTTAAAGCATTATTTAAATGCATACAATCTTAACCTTTAAAGTATTTTACAATATAAAAGTTTATATTTAAAAAGACAGCTGCATAAACATATTTAAATTGTGTGTGGGAGGGAGGTTACTGTGAAATGCAAAAGAGGAAAAGTAGGTGAATGCTTCCAACATCTTATTTTGGTTTTATTTGTTTTGTTTTCTTCAGCTTTCCAGGTTTTGAAAAGTGTTGTTTCTATTTTGTTCATAGAATTATATTTTCATTGAAACCAGGGATATAAGGCAGCATTTATTCATATTTATACTTACTGTGTGTTTTGCATGATGCAATTTGTCCTTAAGCAGGGCCATCTCAAGACATTTGGCAAAAAGATATTCTGGCGCCCCCTATGGTTCAGTTCATCATCTGATTTTGTTAGAAATTTTCAAAAAGGTTTTTCCTTCAAAAAATTGTTTCTGAATTTTATGCTTACAATTTTCAGCCTTGAACATTTTTTCCTTTTCTTGAATGGAATCAGTCCATCATTTTATTTATATCAACATGCACTGTTATCATTTGGCAACCATTCCACAAAATTATATCTAACCCTTCAGCAGGGTTGCTGGCACATGGAATGTGCCAGTGGTGGGATTCAAATTTTTTTACTACTGGTTCTGCGGGCGTGACTTGGTGGGCATGGGAGGGGAAGAATACTATAAAATTTCCATTTCCATCCCACTCCAGGGAGAAGGTTACTACAAAATCCCCATTCCCTCCCCATCCCACTAACCTGCTTTCCAGCTCTGTTCTCCTGTGCAGGGCCACAAAAGAAGACCCAGCTGATCAGGGGGTGGGGCCATTCAGAGGTGGTATTTGCCAGTTCTCCGAACTACTCAAAATTTCCGCTACCGGTTCCCCAGAACTGGTCAGAACCTGCTGAATACCACCTCTGGGATGCGCTATTATTGCTTTTTTTGCCTTTTTTTTTTTAAAAAAATTGTGGCATTTAAAAGTTTTTTTTTACTTGAGTTAATAGACGGTAGATGTGATGGAGTCTTCTGAAGTGGTAGGTAGAGTTAAGAGATTGGCTAGCATGAAATTCCTGAAGGGGAGGAAGTGATGGAGAACGTACTTTCTCTAAACCCCTGAAGGGTTTATCTGGTTGTTCTCTAGAGAGTACAGTTAGTCTGGTGAGATTCCTGTAGATACGTAAGTAGCAATCAAGAAACTTCTCTGATCAGCTCCTGGTGGTGTTTTCTTGCTCTTGATGTAGAATAATACATTTCTTTGGGAAAGGAATTCTTAATTTGTCCTTTCATTTCATTTTTATTCCTTCCCTTGTGCCAGCTGCTCTGTTTCCCATTTCTCCATTGCAGTGCAGCACCCAGGGTCCACTTTGATAGCGGAGAGGCGGTAATTTAACAACCAGTTCACTGAGGGTCAGGTTGGACATTGAGAACCGATTGTTAAATTATCTGAATCCCACCACTGATCTATTGTATATTGTAGGCAAGTTTCCTATTGAACAGAAACAGCTAACCAGGTTAGAGGACCAGAAAGAGAACCAGGGGTGGGATGCTGCCAGTATAACAACCGGTTCGGTGATCATGCGCTTCGTGCACGCACACGCCTGATGCGCACTACGCATGCGTAAACAGCAATGCAAAAATCTTTGCCTGCTATGTTACTTCGGGGGGGGGGGTAACACAGCTGAGGAGCGGCAATCCACTCTTCTGTGCTGATCAGCTGGGATGATAAAGGTCAGAACAGTGCAGGGGTGGGTGGCCGGCCCACATGATTGTCGGAGCAAACCTGGTTTGTTCCCAGCTGATCTTTGGAGTTAGGAGTTTACCTGAACCGGTCTGAACTGGCAGAATCCCACCGCTGAAGAAAACTGATTGTAAACCCATTAATAGTTGTATAGGTAGCACAGACAGTGTTAGGTGTAAATCCTAGTGAAAGATTAGAGAATGCCACAGCTGATGTGACTTCTGATGCTTCTAAATTGCAGAAAGAAGACCAAAGACTTCCTTTGAAGAAGGTTAGGAGAAGGTTAAAACTGATCTTGATGATGTGGTCAGATTGTGGCACATTTTTATCACATTTTCATCTTCAGATAATTTTTAATTGTGGGTGGAAGAGATGATAACATGTATTATAAAGATAAGAATTATGTGACCAACGAGCTGTGTGTTTTAGTATCTTTTCTGAGACATCTTGTCATTTACGTTATGATAAGGATGATGAAAATTAAAAGGGGGTATTAGCAGAATGTTTAACCGAGGCAACTTTATGCACATTGTGTATGTATGCATGTAAACATAAGGCATGCAAATATATGAATAACTGCGATTCATTCAGAAAGCTGTAACAGCTCTTATATCCAAGCATAGAAAGCCTATTGAACCTCAGATTTTTTTAAGAGTGGGCTCATAGAAGAGTTTTAAACAAAGCAGGAATTGTTTGCTATTTCAAAAGCATTGATATGTATCTCAGTTGCCCTATTGTTAAAGGTTGTAATTCTAGTAGTCAGAAATACATCTGCTGTGTAGAATCTTTTAGGTTTGGAATGCTAATTAATGCATTGTTTTAAAAGCTAATTTCTCCGCGCTTTTCTGAATGTTTCTACTGAAACCTGTGTCATTACAAACACAGGCCATTAATAATTTCAGTTTCGCCTACATGAACATAGATTATAGGTTATCCTCAAGTTATGACCATTTATTTACCAACCTTGTGAAGTTATGACAGCACTGAAAAAAATGATCTCCAACTGGTCCTCACACTTAACACTGTTGCAGTGTCTCTCCGTTCACATGACCGTGGCAACAGGCATGTATGTATGATGGTTACAGCATCCCAGGTATTATGTGATTGCCATTTGCAACCTGCCCAGCTGGCCTCAATGGGAGAAGCTGGGTTCACTTAAAGACCATGGCAAACTAAGAACAACCCGGATTAGGGGACATGCAGAAGAAAGGAAGGGAGGATTAAATTTCTTAGCCTTAAAAGACTTCAGTTTATATAATGCTGGGTTCTTCTCAATGGCTTGTGAAAACTCTAATTTGAAACATAGCTCTGCAGTTTATGTAATGTATTTTCTTTTTTCTTTGTCCAGGTCTTCTTGTAAAAAGGAAAAAAATAATCGCTCAAAAAATAACAGTTGAAACTAGTGAAAAGTAGAAAGTTCCCTCCCATTCATTGCTTGTTTTTTTCTTTCTTGTCTTTCCCTCTATTGTTTTCATCCTGAGTTACATGACAAGAAGTTTCATAATACATGACGCAAGACGAAGAAAAGGGCAGAGTTAGTTTTGCAAGTTTTAACCCATAGAACAGGGCATTTTTACTGTCTTCTGTCCATCCTGTGCCAGCTATAATTTATATATGTTCTATGTTTTATAATATTGATTGCTTATTTTACTGTCTGCCATTCATTCAAAAAACTCAAAGGAGGTAGCAGAAGATATAGCTGCTATACATTTTGTAAATATAGAAATATACCCTGCCATAGACTTCCTTGTTAATAACAGAAAAGAGGAACAGGGCTAAAAATGAGTCCAACAGCAAGGTCTTTCTGAGTCCAGCAATAAATCTTAGAAGCCTTGTTCATATGCTGTACTTTTAACCCTATTTCTAGAAGCAACCTTGGCAACAATATCCCTTATCTTGAGCAGAACAGGCTTACATTAATTTCATTAATGATTATGAAATAATCTGTTTGGGCTATTCTGTCCATTCTTGGATCCATACATTATGATTAATCTTAATGTGGCTTGTTTGGTTTGGACCTGGTACGATATGAATCCAAGCATTATGGTTTTCAAACATTGGTTTATAGTTTTATGCTGCAGAACAGTTTGCTTACATGACTGAAAAATGTTGTGTGAAAACTGCCAGTATCACCCAAGTGTTAATACAAAAAGTCCTCAATGATCACAACCGAGTCCAAAATTTTCATGCTAAGCAAGACATATGTTAAGTGATTTTTTGCCCCATTTTATGACCTTTCTTGCCACAGTTGTTAAGTGACTCCCTGTCGTTTTTTTAAAAAGTTTTTATTTTTTACAACAAACATACAAACAAAACATAAAAACATAAAACCCTCTTTCAATTATATACGTACAGTGTATCAGTTGGTTACAATCTTTTGTGTTATCCTTTTTTTACCATTATTCATAAGTTATATAAATTCTCACCTTATCAATTCACTATAGTTGTTAAGTGACTCACTGTAGTTGTTACACGGTGATTAAGTGAATCTGGTTTCCCCAATGACTTTGCTTGTCAGAAGGTCAAGACTGCTGGGACAGTGGAACTGTCATAAATATGAGCCAGTTGCTAATTTTCATCATTGACCATGGGGATACTGGAATGGTTATAAGGGTGATAAATGGCCAAAAATCACTTTTTCCAGTGCCATTATAATTTTGAACAGTCACCAAATGAAATGTTGTAAGTCAAGGATTGTATTGTATTAATATAAATGTATTCTCTTAAATTATAAAAAAAACTGTCTAGAAGAATGTTTTGTACATTGGACTAGTTAAATTTATTTTGTTTGGGGTAAGAATCTACGAGGCTCAGTTACTTATAGCAATTACATAAAATGCACCCTTCCCATTTCAATAATTGATTAAATCATCTTGTTTGCTTCCAGCATTTATGCAGAAATGTTTGGAACAGGAGAGGAAAAGATTCATGTAACTCTATAATTCTTACTTGCTCAATTGTGATGAGACTGTGATTTGAATATAAATTGGGACTGGGAGATCAAAAGATCATCATGTTTATAATATAGTTTAAATTTCCAATTATAAACATGCATTCCCTTTTTTCCCCCTTGTAAAATGAGAAGAGTATTTTTCTGAATTTTTAAGCAAGCCTACCTTATACCTGGAGATCTGTTCTAAATTGTGACTTTCAGCTTTCATTCTGCCATGTATGAGAAGAACCCATGAACTTTCAGGAGAGCCAAACTGGCTGTATTGTCTTTGTAAAACATCCATACATGATTTCCCAATGCCATCAGTTTCCCCACATTCACTCCAGGTTCCAATTTGAGGAGACAGAAGTTAGCACCAATTGTGAGTTGGCACAGTGAAGCTGTTTCGTATTATTGGTGAAGTGTTACAGATAATGGCGATTTTGGAGATGATACAGAAGGATAGGTTCTTTCCTCAAAAAATTATCTCTCCAAAATTAGGTATATAAATACAAGATGGTAGACAGAAGGGAATCTGAACACTGTACCTATTTTAGGAATGAAGTAAGCAAAAGCAAAAGAAATGTAACCAAATTATTAAATACATTAATATACACTGAAACTCTGTACCTTTCTATTTATGCAAATCATCCTTACTTTTTCCGCATCTATATGCCATGCATACTTTGCTTTTTGCTCTTTAACTTTCTCATTTGTTCTGTCTACTTTGTTTTCATGGTTTTTGTCTTCCTCTGAAGCTGTTCATGTGTCTTTCACATATTTAGTTTGTGATTCAGTCGTTACTCGTTCCTTCTATAGAATTAACCTTATATTTTTAGAGAGTGTCAGTTTGGTGTAGTGGTGAAGGAATAAGGTTAGAAACAAGGAGATTATGAGTTCTATTCCCACCTGGCCAAAAAGCAGCCCAGGTGACTTTAGGCCAATCATTCTCTTTCACATCAACTAACCTCATAGGGGAAAATAGGAGGAGGATTAAGTATACATGGCCTTGGCATATTTATGAAATTGTTTGGTTACAAAAATAATAACAAAGATGGAATACACATGGATGCACACATGCAGACCCACAGGTAATCTTTGGCTTACAACTACAATTGAGCCCAAAAATTTTCCTTGCTAAGGAAGGCAGCTGTTAAATGAATCATATCTCATATTAATAACCTTTTATTTTGCCATGATTGTTAAGCAAATTACTATAATTGTGAAGTGAATCATTAATAGAATCTGGCTTCTCCTGTTGACTTTACTCATCAGAAGGGTCCTAGGAAGCAAATAACAACCCCTGGACCCCAGGATGCTGCAACCATCGTAAATACATGATGGTTGCGAAGGAGCTGAAGTTTGATCACGTGACTACGGCAATATGGTCATAAGTGTGAGAAGTGGTCATAAGTCACATGTTTTCCATTTTTATTATTTTTATAAATAACTAACTTGAAACTCGTGCTTCGCGACAAAACTATGTGGTTGAGCTTAGTTTTGGGGGAGGAAAATAAGGGAGGGAAATTCTGCCTCTGCCGACAAGCATCCATCAGTATTAATTTGGCTAGTATTTGCTGTGTGGGCATGAAGGAGACAGCAAGAAGCCTGGGTTTAGCTCAACTGTTTAGCTCAACTGTTCTGTACTAAAGCTGCTTGGTGCTGTGAAACTAAAACTGAAACTCCTGTCCTCTGCTTGTGTTTGCATTTGGAGCAGATTTCTTTTCAGGTGGGGAAGGAGAGTAGAACTCCTTAGCATCAGAGCATGTTAGTAATAATATATGAAATACAAATGCTTTGATAGTCATTTAGAAAAATCCTTTCTTAGTGAGCACCTAGAAACCAAGGGGAATATATGTGCCAAATTTCAAATTTGTAGGCTTTACAATTTTGGAGATTTTGGGATGACGTGTGAGTAGTATTTCGCATTTATATATATAGAAGATTCAAGGCAGTGAACATACCTAAAGCTGCTCTCCTCCTATTTTCCTACAACTCTGTGAGGTGAGTTCATCTTAGAGAGATATTTCTTTCTTCTGTTAATTCAGGTTTGCACTCAATCAACCTTCTTTCAAAGTACATTCTTTTTTTGACTCTATCTCTTCATGTTTATGATGAACATTTAAGCAACCATCAGCCCTTCTAGGTAAACCAGACCCAAAACATGACTAGAAGAACTAATTCTAGTTTACTGTAAGACTCCATTAACAGAATCTTGCAACTTTGAAAGAAGAAACTTCTTATCACCACTTTCAACTGCTTGATCAATTAAGGTGAATTCTTCTTAAATTTCACTGTCTGACCAAGAAGCCACTGGGGGGTTCTGCCTCTCTTATCTGATTGTTTCCGAGGTGGATTGCTTCCCCTCTTTCCCCAAGGCCATTCACACTATTACAGTAACCCATTTCTGCTACAGTCAGTTGATTTTTATCCTTCTGTATACCAGTCCTCAGATTTCTGTTACAACAGAATGAGACTGATATACAGAAGGATAAAAATACAGATAGTTCTCAGCTTAATGGTCACAATTGAAACCAAAATTTCTATTGTTAAGTGAGACATTGGTTAAGTGAATTTTGCCCCATTTTACGATCTTTCTTGCCTCAGTTGTTGAGTGAATCACTGCAGTTGATAAGTCAGTAACCTGGTTGTTAAGTGAATCTGGCTTCCCCATTGACTTTGCTTGTCAGAAGGTCACAAAAGGTGATTACGTGACTGTGACACAACGGTCATAAGTATGAACTATCCATCAATGGTGGTACCTGTGAAAAACAGTCATAACTTGCTTTTTTCAGTGCTGTTTTAACTTTGAATGGTCACTAAATGAAATGTTTTAAATCGAGGACTACCTGTAAACTAACTTGTAGCAGAAATTGGTTACTGTACTGGGGAATGTGTGGGTAACCTTGGTAATACACAACCATTGTCATTTTTTTTAAACAGTCACTCATCCCTGGCAATAGAGCACCAATTAAAGATAAATATTTCCCTGTTTCTTGACTGAGAGAGCCAGCGTTGTCCAAAGACAATTTCTGTGGTCATGTGGCCAGCATGGCCATATGCCAAAGGCGCATAAAATGCTGTTGTCTTTCCACGAAAGTGGTACCTATTAATCTACTCACATTTGTATGCTTTTGAACTGCTAGATATTTGGACATCTACATTTTCCCATCCATTTCCTATCTTTAATAAATATTTGGCCAGGCTACACAAATTCAACTACAGGTCATCTTCAATTAGCAACCATAGTTGGGACCAGCAACTCGATTGTTCAGCAAAGAGGTCACTAACTGAAACCGTGACTGCATTTATGATATTATTTCAGCTTTCCTTTGCTTTATAAACCCGTGGATGTCATAATGTGAGGATTGGCTGCAAAATTAATTTTTTATCACTATTGCAACTGTGAATGGTCATTAAACAAGTAAGTCACCGAATGAAGATTACCTATATTTGGTTTTGTTTTTTGTCATGTATGTAGTGCTATCTATATTACAGTTTTTCTTGTCAGACAGATTTGCCCTGGTCTTTGACAAGTGAATTTCAGATAAGCACATAAACTAAGATTTTGGCTTTTAGTCAGCAGTGTAACTTAATCTGCATTATAAAAGAGCATGCATATATATGGGTCCACAGCCATATTTATATTTATTTACATATTTCTGTATTTTTGCTCTCTTTGTCTATATCCTTTGCAGCTATCTTTTTTCTCCTTTCTGTTTGAAATATTCGATGCCTTTTTTAAAAATTCTGAGTTTTGGTAACAGTCATTCTGTTAAACACACTATTTTCTCCTCTATAGCCTCCTGTTTTCATTATTCCACCCAGTCCCAGAATTCTTTTTCAAAGTTCCCACAAATGTAACTCCATACACTTCTATAGCAGTTTGTAACACAACTCTTTTCACTCTGTTCCAAGCAGCTGCCACATCTTTCTTCTTTTCTTACGTCTGCTTTCCATTCAGCTTGTTGGGAGATTAATCCATCCTTTTGATACTCTTTCAGACAGAACCCATACGTTTTCTTCCTGCAGTTGTTCTGCTTTCACATTAATTTCTTTCCTTCTGTGATTTTATTTTACATTTACATAGACATGTGTGTTTCAACCAACTCTGATACACTCTTGATACTGTAAACAATGGTCCAGTTCATTTTCTATCTTTCATATCTCCTCTGAATCTTCTATTGTAAACAATTAAATTTACCATGCTTTTTTCTTCATGCTTTCCAATTATCCCCAATTTATTCCTACTTTCATGTTCATCCACCACAACCTAAATGTCACCAGTTCATTTTTTCTGACTTTCTTTTAGCCCTTCCATTCAAAATCAAACCTAAATTTACAATTCTATTTCACTGCAAGTATTAATCAATTAAACTCAACAAGATTCAGGTCTATCGGTATACATCCATTCTATTTATCTTATTCTTATTATCTATCTAAGCGGTCACTAGGAGTCAAAAATGACTTCATGGTACATGATCCATCAATTTATCTTATTATTACAGATGCACAACTTTTTTTTCTGTTCATTTCATAGTTCATATTTTTACTATATTTTCCTTTTACATTCAAGGTAATTTTCCTTTTACTGAATAGAGATCATTTTATTGGCCCCAAAATGTTAACTTTCTATCAAGGCTTTGGTCAAGAGGCTATCACAAAATGCTATTAAGTAATACTGGGAAAAGATGGACTAAAATATCAACGAATTGATATTTATTTTACGCACACATACACAGAGAGAGAGAGAGAGAGAGAGAGAGATTGAGATTGCTGCCAATGTTCACAATAATGCCAGTCAGTTTTGGCACATTTTAGTTTATATCAATTTTACTCCATTGTATGCCCATGCTATTCTGTGCAAACCAGAAATTTTGATCTAGACACTACTTTAAAAACCACCATACTGTGAATCAACTCCCACCAACTAGGAGATATATAAAATATGCTGGCACCCACCCGATCCTATGGCACCACCTAAATGATGGAATCTTCATCCATTTATTTGTTAGATTCTAACAGTCTTTTCTCCTGGAGATCAGGGTGGCCTGCATAGTGTACTCTTGCCCTCAGTGTTGTCTCCTTAACAGCCAATTTGTGTGACAGTTTGGCCTCACTCAAAATTGGCAAATAGTAGTTATGGCAAATAGTAGTTAGAAACATTTCTTTGAAAGTGGCATTCTAGTCCCTTAAGAGGATGGTTTTCATGGCACCTTTTGAGTCAGGAGATCCATAGACAGAAGAGTTTCCTCTTCTGAAGCAGCTACAGAATATTCAATTCCAATTTTTAAAACCAGAAGTTGTCCAAAAGAGATTTTTAAAAATGACCACAGATGCTTATTGATGGCACAGATGCTTATTGATGGCACAGATCTTTCTATCTTTATTTTATTATTTAATAAAAATAAAATAAAAAGGAAGTGGATTAATTGAAAGAGTCCCTAATTTACTTAGCCCATTTACAGTAAGCTAACCTAGATTGCTGAAGAAGAAAACTCCAAAAAATGGTCAAGCTGTTGTGACCCAAACTAAGGACTATATTTGAATATACTGGAGTAAAGGGACCAACACCCCTCAAAATCCTGGCCTTCAACTTCTGAGTCAGGGAAGGGTTGAAAATCAAAAATCAAAGCAACCATACGTTGCAAACTGATGAGATTGACCTGCAAAGCACCCAATAGAATCAACAGTGGATGGTGGGATCCAAAGAAAGCAACGCCTTATTCCCAAAGTCAATTCCTTCAGTGTCAATTGAACGTCAATTCAGCCACAATTGGGACCAACATTTCTGCTGCTAAGCTAAGTGTTGGTTAAGGGAGTCATCTCTGATTTTATGACCCTTTTTTTTGGCAACGGTTGTTAAGCAAATCACTGTGGGTGTTAAGTCAGTCACACAAAGTTCAGAGAAACTGGCTTTTCCCATTGAATTTGCTTGCTAGAAACCCTCTCAGAAGATCACAAATGATAATCAGATGGCCCCAGAACATTACAACAGGCATAAATACATACATGCTGGTTGCCAAGTGACTAAATGTTGGTCACATGACCGTGGAAATGGTGCTAGGGTTGGAAGTGCAAGGAGGATCATAAATAATTCTTTCCAGTGCCGTTGTAATTTTGTACCATCACTAAACAAATGAGGTAAGTTGAAGATTACCTGGATTATGCAACTAACTTACATTTGGCGAAGAGGCTTTCTAGTAAGGTGGGCTGTGAGCAAATCCTACTGACATTGAATCATAGTCCATATTTCCAAGTATGCTTTTCAAAATGAATCTTATGCTGACCACTTTCCCAATATTCACAAGGCCTGTGTTTTGTGAGAGCCAGGTCTCACCACTTTTTTGAGTCACTTCAAGATGTTGCCAACATTTTAAATGAGAATCCACCAGCCCGGTCCCTGGAAGTAGCTTATTCAGATAAACATTTTCAGATAGAGAGAAGAGGAGAGATTGTAGCTGAACCACCGGAGGCAGAATTAATTGATACCTCTGGAGCCTTGCCAAGCACTGAACAGCAAGATGTATTGAAAAAGTTGGAAAATCGTATGCAGACTTTAACCACAGTGCATGAGACAGCTGCCCCATTAATTGATTTGACGCCTGTGCCTTTACAGAAAATAATGTAAAGCAATACTATGATCCATGGTGGCTCAGTGGTTAAAATGCAGTATTGCAGGCTGACTCTGCTCACTGCCAGGAGTTCGATCCTGACCTGCTCAAGGTTGACTCAGCATTTCATCCTTCCGAGATTGGTAAAATGAGGATCCAGATTGTTGGGGGCAATATGCTGACTCTGTAAACCACTTACTGAGAGGGCTGGAAAGAACTATGAAGCAATATATAAGTTTAAGTGCTATTGCTATTGCTATTAATATGAGTTTGTCTCTGACACTTTTCAAAGACAAACAACCAGACAAATAACCAGTTTGTGAAGATTCGAATACATAACTGGGAGATACAAATTCCATCCTGCAAATTACAGCTTTTGCAGAGATGGGCTCAATCTTATTAAAAGGCTCTTAGATATTTATTCCAGAACAGCAGCTGGCAGTTTAGGAGATTTCAGATATACGCCCTCCCAGTATTTCCAGGAAGTGTGTTCAGCAATAATTTTGGCTTCCCAGACTGAATAACATTCAACTATTACTTCCCTATCTTTCATTTCCTAATTGTGTACATTGATGCTTTTCCCAGGATAAATTCACCCATTTTCTTTTCCTAAATTATTGTGTTGCCTCATGAGTAAAATGACCTGTTTATCTTGTTCATTCAAAAAGAAAAGTTAACACTTTGAAAAGTGTTTGTCGAATAAAAACCCTGTCCTATACATAGTACAAAGTAGGCTTCTTTCTCTCATGTTCGGTGTTTCATGCTAAATTTAATCCTAAATATTTATTTACATATGTATTTAAGTGTGTATGTATCCTGCTTTTATTATTTATTTTTATAAATAATCCTCCTCCTCCTATTTTCCCCATAACAACAACCTTATGAAGTGGATTAGGCTGAAAGACAGCAACTTGCTGAAAGACTTAATGCCTATGGCAGGACTGTGATGTCCATCAAACTGGATTTTTTTGATCAATGGCTATGATGGTTTTATTACTATTTAGAGATCTTTTAGCCCTTGAATTGCATGTGGTTCCCTAATCATTTAATAATAACCATCTTTCAGTTTAAAAGAAATACAAGAATAAAAGTGCAAATAGAAATAGGAAGATAAAGTTGTATGGTATGTCTTTTCTCTCTTAATTGTGTGTTCTTTTGAATAATTTCTGTTTCTTTCCTCTCCTTTACCTGAAATGTGAAGTTTTTGTCTATTTCAATCTCAGGATGTATCTGTTGACGACTGATAATATCAAATGATGCTTGTACGGTATATGTGCAAACACATAAACAGAGCTTTCATGTAAACATCGGGGCCATTCATGTCTTAGGAATCTTCTTGGCATTTGAGAAGAGATGCAGTCTCTGTTAAGATATGTTTTTACTTGGCCACTCAAAACAGTTTGTTTGTGCCTTATCCTTCCACTGCAGTGAGAGATTAATCCTACCCTGTTGTTTACTTTTTATTTGCAGTATGAACAAGCCAATAGACCAGAGGTCTTCAAACTTGGCAAGTTTAAGACTTGTTTAAGAATTCTGGGAGTTGAAGTCCACAAGTCTTAAACTTGCCAAGTTTGGGGACCCCTGCAATAGAGGTTAGATAGTCCCTTCTAACCTCACTGTGGTTGAGTTTCAGGAGTTTTTCCGAAAGGTACAGCACAAAAGGAAATCGATATGGGAAGGGGAAAGAAAAGCTAAAACAATGCAAGGAGCATAATGGTAGCAACAATTTAATAGTGACCAACTATGATTCAAATTAGATTCAAATAATTGATAATACAGGCAGGCTTTCAAGAAATATCCTGGGAGCCAGACTTTCCTAGAAAAGGTCGCAAAACAATTGCTGGTCTCAGCGGATATGCTTTAGCTTTGTGAGGCCTTTTTGAATAGGCTTCTTCCTATTCATTGCTCCAGGTAAAGCATTGATATGTCCTCCAGTAAAGAAGATCCTCCACAGGTAGGACCTGTAGTTTGAGCCAGAGGGAAGCGCAGTAAACAGAAACGGCAAGGATGACTGTTCATATCATTGTCCATGTCTTCCTGGAACTTGCTGACCTTTGCTGTTTTCATTTGGTCAAGATATAGATATTATGATGAAACGGGCTTTTTTTCACCCCCACATGAAAAATAATCTCGCTGGTATTTTGAGAAACAGTCTTTAATTTGCCAGTATTATTTGATAGGGATTTGGGGAGAATTAATTCAGCCCAGTGAGCTTGCCTTTTGAATATTAACTCATTCTGTCAGACAGGCTTTGAGGAACAGATTCCAGCAAGATCAGAAGCCCTTTTATGACCACTCTCTCTGTTGTAATCGCATAAGCAGTAATAGGGGTTTCAAAAATTCATTTAAATGTGAATCCTTGAACCTTTTCAAGAGTTTTTTTTTTTTAAAGTAATTGTTTGAAAAATTAATCATTGTTGCAACATTTCTCAAGTCCAGTAATTTTCTCCCCTTCTCCTAATATATAATTGTTTAAATCTGAGGTCTAATCAGAGCTTCAAATATTCAACAAAGCTTTAAAATGATGTTTCAAAGGTGTCTGGCTTGATCTTTCTTAGCTTCATTCTGTAATCAGTAGCAAAGTGTTCTGTTTGCTGGAAAGGTCAAGCACTTCTATGAATATTGTCTTTGATTGAAGTTGAAAGGATTGCACAATCTTATGTTGTTATGAAAAAAAATTGTTTTCAGCTCATAAATCAATGAAATAAAGAATTTGCTCTGTTCAAGGGGCAACCAGTGTATCTACATCTACAACAGAAAATACTGAAATAATTAACGTAAGGTTTCTCTTTCACTTGTGTGCCTGACAAAAACTGGAAGAACCGGATTTGTTCTAGATAGTTCTTATTGCTTTCTCTTCACATAACAGGGAAAAAAACTTAAAAAAAAAAAAGATATCTTAAAAGCCGCCGCCTTCTTTCAGGAGAAATTTTATTTGGTTTTTTTTCTTACTGTATAAAAACACTTTTTGCCTGTCCAAATAACTTATTTACAAACTGTTACAAGACTACAGGATGATGGTGAAAGAACAAGCGTTTGACATTTGGAAACTAAATTTGCCCTCTGTATTGACTTTGCCAAAGAGGCTTTATGTAATTATTTAACCATTTCATCTAGTGAAAGAAGTCTAATCAAAAGCTACTTCCAGCCTCTTGCTTGAATGAAATTCACACTGAGTTTTCTAGTGTATATTTTACTATTTTTAAATTCCAAGACATATGCAGGATCCACTATGCTAACATTTTTCTGCTAAAATGCTGACTTGGTTTTTCAGGTGTTAAAATAAAAACTAGGGATATATTTTTGGTATAGAGATGGAATGCTTCTAAATTTGGCTATAAAAGATTGCAGATATAAGATACTGGGTTGAGTCATTAGCCTATTTCTAGTATTAAAAAAGACTTCAGTAGATATTTAAAATAGACGTATGAATATTTTTGCAAACACTAGTCTTGATATATTAAACAATATACTCCACCCTCCTGAAAATTTCTGGGGAAAAAAACAATATACCACAATGTGGTGTGGTAATGAAAGTATGACCTGAACATTGGGGAGACACAAATCCATCCTCAGAGTTTAGCGGTAAACTTTAGCCAGTCATTCTCTCTGAGCTTGGCCAATGTCATAGGAAAGTTTGTTGTGAAAATGGGAGGATGAAACATTACAAAATAGTTCTTTTGAGCATCTAACTGAAAGGTGGGATAAAAATCCTAACAAGAAATCAAGGGACTGATTATTTCTAGGAATAAAAGCTGGTGGCCTGGTTCTGTATCAAGTTATGCCATAGTTTGCTTTACTGTGATTTGTTAACTGAAGCATAGTGGTTGGATACACAAGACATGGTAAGCCATAAATTACGACTTGTAAACCACAGTTTACTTTACCAAATAACTTTATGACAATATGGCAGTGTTTGATACAAATTCAGCAGCCTGTTATCACACTTGATATCTTGAAAGCATTCTGCAAACTTGTATAGTCTGCCTTTGTTTTTCTTCCAAATAACCTTTCTTTGATTTCCATGCTTTGGGCATGGAATCAAAAGACAGTCTTGCAGTCAGAGAAGCTCATACATAATTTGTAGGCTCCTTCTGTAGAAAACAGCAAATGTCTTGACAACAGTTTGGATTAGAAATCCCTCTAGATCCAGTGTTTCTGTGGAATTCCTTTCCCAGTTGGACACATTGATGTACATGCCTTTTAATTGGTTTAAAAAAACAAGTATGGGATATGAGTATGGAATACAAACCCACACACTTATATATGTATAAGGAACTCAAAAGTTGTGGTGCAAAAATGAATTTTAGTTTAATTTTAATGCAGTTCATGGACAAATTAAAGAAACTGAATGCAGAATGCATAGTCTTATATTGTTAATATACATTTCAGATCATTTTCTTGTGACAAAGCCTACCAAAGTATAATGCTGCTTAAGTTTTGTAACTAGAAAATAAAACTTGGCATATGTAACAATCAATTCTAATTCTGCTTAGCTGCCAAAGGCCACGTTTTGTAGCTGGAAAATAAAACTTGGCGCCCTGTAACAATCAATTTTAATTCTACTAAGCGTATAATTCTGTAGAACTGCAGTTCACATGAATTCATGAACATCATTGTGTCTCTGCTGATATTTTTTTTCTGCCTAGTGAGTCTGGGAGACTGTATTCCACTATTGTCTGTCGCAGATGTTTCACGTGCACAACTCAAGTGTTACCATAAATTAATGAAAATATCAGAATAATACAAAAATGGTTGATTGTCTTGGATAGGAACAAATGAAGGGAATTTCAAATGTATGGCATACCTATTCAGGAACAACACCTTCTCAGGAAAAAACTTTGTCCTAGTCTTTTTTATTGCTTCTAGGCTGAATGATTACAGGTAGTCCTCCACTTATAACCATTCATTTAATGACTGTTCAAAATTACAACAGCACTGAAAAAGTGACTTAAAACACACTTAACAATTGTTGCACCATGGTCACATGATTGAAATTCGGGCATTTGGCACTGGGCCTTTATTTATGATAGTTATACTGTCCTGGGATCAGGCAATTACTATTTGCAACCTTCCCAGCTGACTTCCAAATAGCAAAGTCAATGGGGAAAGCTTAACAACTGCAGCAATTTGCTTAATACCTGGGGCAAACAGGTCATTAAATGGGGCAAAACTCACATAACTGCCTGCCTCAGCAATGGAAATTTTGGCTCAGGTGTGGTCGTAATTTGAGAATGGCCTTTATATTTCAGCATAAATGACACCTTTCAATATAACTAACCCTAAGCTTCCAGATGGTACATTCACAGCAAAAATATATTCTTGCTATGTGTAGAAGTATCAATAATGCCTTTTATACAAAGATTATTTCCACATAGATCACTTGCCAGAAATTTAAACCCCCCCCCCTCAAATATCTTTCAGAAAATTTTGCTTCCTTAGATCCCTTTTTAAAAAGATGATGTTCAATCTCTGGGAATCCTAAAAGTTGCTGAAGGTGCAAACAAATCTCAACCAGGCACTTGGTGGAAAGAGAAATATCTGCCTTAAGTGGCCATTACCCAGAAGAGGAGCTGTTTGCAATGAATAGATAAACCTACCTGTAAAAAAAATTACGCTTCTTTACTTCACAAAAATACCATATTAACAAATCAGCATGATGTCAATTTATCTGAAATTGACGACAATATAGTTGAGTAAAGTAATACTATTGGCTTGATGGAAGCTCAGGCTTTCATTCTAGCCAAGGATGAGTAACATGAGCTCTCAAAGCTGTCTGCAGCCTCAGGACTGCAGAAATGCATGGAAAATGTAGTGGATTAAATTGAACCACAATTTGAGAACAGGAATCCAGAATTCCTACCAACAGCAAATTCAGGTTCAATAATATGTTATATGCCTTATCATTTAATGCCTTGTTTGGTTGCTGTCAAAACAAAAGCAATTGGATATCAGATAATAGATATGTAGGGTTTGATTAGACTGTGAAACTGTTTGTTATAGATCAAAGATAAACAAATAATTTAATTTTAGTCTGAATAAATTATTCCACCTGACAGCCCTCTCAGTATGCATAGGTTTCAATATTAAATTTGTTTCATTTGTGATGGCTGAAGAAAATATTATTTTCTGTATTAAAAAACCCCTTCCTTCCTGAAACACCACATTCTTTTATAAAATTATCTCACAAAGTAATTCTTTTATTTATATTTCTTTGCTTTTGAATAAATGATTCTTGAACGCATGGCAGGTGTATTTGTATGTTAACAATACACTAAAACCAAGGAGAAATGAAAGCATCTGTGGATTTCTGATTTGGTATGAAGTGTGGTGTTTTGTGGGAGGACAGCTGGATGCTGCAGGACATGAAATCTGTTTTTTCCATTTTGTGTCATGTGTCATAATAAACTGTCACAGGAAGCATTCCTTTGGCAGTCAAAGCTATCGCTTGCATGAAAAATCATTACTCAAAACTAAGATAGAATTAGAAATTACATGTTTCTTGCAGAGTTTGATTTTTGCGTTCTATTGTTTTTGTTGTTAACCTTGCACTATTGATTGTGTCTGCGTGCGCGTGCATGCACCTTTGAGTCATTAAAGAACTTTGGCAACTCCTTGCATTTTTCTTGTCAAGATTTCAAAAGTTTTTTGCCATTGCCTCCTTCCTAGGGTTGAAAGAAACTGGATCAAGGTCAACCAGATGGTATTGTAGCTAAAATGAGACTAGAATTCATAGGCTGTTAATTTTTGGTCTGGTGCCTCAACCACTACCACTATCTGACTCACTTTCGAAATACCTCTCTATAATTAACAAAAGCTAAAACATTGAGTTAAAAAAAAATCTAAAAGGAATTTGTGGAAAGAACTGGATTATGTGGTTTTGTTTTATATTGTATTTATATTATAAATGCAGTGAATGATTCTCCTCCATGCTACATCAAGAGCCCAGGATGGGTTGACTCCTTGCTATGACATCATTTAGCTGAGTCTGTACTAAGATATAAAAGCCAGCCCCCGGAAGATACCCCAGCTTTTGACTCAGCTCCTTTTAGTCGGTAGCTGTGTCTCTGAAAGCATTCTGTTAGATAGCACTCACCAGCGATCTTCCATACTTTTTCCTCACTTCAAGCAGCTCCCAGGGATCTGGGCAGCTGCTCTTCCAGGAGAGCAGGGCTCTCTCTCCTACAATGTTGGGAGCAGCATTACCAGAGCTCTGTGCAGGCAAGTTGGGCAGCATCGGTATACCTCCCCCACGCCTGCAGTTTGAGTGGTCGTAAAAAGTGATCGGCAAACCGACAAAGTCTTTTTGAAGTTTTGGGTGACTGCACTTCCCCAAGACCTCTTAAGTTGTGCACTCTTGAGATAAGCCTCCCGAAAACCTACCATACCATTAAGGAAAATGTATTTGATTTCTGTTCTATACAGAAATTAGGCTTTCAGGTGACAGGTATGGTGACTCACTTATTTGTTTCTTTTTTGAATGTGGTCATATATTTATAAATTTTGTCACACAAGGGATTTCCTTGTTGTATTCCTGGTCATATTCACATAATTTTGCAAGAGTCCCGTTGTTGCATTTTTCATGACTTACATTTACCCACTGCTTCTATTTCTGTTGTTGTTACCAAAAACACTCACATTAAGGAAGAAAGTTTAGAATAGTAGTTTAGTGGCTTTATTTTTATTTTTTTTTTAGATTAGGAGTTGGTGGCATCATAAACATGAAATGTTTAGCCCTTAATGTCTATGGAGATTCTCAGTCATCCAGGTCATGGTTGCCCCAAGGTGCTTTTTCAGAGCTAAAGAAGCTTCTTGGATGAGAAGCAAAACGTCTTCAAAGAAAAACCAGAAACTCCAGTTGCCTTTTGAAAAAACACCTTTGGGTTCAGCTCTTCAGCAACTCTTTGCTCTAAATGTAGAGCAAAAGAGTACAGATTATCCATTGGACTGACATAACTTAAGAACGATTAAATCAGAAGCCTGCAGTTTCCAGCATCTAAGGCAGGGGTGTCAAACTCAAGACCTGTGGGCAGGATCCAGCCCATGGGGTGCTTAGACCTGGCCCGTGGGGGCACCCTGGAAATACAGTAGATAAGGACTAGCCCGCAGAACCTCTGCCAGCAAAAACAGAACTTTGTTTTCACTGGAAGAGGGATGCAGGAGGATCACCCCCAACCCTTCCCAGGCTACCACAGGTGCCCCCAAAACGACTGATATCGAGTTGGCCATGCCTTTCCTGGCCACACACACCCCAGCCATGCCCACCTGGCCCTCCAAGGTCAAACATAACCCTGATACAGCCCTCAGTGAAATAGAGTTTGACACCCCTGATCTAAGGCAATAATTCTCAATCTCAGCAACTTTAAAAGATGTCCAGTAGACTCAAACTCTTAGAATTTCCCAGCCAGCCGCAAGCTATTCACATGGCTGCTGAATGAGTGGTCATTAAAGAGAACCACCTTTATTTCATAGTGCCTTTAAGTCTAAACTATTTTTATCAATAGGATTATTGTTTATCTGGCCACTGATCTTGTTAAAACTTATAGAAAACTGCTATTGCAGGAAAATCTAAGGACAAAGTCCTATCAGATATTTCCTAGGCAGATTCAGAACCTGAAAATTGTCTGGCTTTATAAATTTGTTCCAACTAACCACTTTTCTTCCAGAGCAGTCTTTCAATACGTAAGTCTTGTGCCTAATAATCCATCAAGTTAAGTCTTCTATACAATCTTAATTATTCAGTGATAATGTTAAATATAAAACAGGAATGTTAAAGAATGTGTGGATGTGTGTACTATTCTTATCAGAACTGGAAAAAATGGTGAATGATAGCTTCAGTTTACTCTCTTCCTGAAACAATGGAAAATCTAATTGCTTTTAAAACAAAATTATATAATAGTGAATTATTTATCACTGTCAATAACAGTAGTGAAATTTCTGGATCTTCATTATGATAGGGATGAGCTATAGAAATATTTGCAGCATCTCTGGGGGGGAAATCATATTAACTTAATGGAACTTAATGTCAAATAAATTTACATTAAATTAAACTTAGTTTTTGCTCTGACCCACTTTTATATCATGGGCTCACTTTCTGTTGAATGTGCCTCTTTACACAATGGGGTTAGTAGTCCCACATCTGAACTCTGAAAAGTTTACAACCTTACAATTACAGCTGTGGAATCTCAAATAACAGTTCTTTCAGATAAAATCAATGAAATATCTGTCAACTTCTCTCCTTGATACACTTGATATGCTTTCAATAAATAATGTATGCATTTAATTTAGAAATAGATTAAAAGGACAAGAAACTGAAAATGGAGAAATAGGACAAAACACGATATTAGTGTAGTTCAAAAAGTGAATCAGAGATGGCTCATCTTTTAAAATAAATATTGGAAACAGGAACTCTTTAGGGACAGACTTATTCAGTAGATAGATAAATTTGTGAGCAAACTAGTAATAATTCCAAACCTGAGATAAGATCACAGTATTTTGTAACTCCTGCTCCCAGAATTCACTGGGGAACAAACATGTCTGTTCTTTGTGCAGTTTAGATAATAATCTTTGAAGATCTTATCTAAGTTCCTAAAAGTTTAGAAACTAATACATTGCTCTGTCTGTTTTTGAAGCACTTTGTATTAGCTGTAGAAGGAGTAACCCTACCAGTGCATATTCCATTAAAACAAATGAAATTTTAAAGAATTTTCTTTGACTTATGTCCAAAATTTTTTTGATGTGTGTGCAGTGTTTTCTCCACTTGAATAAAATTTCCTTTATAAATTTTTAATGTTATTTCTATTCGTTAAAAAATAGGTTGTGTAATCTCTCACTAAGAAAGACATTAATAGGATCCAACAGTTAACTTTCAGAAAATGAACAAGAGTGAAGAAAACATGAGAGCTAGTGTTGACAGAAATTGTGTTTTTATATCTATAGCTATCTTTTACTTGTTATGGAACCATGTACTGCATATTATTAGCCCATCCTTTTCTTTTACTACGATTTTCTTGCAGGGAATTCTGTATCCAAGATGGTGACCTCAATTCCATTGACAGAATGAGATATCTGGAGGTGAAATGGTTGAGTCACAACTCAAGCAGCCTTCAATTAACCTCTTGACTTGTTTACATGAAGAGATTTCAGTTCTTTAGCTCAGAATAAACAGCATTACTTGGAGTTTCAGTAAGCTTTAGTCCTCCCTTAGGCATGAAAGCCAACTGGGTGACTTTAGGCTACTCACTTTTACTTAGCTCAACCCACCTCACAGGATCCTTATAGATAAAATAGGAAAAGGGAACATTAATTGCCCTGAAGATGCAAAATAAAGACTGGGTGTACATCAAGTAAACAAAATAATAAATGCATCTGGAATCCAAAAGTTTTTTTTTGGTTTTGTTTTGTACCTGGCCTTGTTTAACTCTTTCTCTGTGAAATCAAAGGGGAAAAGGAGGTGGAGAGAAGGAGTAATGACAGCAGAGCAACTATATGTAATCTTTCCTAAACATTATCTCTCTGCATTTCTGCTATTTCCACCTGAAATGATTATGCTAGCTGGAGAAGATTGGTGTCTCTTGTACCGCACATCTAAGGAAGAAACCTAGTAGATTTCACACAATTCTCAACATCCTATTTTGAACCCCATTTTTTTCCTTCTCATAATTAATTAAGTCATAATTAAGCATTCTGGGAGTGTCGGTAGATGCCGGGATAAAGCTTTGCAAAACTCTGACCCTGCAAGTGGCAGGATCTGATCGGATTCTGTTGTCGACCATAGAGTTCTGCAGAAGGATGGCCAGAGTGTTTTCTCTGCTGGGCCTAACTAATTTTGTCACTGACTGTGTTTTTCTGCCGAGGAACAATGATGAAGGAGGGTAAGAGTGAGAGGATAAGCTGGGGTTATCATTGATTGATTGATTATATTGATTTACATAGCCTTGTTCCTCCTTATTGTGAACACTAAGGTCAAAAAACCAGAAGAAGAAGAAGAAGAAATGATCACAAAACAACAGCAAACGCTCTAGTAGCATAATGGCTGCCTAGGGCAATCTTATGTTCTCACCCCATAATCCTTAGTCATAAGAAACTACAATGACAAGCTCTCCTCATACCTACATCTAGGTTAGTTGTTGGTTCTTCAGGATCTCAGCAGTTTAAAAACGGCAACCCTGATTACTAGGGTCGTGGCAGAATATAAAGGCTCTTTCACTAGTGTGTGTATGTATGCCCACGCTCACACATGAGGATGTGGGTGTGAATGGAAGGAAGATAAATCTTCACTTAGCAACCTTTCACAGATATGTGACGACAAGATAGATTTGTGACCAGTCCTTGCATTTATGACCTTTGTTAAGTTTGTAAAGGAAAGTGAAATAAGATCATAAGCACAGTGGGCAGTTTTTAGTATCCACTTCACTTAAAGACCGAATTGTTGGTCCCGATTTGTGGTTTTGTTTCGATTTGTTTTTACCTTTGTCTTTTCGGTTCCTTTTAGTAATAAAAGTAAATACACCGATCATCATGATTTTTATCATGATGAATTAGCATTTTCTGCCAATGATCTTAAAAGTGTATGGCATGACCAATTTTGGAATGTGCTCACAGATGTTGGAACTCTTGAAATAAACACTAATTTTAATGTTAAGATTATATTTTCCTTTCTCCTGTTGATATCAAGTTGCTGAAGAAGTTTTCATAATGCTTTAATTTACTTTTAACATTACTATTTACCAGAATGTCTTAAATCATAGTATTCTGAATAACAAACAAGTTCTGGAGATTTATTAGTTTTGTTGTTAATTGTTAATTATTAGTTCCAATAAAAATATTGAAAATATTTTTTATGCTTAAAGATGTTGGGCAACTTCAATAATAGACACTAATATACTTGTTCTCTGTAATGCAGTTGGCTAGATAAAAATGAGTTTGAATGGGATATTTTTTTCCTTTTATGGAGACAACTGTGATAAATATAATAAATATTACATGTACATTTTTTAGTTTTATAATGCCTATAGACTACAAAGCTAAAGGACAGTGGAAATGATGCTAATATTCTCCAAGAACATCCATCTTTAAACCTTGAACATTTACTCATTCTTGCTAAGTAATTAAGAATTTGAATCAGTTGAGTAATAAATTCCTTGGCATTTATTAGGGTTTTTTTTAAAGATACATTTGTAGTAATAGATAAACTCTATATAATACGGAATGTTTTGAAGCTATACAAGGTAGAAGAGAATCCCTTTGTGAACTAGCATCCTTGAAATATATGAGCTGATGGGGAATGAAGGGAACTGCAGTTGAGGACGTTTAGTTGCACTAGAGTGGGGGAAAATGCTTTCAGATTTTCAGTGCCCATTGTCTGTTTTCCTTGAAGCATTTGAAAGTAAAGCTGATTTTGAATTAATTATCTATATTTATTATCATGACAATATACCTCTACATCACTCATTGAGTCTTGCAGCTTTTTGTGAACGAGGATTGGAGTATAGCACAGGTCCCGCTGGGATCTGCTTTGCTTCATAGGAGATACACTCTTGAAGTCCAGTTTTTGCCCTTGAGTCCTGAGAACTCAAACATATATATATATAAATCTGTACTGTTCTGTTGTGTTTTTCTGATGGAAAAAAATCTAAGGCATGCTTTACTTTACCGTACTTATGTAAATTTTCATCCCTTTTCATCTGAAGGGTGGTGATGAAATATGTTTTTTTATTTTAAAACAGTTGCAATGTGCAATTGATTTGCAACATAAGTCACGTAGCCTACAGAATGCAGTCAGTCAGTCAAGTTCATTTTCAACTTATGGTTCTAATTTTTGAAGGCCTGGTTCTTTGATGACCCTTGCAAATGGCCCTTGATGTAACTTTTCCTAAAGTATCTGGTACTTGTGTTCCCCAGCAGCATTACTTCAGTTACCAATTTTCCAGTTATCCGTTGAGCAACCTGGCAATAAAGCCTTGGATGCAAGTCCATACATATTTTTTCCACATCTGATTGGTGCAGGTCACCATTTTTTAGCTCAAGAATATTATGGTAGATAAAAATCAGTCCCCTTTAAGCATATTGAATAATACAGATGCTCAGCTCCTAACCCTTTACCAAGTAAGATTGGGTGAATGGGATCGAAATGCATTGCAGCTGTGCTACTACTAGAGTCCAAAACTAATATGATTACACATGTGAGGGTCAGCAGGAAAAGCAGCAGCACTAATCAGTTTTATCAAAGTCCTTGGTATATGTTTATTTCCTTCCTCAAATCTTAACCAAGTACTATTCTAAATTTTAAGGACTCTTAAATATTTGCATTGTTTTCTTAAAAGAAGAAGCTAAGGGAAGTGCAAAAAAAAATCAACCTCCAATTTAATTTGCTTCAGAAAATGAATTAATTACTCATAATATTTAGAAATATTTTACATAGAAGAATTCCTTGGTTTCATTTATATGTTAAATAATATTTAATACAGGTAGTCCTCAACTCACAAGAGTTCATTTAGTGATCGTTCAACGTTACAACGGCATTGAAAAATGTACATCCCCATTTTTCAGAGATACGACCTTAGTAGCATCCCTAGAATCATGTGATCAAAGTTCAGATGCTTGGCAATTGGTTCATATTTGTGACTGCTGCTGAGTCCCAAGGTCATGTGATCCCCTTTTGCAAACTTCTGAGTAAAGTCAATTGGGGAATCCAGATTCAATTTATAACTGAATCTGACTGAACACAGGTACTGGTAGTCCTCAACGTATGAACACAATTGAGCCCAAAATTTACATTGCTAAGTGAGAAATTAGCTAAATGAGTTTTGTCCCTTTTGTCATGATATGTACAGAATAACCCTTGAGTAAAAAGGATATGCACATGGAAACGTTTATGAGAGGAGTTATGATTAATTCAGCCACACACAGTTACACTAAATTGACTTAAAGTTTACCCTAAGAAATAGCACAGTCCAATAAACAATCCAGGTCATTTACAGTTAACAGTCCAAAGAATATCCAACTACAAAGTCTTCTTACTGGTTGCCTTTGTCATTTACAGTAAACAAAAATATCCAGCATAAATACAACAGAGATAGCAACAGAATGTCAAAGATACAGAATGTCAGAGAGAGCAAGCCATGATCTCTATAGCTCCCTCTTATGGCAGCTCCCTCTTATAGAAACAATCAACCAATCAATCGTGATTTTGTCTTAAAGCTGCAAACATACATTGTTGGTTTATATATTGCCAACCCAACTAATTTGTGGACAGATTCCTAACGCCTTTTATGACTTTTCTTGCCACTTTTGTTAAGTGAATCGCTGCAGTTATTAAATTAGTAACACACAGTGGTGGGATTCAAATATTGTTGCCACCAGTTCTGTGAGCGCGGTTTGGTGGGCGTGCTTTGTGTGCATGCGCGTGCCAAACATGCACTTTGCGCAGGCACAGTGGCTTTCTAACTCGCCTCCTGCAATCCTGCACGATCCCGGTCACTTCAGCAGCTGCTGCATGGCACTATTGTGTGTGCCCGCAAAGCAACTGCGCTTCAAATTCAGTGGATAAAGGTGAATATGGGATCCCGGGCAAGCAGGTGGGCCCAACAGCAGAGCAGTGGAGAGAACTGGTTCGGTCTCCATTGCTCATCGCTCCTACCGGCTCATCATAACCGGGCTGAACCGGTCGAATACCACCACTGGTAACACAGTTGTTAAGTGTTGCAACGGTCGTATGTGTGAAACATGACCTGAAGTCACTTTTTTCAGTGCCATTGTAACTTCAAACGGTCACTAAGTGAACTGTCATAAGTGGAGACTATATGTACTGTTTTCATCTTTTTCATAGAAAAGGACAAAATACCCTTTAAATAACTCAAAAACTTAGAGAACTCATTCAGTGACAACTGTTGTTCTGTTGGAGGGTTAAAGAAAGCCTTGCTTGCAGGAACATGTTTCAGTGAGTAACATGTGCTTAGAAAAACTGTTGCCAGGAGAAGAAAACACACTGTGGACTATTTATCTGCTTGATTATGTGCCTGAGCTGCAGGTTAGCCAGAAGATGTAGATGCTGTCTTTTTACCTATAGTATATTAATGAGACACAATAAAGAAGGTGATAAAGATCTAGATGAGCCACTGGAAGATTTCTGGAGGCATATTGTAAAACCTGCAGATATTTGAGTAAGAAATAAAATTGGATTGAGTGTTCAGGAAATGAAAGTAACTGCAGAATAAATTATGCGATTTTATTTTTTATGGTTTTTTTTTCCAGTTTATCATTTTTGTGTTCATCAAAATTCCATGAGATGTTTAGAAGGACTTTCTCCCCCCCTGCCCCCGCTTCAATACAACATTATTTTTAAAGAAACAATTTTTAAGAAGCAATGTGATGAGTTGTAAAATTAAAGGGGAGTCATCTCAATAAAGGAAATAAATTTGCAATAAAAAGAGCACCTTTCAGGATTATTACATCTGACAATGTGAGCTATCCTCTTTTATTATAATAGTTTGTGAAACATTTTTCTTGTTGCTGTTTCTTAATATGTTAGAGGCACATCCTTTAGGAATTATACTCTAAATCTATTAAGAGCCTAAGAATTCCTCTGGAAAGAACAGAGTTATAAGGATATGTTGCAGGTATGCACAAAAATTTCTCAAAAAGCTTATGCATCCATTCTGAGTTCCTTACTGTCAAAATGCTGGATTGAACCCATGTACAATTCTCTGCAGCACCAGGAGTCAAATTATTATCACTCTTAGCTCTGAGGAATATGAAGAGAAACACTACTTGATAAGAGAGAACCACTACACTATACTATACTGGAGCATGTGTTTTCATTCCTGTTTTCTGTTAAAAGAAAGATTATGTTCATGTCCTGTATATTTCCTGAAAGCTATAGTAATCTGCTGTTACAATATAATCGAGACATGACATACATTTTTTCCAGTACTGAGTATATAATGACTCAATATTTTTCCTTAAGAATTCTCTTTGATCTAGTCCATCATTTTTTCCTGCCAGTGACCAATGAAATTTGATAGACTGCCCGTCTTTTTTTAAAAAAAACATAAGTTTGTTGAGCACAAATAAATGTAATTTATTTCAATTACATTTGCATTCATACTTTTGCTCTTTTGCTCTTGTTAATAAAATTAAATACTACAGAAGCTATTGAATACAAAATGTATTCAGTTAATAGATTGTATTGTCCCATATGTGTGCTTTTGTTTTTTGAGCTAAGAAAACAGTAATATGTGGCTACCATCACTGGCTTTCTAGTACATTCTGACTAACAATTCATTATTATGGGATTAGAACTGTGTTATGCATTCTTTTGGACTAAGCATTTCTCGTCAAATAAAAAATTAGTTGAAATATACCCTTTTTCTCCAACAATAAGGCCTCCCCCAATAGGAAGTCCTACCATGTTTTATAGGCATGAAATGAAATTAAGCCCCTCCCCCCAAATTAAGGCTTATATTAAAATATGCGAAATGGGGGGAATGGTGGGGGGGCTTGCCGTTAGGAAGTACTTTTGTTGCACACCCGGATATGGTGCTGCCTGCGTTGACCCTGATACGAAGTGCCCCACCAACGCAGAAGTCAACATCCAAGCCATCGCTGCCCACCCACCCGAAGATGCAAGGCGGGAGGAATTAAGTCACCCCTGAAAAGATGACCTAGCCAATTTTTTGGGGCTGAAAAAAAAAAAAGTCCCGGCCTTATTATATGAGAAACACGGTACCTGATTTTTTTCCCACACAATTTGATGAAAATGCCTACTTGTATCTATAAAACTTTGAATTTAAAATGACTGAGCTTTTAAAAACATTCTGCGATTGTATTTTAATTCCAGTTTGCTCTAGTATACTGGAAAACATGTGTAAAATACTAGAAATATTTTAATGAGATAGATTTGGTAGTTTAATATTTCCATATATTTGATCATCTTCAGGCTTGTTGTCCTCTTCTATAAGATGCAGCATATCATACAGAAGATCTAAGCTATTGAATTTTTGTAAAACAGAGCAACTTTTACCCAAAATCAGGCAAAGCAGGCAGATTGAGTTGCTCACAGAACCACAGATTCATTCAGAGATCTATATACCTGCCATTGGCTAGCTCAGTCTGTCACATAAATTTTGTTTGCAAGCAAACTCACAAAATTAACTCACAGCCCATCATGCATAAATATTTTTTAATGTAAAAAAAGAGCAACTTTTACCCCAAATCAGGCAAAGCAGGCAGGCAGATTGATTTGTTCACAGAATCATTCAGTGATCTATCTATCTGCCATCGGCTAGCTCAATCTCTCAAATTTGCTTGCCATGAGTCTGCACTGAACTTGCTTGCAAGCAAACCTTCAGTCCTAAGGGAGGTTTGGCTGTGCTGAGCCGAAGATCTAAAGATTAGCTAGAAAGCAATTAATCCAACAATTTCCTGCTTCCCAGCTAATCTGCTGTTCTGCACAGCAGAACAGATGATGGTCGGAAAAAGGAAAAATAGCAATTTAGCAGGCAAATTTACCGGGTAAGGAATGAGTAGGCAGGGGGGGTTCCCGCAGGCCATGTGGGTGGCGCAGCCTTGTGTTTCTGCTCAGCTTGGATTAATTGCTTTGTGGGGGTGTTCTGGGATTGAGATTTTTTTGTGGCCCACCAAAATTTTCTCACGGCCCACCAGTGGGCCATGGTCCACCAGTTGGCGACTGCTGCTTTAGAAGTATTTTAAAATCCAAGATATATTGGACTATTTAACTATTTATTTATAACTATGTTTCCTTTGAGGTATTTTATTTTATGCAGAATGAAATATTGTTAGAACAAGACATATCATCTAGGGGATGACACTCTGTTATTAATCTATAATCAGTTAAGTAGAACTGTACTTCATTTGGGATCTTATACATTTCCTTCTCTAGTAATTTCACTAGTTGTCCAGCAATGATTGACCATTTCCATACTTTTTTCAAGGAAAGAATAAGCATCTGCTCGTAGATTCACCATGAGTTGATCTTGACTCAAAGGAAGTCTTATCCAGATATAGGTTTAGTGCTGAAGTAGAAGTCATTCTAGAAAACTGTTTGCATTCAAGCCAGTTTTAAATGTACTGCATTCAGAGGTCCAGTGAAACCCATGAAAGTCAGAAAAAGAAAATAGAATTAGGTTCTTCTAAGAGACTTTTTCTCCAGAAACGGTTTAAATAAAAGCAGCTGCTTTTGTAGATCACAGTATGCCTCCCAGTTTCTATATTTAATATAAGATTACTGCTGTCTTTCACCATTTTGTGCTCTGGTCCAAAGTATAGTTCATGGACTTAGCAATTAATGAGTGACAAATTAGCTAAGGAGGCTGGTATTTTTTTGAATCTTGTCATTGATCTTTTGTTATCATTCTTCCAATTCTAGCCAAAAGTCTAGCAAGTATCCATAGTAATCTGAGCATACATAACTAAACAGATTCCACAACCTTTCTGGGCCTCCATCATGTTTCCATCATTCAGAATACTGGTTGAACTAATATGTATTTTAATACCTTCAAATGTAGGGATTAGTAGGGTTACTTTTGAAATAATACATTTGAATCACATGCAGTGAGAATACTTTATCTGAACTGATCATATATGGTTTAAAATAGGAAAGTCCTGTGAGTACAAGGCATGCAAAATCTATTATGTATGATCATGGATGTATATAGTTTATAGATAAAGGAAAAGGAAAAGTATACATATGACAATTTTTCCTGGTGTGCTTCATTTGAAAAAAAAATCACTGCATTAGACTCTTTTGTATTCAAATTGTAGGAGAGGCTGATTAATGCCAGTTCTACTTAAATGTTTTTTAAATACTTGTGATGACAGAGAATTAAAAATGTCTTCTTTCTTTTTAAAAAATTCAGAATGATTAATTTAGAAACAATGAATTTATGTAGACAAACTCTTGTAAGGAAGTTGAATCACTGGTTTGAAATTCTTGAGCATTTATAATATTTCCAGCAGAGATTTAATTCAATCTCAAAGTGTTTCTTTGATTCCTGGATTGCATTTTAACACCGGCTCAAACAAAAACTAAAATCTTTACTTTGTTTTGTAATTGTATAGAGTGGAAAAAGTTGATAGGCTTTCATAGAAAAGGAATTTAGTAAGCTGATGATACTTACTACAAGGTATTTTTGATGTTCAGACAAAATGGTGCATATGTAACCCCTGAAGGAAATCTTTTTACAAGCAATTCGGCTTTAGGCACAGTCATCAAAATACTTCATTTTAAGGATGTGTATGTTTTTCATTTTTCAAATCTTGGGAATGATTATTTGTGAGGAAGAAGGAAAACACATTCAGAATCTCTTGTAATATACTGCTGGTTTTATTGTTAGAACTGCAGACAAATAGGACTAATGCCACAGTTCAGATGTATTTAATCACAGTTGGTGCTTTATTTTATTCTTGAAAATAGCAAAGATTGAAAGAGCGAGCTGTTCTTCTTGTTTTTGTAATAGTTGGGGATAAATTTATTCTAGAGCCCTTGGTCTAATTTTAAAAACACTGCAGGAAAACAGTTCAGACCTTTGATAAGCATTGTCTGTGTCTTTAAAGCAAGGTAAAGAAGAGAACAAAAAATATTGTCCAAGAAAAAAAAAGGTTAGAAAATAAGCTTCCACACTCATTTTTACTCTGAGCTTAAATAGTGTTTGCTTATGCTCTGCCCACTATGTAGCCCCACCAGATTACTCTTGAAAGAATTTGATCCCCTAGTAAAACAACCACCACCTTGTCTTTGCCTTATATTGGGGCCAGCCATTCAAGGAGAAATTTCTTCAAAGTTCCTTTTCTGAGAGCAAATAAGAATTACATAGTCATAAAATGAATACTTTGAAGTGCTTTCAAACACATTTATTTCAATAATTCTTCAAGCAACTTTGATGAATTGGTTCCACATTTCAGTGAAAAGTGATTGAGAGCAGCTTTTTGAAAGATGTTTTTAGAGCTTGGAAGTAAAATGAACCAAGGAAGCAAGCAGAGTTTCATAATTTCTGTAATTACAGCAGTTCAGTAACACTGTGAGCATCAACTTTTATTGATGCTCTTATGGTTGGTCACACAGTCAGATGTTTAGACTGGATTTGGTATTTTTATTCACCTATTGCAAGGCTCTTCAAACTTGACAGCTTTAAGACTTTAAGACTTGTGACAGCTTTAAGACAGCTTTAAGACTTCAACTCCCAGAAATCCTCCAGTCATGTTAGCTCAGGAATTCTGGGAGTTGTAGTCCACAAATCTCAAACTTGGCAAGTTTGAAAACCCTTGACCTCGTGAGTCCTTCCCCCAGAACTTGGGATAGGCAGATGTTATCTGTCCTGTCCTCTCCTGTCCTGTCCTGTCCTCTCCTGTCCTGGCTTGGCTTGCTGAGGAATTCTGGGAGTTGAAGTCCACAAGTCTTAAAGTGGCCAAGGTTGGAGACCCCTGCCCTAGAAAATACAACAACAGCGAGGAGGTTCTTTATGTGAAACAAATCTATTTTAACTGGAAGAATTACTTTATTTGACTGAGTATAGGGTTCCCTGGATGTTTTCTTTGACGGTTTTTTTGGAGCCGGTGTGTTTTGCTTGCAAGGATAACTTTTCTGAACATGATAAAAACACAGGTTTTTACCTAATTATACCCAAAATGCATGTTATTATCCCTTCATTGGAGAGGCGATTATGAGCAATCCCTGCCAAAAATCATAGAAAGTCATGAGATATTAAATGTTTTCCAGCCTGTACAAGTTATTAGCAATATATACAGAATTTAATCTACTGGACTAAACTGGCTTGCTAAGTACATACCAATCTCCAGGCAGTGTGTTTGTTTTGCAAGCATTTCTTAATACAAGTAGTCTTTGCCCAGTAACCATTCCAAGTTAAGACTGGCCCTTGAAGCTGTGGTAGTGACAGCATGCCCACAATCATGTAATTGAGATCTAGGCCCTTGGCAGTGTCCTGGAACCATATTTGTGATGTTCCCTGCTGGCTTGCCACAAACAAAGTCAATGGAGAAACCAGCAGGAAAAGTTGAAAGTTACTTCAGTAAAGCACTTGCATCCTCCCCCACTTTGTACCAGGCATCGCTAGCTGTACTCTTGCTAAGCCTCATGGGCCACTTGCACACCTTCCCCTGCCCAGCAGCAGCCACTCCTGGCCCCACTAGGCCTTGTCTGCCTGCAGACCTGCTTGCAAGCACCTATGACTTGCTTAACAACTCAGGATCCTCATTTAACAACAGCAATGGGGAGTGCAGGATTGTCATCACTAAGCAGTGCATTCCAGCGATGTTGTGCTTTATAACAACATCGCTTAGCGATGGAAATTCTGGCCCCCCAATTACCTTGTTGTTAACTAAGGAATAACCACAACTCTTTTAAATGAACATCGACTATGTCTATAGGATGATTTTCAACGGTAAATCAATTCATTGAGTAAGAGTGTAGAGAAGCTTGTGAAGGAAAGAACCACTCAGAACTGATGTCGTTTATCAAACTGTTGCCTCTAGTCTACTATTCTCTTTAAATTGAAACATTCCTCACATACCTCCTGAGAATAAATTAGTAAGCATTTTTAATCCTATTTTCCACATTTGCAGACTTAAAAATATCCACTGGCATACTGAATTACATATATAACACCACCAAATTTCTGCATTTCAAACACCTGGTACCACAAATACAATTAAAATAATCAGACGCAGGAAAAAGATGTGGTTAGACCCAGAATAAAATCCTTGCTTAGGTTAAATACCGTTAAATTATTGTTCACAATATATTTAATGAATATTACTCTTCATAAACTCTTTTTTGTCATTTAAGAAAATTCACTTTCTTAGCAAGTTTTGGAGCTGTGTTCTGAACTATAACCAATAGTTCTGGAAAATATTTCTGGCCTTCAGATAGAAAGTTCTGGGCTTTTGCTTTTGCTTTCCTAATCACAATTTTGTTCTTTAGGTGGTTTTGACTTTTCCACATATGGCTAATGGAAGATGAATCAAGTTTAAGTTTGAGTGAAAGAGATAAAATAATTGCTATTATGCAATGTGGGCTGCAAAACATTGGACCACCATTAGGTGGCAACAAGGAGATAAAAAAACTCAAGCTATGTGTGAGCATCTAGTGAACAAGACAGATTTTTGCAGTCCATAGTAAATTGGATTCAGTATAATACATAGTAGATTGAATTCACATAAAATCTTTATGTGTAAGTATACCTAATTGGAATAATGAAAGCATTAAAATTAAGTTTTAACTATATTTACTCATTCACACTAGGTTCAGTAATATTGAAGCCTTTAAACTGATGGTTATTTAGGCAGCAAAACATGAAAGATCACTGTATACTTTTCATTTCCCCCCAATCTCAGTTACTGCATGTAAAAGTCAGGTATGTATATGATTTGGAGAATGCTGTCTTATGATTAGTGACCTTCCCAACTTATATCAGTTCTGCTTGTATGATATGTGGGTTTTAGCATGACTTTTTATTTACACTATTGTAAACCAGCAAGTAGTAAAGTGCTGCATTCTGACATATTAATTGTAGCAGGTGTGCCCAACCTCCAGGCCATGGATTGATATTGGTCTATGGCTTGTTAGGAAATGGGCTGCAGAGCTGGAGGTAAGCAACAGGTGAGCAAGCAAAACCGAAATCATTCACCCACCCACCCACCCACCCCACCGTCTGTGGAAAAATGGTTTTCCACGAAACCGGTCCCTGGTGCCAGAAAGATTGGGGAACATTGAACTGTGGCACAAAACTTTGAACTGAAGAAAATCTCTCTCCCTCTCTCTCTCTCTCTCCCTCCCTCCCTCCCTCCCTCCCTCCCTCCCTCCCTCCCTCCCTCTCTCTCTCTCTCTGTATGTGTGTTGTGTAAAATCTATTTTTTATTCATATAAGAAGATGTTAGAAGAACACTTTGTCAGTAATTCTATGGTATCAATGCTAGTATCTTGCCTTTCAAAATCTTATATTTTTACATAATAAAAATATTACGTTTCCATTCTGTTTATTAACATTATTACTTGAAGGCTTTACAAAGAATAACTAAATTATATTGTGCTTCCTCCTTCGATTGTCTGTAGCTCTTAAACTGCAAACAAAGCTGGTTTTAATGAATTTCTTGTAAGGTCATGATTAGGGTAAGCCTACATTATTGCAAAGATTTGATTGTATCAAGTAGCTAATTTCTGATAATTGGTGTTTTCAGAACTTGAAAATATTTTCAGAACTATTTATATCATATTTGTAACTCAGAAGACATTGAGACTCCAATTGTCTCCTGCTTATTTGGAAATAAACTTAAATAAATTGAATTTAGGGAGTTGTTTATTCATCAAACAATTTAGGTTTGAGTTAAACATGGACAGGGCAGTTATGTCATTCAAGTTCATAATCATGAAAACATTTTCATTCTCTTTTATTTAAATGGACTACAGTAAAGTGCTTAACTCACATAGAAAAATATGCTGAATTACATTAATTCTGCCTTCCTGATTCTAGGCCTCCCAGTATTCCAAAGAAACATAATTTCTTTGGCAGTTCAAAGCAAATTTTGATTGTTTTGGTTTTGAGACATTTAATCCTAAAATCAGCCTGCAGATTATTGGATAGACCATAAACCTTGAGTAATAATGTCTATGTTATGGGAAAAGATTAACAGGAGGATTTACATCTGCTTATTATTTAATAGCATTGAAGCATCGCCTGTCCATTTCATTAGATTGATTTTTTTCTTTACCATAAGAAATGTTCAGTGTTTTGGAAACATGAAGATAGCAATATTGGAATGGATAAATATGTATAAAGTTGGAAAAATAAAATCACATATGTATTGCTTACTCTCCTTTTTAATGACAACTGTTCTGATGTAATAATACTACAAATGGCTATAATTTATCAGATAGACTGTTATTATGTAACCTACCCATTACTGTTAGATTGATTCTTATGGAAGGCCATTTGTTCTCTATTATTTTCTTTCATTTCTGTCCTAAAAATGTTAAATTAAGATGATAACTCTAAAACATCTACTAAAATGTTTAAATACATTTAAGGAATATGTTTTAGTGCCACAGTCTTAATTTTTTGTCAGTACAGCTTGAGAATATATTTATTCTTAAAATATATTTATTTTATATTTAATAGTAGCTATTGTCTGCAGTTTATATTTTAAAAGTGGCTGCTGTCCACCACTTATAAGAGATAAAATAGAAATTAAAACAAGTAGGAAAAATAGAAATTAAAAGTAAAGAAATGCATACAATATTATTGTGCTTCTCAGCAGTGAATAACAGGAACTTCTGTTTTGTTACAGGAATGTTTACCCTTGCAGAAGTTGCATCTCTGAATGACATACAGCCAACTTATCGAATTCTGAAACCATGGTGGGATGTATTTATGGATTATCTGGCAGTTGTCATGCTAATGGTTGCCATTTTTGCTGGAACCATGCAGTTGACCAAAGATCAGGTGGTTTGTTTGCCTGTGTTACAGTCTGCTGTAAACGCAAAAATGCAACCCAGCCCCTTGGGAAGTGCCAAAGCTACAAATATGCCAGAATCCGAAATACCAGCTATTCAGGACAAAGACAAACCGGCAGCCATGACCATATCTCTTGACACAACATCTGTGACTACGCCTGATGTACGTAGAACTGCCTATCCTCCATTACACACAACTGCTGCAAGTCAGGAAGGAAAGAAGGAACAGAAAGATTTTCTGGGTCGTAAGACTAACTTGGATTATCAGCAATATGTTTTCATTAACCAGATGTGTTATCATGTGGCTCTTCCTTGGTATTCAAAATATTTTCCCTACCTAGCTCTTATACATACAATTATTTTAATGGTCAGTAGCAATTTTTGGTTTAAATATCCAAAAACCTGCTCAAAAATTGAGCATT
Organism: Laticauda colubrina; assembly: GCA_015471245.1. Classification (NCBI taxonomy): domain Eukaryota; kingdom Metazoa; phylum Chordata; class Lepidosauria; order Squamata; family Elapidae; genus Laticauda; species Laticauda colubrina. Next base: position 16,641,901 of record BLBF01000020.1, on the reverse strand, counting down.
TTGTCTCTATTTTAGGGAAATGCTTTGAATCCCCTTGGACTACAAAAGCACTGTCTGAAACAGCATGTGAAGACTCTGAGGAGAATAAACAGAGACTAACTGGGGCCCAGTCCCTGCCAAAGCATGTATCGACTAGTAGTGATGAAGGAAGCCCAAATGCCAGTACCCCCATGATAAACAAGACTGGTTTCAAGTTTTCAGCAGAAAAGCCAGTTATTGAAGTCCCGGGAATGACCATTTTGGACAAAAAAGATGGGGAGCAAGCCAAAGCACTCTTTGAAAAAGTACGGAAATTCCGGGCCCACGTAGAGGACAGTGATTTGATTTATAAGCTCTATGTTGTCCAAACTGTCATCAAAACTGTAAAATTCATATTTATTCTCTGCTACACAGCAAATTTTGTCAATGAAATAAGCTTTGAGCACATTTGCATGCCCAAAGTGGAACATCTGACTGGCTACCAAGAATTTGAATGCACACACAATATGGCTTACATGTTAAAAAAGTTGCTTATTAGTTATATTTCTCTCATCTGTGTCTATGGTTTTGTCTGTCTGTACACACTCTTCTGGTTGTTTCGGTTACCCTTGAAGGAGTACTCTTTTGAAAAAGTTAGAGAAGAGAGCAGTTTCAGCGATATTCCAGATGTTAAAAATGATTTTGCTTTCCTCTTGCACATGGTTGACCAGTATGATCAGCTTTACTCCAAGAGGTTTGGTGTATTTCTGTCAGAGGTCAGTGAAAATAAACTGAGGGAAATAAGTTTGAACCACGAATGGACTTTTGAAAAATTGAGGCAACACGTTTCTCGCAATGCTCAGGATAAGCAAGAATTACATCTTTTCATGCTATCGGGCGTCCCAGATGCGGTTTTTGATCTGACAGATTTAGATGTGTTAAAACTTGAGCTGATTCCTGAAGCAAAAATCCCTGCTAAAATATCCCAGATGACGAACCTTCAAGAGCTACATCTCTATCATTGCCCTGCGAAGGTGGAGCAGACAGCCTTCAGTTTTCTTCGTGACCACCTGAGATGCCTGCATGTGAAATTTACTGATGTTGCAGAGATACCAGCTTGGGTGTACTTACTTAAAAATCTCCGAGAGTTGTATTTGGTAGGCAACTTGAATTCTGAAAACAATAAAATGATAGGACTTGAATCGCTTAGAGAATTAAGGCACCTTAAGATTCTCTATGTGAAAAGCAATTTGACCAAAATTCCATCTAACATCACAGATGTAGCACCACATCTTACCAAGCTGGTCATTCATAATGATGGTACCAAGCTTTTTGTACTGAATAGCCTTAAGAAAATGATGAATGTAGCAGAATTAGAGCTGCAGAACTGTGAACTGGAACGTATTCCCCATGCCATTTTTAGTCTCACTAACTTGCAGGAACTAGATCTAAAGTCGAATAGCATTCGCACAATTGAAGAAGTCATCAGCTTCCAACATTTGAAAAGACTAACTTGTCTGAAATTGTGGCACAATAAAATAGTTAACATTCCTTCTTCCATTACCCATGTTAAAAACTTAGAGTCGCTTTACCTCTCCAATAATAAACTCGAATCCTTACCTGTTGCAGTATTTAGTTTACAGAAACTCAGATGCTTGGATGTAAGCTACAACTCCATTGCGGTGATTCCTGTGGAAATAGGGTTGCTTCAAAATCTCCAGCACTTGCATATCACAGGAAATAAAGTGGAAGTTTTGCCAAAACAGCTGTTTAAGTGCTCCAAGTTGAGAACTTTGAGTTTGGGACAAAATTGCATCATCTCAATTCCAGAAAAAATTGGCCAGCTGTTGCAACTAACTAACCTAGAGCTGAAGGGGAACTGTTTAGACCATCTACCAGCCACTTTGGGTCAGTGTCGGCTTCTCAGGAAAAGTGGACTAATTGTAGAAGATCATCTTTTTGATACATTGCCCTTAGAAGTTAAAGAAGCATTGAATCAAGATACAAGCATTCCCTTTGCTAATGGGATTTAAACAGAGCTCGAACTTGGTGACCAATATAGATCGTATTAAAGAGCACACTAATAAAACATTGTGTTGAGAATTTGGAACTTTTTTTTCTTTTTGTAAGAAAGGACTGTTAAACCGAGTAGAATCTCCTTTTGGTGTTTGTTGTATTTTTTAAAAATCGCTTCCAAAATTTTGGGAGGGCAAAGAAGAAGGGGTGGGGAATCGTTAAAACAATCTTGATTTTTTGTTTCTCTTATGTTTGTAACATGGATGCTGCCGCTTTTGAATGTTTACAAATTGCTTGCCTGCTTAATGTACATGATTAAATTGGTGACCTTTTCTTACTATAAATAATGTTAAATGGCTCTGTTCATTTGAACGTTGTGTTAAAGGCCATCATTTTCTTTATATTGGAATGATAATTCAAGCAAGGATTGTTGCTATTGATCAACAAGAAAAATCTATAGATAATTCAATAATAAGTAATTCAATATCATTTTTATCTGCCCCGCAATATGTAAATAGAAATGTGTTTAGGAAGTTTCTCCTTAATTCCAGGTTGCTTCTCTCCTTGATTAATTTCCATCCATTGTTTCTTGCCTTGCTTTCTGATGCTTTGGAAAATAAGTTGACAGCCTCTTTTTTTGTCAGTCCTTCCAACACTGGAATGTTTCTATCATGTCACCCTTAGTCCTTCTTTTCTCTAGACTGGCCGTACTGGTTCCTACCATCATTCTTCATGTTTTTGGCTCCAGGCCCTGAATCATCTTAGTTGCTCTTCTTTGCACTTTTTCCAAAATCTCAACATTTTTGTAATGTGGTAACCAAAACTGGATTCAGTATTCCATGTTCCATGTTTTACTAAGGATTTTTAAATGATACTAATACATCACGTGATTTTGATTCTATGCTTCTGCTTATACAACCAAGGATTTTATTAGCTTTTTTTGGCTGCTGCTTCACACTGTTGGTTCATGTTTAAGTGATTGTCCACTAGGGCTCCAAGGTCCCTCTCGCAGTTACTATTTTTGGGCCAGGTTTTGCATAATCTGTACTTGTACCTTTGTTTTTTCCTGTCTAGGTATAAAATGAAGATATTTTCTCTTGGGTAATACCCATACGATTCAGGCAGGCTTCTGAACAGAAACACATAGCATTCAATGACAAATTTTAGCTTGATTTGGGGCAAAAATTCTATTTGCTAGTTGTGTTTGAAATCTAAGGTTTATTGATGAAATGTTAAAAGAATTGTTTTTATTTACCACCTTTCACTTTGAAAAACATACTAAAATGTCTTAATCTTTCCATGCGAAATGCTTCTTAAGACTATTTAAAATAGATGTTTCTTGTTCTATGGATGTCATTTACATATGAAAAAAAATTTTTTTAACTGCCATTTAAACTTGTTCTAAATCAGGAAATAGAAATGACTTGTAAAAAAAATTAAAATCTAGAAAATCGTTAAAAAGCAGTGAAACAATTTGCATAATGGCTCAAGTAGACGAGTAAGGCCTGACTAGGTCAGTGGCACATAATATTTATGTTCTGCAGTGCTAGAAGCTTGTGAAATAATTTTTGCTTTATCAAATGACATAGAATGTACATCACCAAGAAGCACACTTCGAGTATCTTTGCAAACAACGTGGAATTTCTTCAAAGCAGGTAGTTGTATATTAGTAGCCTTGCTTTCTCCTCTTTAACTCATCAGGTCAGTATGAATGAACTCAACATTCTGCCCAACCACATGGAGAAAGTATTTTCAGCCAGCCGAATATGGCTGCCATAGCACTTTAGATAGAAAAGCCACTTTGGCACAAGTACCAAGGGCAAAGAAACCACAGAGGTTCCTAGTTATATGAGTTCATCTTCCATTATACTCCCTAAAATAGGTGCGTCCAACCCTGGCAACTTTAAGACTAGTAGCCCAACAAGTTGAGGGCTGGTTGGGGAATTCTGGGAGTTGAAGTCCACTGGTCTTAAAGTTGCCAAGGTTGGACACCCCTGCTGTAAAATGAATATACATGCAGTATAAATACCACTGATTTGTCCATTTATGGCAAGGAGGACATCTGGAGCTGCAGAAGAGAAGATGCTTGGGAGAAAGTGGATCAAAAGACATTGAAATGAGAGTTCCAGTCTCGTTGAGGAAGCACATCCCTTTATCAGAATAGAAGGAATCATCTGCTATAAAAGACATGTTATAAAAATAAGGAATGCCAGAGCACGTGTCTGATGGTCACGAGCTGGCATTTCAATGCCTAGGACCTGTGAAAGCGGGCACTGCATTTTCAGTGGCCCTCAGAAACACCTTTGCACATCTGGACCACGGCCACCATCACAAAAGGAGTGGGGAAGCCACATCAGTTCAAGAGTAGCGTTCTGATCAGCAGCAGCCAAATCAGATGAGCTCAAACTGGTCCTTCCATGCTTGGCTTGTTTACTACTTTAGTTGTTATGTAAGCTGGTCAGTTACCATAAATAAATAAATAAAAGTCTCATGTGGCCCTTTAATTATTATTTGCAGCTGCCAGTTTCTTTTGCTTTGCGCTGCTCTGTTGCTATTTAAAATCAAGGACCTAGCAAGAGGCAATATCATGCCATTTGCTAAAAGTCATTCCTGACCTGCAGCAGGGCGGGGAAAACATTTCAGTAAGAGGACCAGAGTAGAGTACAGTACAGTATAGAACAATTAAAATCCAGCCCCCCATTTTACAGATGAAAATTCTGGAGCCACAACCAAAGGATTCTCCTCCACAAAACACTGCAGATTTTTTTACATAAATCGATCCCAGATTCACAGCCTGGATAAAAATCTTCCAAAAAATAGAGAGCAGCTGTAAAAGTGTAGGGTAGCAAGTTAGGGCATGGCTGCTTCTGAGTCTTTTGCTGTGTTATTCTGGACTCGTACTGCACTCACTGAAAATCCACAAAGAAGTAACATTAGCACTGGAAGACATGTGAAAAGTCCATTGCGCAATCAACTATGACTTGCACACAATGGCCAGCACCTCATGAGTATTTTTCCATGATCTCAGAGTAAGCAGTTACTTGAAAGGATTTCTAAAGAAATATATGTACAACTAAACAACATTCCTTCAAGAGAAATGAAGCTGGAAGTGCCACCTAATTCCACAGAACTTTGTTTACTGTAATTATACATGTCATTTGAGCAGAGCCTAATCTAGAAGCATGCCCCTGTTTAGACCTCTGATAATCCTTCCCCAATGTGCTGTACCTGCCAGTTAAACATTGATTGGCCCATTCTGAGGTGTCAAAATGCTTCCTGATTAAAAAAAAAAAATAGACTACAGGCTTAATGTAACTTATAGGAGATTTTTTTTTTCCAAATTTGCATGATGACCTATTTTTGAGGAGAAGGTTTACAATGAATGCTCAGCTCTTTTAAGTTTGCTTCCTTGCTTGAGCTTTGTCTTGTTGCTGCTTGTTCCAGGAGGAAAAAAAACTTTGACTGCAAAATAACAACATTGTTTGAAATTGTTATATACAATTCTACATCTGCTGTCTTTACATCAGGCAAAACAGTGTGCAGTACATGGCAACAAAAGGAAACCTACATGAAGTAAAAAGAATCACTGAAATTTAAAATTTCTCATACCTGTGGCATTTAAAACAGAGTTCCTGTTCTCAACCTCTTTATGATTAGTTAATGTGTCTACTCTTCCAAAGAACAAGAGGGATTGCCTCCAAATTCCCCACCATTCAGTTTGATTTACACAAGCCATTGTGGCATACAGAGCCAATTGGTGGTGTGGTGAAGGCAAGAAATTGGGAGACTCTAAATTTTAGTCCTGCTTTAGACGCTAAGTCAGCTGGCTGGCCTTGAACCAGTCACTTTCTCTGAGCCTTAGGAGGGATGCAATGGCAAGCCAGTTCCAAAACTGGTGTCAAGAAAATGTATAAACTACTCCATATTTGCTCGGAGTCAATACTGATTTAAAGGCACTAAGCCAAACAAAACCACCTGTGATATAAGCTAAACAGGAGAGCCTTGGTTCCAAACTCAATCAGTGGATACTTTAATTCAATCTCCTATCAACCCTGCACTGTCTGCTTCTAAAATACTTTGCAGTGTGGCTATTGTTATGAGTAGTTTTCTTCTTCTGTATGAGAGGAGAGAAAATTCCCTCATTTCAGTTTTCATTAGCTCTAACTGTGGAGTGTCACCAGATGGTGACGCCCATGCCCAGTTTGGCGAAGGAAAGTCCCAATACATCACGTGATGCTGCCCTGATGACGTGAATTTGACACCTCTCCCCTAGCTAGTTAAAGTTGGGATGTTGGTAGTTTAATAGGATATGGAGGATCACACATGCTTTACTTCTGATGCTTGAGGTCAGTGCTTGTATTCATTTATTTTATTTTATTTATCCTTCCTTTATTATTTTGACAAATAACTCAAGGCAGTGAAAATATCCAACACACTTTTTTCCTGTTTTCCCCACAACAACAACAACCACCCAGTGAGCCGAGTTGGTCTGAGAGAGAATGACTGGCCCAAAGTCCCCCAGTTGGCTTTCATGGCTAAGGTGGGACTTGAAACCATGGTCTGTTGCTTTTTAGCCAGGTGCCTTAACCGCTAGGCCAAGCTGGCTCTTGGATGAAATCTAACATTTAGAGAATTCCGATCGATAAGACAGACAAAAACAAAATGGATGGTGGGCATGGTAGTATCTGGAGATAACAGAAGAGAGGGAACTTGGATTAAATCACAAAATATAAAAACCTGAGGGTGAAGGTTCGTTCTACAAGCTCATAGGTAGGTTTCTGAACGTTTCATTACCAGGCTTGGTAACATCTTCAGTGTAGTTTAGGGGATGTCAGTGTCAGTGATCTTCTGTTTACAAGGGTTTCAGCTGTGGGTGTGTCAAGTGAGACCCTCACTTGACCCCTGAAGACTTTCTGTTCTTACAGAAGAACATTTGACATTGACATCCTCTAAACACTGAAAATGTTACCTAGTAATTAAACATTCAGAAACCAACCCACAAGCTCGGAGAACGAACCTTCACCCTCATCCTGTACCCAAGCTACAGATATTCGCCACTATTGCAAATACAAAGACCTGCAAATAGATGTAGGATGACTGTAACAAAAGAAAGCAAAGTTAGTACCAATAGCAATAAGCATCTTGGGTGCAATTCCAAAAACAATTGGACACCATTTGATCGCCATCAACATTGACAAAATCCCCATCAATCAACTGCAAAAGCAGCTTTACTTGGAACAGACAATACCTTTAATAACCATCAAACATCTGCCTATCCCAAGTTGTTGGGAAGGACTCACTAGATGGACAAAAAATGCCAAACCAGTCTAAACATCTGGCTGACTGTGCGACTAACCATAATGATATTAAAATGTGTGTGTGGTGTTTTTGACTGATAGCCCTAAGATGTCTTCTTGGAAACCCCATCAAAAAAGTTGCTATCAAAATGGTTTAGTCTAAAGGTAAGCAATCTTTTGGTCTAATTTTGCCACTGTTAATTGTTGTAATCTGAGAAACAGTTACACGATTCACATTTGAATTCTATTTTTTGTCAAGGAGCTCAAAGCTTTCTCTGCCTCATTTTTCAGAAGTCATCTAATTAGCTTTGGGTTTGCTGCAGCAACTTTAAGGCCAGAATTGTAACCTTCACAACCCTGCTGGCTTAATGTCAAAAACAAAATAGCCTAATAGGCCTTCTCTTTGGCTGTTTCTGCCTCCTGTTTTAATAAATAAATGAGTTGGTGGCAGTGGAACTGCTGCACTATGTAGAGGTTATGAATTTAATATGGTTCAATTTAAAATGTTTTGCCGCATATCTAAATGCAGGCAGAGTCACACTATTTTTCCATATATTACAGCGCTGTCTTTTCTGACAAGCTGCAATTCTCTAGGGCTTCAGACAAAGAAAGAGTTTGCAATCACTTGCAATCTAATCCTTTAAATTGAACTGATGCCAAGGATTGCGCTAGGAGGATGCATTTCCATTTTGCAGACCATATGCTCCCAACACTGAACTACAGCCCATACTCTTAAGCCTTTCCGTGGCTATTATCTGGCTCTAATCCAGCTATCATTTAATCAACCCAATAATGCATAGTCCACCAGCCCTCATGTTTTTTTTTTTCCCCCTCTTCCCAAACAAGAAAGAATTACTCTTATTTTTCCTGCTTCTAATGTAGAGTTAGAAGCTCAGGTGTGGCAAGCAGCCCCTGGATTTAATTTCAAAAACCATTTGTAAAATTGTAAGCAATTTACTCCTTCGCTAGCAGCCTGCTCAGGAAGGAGAAGAAAGCAGGTCAGTCAAAGGGAGGGAGAATAGGTCAATCCCACTTGGTTGCCCGGCTTTACCCAGGCCAAGCAGATTATTCCAGAGGATATTGACAGAAAAAGCAAGTGCTCAGCCCTGTTCTAATGTTGTCGATGATGTTATCCATTCAGTTGTGTCCCAAAGGTGCTTTTTCAGGAGGCAATTGAACTTTCTTGTTTTTCTTTTGAAAATGTTTCACTTCTCATCCAAGATTTTCAACTCTGACAGGATAGTGAGGAATGGAAGGATTTATATTCCTTGCAGACAGCTGGTCATTTGCATCCTTTTAGAGCAGGGGTGTCAAACTTGATTCCATTGAGGGCTGCATCAGGGTTGTGTTTGACCTTGGAGGGGGCAGGGTGTGTGTGGTCAAGGTGGGCATGGCCAGCTCAATATCACTTGTATTGGGGGCACTGGTGGTGGCCCGAGCACTCTGCCAATGGAAACAGGCTCCCGAGCTCAGTTTTTGGCTGCGACTGCCTCCTACAACCTTCTGCCAGTGAAAACAGAGCTCAGGAGGGCTGCCTGTAGCCCTTGCATGCGGCCTCCTGCAACTATCTGCCAGGGAAAACGGGGCCCTCCCGAACTCCATTTTTGCTGGCAGAGGCACAGTGGGCTGGTCCTTCTCTGCTTCCACGGCAGCCCAACAGGCCAGATCTAATCACCCCATGGGCTGGATCCAGCCCCTAGGCCTTGAGTTTGACACCTCTGTTTTAGAGGGTCATTGAAGCACCTGGAGATTGATCTGTGTCCTCAGGGTCATCTGAGTAGTGCTTCTGGTTCATGTAGTCTGCATTTTTTCCCTCTGGAAATCCATTCCCACTCCCACACCATTCAAAGGTGTTCATCCCAAATTGTGTAGCTAAAAGTCTGTAGGGATTCTCAGTCATCCCGGTCATGTCCCAAAGGTGCTTTTTCAAGAGACAGCTTGGACCTTCTTGTTTTTTATTTGAAGATGTTTCACTTCTCATCCAAGAAGCTTCTTCAGCTCTGACAGGATAGTGGGGAATGGAAAGATTAATACTCCTTGCAGACAGCTGGTAATTTGCATTCTTTTCAAAGGTTGTTGAAGCACTCAGTTGTGTCTGACTGTTGAGCCAGGTCTCTCTATATCTTCTGATCTTGCACTACTTTGAGTTTTTCTATGCTCTGGCTGATGTTAGCTTTGATGGTGTCCAGCCATGGAATGAGACAAATCACCACGGCCAACTCATTGTGGCCATTTCACCACACCATCTTGCCATGGCTAATTCATAATGGCCATTTTGATGGAGCCAACTCACCACAGGACAGTTTGCCATGGCCAGCATGCCACAGGACAAGTCACCATTTTTGTGAATGGAATTGATGTCACAGAAACGGTGGAGGGATAACATTTATTGCATTGTTATCCCGCATGGAATTTTGTGTGGCGAGTTGTCCCACAACAAGTTGGCCACAGTGAGCTGTCCCGTGGCAAGGTGGCTGTGGTGAGATTGCTATGGTGAGTTGGCCGTGGTGAGTTGGCCGTGGTGAAATGAACTGTCCAAGACCTGTCCAGCCACTGTATTCTTTGCTGGCCTAGTTTCCTTTTTCTGCTAACTCATCCAAGCATAATTGCTTTCTCCAGTGAATTCCCCTGCATGACAGGCCAAAATAAGTCAGACATAGTTTTGTGGTTTGCTTTCAATAATGTCTAGGATTAGACAATTTAATATTTGCTTGTTGGTCACCTGTGCTGTCCAGGGAATATGCAGGAATCTTCTCCAGCACCACAGCTCAAGCGAGTCGATTTTTACCCTGTCTCAATTTTTTAAGGCCCAACTTTCACAACCATGAGCAGTTATCGGGAACATGATAGAGCAGACTAGCCTTGCATTGGTTGCCAGGCTGATGTCCTTGCTTTTCCAATTCTAATGTTTAATGAGCTTACAAATGGGGATCACCTGAGAGGATCTGTCAGTCCGTCCATCCATCCATCCATCCATCCATCCATCCATCCATCCATCCATCCATCCATCCATCCATCTATCTATCTATCTATCTATCTATCTATCTATCTATCTATCTATCTATCTATCTATCTCATCTATCTTATATGTTGCCCATTTCATCAAAGGATGGTCTCTTAACCTTGTGATAAAATCTGAATTGAGGTCTCAAAGCCTTCTGCAGTCCTCTAGAGACTTCTCAGAAGTGTGATTGAATTGTTATTTTTCAATGCAGTGTAGGAGGAAAAGGTCTTAGGTACACGATTGGAGAACAATATTTTAATATGAAAATGGAATGAAATCAATTTTAAGTTTTGGCTTCCCACCCTGTTTCCTCACCCATTATAAATATATATTTTTGGGGGAGGGTGGACTAGTGCCTGGCAGGTCCTTCCAGAACCAAGATTCTGCAGGAAAAAAAGTCATACCTGATGCTAGTAAAAATTCTAAAAGTTATATAATAAAAAATTATATTGCGGCATGCTTAATTTGAATGACAAAAAAAAGTCAGGGCCTGCTGCAGCAGTTTGTTTCTCTTTGGATAATCTGCCTAATTGGAAGTTTTAGCACGACTTAATTCTAAAAGGGCAACTAATTGCTAAGCTGTTCTGTGAGGTACAATTACCATCAGTTGCGGAAAGGTAGTGCTCAGACATTAATGCATTCTCTTCGCCAGCCTTCCAGAATCCAGAGGCTGCTTTTGGAAAGTGGGGAGCCTGTTTTAATTTACCCCAAGCTTTTCTTGTACAAAATTGGGGGTTGAGATACTACTAGGTTTCTCTAGGCCAGTCTTTCCTAACCTGCACATAGCACTTCCCAGAATTCCCAACTGGATGACAAAAGAAATGGCTTTGGCCTAGATAAAAAAATTGACCATTCAAAGTTACAATGGCACTGAAAAAAATGATGTAAGACTTAGGTTTTTCACACTTATGACTGTTGCAGCATCCCCCTTTGGTCATGTGATCCAAATTCAGCTGCTGACTCATGATGGTTGCAGTGTCCCAAGGTCACGTGATCCCTCAGTGGATCTCTGTAGTGCAGTGGTTAGAGTGCAGAACTGCAAGCTACAGTTTGGCAGTTCAAATCTCACCAGGCTCTAGGTTGACTCAGCCTTCCATCCTTCCAAGGTGGGTAAAATGAGGAGCCAAATTGTTGGGGGCAATATGCTGACTGTAAACCGCTTAGAGAGGGCTGAAAAGCACTATAAAGCAATATATAAGTCTAAGTGCTATTGCTATCTCCTTTTGTGAGCTATTGACAAGCAAAGTCAATGAAGAAGCTTCACTTAACAACCGTGTTGCTGAACAAAATGGCAGTGATTCACTGAACAACTGGGGCAAGGAAAATTATAAAACAGGACAAACCTCACTAAGAAAATGTCCCACTGAGCAACATAAATTTTGGGCTTAATTGTGGTCATAAGTTGAGGACTACCAGTATTCAGTCAGATAGTGGAACAGTTAGTTATTTTGTTCAAAACAATTCTACTGGTTGGAACAGAGCATCCTTATCCTCCAAGGTGTCTCAGTTTCCATCCACCCCAATGGTTGGGCTTTAAAACATAATTGGTTTCTACAGATCAACCAGTTTCACCTGCAGCAAGTACCATGGGATTCTTCACAGAATAGCTGGTTTCAATAGAATAGAGTAGAGAAGAATAAGAATAGAATAGAATAGAATAGAACAGAACAGAACAGAACAGAATAGAAAAGAAAAGAATTCTTTATTGGCCAAGTGTGACTGAACACACAAGGAATTTGTCTTTGGTGCATATGCTCTCAAGGTACACAAGAAAAAATAAAATACATTCATCAAGAATCATAAGATACAATACACTTAGTGCCAGTCATAGGTTACTATAAGCAATCAAATCATACTAGGAAAATAAAACAATGGAAACTGTAAAGATACAAGCAACATGGTTATAGTCATAAGTGGGAAGAGATAGGTAATAGGAAGGATGAGAAGAATAGTAGTAATACAGCCTTACTAAATAATTAGACAGTGTTGTGGGAATTAGTTGTTTAGCAGACTGATGGCATTCAGGGAAAAACTGTCCTTGTGTCTAGTTGTTCTGCTGTGCAGTGCTCCATCGCGCCATTTTGAGGGAAGGAGTTGAAACAATTTATGTCCAGGATATGAGGGATCTGTAGATATTTCCACAGCCGTCTTTTTGACTAGAGCAGTATACAGATCAGTTACAATTAGCTGGAGGAAAGGGACAACTCAAGATCTCCTCCAGAAGTCATAATTTCACTCTTCCTTTCTTACCATCTCCTCCTGCTCTTTTTTACTTTGCATTTTGGCAGAAAGACAAGCAGAAAAGCAATGTATAAAAGGAGTGGCCTAACTTTTTCTGAGCAGCTGTCCTCCAAATCAGATTTCCCAGCCTTTTACTTACCGTCCAATTCAGGTGGAAACTTGTCTGCCTACAGAATTGGGAGGTTGCATCCAGCACTTAATAGTTGTATCCCCAATTGGCACCCTTTAAATGAAAGCCTAAGAAAACAGCCATAGATAGCATCAACTCCCCAGGTTGTCTTTTCTAACCTTTTACAATAGAAGCACTACCCTGAATATAAAACAAGCCTGAACGTATATGAGGATTAGAAAAGATGCATAGATAGTTGTGGGAAGTTTGGTTCTTCTGGATTGCAAATGTTAAGTCTGTCTAAATTTTGGTCTTGCAAAGTTCCTCTGGGCCTGTCTCCACAAATCCGTGCAGTACCAGTTGAAACAGGCAATTTAGACTGACAACAGTGAAAAAGTGAGTTCCATTTGAAGATCTAATATAATTTTATTTTTTATTTTATTTGTAACCTGCCTTTTATTTTTATAAATAAGGGAGCAAACATACTCCACCCTTCTCCTTTTTTCCTCACAACAACAACAACCCTGTGAGTTGGTTGTGGGTTGCCTGAGTGACTAGACCAAAGTCACTAAGCTTACTCTAATGCCTAAGGTGGGAATAGACCTCTCAAACTTCTGGTTTCTAACCTGATGACTTAACCACTACACCAAACCAGCCCTCCTAACTGCAGATATCCCCAGTGGGCTTTCTAGGAACACTCTATACCTATCATGCCCCTGTCAGAGTTTGAATCCAAGGAGGAAGACAAACAGCTGACATGGAGTGGGAGTGCGGTTCCGTTGGCTGTGGAGGAAATTGGGGAAGGGCAAAGTCGGGCTGGGCAGAGCAGGAAAGAGGTAGAACAAGGGAGAGAATGTTCAGAGGAAGACCCAGACTCACCACCTCTTCATCCTAGGGCATATAGGGAGGAACAGAGAGGAAAGCAATGTCGGTTGCATGGCTTAGGGGGGGAGGAAAGGGCCCTGATTCCCTTCATTAGCCACACCTAAGAATGAGAGTTTAAAAGAGATGTAAGCTGAGTGCGGCATCTGCTGGGAACAAACATGAGCTTGTGTTGACTTTGGTTATCTGTGTTCCTGGCATCTTTCCAACTGTGTTGAATTTCTGTCATTCCTTCACATCTGGAATTCCTTCTCTTGCCCTGCCAGACTAATTACCTCATCTTGCCTTGATTGGACTTATAGTTAGTTTTTGTTGACCACGTTTTGGACTCGATTCTCTGCAGCCAAAGGCTGTTCCTGGGAGAATTTTCTCCAGCCCAGAAGATACCAGGACAGTGAAGGCAAAGTTGGAGTTAATAAAGGGACTTCTACTAATTATCTGACTATGTTGCCTTTGTGCCATGCCCCGGGTCATCACAATACCATTTCAGTTCTTGCATCTCAATACACTAGAAAAAAGGGACATGGTGGCTCACTGGCTAAGATGCTGAGCTTGTCAGTCAGAAAGGTTGGCAGTTCAGTGGTTCGAATCCCTAGCACCATGTAATGGAATGAGTTCCTGTTTCTCGCCCAGCTTCTGCCAACTTAGTAGGTTGAAAGCATGTAAAAAATGCAAGTAGAAAAATAGGGACCACTTTGGTGGGAAGGTACCATCGTTCTGTGCACCTTCAGTGTTTAGTCATGCTGGCCAGATGACCACAGAGACATCTTCGGACAGCTCTGGTTCTTCAGCTTTGTAACGGAGATGAGCACTGCCCCCTAGATCCAGAAACAACTAGCACATATGTGTGAGGGGAAACTTTACCTTACCTAAGCCAGAAAAGAGCAAAGAAAATGGTGGAAGAGCTCTTGGAGTGTCTCTGTTTTAGAAAAAAGGTTTTTTTTAAAGTTTCTTTAAAAAGAGAGGCAGACATGGAAAATGTTTGTCAAATCATAGATGGGGTAGAGAATGTGGATTGGCCTTTTTGATAATATAGGTAGCCCTCGACATACAACTACAATTGAGCCCATTATTTCTATTGCTAAGTGTAAGACATTTATTAAATGAACATTGCTCCATTTTGCGACCTTTCTTGCCACAGTTGTTCATCACTGCAGTTGTTAAAGTGAATCTAGTTTTCCCATTGAGTTTGCTTGTCAGAAGGTCGCAAAAAAAATGACCCAGGACACTACAAACGTCACAAATGTGAGTTCAGTTCCCAAGCGTCTGAATTAGGATCATATGACCAGGGGGATGCTGCAACAGTCATTAAGTGTGAAAAACAGTCATAAGTCACTTTTTTCAGTGTGGTTGTAACTAAATGAACTGATATAAGTTGAGGAATACCTGTATTAGAAGCCAGACTCTTCCAAGGAATCAGCTGAATGATGGAAAATTTACAACCGACCAAGGAAGTGCTTCTGCATAATCAAACTGTGGTAGTAGCGACCGTTTGCTCTACCAAGAAGAGGTGAAGGTCATTTACCATGAATGCTTTAAAGCTGGCAACTTTAAGATGTGTGGCTTTCAACTCCCAGAATTCCCCAGGCGGCACTGCTTTCAAGGAATTAAATTCATTCTCGTTCAATAGTGCCTCTCTCACTATGTTAAGAAAAATGTGATTTATTATGTCTGGCTGCATGTCTCCTGTTTTTCCTGGAATCTTTGATTGTGATTCATAACAGCCAAACACCAGGTTGTTGTTTTAATTAGAGTGTTGAAACTTGAACGTTCCTGTTGAATTTGGCTGCAAAAGAGGAGTAGCACAAGGCAGAACAACGCTCCAGCTTTGGTGTAGCCCAATCCCATTGTTAAAACTCTGCACGTTAGTGTCGGAGAAGGAATCTAATGGGGCTAACTTCCTGAAGCCATTGAACGTTGTTAACAGTTTCTCAATTCTTCAGTAGAAATGTTCATTGTGAAGTTTTGAGTGGTATTTATTGTCTGAAACAATAAACCTGTGGTTGTTATCGACTGAGAAAAAAAATAGATTGAAATGGAATAAACAAAACTTGTTTCCAGGGTATGTGCATGAATTGTTTCTTCATAGAGCATATGCAATGTTTTTAAAAAAGATGGTGCTCTTCAAAACTTTGATATGGATGTTGCTTAAAAGCAGGCAAGAATAAAGTACAGGAAATCAATTCCATATCAGTTTGACCCAGGACGCCTCCTGCAGCACTTTGCTGACCAAAACAGGGATGGCCTTCTGTAGCTTTTTGCCAGCCAAAACAGAGACCATGGAGCCTCATGCAGCACCCTGTGGCCCATTTTCAACCTGGATGCCAGAGGTGGTATTCAGCAGGTTCTGACCAATTCTGGAGAACCAGTAGTGGAAAGTTGGAGTAGTTCAGAATACCACCGCTGTCTGTCCCCGCCCCATCTATTCTCTGCTTCCTGAGTCCCAGCTGATCGGCTAGGTCTTCTTTTGTTGCCCTGCACAGAAAAATGGAGCTGGAAAGCAGGTTAGAGGGGTGGGCAGGGAATGGGATTTTACAATATCCTTCCCCTGGAGTTGGGTGGGAATGGAGATTTTACAGTATCCTTCCCCTGCCATGCCCACCAAGCCACACCATGCCCATCAAGCCATGCCCTCAGAACCGGTAGTAAATTTTTTTGAATCCCGCCACTGCTGGACATCCTCCTGCAGCTCTTTGGCAGCCACAACAGGGCATGGGGGGGCATATGCAGATTTTGGTTGCCAGGGGCACCACAGGCCAGTCCTTTGCTATTTTCAGTCTGGCCCCATGAGCCAGATGTAAGGACCTTATGAGCTAGATCCGTCCTGCAAGCCTTGAGTTTGACACCTCTGTTTTAAACCCAATGCTTCTAGTTGCAGGTGATCCCCTTGAATTATGCATCTCTGGCTTAACTAAAACACAAAAAAGGAAGCTATGGATCTCAAGAAACTTGCTGTGATAGAGAAAAGAACATGAGCCATTCCCAAGAACTGGGCCAGTCAAAGGGCTGCTCATTTCACAAGTCATAGAGAGAGTGGGACATTACAATTACGTATACATTTTCTTAACATTTGAAAAAGTGTTTAATCATCTGGTCTAAGGACAGCCAGCCAAGAGTTCCTAAGTGTTTGTGTGAGAATAATGATGTTCTCATGGTCAAAGACCCCTGCTGGTAATGTGAGATCCAGTACTTCCCATGTTTGCTTAAAATGTGGGTTCTCCATATTGCCATAGGCATTCACTTTTCACCTTGATTTTTTTCAGGATCAAAATGTCATTCATCTCAGATACATAATACAGCCACACACAGAGAGACATAGACACAGGGACACACACCCATCCACTGTTGTCTGAACACAAAAAGCTAACCTTTTGCTTATGCTCCATGTTGCGCATTGATTTTACCAAGCTGCATAATTTAGATAAATATCTTCTTTTGCTTTATGAGATTAACCTTGTTCTTCCTTGTGTATTTTGGAAAACAAAGAAAGTGAAGTAGAGGACAGAGGCCTCAAGGGAAGAGAATGAGGATTATCTTTCCAAAACTAGCAAGTGTAACTTCAACAATATGGCAAGCCTTAGCTGCTTTCAGCAAGGCCTGCCTAGATCTGCAATCACAACACTCCCTTAGCTAACTCCAGCCTTTAACCTTAGTAAAGAGGACAGATTCCTCAATTATATCAGTTACAAATCTCAAATGAATCCACTGAATGTTAAAGCAAGGGAAAGGCAACAGTGATAAAATTCATTTTGGGGGTTATTGTAACATCAAAATTTATTTGGTGTGCAGCAATTATTCTTATCAATCTGTAAGCGCACAGAAGTCTTTGTAGCATCATTTTTCAATGGAAGAAAACATTTCTGATATTTGCTTCTATATCTGTTTATTAAAAAACCGCCACTCCAACTTTAATTGTTCAAGCTGGTTTACACCACAGTAGATTTAGATAGTTCCTGCTTCAAAAACGGCACCACCAGTTTAGGATCACTAACTGGATTATTGATCAAAATGGAACCAAGAGTTGCACAAAGAGGATTTGAGAACCAATGCTGTAAGTTATTATGTAATACAGGTCATCCTCATTTACTGACCATAGTTAGGACTGGCAACTCCATGATTAAATTATGCAATTGTAAAATGAAATGTCACATAACTACAACCTAGTTACGACAGCAATTCTGGTTGGGTATATTTAAAACAATCCTTGTGGGTTAAGTGTGATGTCACATGACAATGTCTTATGACTTTCTGCCAGTTTCCCTGTTGACTTTGGTTATTGGTTGTGAAGGCCACAAATGGCGATCATGGAACCATGAGACACAACCATCACAAATGTGTGCAAGTTCCCAAGCACCAGAATTTTAGGAATGCTGCAATAGCTACAGCCATGAGGACCTCTCGTAAATCTCCATCATCAGCACCATAAAAACTTTGAACAGTTGCTTAACAAGCAGTTGGTAAGCAAGGACTATCTGTATATCCTAATTTATAACTTGTATTCCTGTACAGTTTTTCCAATGTTTTAACTGCATCCATAATACTGTATATCAGACATCCAACAGTTTCCTTTTTCTAAAATCCCTTCTAGTATGCAGGATGTGAGAGCCATTTGGTCTCGTGGTTAAAGGCATCAGACAAGAAATCCAAAGACCATATGTTCTAGACTGGGTCAATCTGGATTATTTTATGCTAATGGTCCAATGCTGCTACAAACGTTTTAGAAATGGCCTGTTTTTCACCCTTTAAACTGCACAACCTCATTAAAATCCGTCCTCTAGGCTAGTTTGTGTTGTGAATTTGTACTCAATAGACAAAGGAAATTTGTTGCCTGAAATATTCTTAACTCCTAATAGAAATTGTCAGTTTTAATGAGCATGGAATCTTCTTTCAACATTTGCCATAGAAGCAAACCAAAAAAGCAACATATTATACTTAGAATGAACGAAGTCAACTGTTATTCTTGAGGTGCCATGACAATACTGTTCCCATTTTGAGAATCTTATCTTTCTTCCACCAGGATTTGGATTTTGGCCATAGAGCCCTCATATTTATACCTACCCATTTGCATTAGTTGTGATTCTTCTCATATGGATAGGTTTCCATATTGTCATGACTATTGTCATGGAAACCTACTTCTTTCTTGACAAATTGGATGCCATGTATCAGAGGTTATGAGTCCTCCTGAACAAGCACAGGTAACCACTACTTCTGCCGAGGTAAGCATTAATCCAAGTCTACCATTGCAAGTGGATATATTAATGTTTTCCCCCCATCCTTTAGCTGTACTCACTAGTCCATGTTTTTTTAACCATTTGTTTTGTGATTGTTCGATGTTACAACTGCACTGAAAAAAAGTTACTTATGACTGACCGGTCCTTACACTTACAACAGAAGCAGCATCCCCGATCAAAATTTGGATGTTTGGCAGCTGGCGTATATTACAATGATTGCCGTGTCCCAGGGTCATAGGATCACGATGTGCGTCCTTTCCAGGCTTCTGGCAAGCAAAGTTAATGGGGGAAAGCCAGATTCACTTAACTGTAGGGGTGGGATTCTACCGGTTCAGCCTAGTTCTATAGAACTGGTAGCTCCGAAGAGCAGCTGACACCAAACCAGTTCACTGTGACGATCGTCTGATCTTCTGCTTGGCCCACCCGCCTGCCTGGGCTCTAAACTGTCCTAATCCTAGCCTGCTTTTTCCTCCTCGCCTGCTTTGAGCGACACAGCTGAGTGCCGTTTATCTGCTGGAGAAGGTGAATGCTTGCCGGAGACAGTAATTTGTAAATAGTGCACACACATGTGGAGTGCTGGTACTCCAGCACTGGTACTCACTGAACCAATTGTTATGCCGGTACGATCCCACCCCTGCTTAATTGTATATTCTTTGCTTAACAAACACGGCAAAAAAAGACTATAGGAAAGGATGTGACTCACTTAACAACCAGCTTACTTAACAGAAATTCTGGTTCCAATGATCTTAAGTCAAGAATGATCTGTTCATAATTGGATAGTATAAGTAATGCACATCTTCCTTCAGAAAAAAAATGTTCAAAATAGTTGAAGAACATGGAGAGAATCTTGGTGCCTTGGTGCCACCAATTCTCCATCCAAGTCCCCAAACCTGAAATAATAGTCTGGTCTAAATATACACGTATTCCCTTCTACTGTATAGCACCCCAAAATCCAGATTGGATTGCTTTGTCTTAAAGATAGCAGAAACTAGGGTGCTTTTTAAAAAATGCTACTATTTTCAAGGCATTTTGATTCTCATTGAATAAACTGTATGTGGAATCGTTTGTTCTCGATGAGGATGCTTTATGAAGCATTTCTTTCAATATCTTATTTTTATATTTGTTTTAGAAATGTTTAAAAAATTACTGCTTAATTTTTAATTAATCAAGTAAAATAATGCAGACAAAAATTAACTGATTATTTTCCCTGGATAAGTTTATCGTAACAGGAGAACTTGAGGAGAATTAAAATAAAGGAGCTAGATAGAGGGTTGTTTTTTTAAAAAAAAACTATTTCCATTTGTGTCCAATTCTCAGAGGCTGCCTCTTGATCATTTCCAATGCACTTTAACATAGGACTTCCTTTGAAGACCACCCCGAAACTTCAACTGGACCATAATGCAGCAGTGTGCACAGTACTGGAGCCTCCTAAATTTGCCCATGTAACACCTTTATTGTGTGAGCTGCACTGGCTTCCAGTTTCTTTTTGGGTGCAATTTAAGTTGTGGGTTATCACCTTTAAAGCCCTACATGGCACAGGGCCAGGCTATCTGCACAACTACCTTTCCCTAAGGATACAGTATTTATTTACCCATCCCACAGGACAGACAGAGTGGCCATGCTCCTAATCCGTTATCCTAAATATTGCCATCCAATGGAAATAGGTGGGATTCAAATTTTTCAACAATCGGTTCTGTGGGCATGGCTAGGTGGACATGGCCATGTGACTGGGTGGGTGTGGCTCATTTTTTTTGCAGCAAACAAACCCCCCCCCCATTTTTTTGCCTCCTGGGCTTCAGGGAAGCCTCCTGGGGGGCATTTTTACTTCCAGGAAGCTTCCCTGGGATCCATGAAGTCAATTTTGCAATGAGTGGGGGGGTGCAGCTCCCCCCATTCCCCGTGCCCCTTTTTGTCTCCTGGGCCTGAGGGAAGCCTCCTGGGTGAAGCAGTAAGACAGCAAGGGGGATCCCGGCACAGCTGATCATCAGAACAGCTGGTTATTGGGAGGGAAAAAAAAGTACCTTAAGGAGTGACTGGGCGGGGGAGAACAGAGTCAGCGATGTCGGGCCTGTGCATGATGTCATGCATGTGTGGTGAGGACTGACTGGGCGGGAAGGGGCAGGGCCAGCCAGGGGCACAATTTGCCAATTCTCCGAACTGTGCAGAATCATAACCGGTTCTATAGAACCAGTTTGAAGCGGTAGAATCCCACCTCTGAATGGAAGTCAAGAAGTGTGTGCCTTTTCTGTGGCAGCCCCTGCCCTATGAAACACTGTGCCTCTGATGTTCAGCAGGCCTTCATCCTTTTAGCCATCCTTAATGTTCTGTATAACTTGGAAGGTTCCAAGTAGTCAATTCTGATTGGCCAAAAAAGGCCAGTAGTGGATTGGTTCATTGGGAACCAATCCAAGAAGCCGCTCAAAGGCGGCAAGATTAAATTAATGTCATTGGCTATAACCCGGCAGGCAAGCCTCTATATAAAGGGCTGCCGCGGCTTGAACCAATGTTCCGTTACTGTTGCTGTTAACCAAATAAAGAGTTGTTAGTTGGAACTTCTTTTCCGGACGGAACACTGGCGACGAGGATGGGATTGTCCTGAAGCGGAGACCGAGCATGCGGTGAGAGAAAAAAACATGCTAGATGAGATGGCTGGTAATAACACGCCGCCCGCACCATTCAATCCCAATGAAGAAGATTGGGAGTCTTATATCAATCGTTTCCTGATGTTTCTGGAGAGCAATGAAATGGAAGAAATTTCCGATCAGCGAAAGAGGGCTGTCTTCCTAACACATTGTGAGCCAGCCGTATTTAAGATGGCGAAGGCATTGGCGAAGCCAAGAGACGTGAAACAGATGACCTGGTCTGAGTTTAACTGAATGCTGAAAGCTCACTACGCGCCGGTTGTCTCAAACCTCATCAAGAGACATGAATTTTATAAGAGAGACCAGAGGGAAGACAAAACCATTGCTGATTTTGTGGCAGCTCTGCGCCATATTGGAGGAGCCTGTGAATTCCAAAATATGGATGAGGCAAGGCGAGATCGTGTTGTGTTAGGTCTTAGGGACTCTACCCTTCAAAGCAAACTCTTAAATAGACCTAACATAATGATGGCAGAGGCAATCACGGAAGCAACCACTGCGGAAGCCGCAAAGAAATCAGCAGCCACAATGAAGATGATGAACGCCAGTGCTGACACAACAACCCTTCCAAAAGAAAAAATCTCAGGCAGAGGGAGAAAGCCAGCTGCCACAAACACACACTACGAAGACCTAGACGAGTCATCAGACACTGATGAAGATGACGATGAGGTCCACAGCCTTTACGCAAACCAAAAAAGGCGCGAAAGGAAGAAAAATTGGTGGGAATGCGCTGTTTTGGAGGAAACCACCCCCGAGCTGAGTGCAGGTTCCTTGATGCCATCTGTTGGGCTTGCAAAAAGAAAGGACATATCGAAAGAGTCCGCCAAAATCGAAGAAACAGCAGCCCTAGCAGACACAGTAATTCCCTACCAAGAACTGACTCAAGGCAAGCCGACAGAAAATGGGAGTGCAGCAAGGGAACCAGCAACTGAGAAAACACACATCAGACTGTCACTATAGGAAGCACACAGATGGAAAGCGCAAAAAAGGTCAGAATTTTAGTGTCCATTGAAGGAAGTCCTTGTGAGATGGAGGTCGACTCAGGATCTTTTCTATCAATGGTGTCTTGGAACACAATTAGACGTCTGATTCCAAACATCAGACAAAATGAACTAAAAAAAAATTAATTCTCAAAGACTACCAGGAAAATAGGATTCCCATGGTAGGTCTGGGGCACTTCAAAGTAACTTACAAACAACACACTGAAGTCCTGCCATTGACTATAGTCGACCGAGACCGTCCCAGCCTTCTGGGCATCGAATGGTTTGTGCCATTGGGCATCGGGATGACCGGAGTGAGCCGAATAGTTGAAAGTGATTGGGAAGAGAACCTGCTACATGAATTCCAGGACGTCTTCGATGGAACTCGAGGCAGGTACCAGGGAACCCCAATATCCTTTAGCCTAGATCCCCAAATAGCACTGAGAAGACTAAAAGCCAGACGGGTTCCCTTTGCATTAAAACCCAAAATAGATGAGCAATTAAATAAATTGATTGTATAAGGGGTCATACAACCAATTGACCATGCCAGGTGGGAGACACCAATAGTAACACCTGTAAAACCAGATGGGTCTGTGCGCATCTGTGGAGACTACAAGGCTACCCTGAACCATGCACGGTACCAGTCGTGCAGCACTTACTGCACTCACTTGGGGGAGGAAAATTTTTTGCTAAACTCGATTTGGCCCAGGCGTATCAGCAACTTCCAGTAGACTCCATAATGGCCGAGGCACAAACAATAGTAACACATAGAGGGGCATTCAAATGTAACAGACTTCAATTCGAGTGAGCGTTGCCCCAGGCGTTTTCCAAAGCCTCATGGAATGCCTATTAAACGGAATAAAAGGGGTCGTTCCATACTTTGATGATGTCCTAATTTCAGTGAAAAACGTGACCCAATTAGAAGCTAGACTAAGGGAAGTGCTAACGAAATTCAGAGAATCCGGCCTGAAAGTTAAAAAAGAAAAATGCTGCCTGGCCACTGACTGCATCGAATTTTTAGGATATTTGATTGACGAACAAGGTATTCACCCAACAGAAAAAAAAGTCAAAGCAATTAAAGACGCACCCAGACCTAGAAATAAAACGGACTTACAGGCATTCTTGGGTCTGATCAATTTTTATAATGTATTCCTCCCCCACAAAGCAACGATAGCAGAACCATTGCACCGTTTGCTAGATAAAAAAACTGTCTGGACCTGGGGTCACAAAGAACAAAAAGCCTTTCAAAATATAAAAGACTTGTTAACCTCAGACACAGTCCTTATTCAGTTTAGTAATACTCTACCCTTGACGGTCACCTGTGACGCCTCACCATTCAGAGTCAGTGCTATCCTGAGCCACCAATTACCTGACGGGAGAGAGGCACCCGTCGCTTTTTATTCGAAAATGCTCTCCAAAGTGGAATGTAACTTTTGCCAACTATACAGAGAAGCTCTGGCATTCGTCGCCGGAGTAAAATGCTTTCATGAATACCTGTATGGTAGAACATTCTACCTGTATGGTAGAACAATACCTGTATGGTAGAACATTCTCCATTGTTACTGACCATAAACCATTACTCGGGATTTTGGCTGGGAATAACCCACACCGAACATTCTATCCCCACGGATGACTAGGTGGTCAGAATTCCTGGCCGCCTATTCATATACATTGCTGCATCGACCCTGGAAACAAATTGTCCATGCAGACGCATTAAGCTGAACACCATTACTGATCTTGGAGGACTACCCAGCTCCAGCCACCGCCACCCTACAACTAGAAACCTGCCCTGAACTTCCATTGACTGTGAATGATGTTGCCAGAGCCATGGCAAAAGACTCATTGACTGCCCGCGTTTTGACTTGGGTAGGTAAAGGCTGCCTGGAAGGCCAAAAGACTGAAAACTTTAAACCTTTCCGGACTAGACAAACTGAACTGTCAATACAAAAGGGGTGTTTGTTGTGGGGAGATCAGGTGGTGATTCCATCCAAACTACAGGAAGAGGTGTTAGGCATGTTACATGAGGGCCACCCAGGCATAGTTAAAATGAAAAGCTTGGCCAGGAGCTATGTCTGGTGGCCTGGCTTCGACAAGGACATTGAACACTGGGTTGCAACATGCCACAAGTGTCAGAGAGCTAGACTCACACCACCACAAGCTCCCATACAGGACTGGGAAACCCCACGAGGCCCTTGGTCTCGAATTCATATTGATTTTGCGGGACCAAATACGGGCAATACATTTTTAATAGTTGTGGATGCATATTCAAATTGGCTTGAAGTCATCTTAATGTCATCCACAACAACAGCTAAACAAATTATTTGCAACTCATGGTTTACCTGATTTATTGGTATCTGACAAGGAGCCAAAACTAACAGCAATACAATTCGAACAATACTTAGCCTCTTTGGGTATATGCCATGCACTAACTGCGCCGGCCCACCCTGCGGCGAATGGTTGGGCCAAGCGAATGGTCCGGTTCACAAAAGAAGGCCTTGAGAAAATGGATCATGGGGATGTCCAAGACAAGCTAAACTGCTTACTTGCACTACAACACATCACTCGCAGTAGCACAACAAACAAGAGCCTGGCAGAATTATTAATAGGGAGAAAACTCAGATCCCGTCTAGATAGGTTGCACCCTAATTATACTTGCGAGAAACCCCCCGACTCTTCCAGCCAATACCATTCTTTCAAAATCGGCGACCTGGTCTATACAAAGAATTTTACCGGGGACCCTCTCTGGCTTCCAGCCACGATCACACAAGTAACAGGCCCCCAGTCCTACCGTCTAACCATGGACGATGGAAAAGAGTGGAAGCGGCACATAGACCAGCTTCGTTCCTGCAACATCGAGCGTAAAACAACCGTGCAACCTCAAATAATAAATTTCGACGAAAACAAAACCAAGGGGGGAGGGGAATACAAATAAATAAAAAAGGGTGTGAAAATGAACCATTAAAATCACAACCAGAAAATCTAACCAACCAAAAAGAGCACTTACGGTTAGATGAGACCATCGGAAGAAGTCTTGGTGGAAGGGAAGCTGACCTGGAAGGTGGGAGCCAGGCCAGCTCAACCAGCCCGGTTGAACCGGGAGGGAGCGGCAGAACCACTTTGACCGGCCTGAGAAACTCAGGCGGGAGCGAGAGTGCTGACTCACCCTTCCAGGCGGTTCCATGGAGAAAAGCCGGAGAGACAACGATCCCGACCGAACCGCTTGCAGTCCTAGGTGAGAATGAGCCGCGCAGGTCAACTAGGTCCAGAAAAAGGCCCACCTACCTGCGCGACTACGTCACTCACGTAGGACTGAACTAAAGGGGGAGGGGTGCTCTGTATAACTTGGAAGGTTCCAAGTAGTCAATTCTGATTGGCCAAAAAAGGCCAGTAGTGGATTGGTTCATTAGGAACCAATCCAAGAAGCCTCTCAAAGGCGGCAAGATTGAATTGATGTCATTGGCTACAAGCCGGCAAGCACGACTCTATATAAAGGGCTGCCACGGCTTGAGCCAATGTTCCGTTAATGTTGCTGTTAACCAAATAAAGAGTTGTTAGTTGGAAACCAGTCTCATGCACTTCTTTTCCGGATGGAACACTTAAGGCTTTGAAGACCTGGCTTTTCCCTCAAACATTTATAAGGTTGACTTGGTCCCAGATCTTTGTTGTCTTTAATGTTTTAATCTGTTTAGTTTTATAGTTTTAACATGATTTTATATATTATTTTAACTTGCGATTGGGAGCCTCCCAGAATTGGTTGGAAAATGGACGACTACATAAAGCTTTTAGACAGACAGATAAACAGATGGACAGACAGATAATAAAGTCACTGCAATTTTCCTGGCAGGATTTTTCAGAAGTGGTTTGCCATTACCTCTTTCCTAGGGCTGAGAGAAAGTGACTGGACTGAGATCACTTAGCTGGCTTTCTAGACTAGAACTCATAATCACTCAGTTTTCAGCCTGATGCCTTAACCCTAAACTAGTTCTCTAGTTGCCAATTTCCTATAAAGGACACACCAAAATCTGAACCTGGGCCATGGTTTCATCAAATAGTTTCAATGCTACTTAAACCAACGGCCTTAGTGTTGCAATGATTGAAAAAAGCAAAATATTATTCTCTTCTTTATAAAAGATTGTTTGCAGCCAAAAGCTATGGCTTTTTCATTGTTACTTAGAAGTAAGCTTCAATGAGCACATGGGGGCACAATTTATTGGTAAGCTGAGCACAAGATTGTATTGTCTAACCTAATAACATTTTGCTTTTGTAAGAACCAAAGCAAGCATTTTGACTGAGTCCCTTGTGGTTTAGATTCTTTCTCTGGTTGGCATTCTTTCTCCTAATACTGTTGTGTATTCTGGGTTGTGTATGTGTGTGTTTTGGTCTTTTTAACTTTTTTTTCTTCTCTGCTTTTTGCATCTGAGGTCCTCTGGGGAGACAAAAAGGTAGACAGTATTGTTTTTTCAAACTGCTTCTTACGCACACTAACTCCCCTTAATACTTCCAACTCCCCCTAATACTTCCTTAAGCTAAAATAATATTTTCTCACTGTTTCGTTTCTCTCTCAGGCCATCCACCTGCAATGCTCTCTATCCAACCACAAAAACTGTTTGCTGTCACTTACTTCCCACAACTTTCTGCTTATCTAAGAGCGCAACACTAAATATCAAAGCCTGCAGATGTCTTTGCCACACTGCACTGTTGCTGGGGTAAAATGGAACCGGTTCTTCTTCTGCAGGGGGCATCATGCGCTGATGTGTTCTTGCAGCTAGTTTTCCCACAGCTGAGCAACTTCTAAATTGCTGGTAATCACCCTTCTGCATTCCAGGTGGAGAACTTGTTCTTGATGGTGAACTGCACAGCCTTGGATTGAAACATAAACCTGTGTCTTTGCATGCCATATCCCACAATCTCTTTCCTCATAGTTAACAGCACAGAATACTGCTGGCAGTAACAGCATGTAAGAACTGTACAGTGCTTTCTAGTCCACGAAGCACATTATTCTCAATTCTTTTAACTCTTAACAATAATTCTGAAGGCATGCAAATATTATCATGCCCTAGATTTCAAAGAAGGAAACCAAATCTGAGAAACCCTAACTGGTTTAGGTGAAATAATAACTATGAATCATAGTTAGTGTATGTTAAAGTGTCTGCAGCTTTAACTGTGAAATAGCAATTAAGGGAGTGGTTATGAAAACAATATAAAAGTAGCAAGTCTACAGCTTGCTTGCTCTGGCTTTGATGATCCCTGATTACTGCTTGGAATCAAGACTGCATTGCTCGAACGGGAGAGACAACAAAGGACTGATTTTGTAAGTGAACTGACATAGGATATTCTACATGGACTTTGCTAACTGAATATCCCTGAATGGACTGACTACATGATAAATGACTATTGGACTGTTATTTGACTATGCTATTAACTTATATTGGAATAAAATATATTCTTGATAGCACAAGCGTATCTGTTATTTTTACTGTATGTTAATAAACATACAAGCTTAGCTCACTCATTTATCTGTGTGCCTATCTGACTAACGCTGCACATTCTGTTTAGCTTGTCTCCCTAACCCTGGTTGGGGAACCCAGGCTTAACACAAACATACATGCAAATACAGAAATAAGGATATGCTACATAGAGAAATAAGGAAATGCTTTTAATAAAGCACCAGGAACAAAAATAAAGAGCAATCTTATCATCAGTCCCTACATTTTAGCTGCATTATATGGAAGAATCTGAAATAGCCAGTGGTGGGATTCAACCGGTTTGCACCACTTTGGCCAAACTGGCTGTTAAATTGCTGGCTGGCCCCTCCCCTCCCCACTCCTTCCAGGAATCCTCATGTGCCCCATTTTGGTTTTTTCTTGTCACTTACTTCCCATAACTTTCTGCTTATCTAAGGGAGTGCAGGGAGACCCACTGGCCCCAAAATGGGTTGGGGGGGGTGCAGCGTGGCCCCCCCATGCCTCATTTTTGTTCCCAGGAGGCTGCAGGGAGGCCTACTAGGCCAGAAATGGGTTGGGATGGGTGGCATGCTCTCCCCCATGGCCCATTTTTGCTCCCAGGGGGTGCAGGAGGCTGAGTGCTGCCTGTCACATCCCCTGGCGTCACCCACCATTGGCCACACCCACCCAGACAGTCATTAGGGTAGAGAACTGGTTGTTAAATTATTTGAATCCCACCACTGGAAGTAGCCAGCTCAACCATTTTAGTAGTAATAAAGACAACCTTAAAATACATACAATTAAAAAAAAATAACACATACTTTTGAAAGAACAATATAGTTGACTAGAGTAAAGCAGATTTTTAAAAAAAGACATTTAAAATGCACTTACCTATTTAGTTGTAAGATTTATAAAGCAACCCACCAGTTTGACTCTGGGCAGTGTAAAGCTTAAAAACAATAACACAACACAAAGCATGGTAAATATAACCACGTAGGGGGGAGCTGAATACTAACAGATATTGCAAATTAGCAAATGTACAGAAAGAAGAGAGACATAAATCTATAGGTTTTTTTAAATTATTATTTCTTTTTATTCTAATTTTAATTTTTAGATATTTAGTTAAATTTGCTTCATTTATTTTTATTTGTCTTTTATAAATGTGTGTGCGCACATGCATATAAGTAAAATAATAGATAAAAGGAAATAAAAAATAGAGGAATATTTCATATATATAGTATGCATACCCCCCTACCCTCCAAACATAGGCATGCACATTAAGTAGCAATACAGTGGAGACATGTTTATAATACTCTCTGTGTAGACCAGGGTTATCAAACTTGCAGTCCGCAGGCTGCATGAATCATGGACTGGCCACACCCATTCCCAGTTTTTTTCCCCAGAAGGGGAAAAAAGTCCTAATACATCACGTGACAACACCGTGATGATGTGAGTTTGACACCTCTGGTGTAGACTATTCCCATCATGATACTCTGATTTATGCAGAACAAGATAGAGAAAAAAAAATCTTATAGCAGATTAAAAACCACAGCAGTGAGTACATGCCAACCAATGTATGATAGATTGTATGATAGAATAATAAAAATAAAAAAACTTCAATTGCTACGTGGAAAGCAAAGAGACAAGATGCTGTGTGTCCTTCTGGAAGAAGCGTGTCCCCGAACTTCCATGAAAACACAAAGTGCAACTACGCCTTTTCTCCGCTGCCATCTAATTGTTGTCATGCCCTTCATTCATGGCATGAAAACAGACTCTTGGCTGTTCCTTAAAATGAGACAGCTGATTTCACTGTGAGGCTGAGACTCTTAGGCTCAAATCAAATCTTTTCTGCTTGGTGTGTTAAAAATTCAGAAAATGCCTATCTTAACCCAGTTGGTGTGTCACTCCTATTACCCCTCCAGGACAAAAGAGGAAGAATTCATAAAAAGGAGTACATTTAATTACATATTATTTAATAAGTAAATATATAATTGCAATTTTTTTTTCCAAAATGCCCATTTGAGGCAGTTCCAGCTCACACGAGGCCTGGAAACTTCACAGAATGTTCTCGCGTTGCCTTGTAGCTTCCCCAAAAAAAGCAGGAAGGTATCCTTCGCACATTTTTTGGAAGCTCTACAGTTGAGAGCAGGGCTCTCTCACGTGACTTCCAGAGGATTTGAAGGTCTGGTAACATGACATGGTGTGCCACCTGTGAAATGCACGTTCAGAGGTTTGCCTTCAAGGCCTTGGGAGAGTATAGGTTTGGGCTGTGAGACCTGATTGGAACAGAACGTTTGAAGAGCTGGCAAACTTAGAATTAAATCTCTCTTCAGCCATGAAGCTAACTGAATATACACCATCTTTTTACTAAATTTACTTCCCAAGGCTACTGATGGAATAAAAAGGAAGATGGACTTTTCCTTAAGTATCACACGTATTTTATCCATCCTGGCTCCTGGAGCACCAAATGAGCTCTTGAAGACAGAAAAACCCTTCCCTGCCTATTAGATCTGTTTTATTGCTTCAGGAAATAGGGTGGCAAAATACTTTTACATCAGCTTTTTTACAGCTACTTTTTCTGGCTTGTTTCTGACACTCTTTATGACTACTTCATGGCAGCAAAGAGATATAGGAAGTAGTCCTCAATTTAGTTGAACGACCATTCCAAGTTACAACACGGAACATGTAGTACTTATGACCAGTCTTTCAAGACTCAGTTGTTCCAGCAGCCCTGTGGTCATTTGACCTTGATTTGGGTGCTTGGCAATGGGCTTGCACTTACAGCATCCCACAGTCACTGTTGGGGGCAATATGGTGACTCTGTAAACTGTTTAGAGAGTGCTGTAAAAAGCATGTAAAGCTATAATCTAAATGCTATAACTATTGTTGTCACCATTTGCAGCCTTGTCTCACTAACCAGGCAACAGCAACTTACCTACCGGCTGGTGTGCTTGCAAATCATCCGGAATCCATTTAATGATGGAAATGGGAAGTGTTGGAATTGCTGTCACTAAATGATGTGGTCATATGACACCATACTTTATGACTGTATCACTTAGTGACTGAAATCATATTCCCAATCATCTTAGTTAAGAAAAGAGTATTGTTACACAATGTATCAAGGCTTTGTTGCTCTTTGGTGGTTATTCCAAGTTTTGCTGGTGCTTAGTTATATTCCATTATTATTATTTCAATGATATATGCAAGATCAACATGCATCTCCACACTTTGGTAATTAATTATAACAAATTTACTTGCATCAGTACAATACGGCATTAAAAAACAAGATGCTAAAATCCAGTTAAAAGCTAGAATGCTATCTCCAAGAACTTGGTGAAAGGATAGGCCATATATAGAAATAAGAATCAGCTATCCATAATTCTGGCCCCTTATCTAATTTATGAAATACGTCCCACCCTTTCTTCCAATTAATAATTTGAATGGAAACCCCAATTTCCCACTTCAGGATTCCAGTGTTCAGTGTTTTTCTCCTTTCTTGTTATTTTAACATCAAACTTAAACAAGAATTCTGGATAATTGAAAAGCTGGCTGAAAACGTTGTGACATTTTGATTGATCCTATTAAAAGGACTGCATACTGGATGTATTAAAACTAGAAACTTAGAAGAACATTAAAAAAAAAGATAACACAAAAAACTTGCTTTTTTAAAAATAAAATTTATAAAAAAAATTATTTAAAAAATTTGCTTTAACAGGTTTGTGCAATGCTTTTAGACATGGAAAAAAGGATTAGAGGATATGGCAGAAAAGCTTAGGAAAAAGGAATGTCATGGCAAAGTAGAATTGGGAGGAGAATTGGGGCAATAAACATTTTCCAAAAGCTCTCACAAATTATATTTGCATGAATAGCTTGATCTAATTTTTTTGAGGGAAAAACCCCATGTTTTTTCATGTTTCATCCTAAAAGTTATTGTACCTTTGACCCAAAATAATACAAATTCCAGCAGTTTATATATTTCTAACCTTAGGTGTCAGCAACTGATTGACCTTGCCTGAATCTGGAATTTAAAGATTTGAGCTGGTTTATACTTACCTAGAGAGGGAAGTTCAAAAACATCCATGAACAAATCAATTCCATTGTACATTTGCACTTTTGTTACAAGAATCATGTTCACTTAAGAGAAAACTTTATTTTTAACATTAGCTGAAATAATTGACTGGTATTTTATTAACAGAAGGAAAGATAAATACCCCTTCAAAATTATTATGTAAACTATAAAATCAACCTACACCATAGAAGATTGTATGCTCCTTTGATTGTTTACATTTCATCAGTAATTTATAAAAAGCAACAGAAGAGTGAGTTTTTGGTCTATTGTTCTGCTTCGTGGCCATCACAGTTACTTGAATATATTCAAGTGATCAGTTTTTATGATATTGTATTTTGAATTGTGTCTCGCCAGATCCTGGATAGACTGGGTAACTCATAAATACTGCTAAATAAACAAATAACCAGGATCCACCAAAGTAGGAACAAAAGCCCCTTTCCCCAGGAATGGTTATATCTTTACATGCATGAGTGTGAGTTGGGCAGCTACAGTGATTTATGCTCAGTTTTAAGACTTAAGATCTTTGTGACTGTCCCTCCTGCATTGCTTCAGAATCCCACCTGGGACACCTGTACAAGTGATTGAACACCACTGGAGTAATCTCTCAAATTTGGGTGGAATATGAGATGCATAAGGATATTTCTAGTCATTTAATTTAAAAAAAAATCGATCAATTCTCTTCCTGAGTTTTAAGACAACTGACTTTTTTTTTTTTACTGGAGGACACTGGCCCCCATTAAAAATGAAATCTACCCACATACATAACATACACAATACATGTGATATACATACATATATACCTGCACTACACACACATACACGTATTAATCACTGTCTATGGAATGGAATGGAATGGAATGGAATGGAATGGAATAGAATAGAATAGAATAGAATAGAATAGAATAGAATAGAATACTTTGTTGGTCAAGTGTGATTGGACATGCAAGGAATTTGTCTTGGTATAAATACTCTCAGTATACATAAAGAAAAGGTACATTCATTAAGAATGAAGAATCATAATGTACAACACTTAATGATAGTCATAGGGTACCATCAACAATCAAATCATACTAGGAAACAGTCAATATAAATCGTAAGGATACAAGCAACAAAGTTATAGTCCTACAATCACAAGTGGGAGGGGATGGGTGATAAGGAGTAATGAAAAGATTAACAATAATAGTAGTGCAGACTTTGTACTAGTTGAACAGGGTTGAGGGAATTATTTGTTTAGCAGAGTGATGGCTTTCGGGGGAAAAAACTGTTCTTGTGTCTTGTTGTTCTGATGTGCAGTGCTCTATAGTGTTGTTTTGAGGAAAGGAGTTGAAACAGTTTATGTCCAGGATGTGAGGGGTCTGTAAATATTTTCCTCGCCCTCTTTTTGACTCATGAAGTATACAGGTCCTCAATGGAAGGCAGGTGGGTAGTAATTGTTTTTTCTGCAGTCCTAATTATCCTCTGAAGTCTGTGTCTGTCCTGTTGGGTTGCAGAACCAAACCAGACAGTTATAGAGGTGCAGATGACAGACTCAGTAATCCTTTATAGAACTGGATCAGCAGCTCCTTGGGCAGTTTGAACTTTCTGAGTTGGTGCAGAAAGAACATTCTTTATTGTGGTATTTTGATGAGTTAAGTTTTGAGATATGATAGAACCTAGAAACTTGTAGGTCTCTACTGTTGATACTGTGTTGTCTAGTATTGTAAGAGGTGGTAGTATGGGAGGGTTTCTTCTAAAGTCTACCACCATTTCTACGGTTTTGAGTGTGTTCAGTTCCAGATTGTTCCGGTTACACCACGAGGCAAGTTGTATAACCTCCCATCTGTATGCAGATTAATTGTTGTCTCGAATGAGACCAATCACTGTTGTGTCATCAGCAAACTTCAGTATTTTAATGGATGGCTCGTTTGAAATGCAGTCATTGGTATATAGGGAGAAGAGAAGTGGAGAAAGCACACAGCCTTGGGGGGGTGGGAGTTGTGCTGATTGTACAGGTATTGGATGTGATTCCGCCTAGCTTCACCTGCTGCTTCCTGTCTGTTTGGAAACTTATGATCCACTTACGAGTGTGTTCAGGTACCGCTAGTTGGTTTAATTTACTTAGAAGAATGTCTGGAATGATGATATTGAATGCTGAACTGAAGTCTACAAAGAGGACCCTTGCGTAGGTATTTGGAGATTCAAGGTGTTGTAGGATGAAATGCAGAGCCATGTTAACAGCATCATCTGGAAATCTATTTGCTCGGCATGCAAACTGCATGGGATCTAACAGCGGATCCGTGATGGTTTTCAAGTGGGACAGCACAAATAAAAGATTTTCATAACTACAGATGTTAGAGCAACTGGTCCGTAGTCGTTCAGTTCCTTGATGGGGGGCTTCTTTGGCACCGGGATGATGGTAGAAGCAGGAAGGAACATAGCACATCCCTAGTGGTCTATTTTGAATAGGTAGTAGAAATTTTCTACTACCTATTTTATTCAAAATAAATATTATTTATTTTCTTAAATAAATAATAAAATTAAATTTATGTATGGGGTTCACAACTGGGAGTTTTTTTTTTTTTTTTTACGAGAGAGTCCAAACAGGTCTCATCCTTGCCATCCGGACCTTCTGTAATTTTCCCTGCGCAGAAAAAAAAAAAAGGCATATTGCACAATGTGCATATTGCACATTCTGATACCAGGAGTTACCCTAACTGCATAGGCATGCGTATAAATATCTGACCACTAGGGGGCGATAAAGAAAGCTGTTCGTACTCTTCCCCCCCCCCCCCCACACCTCCCGGCCAATCTTCCCGCAGCTGCTGTTTATCTCTACAGGGTCTATTGAAACCTCCCGCTCGCGCTTTCCCCTTTATCTCTCTCTCTCTCACACACACACACACACACCTTTCACCGGCTCTATGGTCAAAGGGGCGGGGCGGTGGTGGTGTGACGTAGCCAATAAGCGTGCTCAGAAGCCGTGCGTGCCTCGCCGTGCTCCTTGTACATCGCTGGAACGGAAGTCACGTCACAGGGAGCTTGCGACCGCCGCACGAAGAGCGACGCCGCTTCTTCACCGCGTCTAGAAACGCTTCCCCCCCCCGCCCCCGTCCCGTCCCGAGGACCGTCGCCGACATGGATTACGGGGAAGGTGAGACTGGGATTTGCCGTAGCG
The DNA here is from genome assembly GCA_015471245.1 of Laticauda colubrina. Classification (NCBI taxonomy): domain Eukaryota; kingdom Metazoa; phylum Chordata; class Lepidosauria; order Squamata; family Elapidae; genus Laticauda; species Laticauda colubrina. Next base: position 16,606,877 of record BLBF01000020.1, on the reverse strand, counting down.
CCCGTGGAGCGGCTTGGCCTCAAAATGGCGGCGGGAGCAACAGTAACCCCGGCGGGAAACGAGCGTGCCGGCCTAGGTGGGGTGGGGTTAGTGGTGGTGGGCCTTTTCCCTTCAGCCAGAGGCGCGCCATGTTAATTCACGAAATGTTCGGCGTGGGTGTCGACACAAAAGGCCCAGCGGAGCCTGAAGAGGCCGCGCTCCTCACAATCCCCGGCCCTCCCCGGCCGGCTTTCATCCCAATCCGAATAATAGTCCCGCCTGAAGCCATTAATCCTTTCGGGAGTTGTAGGGGGCGGAGGGGAAATAACAACCCGGGCATGGCTTTCTGGAATGGCGTCGTAACTGATGGCGACGAACGTCCGAACAGATTCACCGGCCAAGGGACCGTTATCTTTTTAGCTCGGGCCACATCTGGGTGGCGCCGGAATTTCGAACAGATGCAAGAAAGAGAGAGGGTTTCCGACGGTAGATCTCCGGGCGGAGGGGGCGGGGCCTATTTCTGCCTGTCATCCACGTGATCCTTGCACTTTTAAGGAAAAGCTGGTCCTGCGCACGTGGGGAGGCATCGGAGCCAGGAGAAGCCCTCCTGAAAGGCCTCCGTGAGACGAACGAAGGGGAAGGTTTGCTTTTTCTCGCCTGCGAATGGTGCTCGATTTTGTTCCTGCTTTCCCCCCCACTGTTTCCAGGCGATTTTTTTTTTATATATAAAAAATAATATTTCAGGCAATTTATATTTTCTTAAATAAATAATAAAATTAAATTTATGTATGGGGTTCAGTGACTCCGGGCCGCTTACAAAGATCAAAACTAAAACAGCGGCACAGGCAGTCCTCAACGATCACGGTTGAGCCCAGAATGTATCTTGTTAAGTGGGACATTTGTTCAGTGAGTTTTTGCCCCACTTTGTGACCCATCCCACCACTTTTGTTCAGGGAATTGCTGCAGTTCTTAAATCAGGAATGCAATTTTTTAAGTGAATTTGGTTTCCTCACTGGCTTTGCTTGTCAGAAAGAGGAATTGGCATAAGTCCGGGACTCGCAAACTCATAAATGTTTTTTTTTTTTTTTTAAGCCATTAACATTTGTATTGAGTTAGTCTTATAAAATACAAAATACAAAGTAAATAGAAAAGCAGTGGGGTGGGGGAAGAGGAAAGAAAAGTAGGGAAAAATAGAAAAAAAAGAAAAAGAAGCATTGACTCTGTTACAGTAAAATAACCCAAAACTCTGATTTTGGGCTTTATCGATTAGACTGCTAGATCTTTATAGAAATGGCTTGTTCATATTATGAAAAAGCAAAAAGTTGTGATTTGATGTTAATGTCATAAATGTGGTTCAGTTGTCAAGCATCCAAATGCAAGTCACGAGACCATGAGGATGCAGCAATGGTCATAAATGTGAAAAATGGTCATAAGTCACTTTTCTCAGTGCATATCAGTGAAAATAGTCATAAATAATCATGTTACTATAAGCAATCAAATCATACATAAAACAATCAAAACATACTGGGAAAACAAAATTATAAATTGTAAAAATGCAAACAACACAGTTATAGTCGTCATAAGTGGGAAGAGCTAGGTAATAGGAAGGATGAGAAGAACAGTAATTATTAATAGTAATAATAATATAATAATAATCTATCAGCATAAATTTTGGCCATGTAAGTGGCAGATGATGGACGAAACAGCAGATAAGATGGAAAGATGGGATCTTTGGAAGAACTGTTGATAGATACCAGTGGCAAATAGAAATGAATGATATTTGTACACTCTCACCAGTCCTGACTATAATTATATAATTATAATTTCTTAAAGAGCAGAGCTTAGCAATCAATCAAATTTATGACAGACTTCTCCTTCCAAAAATACTTATGAACTGGTTCTGGTGTTCCAATAGTGGCACATTGCATCCCTGAAATCACGTGGCTGCATTTCGGGCACTTGGCAACAAACTTGCCTTTACTGCTGGTTGCCATATTCTGCTATCACAAGAAGAAATTTATTTTTTTTGCTGGAAACCAACTTTTTTAGCCAGTTTCTGCCAAAAAATGCACATAAGAATGCATTGATTCACTTAACGGTTGTTGCAGTCACTTTACAACTGCTGCAGAGAAGGTCATAAAATGGAGTGAGTCCTGTTGGTGCTTTGATTTACAATCAACGTATGACAGATTGACTTGCATTACAGTTGTAAGTTGAGTACTACCTATAATGACTGCATTCTTGTGCTCAATATATTTGAAAATAATTTCTGTAAGGATTGTTAGTTACATAGTGTAACTTTGATTTTGGGAAAGGGTATTGTAGATATAACTTGCTAACTCAGTTACACTTTATATAGGATGGTCAAATGAATATATAATCATTCTGAATAAAAATGTAAAATAAATAATGAGATTAAAACATTTCACTGATATTTTAGTAATTGAATAGTTTCATTGAAGCAGTAGGATACTTTTATAGAAGTTGATAGTTGATCTCAGATTTTAATTTATTTTTGAAACAAATACATATGGAATGTCTGACCTTCATTTGCTCAGTCCCATCTCTTCTAGCTGCTTTTCTGCAAGTTAGCCTACTTAGTTGAACTGGAAGCACAGGATAGAGAATTTTCTTTGTGTAATTGAATTTGTGTGGTCTTGCTGTGTAGTGGTAAAAGTCTTGATGATATCTTATTATAAACTGTTATTGAGATTGGAATTCAGATAGGACTTAACTTACAACCATTTATTTAATGACCAAGGTTGTTATGGCATTGAAACATGTTATTTATAAACAGTCCTCGCACTTATATCCCAGCATCCCCATAGTCATGATGAACATTTAGCTGTTTGGCAACTGGCACATACTTCTGAGGGTGACAGGGTCCTAGGAGCATCTGATCAGCATTTGTGACATTCCCAGAGGCATTCTCATACGCAAAATCAATGGGGAAAGCTGAACTCACTTAATGACCACGAGTCCTTTAACAAAACATGTGGTTCACTTAACAATAGTAGCAATTGTTGGTAAAATGGGGTGCAATTTACTTAACAACCACATTGCTTAGCAACAGGCTTAGCAACAGAAACTGTGGTCCCAATTGTTGTAAATTGAGGAGTGCATAATTTACTAATCTACAACAGTTCAGTAATCTTAATTTATTTATTTTTTTAAAGAAATGGATCGTGACTATGGGCATGGTGCCTATAGTGGCCCAAGAGCTATGGACTCTTATATGAATCAGTCATATGGAATGGAAAGCCATGGAGGTGGTGGAGGAGGAGGTGGCGGAGGAGGAGGAGGAGGAGGAGGAGGAGGAGGAGGAGGCACTGCCAGGTAAAATACTGAATCATTTGCTTTGTATGTCAAAGATAATATGAATATATTCTGAAGTATACCTCTATCCAATTTAAGTGTTCCTTGAGCATATTGCAGGGCATGGTGCATTATTATACAGAGATGTAATGTGTAGTCTTTGTAAAATAAACATTTTATATGAAATATAATGCTGCAGTACATATTTTGTCACAGATTTCTTAAAATATGTCAGCAATTAAATATTAGCACAGAATCTAGAGCTGAAATGCTCTTAATTGGATCAGAACTGCTGCTTTTGTTTCCCCATTCTGTTTGAAAGGAACACTTAAATTTAATTTGAATAGTAATTTATTTTGTAAGAATATTCATTGGTAGACAGTTTTTCATGTCCAGATTATTTTATTGGCAGGTACTAATTGGACTAAAACACACTTGTGCAGTGTTTTAAAATTGTTTCTAGCACTGTAATAGTATTTCTGATGGTTTGATTTTTCATTGTGCCTGCAGTTGATGTCTACTAACATCAGATCATAATTTAATTCTAAATTTGGCTTTCCTGTAAGAACTCTGCATTTTAAACAAAATAACTGAATGATATATTAAACCTGGTTGCAGTCTCATTTGCATATCCTAATTCTTCAGTGACAGCAAGAAGAACATGGTTAACAATTTCGATTTCTCCACTTTTGTGGCATTGATAAGAAATTGGGAAATTAGCTGGATAAATGCACAGTGCTTTTCAACAATTAATATAACTAACACTGTTGTAAACTATTTTGCAAATCAGGAAAAAATGTACCTACCATTTAGTAATCTGAATATGGTTGGAATTTTCTGAATGCATTATATAAAAAGTTTATTGTTGTAATGGACTGATTTGTAGTTGGCATTTTAAATATGAAAGTTTTGTATTTAAAGTATGAAGTGGAGACAAGATAAAACTAGCCTTCTCATTGTAATTTGTAATTATTTGAAGTTTCTTTTCAATTTCTTTAATTAAGAATTAAAATATAGTTAATTCTTTGGAATGAAAATGAATTCCTATTTCCGTGCAGTTTATGACATTGATATTACTCTGCACACTTTTTTTCTGTTCTTCAATTAGTATCTTTTTAAAATGCTGCATACAGCTTTTTGGTAATATAGTATTTGCATGTAATGTACAGCCTTTCTCTGTGCCAAAGGGTCATTAATATTTAGATTTATTTTGACTTTTCAGTTCTATAAAGAGAGTTTGTCTTGTTCCCTACAAACAGAGGCAGGTGAATCTATGACCTTCCAAATGTTTCCAAAGTCTAAAATTTCTGAGCATTTCATTCTGGGGCTCATGAAAACTACAGTCGCACAATATTTGGAGGGCTATTGATTTCCCAATCCTCTCTGATACATTGTAAATGTAATAGTAGAAGATGAGGCATAGTTAAGGAAAATTATTTAGATTTCTTCTGTAAGATATAACTGAACTATGAACCATTGAAATAACAAGTTAAAATAGTTGCATTATTGAAACTGTCACAGCTTCTAAATTGAGAGCAAAGTCTTTCAAATGCTATTGAATTGTTTTAGGCATGACTTTAAACAAAATACTTTTATGAACCTTTAAAATATGCAGGTGCCTGCATTCGTTAGACTAGGTCTGGGCACAATAATGAGGTGAAATAATTTTGAGCAACTAAATTTAGTGAAATTTAGGCATTCTGAATTTTAATACTATTTTTAAGTGAAAAGTGACTCAGATAGCTTTCTGTCTGATCACAGCATGGAAATGCCCAGCCCTAATCAAAGCAAACCCTACCAAAGTAAAATATACATTGATTTTAGTTGATAAATGTCAACTGATAACTTGTCTTTTGAAATGTTTAACTTTAGTAAGCTTACTTTTTTTTTCCTCACTACAACTTTTCCAGGTTTGGACCTTATGAGTCTTATGACTCCGGGTCTTCTCTGGGTGGGCGAGATCTGTACAGATCTGGCTATGGTTATAATGAACCCGAACAAAGCCGCTTCGGAGGTAGTTATGGTGGTCGATTTGACAGCAACTACCGGAATAGCCTTGACTCTTTCGGAGGTAGAAACCAGGGCGGGTCTAGCTGGGAAGCACCTTACTCACGCTCAAAATTGAGGCCTGGGTTTATGGAGGACAGAGGAAGAGAGACTTACTCTTCCTACAGCAGTTTTTCTTCACCCCATATGAAGCCTGCACCTGTAGGCTCTCGGGGGAGAGGAACGCCTGCTTATCCTGACAGTGGATTTGGAAGCAGAAACTATGATGCTTTTGGAGGACCATCAACAGGCAGAGGCCGTGGCCGAGGAGTAAGTACAGAATCTTTTCAGATTCTTTTCACTAGTCACTCTTTTAAACCCTTTCAAGACCATAGCATTAAAACAAAAGCACTGTATATCACACTGCAGTTTTTGCCAAACTGTTAGGGTTGATAACCTTCCAATCCGGTTTGGTGTTTACCCAGAACTTAGTACCCTGTCTCTCTCTTCATTTACACAAGTAAAAGTATTACAAGATTAGCTGCTAAGGTTTTATCAAATCACCTTTTTTGTGAAAGGTGAATATTAAGGCAATGGGTTTGGTCTAAAAGGGGTTAAAAGGAATTGCATTTTTCCTTGTTAACACTAGCATCTTGGCTAGTGGGAGAAGTCTTGAAACTTTGTAAAGGTTAATTAGAACTTTTTTTTATTTTTGTTTTGAGTAGGTTAAAGGTGCAATGTATGTATATTATTGATTTTAGAGGATAAATGCCACATGACAGATTTTGTTGAGGCAAGAAGTAATCAGTTCTTCCTACATAATGTTGGCTTACTTTAAGGTCATTTAGACTTACATGGAAGGGAAGATTTAATACATTAAAGCATTAAAAAGGATAATTTCAAAACGTTAAAGGGATATCATAATTGTTCATGCTGAAAAAAAAGTAAGTGTACTCAACTATGTTAGTGAACTATTATGTTATAATTCAGGAGTAGATGCACTCATGTGCTGGATCTAATGTTTTAGTGCAAGTTCAAAAGAACAATTCAAAGATTATTAACAAATATCAAATATTACTATACCAAATCAAAACACCATTAACAGAATCTTCAAAAACTTCAAGTTATAAGATGATGTCCCTTTAACTTACTTTATAATTTCATATCTGAATTTATAAAGAGAGTTTCATTTCATTTGATCAATAGATGCTCTCTTAAAATTCTTTAACAGTTGGCCTTAAGAAAACAATTAAAATTTTAAAGAAGATTGGAGGATTAAATGTACACTGGGATATTTTTTAAGTTTTCTGCATGCCTATTATTCTATTTTAATTGATTTATTCATGTAATACTCTGAAGGGTACAATTGGCATTTAATCTGTAGACCTAGGAACCCTAGTAACCTTTCTATAATTTGTTGAAGGAATAAGCTGATTAGTTTAGTCTGGTACATTTGTGAAATTAAGTAAGTTAACTAGACAGTATTGATTAGTTTCCCTTTTTCTTGAGCTTAGTGTTACTCTTGAGAACTAACTACTTTAAGAAATAAGCTGCTTATTTATGTGAAATGCATTGCACCTTTAATAGATTATGAAAATATTTGCTCGTGCAAATCTACATCACCTAGAAAGTGTCCTTTGATGTATGTAATATGCAGGGTGAGAATATTGCTAGATTGTTATTTACTAGAGCTCAGTTTCTTACAAAGTGAAATATAGAATATATGCATGGTTTTGTTTAGTATAATGTTCTCTAACACATTGTGGCCTGCTAGAAGTAAATGCTATTCAAAGTAAAGAAATATTGTATAGATGTACTGCCTTTATTGTGTTTAACTTTTACTATTAAATATTTATGGCAGTTTTACTCATTTCTGCTTATATAATTTCACTCATCCAGTCAGATGAGCCTATTTTATAGATTACTGTCAGTAAACAGTAGAATCTTGTGTATGTTTGTTTATTCAGAAGTAAGTGCTACTAAGTTCCAAGTAAGTATTACAGATTGTAGCCTAAATTATAACTATTATACTCATTTCTTTTCCTCAGTTCTGTCATTCAGTGCCTTAAAATCAAGGAATTCAATCATGTAGGCTCTCTTGATTATAAGACAGACATCTATATTAGGATTAGAGATATTTTAAAACAACTTTATTGATATTCTAAACTTTATTTTTTTTCCTTTTGAAAGAATTTGATCTTAGAGGGGCTACTATTTTACCTTTGCTCATTGCTTCTTCTGATATAATTGTCGTTTTTTTAAAAAAATCATTGAGATTACATTCGCTATGCAATGATCTCAACATGGGAATGGATAGACACACACAAGCTGCAGATTGGACTGAAATGTTCATAAAGATGTAAGATTTCTGATCAAAATATGTCTTCATGCATTGTATTAGGTTTACTTGTTATATGATGCAAAAAGAAAAGACACATTTTGCAGGAGGTAGCTTTTTATCTACCTAAATTAATTGCTGTAATGCAGGACTATACATATTTATAATATTTACATTATCTTAAAATTCCTGATTCACACAAAAATTCTATGTATATTTACTTGGAAATTACTGTTTTAGTGAAAATAGAAATATACGAGATATGCTACCTCAAAACAATAAATTATTTTATTTTCTCTATGTATTTTTAGAAGAAATTCCCATGACCTTTTTCTATGTAGTTTGAATTTCCTAGCATTTACTTCTGAGTTGACATGCTTGTAATTGTATTCTGAATTGTAAATAAAGTATATATATTTTGAGAAAAAGGGAAATAGGAAAAATAAAGTTTGAAAATAAAATGTATTTTATATAAGCAAAAAGTTTCATAAATGAAACTGGAAACCCATTACAATGTTAACCTTTATTTAACCTTTATTTGGTTATTAACAAATTTTAAGCATGATAAATATTATACATAGAAAATCTTACATATTCAATGAGCAGATTTTAAACCATCAGAAGATTATTTAAAAACTTTTTAAATCATGGTAAAACAAACTATGGAAATTTCAGGCAGAGACTTTTATGATTGTTTTCTATTTTCCCTAAGTTAATTTCATGTATTGCATTCTAGTATTGTTACAGTTTCATAGAAATAATGTTTCTTCTGTTTGAGGCATTATTTGGAGAATCCTAAGAAGGATTATGGGTAAAATTCTAACAAGGCTCATAGTCTGGACCAATGATTTTGAATAAGCAGAAATCCATTTGATATAAGCATTTTAAAAGTCAAATATTTTAAAAACTAATCAGTTTGCAATCCTGATGTGTGTTAACTGAATAGTATTGCATTTTTTCTTGAGTTAAAATATTTTAAAATATGTTCTTATATAAGCTAGTTTGTTTATGGTTAGCCACATCATTTTCTAATACTTGGTCTTCACCTATTTACAGTATATGGGAGACTTTGGAGGCATGCATAGACCTGGAATTGTGGTAGACTATCATAACAAACCCAGTTCTGCAGCAGTAGCTGCACGAGGAATAAAGAGAAAAATGATACAGCAGCCGTATAATAAACCAGGTGGGACATTTATCAAGAAACCCAAACTGACAAAACCTAATGTGAAGATGAACGAAAACAAACCTAGTAAGTAATTGAACGAAAGATGTGAATTACATTTACATTAACATTTTCTGAGAGGATACATTTATAATGCATTGCTGTTCCTAATTTTCCAGCATCAAAGCCCCTTCTGTTACCAGTTGTTCGTAGGGATTGACTTTGGTGGCACAAATTAAAATTTTTGAAATATAGTCACAAGATATTTCACTTACATTATGCTCTTGCTTAATACTTCAAAGGAAATTTTTATTTATATTTATATTTATTTGTTTTTTTGTTTTTTTATATTTATTTATATATGTGTGTGTATGTGTGTGCTGTTCAGCTTCCTTCGGATATTATCCCATGTCATTGTAGTGCTTTTAAAGTTGTAGGAACGTTTCAGCAGAATCTCATCTGCCATCATCAGGCTTCTGTATTGAGTTTGTAGTCTGATGATGGCAGATGAGATTCTGCTGAAACGTTGCCACAACTTTAAAAGCACTACAATGACGTGGGATAATACCCGAAGGAAGCTGAATAGCACACATGTAAGTATCCGCGAAAACTTAAAAAAACATATATATATGTTCATATTCATTCTGATTGCTTTTATTGTGAGGACTGCTTGCTAAATGAAATGCTGTAGGGCTGTTATTAACAAAATCATAGTCCTCCCAAATTTAACATATTCTCTGCACAATTACATTATTATTGGAATGCATCCAGAAATACATGCTTTTATGGATGACCCAAGTGACATGCCAGTCAGTGATTTTTTTGCATGGGTTTTTATACTTTAAATAATTATTGATTGGTTGAGCCAAAAAGTTGTGATTTCTGTTACGAAATTTGAGAAAACAAAAATGGTATAATGTTTTTTTACTAATAAAGTATTGATAATATAGCAAAAAGACTTTATAGTGCTTTAAAGCCCTCTCTAAGCAGTTGACAGTGTTAGTATGTTGCCCCTAACAATATGGGTTCTCATTTTACTGACCATACAAGGATGGAAGACTGAGTCAATCTTGAGCTGGTCAGGAATGAACTGCTGGCAGTTTAGAGTTAAGACTAATTTCAATGAACAGGCTAAATAAAAGACGATAGAACAAATTGTATCCAGTGATAGCCATGCAAAAAGGAAGACTGGGAAAATGGGTGCAGGATACATGGAAGTGCAGGGAGGCCAGGGGTAAAGGTTGTAGGGTGTGTACATGTGTATGAATGTTAGGAGGGTAAAGAAAATTAGTGGGGGGCATGAGTGTGTGAGTATAGGGAGGGCGAGGAAAAAGGATATGGGTTTCTTACAAGTATATGGAGGCCAGGGAAAAGTTTGTGTAATTTGCGTAGAGTTTGTCTAATTGTACAAGTTCAGGAAGCTAAGCAAAAAGGGCATAAGGTGTGTACGAATGTAGGAAGGCTAGGGAAAGAAGGGATGGTAGTGTGTGTTTGTTTTGAGCACAGAAGGACAGGAAGAGGGTGGGGGTGCCTGAGTGTATGTGTATTTGTTCAGGACCTCAGGAAAGAGGACACTTGTGTATAAGTGAAAGGAGAAAGAGGGTGGGTTGTCATGCTTGTGAGCAAAGAAAGGCAAGGCTTGGGGAGATTTACCTGAACAATCTGTAACCTTGCCTCTACCCCATTAGCTTTGTTTGTTGGAAGCTGACAGGGAAAGTTGCAAATGGTGATCATGGGACACTGCAACCAGTCACAAGTGTGAACTGCTTGCCATGTGCTTGAATTTTGTCCATGTGACTACAGGGATGAATGGCCAAAACTTTGAGGACCAATTATAAATCCTTTCATTCAGTGCTATTATAATTTGCACTGGTCACTGAACAAATGGTCATGACTGGAGGATTATCAGTTATCTGTATTGGATAATTTATGACTGCTATAATCTAAAATACTGATGCTTTCTGTTCATGGAATATATTAGTAATAGTTTCTCCTATACGTAGGTGGCCAGTTTAATAAATATTTACACAAATATTGAATACATGAATATAATTCTCATACCTGGCTGTGTTAAAAGATTATTGTTTACAAGACTCAGTTTGTCTGTCTGTCTGTCTGTCTGTCTGTCTGTCTGTCTGTCTGTCTGTCTGTCTCTATCTATCTATCTATCTATCTATCTATCTATCTATCTATCTATCTATCTATCTATCTATCTATCTATCTATCTATCTACCGTGTTTCTCATATAATAAGGCCAGGTCTTTTTTTCTTTTGAGTGACTTACCCCCTTGCATCTTCGGGTGGTCGGGTGGCGATGGCTTGGACGTTGACCTCGGCGTTGGTGGGGCACTTCGTATCAGGGTCAACGCAGGCAGCACCATATCCGGGTGTGCAACAAAAGTACTTCCTCACGGCAAGCCCTCCCCCCCATTCCCCCCATTTTGCATATTTTAATATAGGCCTTAATTTGGGGGGGGGTTTAATTTCACTTCATGCCTATAAAACATGCTGGGACTTCCTATTGGGGGAGGTCATATTGTTGGAGAAACAGGGTATATCTATATATCTCACTATATCCAATATCTTTCCTTCCAATGTATTTTATCTTTTTCTTCTTTTACTATGTTTTTAGAGTTCATACCCTTGAGTATAAAAATAAAACATATGTATATAGTTTTGTCTCTATCATAGTAAATACCATAACAATTTCACAATAAATTCTTCCTATTGAATCGTATTTTCCATTTCTTTTATGGCATTGCATATTATGAAAAACTAGATTCCCTACTTTTATTTGAGGTTTAAAACTGTCTGAATTTGAATATATTTTAACAGTTCTTTTATTACTAAGCATTCTTATTTCTAATCAGATTAATCTAAAATATTGTTTACAAGTTCCTATCTCCTTGTTTTCAAGTTGATTGTCTATTAAAATGTTTTTAATTCTTCAGTTTAATTGTTCAGATACTTTTATTTCTGGATTGAGAATAAGTGTAGAAAGTAGATGATGACAGGATCATTTTAGGTACAATGCTGTGAAGAATAATCTTGCATATGATTAAAGGAATAGTTGTGAATGAAAGGTAAAAGATACATAACCAATTAATGGAAAACCACTTACACAGTATGATGTTATAAGCCCACATGGTCTACTGCATTTTCAGATTTAGTGTATTTTCAGTGCTCGACAAAGAGAAATTGGCTAAATTCTTTGTATTTTTCCTGTTTTCTTTTTATAGAGGAGGCTATTTTATACCCATTTCTTTCATTTTCCTTCCGATTTTCTGTGTCCAAGATTCCTATTTTCTCAGTTCTCCAAAGATTTAAAATAATTGCTGGGTGAGACAAAACATTTAATTGCAGTTGGATTTTCTTGAATTTCTTCCTTCTTTCATGCTAATAGACCCAAGGATGCCAAGCAAGAAAACTACTGCAGAGGTAGAGATCTAGTTTCGGAAAACATTGCACTTTTTAACAGGCATTGCAATACGTTAAAGTAATAACTACTTTCAATTTTCAAAATTTTTAAAGAAGCTGAGAGATCTGTCTACATAGTAAGCTTTCTCGGTCTTCATGGTAGAATTTTGAAACAACATCTGTTACCATAGTGTTAGAAGGTAGAATTTTTTTTTGAAGCTCTGGTTCTAATCTAGAGACATTTAAAAAAACAAAACAGTTCTAACAATATTAAATTTAAAAGTAGGCAGATATGGACCATCTACAGGCAGTCCTCAAATTATGACCACAATTGAGCACAAAGTTTCTGTTGCCAAGCAAGATCTTTGTTAAGTAAAGTTTGCCTCATGACCTTTCTTGCAAGTTGTTAAGTGAATCATTGCAATTGTTTAGTTAGTAACATGGTTGTTAAGTGAATATGGGTTCCCCATTGCCTTTGCTTGCAAGAAGGTCGCAAAAGAGAATCACATAACTCCAGGATCTCACTGCCATAAATATGAACAAGTTTTCAAGCATCTGAATGTAAATCACGTGACCATGGCAATGCTGCTATGGTCATAAGCGTGATTTTTTTTTAACTTTTCACAGTGTCATTGTAATTTTGAACAGTCACTAAATGAACTGTTGTAAGTCGAGGACTACCTCTAATTTTAAAGTATGAATTTCTTAAGAAATATTTAAGTGTATTTTGAACAAAACTAAAACAGGAATCAAAAGCTTTGAAGAAGTGTTTTGCAAAAAAAAAAAAAAGTGAATTAGTCTAGACTCGGTTTCATTAAAAAATAACAAAGGTCTTCAAAATCTAGGCAAGCAGTGTTTTTCCACATTATGACCATTTATTTATGTAAAAAAGATTCACCTGTCATTATTTAAATCTGAAATATGATTTAGTTGGTAATGAAGCTGTATTAAAAAAAATTGCGTCAGAATCTCTGAACTACTTCTGAATTCTCTATAGTAGGGGTTTCCAACCTTGCCAGCTTTAAGACTTGTGGACTTCAACTCCCAGAGTTGGCTGAGGAATTTTGGAAGTTAAAATCCACACATCTTAAAAGTTGCCAAGGTTGGAAACCCCTACTCTACAGATACATTTATAAAAACAGTTAATCCTTTGAATTCTCTTTAGGCAGCTGATAGTTTAAAATGGTGATTGATTGTGATCAAGTCAGTATTGACTCCTGATAACAATCTAAAATATATTTTCTCCATAAAGATCTGTCCCTAATCTGATCTTTCAGGCCTTCCAATGGTAAGATGGCAGTGCGCAAAATATAGGCACTCAACTTACAGTCCCAACTGAGCCCAAACTTTCTGTTGCTAAGTAAGGTAGCTGTTAAGTGAGTCATGCCCTCTTTTACCATGGTCTTTTTGCCATGTTTGTCAAGCAAATCGCTACCTGGTCTTTAAGTGAATCTGGCTTCCCATCGAACTTTGCTTGTCAGAAGCACCCTGGGAAGGTTGCAAATGACAATCCTGGGATCTCTTTGAGTTGTTTTTTTTTAGCATGTTATCACTTAAAATGAGTGTTCTGGTACTGATGATCCTTACTTTTTACTTATTGATAATTTTATCAGGTGTTGATTTGAAAATAGTCAACTACCAGCTGTTCTTCAACAAAAAATGACTAGGTGTTGCTTATTAAAACTTTTTCTAAATGCTTCAGTTACTAAAATATATTTTGCAGTTCACAAGTACAGTAAAAAAGTGGAAATTGAAATTTCCCTATTGTGCTTTGTTGTTGTATTTAATCTGTATGATATGAAGTGTTACATAATTTGCTACATAAAGTTTCTTGTTTTATAAAATTGTGGACATATACTGTCTAATAGGCTTTCCATTAAACTACCTTGCACTGATAAAAAATCTGTACTGTTCTTAATAATGAAGTGGACTTATTTTTATTTCCAATTGTATCATTTTCAGATTTAAAGTCCATTTAGTCTACCAGTATGTCTGTAGATATACAGTATGTCTGTAGATATATTAGGTAATGGTACTTTAGCAAATGTTTACATGTTCCAATTTCAACTCTCCAAATAGAGGTATCAGCTTCATATATGGACTTGAACATCCCTTCTCCAGATCTGTGCTAGGCTAGGTTTTAAAATTGTCTGCTGAACTTGAAACCTAAGATGTAGCAATGTCTTTCTGCAGAAGTCAAACAAATAACTTACAAAGAAATTAAACAGGATTTTATTTGCATACTCTTTGAGGTTCAGAGGTAAGATGCAACATTGCAAGTGTATCCATATGGAATATTTTGGAGGGTATTGGGGATGTTTCTGGGTGGCAGGGGCTAGAACAGTGGGGGAGAATCATATTTTTATTATCAAATTCCATGATCACAGGAGGGGAAAAAGTGTTGGATTGCATTCTAAAGATAAACAGAGTTGGTAGTGGATCATGGCTTGTTCCTTTCTTCTCCTTGCTCTTTTTTTCCCACACAGTCTTTTCTCCGTCAGCTGTTAGAATTAAAATTATGTCTCACTTACATGAATGGTAGTTTTTATTTTGATAAGCCTTTAAGTTTTGCTGTTTTTTTTATCATTCTCTGTGATTCACTACAATTCATACTCAAGAGATCAACTGCTAAGCATCAAGCAATGTTTCTTTAATGGGCAGCTTTCTGTGACTACACCCCCCTGTCTTTACAAATGCAGAAGAGATTCTAATGCAGGAAGAAGCAACTTCCTCAGAAGAAGCAACTTCCTCTGAACAATGGATAAACAACAAGAAGAAACACCGGAGGCAAAGAAGGGGTAGAGCGGGAATTTTAGGTAATGGTACTTTAATTATTTAATTATCAATTGCAAACCCATTTTATTCTCCACAAGAGTTCTCCTAATTGCTGTGTATGTTTCTCCACAAGCTTATGTAAACAATGCATTACCAACTCTAGACCAGATTATGTGGGCTGAAGTTAAACATCCAGATTCACTACTCATTATGTTAGGAGATTTCAACAGTGCTAATTTAAGGAAAGAGCTACTAAAATATTTTGAGCATATCAATTGTCTCACTAGAGGCAAGAATACTTTAGACCATTGCTACACAACATTAAAAGATGCTTATCAGTCTTTACCACGACCAGCTGTGGGACTTGCTGATCATTGCATGATTCACCTTGTACCTGTTTTATAAGACAACTTAAAACCATGAAATCAACAATTAAATCATTGAAGTCTTGCACTGAAGAGGCAAACCTAAAGATATAGGCTTGCCTTGACTGCACTGATTGGAATGTTTTCAAAGATATCTCTTCAGATGAATTCATAGATACTGTAACATTTTATGTCAGTTTTTGTGAAGGCCTATGTGTGTCGACCAGAAACCTGCAGTATTCAGCAGCAACAAACCTTGATTCACAGCTAAACTTAAGCAGCTACGTCATACCAAAGAGGAAGCCTGCAGAAAAGGTGATAGAATGCTTTACAATCAGACCAGAAATGTATTAACAAGGGAGATCAGAGCAGCAAAAAGAAGCTATTTTGAAAAGCTGAGGAATCAGTTCTCAGCAAATGAAAATGGGAAACTCTTAAAAAATAACACTGGTTACAGCAAACCTCCTTCCCATGCTGAAGAAAATCAACAACTGGCAGATGACCTGAATGTGTTCTACTGTAGGTTTGAGAGAAAACTACTGCCACCTATCGCCACAATCCCCATCTCAGACACACCAACCACAGCCAAGCCTCCTACAACTGACCCCATTCCATTGGGCCCACCAACTCTGGTGATTACAGAAAATGATGTGCAAGATCTATTTCACAGACAAAAGCCAGGAAAGGCATCAGGCCCAGACACCTTGCTTAAAAGCTTGTGCTGACCAACTGGCCTCCATCTTCACTCAGATCTTTAATAAATCATGAGAGATGTGCTATGTTCCTTCTTGCTTCAAACACTCTACTATCATTCCAGTGCCGAAGAAACCCATCAAGAAACTGAATAACTTCAAACCAGTTGCTCTAACATCTGTAGTTATGAAAACCTTTGAAAGATTAGTACTGGCCCATCTGAAAACCATCATTAATATGTTGTTACACCCCTTGCAGTTTTCCTAACTAGCAAATAGATTGACAGATGATGTGTTAATATGGCTCTACATTACATCCTACAACATCTTGAATCTCCAAAGACCCATGCAAGGGTTCTCTTTTATACTTCAGCTCAGCATTCATTACCATCATTCCAGATCTTCTTTTAACTAAAATAAAATCAGCTAGCTGTACCTGACCACGCTTGTAAATGGATCATAAGCTTCCTAACAGACAGGAAGCAGCAGGTGAAGCTAGGCAAAATCATATCAGATACCTGTACAATTTGCACAGGCCCCCCCCCCCGCGCTCTCTATACCAATGACTGCATCTCAAAAGATCCTTCTGTTAAAGTACTGAAATTTACATACGATACAACAGCGATAGATCTCATTTGAGACAGTGATGAATCTGCATACAGATGGGAGGTTGAACAACTAGCCTTCTGCTGCGACCGGGACAATCTTGAACTAAACACACTCAAAACCATAGAAGTGATGGTAGGTTTTCAGAGAAACCCTCCCATACTACCATCTCTTACCATACTAGACAACACAGTATCAGCAGTAGAGACCTTCAAGTTTCTAGGTTCTATCATATCTCAAAACTTAAAATGCACACCTAACATCAAAACATCATCAAAATACCACAATAAAGAATGTTCTTTCTGCACCAACTCAGAAAGTTCAAACTGCCCAAAGGAGCTGCTGACTCAGTTCTACAGAAGAATTATTGAGTCTGTCATCTGCACCTCTAACTGTCTGGTTTGGCTCTGCAACCAAACAAGACAGACAGACTTCAATGGATAATTAGGACTGCAAACAAAAAACAGAAAAAAACTAACAACCTGCCTTCCATTGAGGATCTGTATATTGCATAAGTCAAAAAAAGGGCATTGAAATTATCTACAGACCCCTCACATCCTGGACATAAATTGTTTCAACTTCTCCCCTCAAAATGATGATCTCGGGCACTGCACACCAGAACAACTAGACACAAGGACAGTTTTTCCCTGAATGCCATCATTCTGCTAACCAACTAATTCCCACAACACTGTCAAACTATCTAGTAGGGCTGTGTTACTGTTATTCTTCTCATCCTTCCTATTACCTATCTCCTACTTATTACCAGTGGTGGGATTCAAAGAATTGAACAACTGGTTCTCTGTCCTAATGACTGGCTAAGTGGTCATGTGACTGGTGGGCGTGGCCATCTTGATTGGTTT
Organism: Laticauda colubrina; assembly: GCA_015471245.1. NCBI lineage: Eukaryota > Metazoa > Chordata > Lepidosauria > Squamata > Elapidae > Laticauda > Laticauda colubrina. The sequence continues at coordinate 16,589,379 of BLBF01000020.1, read as the reverse complement.
CACCCTTGGGAAATTTCTCCTTAGTCTAACACACAATAAAATAGCACTGTTCCAATATTTAGAATAGAATAGAGTAACAGAGTTGGAAAGGATCTTGGAGATCTTCTAGTCCAACCCCTTGCTTACACAGGAAACCCTACACCACTTAAGACAAATGGTTATGCAGTCTCTTCTTTAAAACTTCCAGTGTTGGAGCATTTACAACTTCTGGAGACAAGTTATTCCACTGATTAATAGTTCTATCAAGAAATTTGAGGGGCTCCTACAAAAATGAGGGAGTCAATCTATTTTCCAAAGCACCAAAAGGCACAGCAAGAAACAATGGATGGAACTTAACCAAACAAAGAAGCAATCTGGAACTAAGGAGAAAATTTCCTAAGGGTGAGACTAATCAACCAGTGAAACAGCTTGCTTTTGGAAGTTGTGGGAGCTTCATCACTGGAGGCTTTCATAAAGAAATTGGACTGCCATTTGTCAGAAATGGTGTAGGGTCTCCTGCTTGGGCAGGGGGTGGGACTAGATCAGGGGTCGCCAACCTTTTGGACATCAGGGACAACCAAATTCATAATTTTAAATCCCGCGGACCAGAGACCCTGGGAAAATCCCCCCCAAAAGTCTTCAGGAAAATTCCCCACCCCGTTTTCCTACCGATCGATCATTATTTGGGATCGCAGGATACCATCCCCAGCTCTGTTCTCAAGAGGAGAGAGAGAGAGACAGACAGACTGACTGACTGACTAACTTACTTTTGGCTTTATGCAAGAAAAACAGCAGAAGTTCCAAACTCCCCCAGAAATGAGTCTTTGCCGGCACAGCCTCTTGGAGCAGGATGCCTTTCAGAGTCCCAAAGACTCATTTCTGGTGGAGTTTGGGAGAGGGGTGCAGCCAAAAACAGAAGAATAAAAAAGCAGAAAGCAGCAGCCTGATGGCCAAGTGAGGTACATGGGGCGAGTGGGACAAGTTCCCCACTCTGCTTCCCCCCCCTCCCATCTCTGCCTTGTGTTGTTTGCAATGCAAGTGACACCAACCTTATGTTCCGGTGGGCCATGTGAATGGCACAGCTTTGTGTTCCTGCGCAGCCTGGATTAAGTGCTTTGGAGGTGACATTTCTCTGCAGACCATCAAAATCTTTTGGACCACCAGTGGTCCCCGGCCCACTGATTGGCGACCACTGGACTAGATGACCTCCAAGGTCCCTTCCAACTCTGTTAATCTGTATGATCTGTAATCAACAATTTGTAATCAAAATCAACAACTTATTGTTTCTGTGCTGGCTACGTTCCTACGATTTTGTTATCACAACTAAGTATGTACCTGTTAAATGGTTCTTGGCTGCCTGCCTGGACCTATTAATTGAAGGGAGAGAGAAGGAAAAAAAACCCTCTCTTTCACTTTATTTCCCCCTGAGTTTCAAAGGGGCTAGAATTCTTCTGCTGAGGAAATGACCATGTGGTTACTTCTTCTTTTACTTTTCCCTTCCTTTAGTTAATTACGAATGACATTTGAGGTGTGTGTGAGCTACTTGGAATAGTTAGGCAGGCAAACCTTGATTATTATTGAGACTAAGTAAATAGCCTTGATTATTCAGCTGGTTCACAGAACTCCACAAGGAGTTAATCAACAATTCTCCCAAACTGGTGCGAACGGGCTGAATCCCACAACTGACTATAACCTTGTTGCTTGTATCTTTACGAATTGTTTGATTTAGTTTCCTAGTATGATTTGATTGCTTATTTAGTGTCCTATGACTATGACTAAGTGTTCTATCTTATGGTTCTTGATGAATGTGTGTGTGTGTGTGTGTATAAAGAATGTGTGTGTGTTTGTGTGTATGTGTTGTTCAGCTTCCTTCAGGTATTATCCCACGTCATTATAGTGCTTTTAAAGTTGTAGCAACGTTTCAGCAGAATCTCATCTGCCATCATCAGGCTTCTGTATGGAGTTTGTAAACCTGATGATGGCAGATGAGATTCTGCTGAAACATTGCTACAACTTTAAAAGCACTACAATGACGTGGGATAATACCCGAAGGAAGCTGAACAGCACACATGTAAGTACCCGTGAAAACTTAAAGCACACACACACACACACGCCGAGGGCATTTGCTTCAAAGACAAATTCCTTGTGTGTCCAATCACACTTGGCCAATAAAGAATTTTATTCTATTCTATTCAGTGTTTACAGAGAAGATTGCAAGGCTGCAGGCTGGATTCAAAGTCTCTAGGGGCACCAAGGCTTTTAGGTTAGCAGTTCCCTGTGTTTGGGATAGGTTCTGTATGATAACAATAGCGATAGTTTTTAAACTTACATACCGCTTTAGAGTGGGGCTGTTTGTTCTGCAAAATAGAGTGCTATTGCTGCTACATGCTGCAGTATATAACCAGGCAGGTTTATGTATCTCCTTTATCTTTTAAAAGGAATGAAAGACTTATTAATTAAAGCCTGATGTAATATACAGATTCTTAAAGCTAAAGAATTGTAGGCTCTTCAGTTTGTTTTGTATATGCAAAAGAAACAAAACTCAAAATTTTTGCACAACAAATTCACATGGAGCACTCAACTTATAGAGGAGTTCATTTAATGTTCAAAGTTACAATGGCACTGAAAAAAGTGACTTGATTGTTTTTTACACTTAAGACAATTGCAGCATCCCCATGGTGACATGCTCAAAATTCAGAAGCTTGGCAATTGACTCCTATTTATGATGGTTGCAGTGCCGTGGAGTCATGTGATCACATTTTGCGAATCTTTGAAAAGCAAAGTCAATGGGGAAGCCAGTTTCATAAAACAGCGATGTTACTAACTGAACAACTGCAGTGAATTCACTTAACTGCTGTAGGAAGAAAGGTCGTAAAATACGACAATGAGTTGTGCTCATTTAACATGCCTCACTTAGCAACAGAAATGTAGGGCTCAAATGTGGTCATAAGTTGAGGATTACCTGTATTGGTCATCCTAAGCTTTCTTAATTTCAACAGTATAATTTGTGACAGTTGATAGAGCTAGGTGTCTTTTGTTCAATAAATGGGAATCAGAAAGCCTTCCCAATTTTTCTGCTATTAGATTCATACATTCTTTCTGCTTATGCCTCAATAATGGAAATTGTAGTCATTTCCAAAAATATTTGTTTAATACTTAGTTATTATTTCCACATTAGATAGTTTTGTCAATTGGCAAATTGATAGCTCATTTAACATCTGTTTTTAATAAGGTAGACTTTTATTTCAAAGTGACAAGTAATAGAGGGAACAGCTGTTTGGCTGCTTGAAAATAATGTCCAAATTGACAAGAGAAACCCTCATTTGACATAAGGACTGAAAGCTTACCTCCCTTATAAGAAGGCAGCACCTTAAATAGAGTAAAATACTGAAGTTACCTTTTTATGCCCTGCAATTAGAGGTTTAGAAAAATAAGGACTGTTATACATGTAATATGTATGTTGATTTTCCCTAGCCATATAGGGAAAATCAGGAGGTCTATTCTTGAGTTCTGATTTCTTTATTTAACAAGTTTTTGTAGAGCTGTTCATCTCACCAAATATAAGACTGGGCAGCATACAGCTAACACAACCATAAAAACATTTCAAAAATAAAACAAAAAGAAAGAGTGCAGGATAAAAACATCCCATTAGGCATAATACAACCAAGGGATCTCCAAATGTGCTGAAAAACATTCCTGCAGGTCCTTCTGAAAGGCTAACTTCACCTTAACGGGGGGGGGGGGGGGGTGATGTTCCACAGGGTAAGAACCAAAATAGAAAGGGCGTGTTGTTTGGGTCCTGCCAAATGGACCTCTTTAGTAGACAGGACCTTGAGCATACCCTTCCTGCTGGACCTGGTGGGATAGGTAGATGTGATTAGGAAGAGGAAAATCCTCAAATAGCCTGGTCCCAGGCGATGTAGAGCTATCACACAGCAGAAGTTTCCCATTTTGTTTTGGGGTATCTATGCATTTTCTTGTCTGTTTCTGTAAGTTGTCTTCACAATAAAACCAGCAAATATTTAGTTTTAACAAATTTTATCCAATAAACATGAAATTATGGTAATTATAGATCCACTAATTAAGGTGATCTCCCATTGTTATTCTCAGCATTTATTTAGTGCCTTTATTATTTTGGCACATTAAGGCTGAGCTTCAATTCTGGACATTATTCCTATGAAGATGGCCCTTAAACATACATGTATCACAAAGTGTCAAAAATTGCATTTTTTCCTTTTAATTCAACAGCATCCTAGTAGATGCCATCATCCCACATGGCATAAATTATCCCTCCTTATGAGATTCTAAACAATGCTGAAAGGTAGTAGGGTAAGTTCAAATTTTCCCTTGGTTAAAGTCTAGAACCTAAGTATTTATTTAACTCTTAATTGTTTTTAGGCGTCAAGCCAGAAGTGAAAAATGAAGAGGAAGAAAAACGTCGAATTGAGGCAAGAAGAGAAAAGCAAAGGCGTAGGAGGGAGAAAAATAGTGAAAAGTATGGTGATGGATACAGGTTTGTGGTGGAAATATTGTGAATTTGTCTCACCCATAATTCAAGGACGTGTATCATAACATTTGTACTTACTCTAAACTGCCTTGGCTCTGTTTGTTTCATGGTGTTGTATGTTCAAATCTCAGTACTTATCCTGTCATATATCTGGGGTTTTTCTGGGGTTTGGGAAAGGTGATTTATGGGCATAATAAGCCAATATATGCAGGAAATATTTTGAAATCCCCAAGAAATCTTCAACAAGAATAGAATGCCTGTAAGCCATCTTGGGGAGTCACCTTAATAATTATTTAGATTTAGTGGTGAAGAGGACTGGTTTTGTCAATGGTACTTTGTTTCTGATGCTACCAGATCTGATCTGCAAAAATTCAGATAGCAGAGACAAGAAAATTCCAATCTGGTGCCATCTGGTGGTTGTCTGGTTTCTTACAGTTCAGACTAAGTAACCCTGATTCTTTGTTTAAAAAACGCATTACACATTTTGTTTTGCTTTATAAGCCAGCATGGTAGCTAAAGGTTTGAGCCAGAAAATTTTAGATTCAAATTTCACTTTGTCCATAAACTCATTGTGATCTTCAAAACACTTAACTCACAATCTCACTCACGATGGCTACATTTGTCATATAGTTGAAAAATTTTTATAGGGATGCATTTTCATTAGTATTTAAATGCTTGATAAGATAATTTTATTAATTGGAATATCCAGTTCTCCTGATTCAATTAAACTTTGATGGATTATCTACTCTACATGTTGCACTGACAATGTGCCTGTATCTTCTGCTAGAATGGCATTCACCTGCTCATTCTGTAAATTTCGAACCTTTGAAGAGAAAGACATTGAAGCTCATCTTGAAAGTGCTGTTCACCAGGAGACTTTAGATCACATTCAGAAACAGACCAAATTTGACAAAGTTGTGATGGAGTTTCTGCATGTGAGTAATTATTTTAATTCTGTAATCCAGCTAACAGGTCAATTAACAGTTTAATCTTCTGGTATAAAAAACATAATCATAAACAGTAAAGACTGTTGTAAAGCTAAGCATAGCTATTATCTGTTTAAGAAATATTTCTACAGTGTGCTTTTAAACTATGAGGTTCATTGTGCATATTTTGAAAATATTTGATCTTCTAACGTTGTTGTCCTAAAACATTTTATTTCCTGAAATGGAGCTCAAGACGATAAATTTTCTCTTTTGCCCTCCAGACCCTTCATCTCACTGCTAAATCCAATGCTTGGCTGGCTATTTATGCAAATATTTTTGCCTTTATATTCTTCATAGTGCCATTTGATCATAGTCTACCATGTGTTAGGATTGCCAGGTCTATTCATAATCACAAAGTTAAGACCCTTTTGTTACTGCGATTTGTAGAAGTACCTTATTCTGGCTGTGAAATTTTTGAGGTTTTTCTTGCATTCTGTTGTAGAAACAATTTATGTAATACTTTTCAAAGTGGAACAGGAGTCCGCTATTGCAGAAAATTATATTCTTCTATCCCTAATTTCATAGTTATTTGAATCATAACTGTTGAATCTAGAATTCCACAATGTAGGAGATGAATGGGGAATAAAAATAATTTACGATTCCTCCAAAATTATATTAATTTCTATTTTAGGAGTGCATGGTGAATAAATTTAAGAAGACTGCTATGCGTAAACAGCAGACTACAAGCCAAATGGAAGCTGCTCAGATTACTGAAAAAGATGTAATGGAAGGCAAGTAGGCTATGAAAATAGGTGTTCTGTTTCAACACTGCTATTCTAACCTATGGACTCAGTATGCTGGAAGGTCAAATTGTAAAATCTTGATCACTTGTTAGGAAGCAAGAATAAACAATCCTGTTTTTTTCTTCAACTTAGTTTTAGATCCTTGGGTTTCTGAGGATTTGAAAAAAATCATGTAATATTCACTGGTTTTTATCTGTCAAATTAGCATGAAGGGAAAATTAGAATTCTGAACCTGTTTTTGAAACTTAAAAATTGAAAAGTTTTGGAATTCAGAGTGTGAGGGAGAAGTAATGAAAATTTTAGCACAGCTATATAGGATATATTTGGGTATCACTCAGACATTTTATAGTTGTATGGGGCATCCTATTGAATTGTTTTGAATATGTGTCTCAATTCTTTTATCAGCAAGTGGACAGACCACAATAAGGCTGTCATTCTCACTTTTAGATGGTTAAAAACCAATCATTCAGTAGCTACTCAAAGGTTACTAGGGAGCTAAACAAGTGGGGCCTATGATAGGTTTTCAAAGTTCCAACTCTGTCCCAGCACCTTTGCAGTCGCTTGATCATGAACTGGGTACTTGGCAACTGATTTACCCAAAGATTGCAGGATCCTGCAATCATATGATCATCATATGTGATTTTCCCAGTTGACTTCCCCAAGCAAAGTCAACTGGGAAGCTAGCAAGTTGCTCCCACTCTTGCTGCTCTCCCTTCTCCCCAAGGAGCCTGGCTGTGGAGTATGAGATCATGGAGATCTGATACTCTGTAGTGCATGTCTGCCCGTATTCCATAGTACACACCAGGCAGCATCTACTTCAGGCCATGCAAACCACCCAGGACTTGCAACTTTCTGTAGGCTTCTCCATTACTTTTGTTTGTTGGAAGCAAATAACAAGACATGAGGAGGTGCTTGTTTAATGTCCTGAAATCCTTGCTTATTGATGCTAACCAAGACTGACAGGATTGCTGTAGCTAGGTGTGTACACACTTCTTGTATTACACACTTCACAGCTGCATTGTTTAGCAGTGGAAATTTTGGTCCCAATTACAGTTAAGTGAGGAGTTTACCTATATGTATTTGTAATTTTTTCCTCTATTCCTCCTTTTTTATATTATGCAGTAATTGAATATTTGGAAATGTTCCCCATATGGCTGTCCCCCTTTTAGCTTTGCAAAATCCATATTGCTGCTTTTTTATGTATTGAATCCTCACTGTTTTCTTTTTGATCAAATCTCAGACATCTGTTATGTCTTTACTAGGTGTTACGGCTGATGATCATATGATGAAAGTTGAGACTGTCCTTTGCTCTGCATGCAGCGTCTATGTTCCTGCATTACACAGTTCTGTTCAGCAGCATTTAAAGTCTCCAGAACATGCAAAAGGAAAACAGGTAAAATGTATCTACTCAGTTCAATTTCAGTAGAGTTGCAGGTTTCTAGAGATATATTGTCTGGCCATTTGTCAGTTCTTTACGAAGACCCGTGATGACTATATAAAATATTAGCATAATTCATCCCACTGTGCAAAGTAATCAGAAAATATAAACAATATAGGTTACTATATTATTTTCCACTGATTACATCCTTGTTTGAAAGGCAAATCTTATTTTATGTTGCTTTGTTCTTCAAATATATGGCAACTGGTAAAAAATAAACATTTGTACAAAGATGCTTAGTTTTTCTTTTATTTCAAGGATGAAAGAAAGGATTGTTGCTGAATTTTTATAATAAATACTATTGAAAGAGTAAATAGAGCCTTCTCCCTCCATATAAATAAGAAAAAAACAAATAATTTTGTCTCCATTCTTTTTAGTTTTTCACTTTTCTTTAGATTTACTTTGAGTAATATTTGTATTCAGATTTTTATGTGCTTTAAAAAGTATAATATGGGGAGGATGCAGTAGCACAAAGCTTTTATCTGTGTCAAAAATGAGCTTTTCTATAGGGAGAGATCTTGCATAATTTTTTAAAAGAAGGGATGCAAGCTTTGTTTTTGTAGGATGTGTTGAGTCAGTCAGAAAGGAGTGGCATAAAAGCAGGTGGATGTGCCTCCTTTTTCTCAGACATATACACAGCCTCCCTTTGTTATCTTAAGAATGCTAATCAAACATCATCTTGTAAGCAGAGGGGTCAGTCAAAGGGAAGGAAGCTGAGTTCTAGTCCCACTTTAGGCATGAAAGCCAAATGAGTGATCTTGGTCTAGTGCTAGATGATTATCAGATTAATACTTTGTGTGCTATACAATGTATTCAGAAATATTATAGGTTTTTATATTTTTCAGGCTGCAGAAACTGTTAGTTAAAATAAAATCCCAGAACCATTGATCAAGAGACAAAAATGTCATGAGGGAAAATTAGTTATGCTTCGTAAATGTTATTTTACCCCAGTCTGTAACAAAGTTACATCAGGTTCTCACAGAACTCTAGGTTTATGAACTTAATTTGAAAATTTTGGAGATGCATGGAAACTCAGCTTGAAGAGCAAGAGAATGCTTTAAAACATAAAATTGCTTCCATGCTATGTTGATAATGTGTTAAATAAAATATGCATGGAACATTATCATAATGATGCTGACAAAATGCGTGACATTAAAATCCTGCTGAAAATAATGAGGGATTGTGAATTTATTTCAGATTGGAGCTGCCATTATTCATCATTTATACTACAGTAAAAATTTATATGGACATAAGTATTCTTATTTACAACATTAAATGCAAGGAGTGTTGCCAAAACAAATTTGAAGGGTTCAGGATGGAGATATTCTTCCTTGACCTCTGATTAGTCTTTGATACATTGAACATGGTATCCTTGACTGGCAGAGAGGGCTGGGAGTAGGGGCCACTGTTTTTGTGGTAGTTCTCTTTCCTTCAGAGATTGTTGTAGTTATTGATGGTTGGTGGGGGAAGTGATCTAATCCTAGACCCCTACTTTGCAGGATGCCTCAGAACTATTTCCTTTTTAACTTCTACACAAAGTGCTAGATTTACTAATGGATTTTTGGGTGTGGGGGTTTACATGGTCATTCACATTTAGTCATCCTAATTGGATTACCGTATATACTTGCATATAAGCCGATCTCGCATATAAGCCGACCCTTAAAAAACTGCCCCAAAATGAGGAATTTTGCAAAAACTCGCATATAAGCTGACCCCCAAATACCATGGTGTGTTGTTTGGGCTAATAAGAAAAGAGTATCAATATGCAATGCACTGATGAAGGTTCATTATCAAAACATTTGTGTAGGAAACAATATTAAGTTAATTGCCCGGTATGTAAAGAATCTGATGTTATATAATGGTAATATATGCACTTATCGTAGCAAAAGCTTGCAGAAGAGCATAAATGAGAATAAAAGCCATTGTTGTGTTTTACTTTTATTTATTTTCACAAATTAAACTGTGTCTCAGAATTCTTCAAATTCATCCTCACCATTACCCTCTTCCTCAGATTCCCCAAAGAGATGTTTCCAGTCCTCCAATGTATATTTGACATTATCTTCATCCCACATTTCTTCATCTTGATCTTCATTTTCATTTTCTGCCACTTCATCACTGTTTTCATTTTCAGTTTCATTGCTATCCTCCTGCCATACAAAATCATCTTCATTGCCATCTAATTTGTTGCTGATACAACATTTTAAAAAGGATTTCTGTACCATTTCTTGTAAAATCATATCCCATGCAGTCTTCACCCAAGACACAACTGTGGGCAAAGGAGGGCATTTGAAGTTTCCTTTGGCTGTTAGTTCAGCCTTGCCATCTGCCATCCACTGTGTCCACAGGTTTTGCATGTGTGTCTTGAAGGGTCTGTTCAGGCTGACATCTAGGGGTTGTAGCATTCCAGTCAACCCTCCTGGTATGACTGCCTGAACGGTGTTTGACTCCTTTAGACTCCTGTTTACCTTTTCGGTTAGGTGAGCTCTGAATTGGTCCCAGACTAGCATGGAGTGTTTCTTGAGAAGACCTCCATTTCTGCGCACCCACACTTGATTTATCCATTTGATTACGCCTTCTTCATCCATCCATCCTTTGAGATGCTGATGGATGAGCACACCACTGGGAAATTTGTCTTTTGGAGGGAATTTTCGTTTGAAGATTACCATTGGGGGTAGCTTCACCCCATCTGCAGTGCAACTCAGCACCACTGTAAAATGGTTTTTTTGGTGCCCTGTTGTCTTAATAAGAACTGTTTTGTCACCCTTTTGGTTCAATGTTTTAGTGCTTGGCATGTCAAAGCACATAGGGGTCTCGTCCATATTGCCAATCCTGCTGAAAATCACCAGTCTTTCGTTTATTTATCACGAAACGTTGGAAGTTCATCACCTTTTCCTCAAATTCTGATGGTCGCTTTTGGGCTATTTTTGTTCTTTGTCTTAGTGTTGTCCCATTTCTCTTCAAAAACCTTGTACACCAGCCCGGGGAAGCAGTGAAGGTTGAGGTACCTTGGTATTTTCCAGATTTGGCCATCTGCAATGCTTGTCAGCGCACGGCCAATCTAGACACACTGTAGCCATTCTGCCTTTGAGCCTCAAACCACTCAAGAATGTGCTTTTCCATTTCAGGGAATTGCCCAGCTTTTGGACCTCTTTTTGTACGTTTTGAACTGGGGGTGCAATCCAATATACTATCCTTTCTCCATCTTCTAATATTGCTCTCATCCACTCCAAAGGTTCTTGCTGCTTCAAGGTTGCTTGTTTCCTCTGCAGCCTTCACTACTTTGAGTTTAAAAGAAGCAGCATAAGACATTCTTTTTCTTTTAAAATCAGACATGGCTATATTTTAATGAATTTTACTGCGGAATGCTTTACTAAATGCAGAGAAACTGGATACAAAGTTGCATGTGATGATCGCAAACACTACAGCGGTCACGTGACTAACTAAACCAATCAGAGCGTGTTATATCCGGTGGGAGAAAAACCAAAATGGAGGCACCCAGAGTAAAAAGAAATGTGCTGTAAGTATATATCGCTGTATGGTAATATCGATATTGCGTAATCTGAGAAGTGTCATATCATCATGTTGTTCGTATCAGAAATCAGATTTATGCGCATATAAGCCGACCCCCAAATTTGAAAAAAAAAAAAAAGCGTTCTAAAGTGGGCTTATATGCGAGTATATACGGTATTGCAATTTACGTCCTCTATATGGAACTGCCCTTGAAATCCTGGAAGCTTCAGTTACTCCATTCCATTGTGTCCATATCACAAAGTATCTGTAGATTCCAGATGTTTTTCAAGGTGTTGGTTATCTCCTGTAAATCCCTGTAAGCATTTGACTGGTTTATGTGTGAGGCCATCTTCTACCTGCCCCATATGCTCCAACAGGAACATTGTGCTCAGGCCTCTCTTTGGAAACAGTGTCATCTTGTGAGACCCATGGGGTGTCTTTCTAGCGGCTGTCCCTGCCCTTTGGAATGAGATGCCTTCCCCCCAATATATGATCGGCCTCAGCCCTGTAGTCATTAGAAAGGCAGGTGAAAGTAGGTATTTGTCCCCAGGCATTTGGGTTCCTGGTAAGTAAAATTCCCAGTTACTGAGTTATATATTTTAGTGCCAATCACCATTCATTTTGTAATGATTTTGCACATATTGTTTGTGTTGGATGGATGGCTGGGAATTAGAACTCTTGAATGAGAAACTGCCCACTTTTTTTTTTTTTTTTAGAGCACAGGTGCACACAATTTTTTAGTTCTTATTAAGTTTGTCATAACTGCATATGGACAAGATGGGGTGGAAAGAGATGTGGTTAAAAGAGAAAGTTTGTATGAGTAGAATGCAGTTTTAAAAGAAGTTCCCACTTCTTCAAATTGGTTTCAAGGTCTCAGGACTTGTCAGAACACATATTTAAAATAAAGCCATGTTTGTTCAGGTTCTAAAAAAGATGTGAAAATCAGTTAATGAAACTCTGTGCATACCTATTTTTTTTTTCTTTTCTATAAGCCTAAACACTGTAGCTGCTTAACAACATCTAAGACATTTATGGCTGTTTGCAGCCCTGGCCTTTCAAAATGTTCAGTTCTATAACAGTCCTTTCAACACTTTTCAACACTGGAAATTCCATAGAATTAGTTTGGTGATGAGTTGTGGACCCTGTTTGATCGGTTTCAGTATAGTTGGCAATGACAAATATTTTGATTTACAAGAATTAGTAAGGATTCAACTTTTTTTTGGATTATTTTCTTCTTCAGTGATAACTTAGTATATCTGGCTAACTCATCTTTTGTTGTGATATTTTTTGAATGTTGCTTTGGAATACTTACAGACTTACAAAGAACAAATTAAAAGAGAGAGTGTTCTAACTGCTACCAGTATTTTGAATAACCCCATAGTGAAGGCACGGTATGAACGTTATGTAAAGGTAAGTTTACAATATGGATTAATTTTACCAGTAGCAGCAACAGGCAATGATTAAAATTGAGGTGAAATTAATTTCTTTGAATTTAACAAATCTGCTGAAAATGTAGCTCGCTCACTAGGAGAAGGAAGGGCTGGAAAAAATTAATGTTAATAGATTAATCCACGGAATATGTTTATACATTAAGTTAGCATATATTTTTTGTGAAAATATTTGTGAAGCAAGCATAATGTGTGACTTATTTTAGGGATAAGTATGTTGCATAATTGTCCCAAAGGTGCTTTTTTCAAGAGGCAACTAGACTTTTTTTTTGTTTTTCCTTGAAGATGTTTCACTTCTCATCCAAGAAGCTTCTTCAGCATAATTCTGCAGAGTTTAAAATTGCATGTGTTAATTGCTGCTCCACATATATTTTTAAATTTTTCTTTTAGAATAATTTTAATGTATGATAAAAGGAAAAGAAGCCAAAGCAGGAAAACAAACAGAAAAAAACCAAGAAAGTTACAAGTGACATAATTAAAGCTTAACACAAAAATGCTGATCATTCTTTTCATTATACTAGTTGAGACCTTGCTCATAAAAAGTGAATGTATCTGAATTATCCAAAATAGGTTTTGCAGTCTTTATGGCATTGAAAAGTAATTGTTTTTGCTGCTTTTTTGCCCCCAGTATATCCTCTCAAAATACACCAGATAGTTTAACAATTTGATAACAGTAGTTTTATTGGCTAGTTTCGTTTTTAATTACTGCATGCTGCCCAGAATCACTTGCAAGATGGGCAGTCATATAAATTATTTAAATAAATGCACATTAAAAAATAGTGACTTCTAACATAAAACTACTAGTTGCTATTTTCAAACTGGATTATTCTATAATTTAAATTTATCATTTAATAAAGGACAACATACTTTCACCATTCAATATGCTTCATGATGTTTGATCTAGGAAGCACAATGAAATTGTCAAATTTATCCTTCTGAATCTTTGATTGCTGCTGTTAAGCTACACTGTTAAGATGTCTGGATTTTACATCCATCTAGTTGAACTGTCCATAAAAGCTAGATAAGGAAACATAGTTGTACTGAGTCTACTTTCTGCCCTACTCAGTGTATTGTTTCTGCAAGTAATTTCAGTAATAATGGCACTAGAACTTTTGACTTTTGCACTGGGTTGTATTGCAACTTTTAGATATTCCAGATTAAAAAACAAAGAAATGGTTGGAGATACACTGTACAGTATATCAATTAAAATGTGTGGTTGGTTTAACTGAATTATAAACAACACTGCAAATAGACCATAATCTGTACATGAATTATGCTTATTATATGTTCTTCATTGTAAAATAGTCCAAATTTAGTGGAACAAAATCCAGAAAATATAGCATGAAATTTAATTGGTTTTGTTATTTGCATTTTGATTTTAAATATTGTTAGCCACCATGTGAAATGGCCCTATAAATTGTATAAGTAAATATTGAAGCTATTCCTGCTTATTTTCACCTTGAATTGGGAATGGGGAATCCAATTTTAGATTTATTTATTTTTATTCCTGTCAGTACATATTTCAGTAAACAGTTTGTTTCTGATTAACTTTAATTACTGATTTTTAGGGTGAAAATCCATTTGAAGTCACTGATCAAAGCGCAGAACAGCAGGCAGAAGAAGAAGAAGAAGAAGAAGACGACGACAAGGCAAATGAACCTGCAGAAGAGGAGGAAGAAGAGGAGGCGGAAGGGGAAGAAGAGGAGGAAGAAGCAGAACCAGAAGAACAGACTGACTTCACTCTTGACCAAACGGAAGATAATTAAACACAAAAATTTTGCAAAAGCAGAGGGAAGTCCTCCTTTTACTTTTTTGTTCATATGGCTAATTGTAAAATTTATTAACAGTTACAACATGACTGTTGTTATCCTCAACCCTCTGCATGTACTTCATTTGAAGAAGTTGCTCTGTAATCTACTTCTACTTTTGCTTAAAAATGGAAGGTATCCCATTTTTTTAGTAGAACCTTTCTAGTGATCTTGCTGTTAGAACTATATTGTGTATCTTGTGAACATTGGATTTTTGTTTCTTGATGTTAAGATTTGGATACAAATAAAAAAAGTAGTAAGTTTAAATCATTTCACCACAAAGTGTTTTAACTAAATGCAGGAGCTAAATCTAGAATCCTATTAAATATAGAATTATGTTGTGAGTGTGCCTGTCTCCTGGACTGTATCACTCATTGTAAAATATATGTTTATAACTTGTAGTTTTGTGTATGTGTGATGGAAACCACTTGTTTGTAGCAATAAAACATTTTAGAAACCACGATATTCAGTTTTAATTGTAGATCCAGCAAAATTCAGCTTAGTACACAATAGGGCCTTTTTCATTTATGATATGTAAATGTTTGCTATGAAAAACAGTGTATTAGTTTTCTAGTGCAATATAAAATGTAAATTGTCATTTAACTAATTGTGTCTTGACACATATCTTCACAACTTTGATCAGTATTCATATAATCTGTTTATACTGAGCCTCTCAAGGTAAATGTGTCGGTCAGTTGTCCTTGATTGTGTTTCTTTTAGATTTTCTTAGCAACTGTTAGGTTGCAAAAGATAAAAGCCACTTGACTCCCACTATTTATGATTTTATCTTAAACTTTGCATATTTTACTATTGAAAGATGGTCTGAAGCAGTGATTCTTGACCTTTTCTTCCTCATAGATCCCCTTTAAATATTTTTTATGGCCACAAACCCTGAAGACTTAACTCAGGTTTCAGATCATAACATTCTTCAAGCCTTTGTAGACCCCCTGTGATGACATCTCCCTCCCCCGGGGTCCATGTCCACAGGTTGAGAACCCCTGGTCTGAAGGATTCTTTTTACATTGAGAAAAGCCACGAGGCAGGATTTCTATTTTTAAAATGTCATTTGATTTGTTGAATTGTCCACAAATGATTTTCTTTCATGTCTTAAATTTACAAATTTACAAAGTCCTAAATTTAAATTTTCAGTGGAAACAAGTCTTAAAGATTACTCTTGGAAGAATTCAAGAGCAAAATTAGCTTGTCCCCTTAAAACTGAATAGAAGGGCTTAGCCATGATAACTTTGTGTAGTAAAATATTATATCAGAAATGGTGTACATGCAACCATGAGCTCCAGAAAAAAGAAAGCAATGCAAATGAAAGTTCAAATCGGACCCTGATGAATATACTTTTCTTTTGTCCTTTCAAGTTATCATATATTTCCTTTTGCATCTTAAATCTCTGTCCTAAAAGGTGCTTGCGCATGCACACACAACACAAATCATTGGCTTGAATGAAAGGATCCTATTCAAATCTTAGGAGATTTACAAAGTTCTAGAGGGCCCTAGAAATAAAAATTATGTAGAATATTAATACATTCCAGCTGAACTGGAGTGGAACCTACTTTGAAAGAAGGCCTAGAATGGAGGCCTACATCACTGCTTGATAAAACTGAATTGGAATATGAACTGCTGATGGGCTCCATCGTTCATCTTCATTCTGCTCTTGGATATTGTGTATAGGAACTAACTTCTCTGACTTTAATTTTACCTTAATTATGAATTGTTCGTTATTGAATAAAAAAAATCATCAGGATCTTAAACATTTTTGTAGCATAGTATCCGTTGGGTATTTAAATCACAGATACCAATTATATTGCGAAGAAAACTTTGGCTATTAAGCTACAAAAGAATTTTTGAAACATCTGTGTTGACATCTGTGTCAATTATTTGAGAAACACTGCACAAACAAATATATTTTTAAAGCATAACTAATTTAGTTTTATTGAAGTCAACGTACAGTTTTGGAGTCTAGAGGCCATAAATTACATTCAATGGAAAACAAAATGTAAGAATTTTGTGAAAAATTAGCACTGCCTATTTGCACTGTGTTGGTGTAAAATTTCTTAACAATCATGTTGCCATTGAAACCTGCAGAAGCATGGACAATTGAGTTATTGTCCTGACTTTCAGTAAAGGGTTAATTTACTTGCATGTCCCGCCCTAGATTTGAATTGGCTGTTCTCACTTTGAAATGATGAATGCCTTCCCCAAAATCTCCTGTCTGTATCCCTTGTGATACATAGCTCAGCAACTGCAATAATAGGGTGGAGTTCTTTAATATTAAACTGTTAAAAACAACCCTGGAATGTATCTGAAAGGAAATGTTGTCTACATCTGAATCCCTATCCTTGATGGTTTCGTTTATAGTTTCATGTCAGGATACATGTCGCAGAGATCCTCTGGCACTCCATAATAGACTTTCAAAAATAAAATACAGATGCAATTTAAGTTAAAAAGAAGCTACACTATGAAAATTCCACAGTTTTGCTTTTATAATTAAGCTGCCAGGTGTATATACTGTTTGGGGGTGAGCCACCTTGCTCTTAGTTTCTCCACAATCCATGATCTTGGGTATAACCTATGGAGCTGCTGATTAGGTCCTGCTGCCTCCTGACACTGAGCATGCTGTAGGTTTATTGGCTGTTGGAAGATCAAGGCTTCTCCAGAGATTGGCTGCTTCTCCCTTGGGAGGCTGTGATAGGTCAGGAATGGGTAGCTCAGTGTCCTAGCTGATTGGACTGACTCAAGTTGATTAGCTTAGCTCCACCCCTGTGGCTGGCCATACCCAGCTTTTGACTCAGTCCTCAGCCAGGACAGATGCAATTGATTGCCTCTCCTTTCTTCAAGGCCAGTAACTGCAGCTTTATTAGAACAGAAAGTAGAACTGGATCTCTTGCTTGGCTGCCTGGACTAAAATTGTTAGGCTTTTTTTTTTAATGTGAGCTTTAAATTCTTTGACTCTGCTATTGTATCAACTTTGGATGAATGGGAGCTTTGTGACGGGGCAGTGGCATCCTAACACCCGCTTTGTTAATGGCAAATCTTGCCTCCCATGCTGTTGTTTTGAGCACATGCTCATGACATGTCCTTCAAGCTAACAAGGTCCCTCAGATAGCTGCAAAGGTTGAGGAACACAGATCTTTTCAGGCATTGACTGAGAAGACTTTTGAATGCTGCATTTGTAGAAATGAGATTGTTCAGAGGATCCACACTACAGCAAAATGGTATATTAGGAAGGGGTTGCGGGGCAAACGTTCTGTGCATTCTTAACTGAATTGAAATGATTTAGAGCAGGAGATGTAGAAGGTGGTTTTATATCTGTTAGTGAACCTGAAAGCTACAAATGGAACCTGTTGGAAGACAGTGATGAAATTGCCCTCACAGTTCTGATGCTCAAGATGGAAATTCAACAGCTTCCTAAGGCTAAGTGGTTCTTCAGGACAGGAGTGTCCGCAGAAGTAGAGGGTTAGAAGGAAACTAAGAAGGCAGCTCTGACTGCATAAATTAAAGCAACTCCCCCACACTATATACCATGAATCTAAAACTGGAGGGCTTTATCCAATCTTTGATTATGAAACTTAAGTGGGCTAAGGTTATCCCTCAAAGAATCCTAGAGTTGCTTGGGCACACCAAGTTCAAACGCTTGCTCTGTGCAAAAATACTTGTGAAGGTCTCCCAGATAAATGACTATGAAGAAAGGCCTCCACTGAAAGGTAATCTTTTTATTATTTGATCTATTTTTTTTAATTTATTGATTTTTAAAACAAACATAAACAAACAAAGCATAAAAACATCAAGCATTCTTCCATATATATATATATTCATACAGTGTGCCGGGTGGTTTACAAATTGTTTTGTGGTTCCATTTCGTAGTCTTCAATTACAATTACATTGTATATGCTCTTGTATTTTCAATCAAATATTAAATATATATCATAAATCATTTGATTATACTTTTATTCATGTTTTACGAAATAATCATATTTTACTTAATTTGTTTGATGACGGTTCATATTATCACCCCAATCTATCCTAAAATCATTTTGTAGATATAAGAAAAGAATACATCTTTATATATTTATTATTTTCTAAGAATCTACATATTTCATTACTATATTTTATTGTCTAACCATTGATAGAATAGATCCCAAATTTTATAAAATTGTTTATTATCTTGTTCTCTAATTTCAATGTCAACCTTCTCATTTCAGCACATTCCAGTATTTTCTTAATGATTTCCTCCTGTGATGGTATTTTCTCATTTTTTCAGTTTTTAGCAAATACAATCCTAGCCGCTGTTAATACATTTACAATCAGGTATTTCAAGTCTTTACTATATATTTCAGATAAAATTCTCAATAAAAATATCTCTGGTTTCAAATCCATATGCTTTTTTGTCATTTTTTCCAACCACGTGTGGATTTTAGTCCAATATTTTTTAGCATCCGCACATGTCCACCACATATAGTAATATGAGCTAGGTGTCTGATGACATTTCTAACATTTTTTGGATTTATTCTTGAACATTCTTGCTATTCTTGTCGGGCGAAAATGCCACCTGTAAAACATCTTATACAAATTTTCTTTATATGCTGTTGACATTGTCATTTTATAATTTTGAGATCACAGTTTTTGCCATTTATCTAGATCAATCCCATATCCAAAATTTTTCCCCCAAGCAATCAGAGTTTCTTTAACTTGTTCTTCTAGTTTAATTTCTAATTAATATCCATACAATTTTTAATCACCTTTTCATCAGTACCTGTCAAAATCTTATCTAAGTCAGTTTATCATAGAAACCTTCTGTTTTAGAATCTTTATCATACCTTGAATGTATTTGTGCATATGAAAACCGATTCATCTTTATACTTTGTTCCTCTAGTTTTTGCATAGATTTAAGTTCATCCTTTACATTCAATATTTCACTATATCTGTTTGTTCCTTTTTGTATATTATAGGATAAGAAAATGCTTTAATAGTCGATAACCAGATGTTGTCTTTTAATCTTCTCCCAATTTAACCACAGAGACTGCCATATATAATGTCTTCTAAAATACCCCTATGTTTAGTTCCTTTGTACCATAAAAAAGCATGCCACCCCAACAACAGATCATGTCCTTCTAATGTCAACAATCTAGTATTTCTTAATGTTATCCATTCCTTAACCCACATCAAATTTGTAGCTTGGTAGTACAACTCCCAATTAGGCAAACCAAATCCTCTTATTCTAGCATCTTGTAAAAAGTTTTAACTTTATTCTCGCTTTCTTACCTTGCCATATATATTTCAACACAATTTTATTTAAATCTTCAAAGTAATCTTTTCCAAGCCTAATTGGAATTGTTTGGAACAAATATAAAATTCTGGGTAATATATTCATCTTGATTGTTGATATTCTCCCTATTAATGACAGTTGTAAATTTTCCTATTTCGCCAAATCTAGCGCTATCTGCTGCTTAAGTTTGATATAATTATTCTCTTTTAATGTACTGCATCTTGCTGTCAAATATATCCCCAAGTACTTGATCTTATTCGTGACCTAGATTTTCAATAGATCTGCCAGTTCTTCCTTTTGTCTTGATAACATATTCTTTGTCAGGATCTTTGTCTTATCATTTCCAAGCCAGCCACCTTTCCATATGTCTCTATCTTTTCTATCAATTTTGATGCTGTTTCTAGTGGGTCTTCTAAAATAAAAACCAGATCATCTGCAAATGCTTGCAATTTAAATTCTTCCTTTTTAATTTTCATCCCTTTTATATTCTTTTCATCTCTAATATTTCTATTTCGCACTTCCAAGGTTAACACAAACAACAGAGGTGATAGTGGACACCCTTGTCTTGTTCCTTTTCTTATATCAATAGAGTCTGTCAGTTCTCCCTCTGTCATTACCTTTGCCGTTTGCTTATGATATATAGCTTCTATTGCTTGAATAATTTTTTTAGCAAAGTCCATCTATTCCAGCAGTAATAACATGAATCGCTGATGACTTCCAGTTTGTAGGGCTTCGGCAGCAGGCAGGAATCCGTGATTGTGTGCGGTTTCTGCCTGGGCACGCCGCCGGAGCACCCCAAGCCAGCTGGCTTCAGGGCTAAGCCACTCCATAGAGGTCAGTGAAGATGGGGGAGATTCCAGCAGGGTCGAGGAAAGCCACATCTTTCCTCCCGAGCTGGCTAAACACCCTTTCCCGAAGGCAGTAGAGCGGCGGTCAGAAATGGCCACCTCAGAGAAGCCCTCATCCGGAAAAGAAGGTGCAGGAGGAAGAAAGTGCTGAAGTGAAAGTTTTGGCTGACCGGGGTAAGAAAACAACAAAGCATCCTGGAACTCAAATTTTAAAAAAGGATACATCGCTCCCAAAGAAGATTCGGAAGCAGCGAATGAAAGTGAAAAGGGAAAAAAAAATTTTCACTCTCCTTCCTTACATTGACAGCAAACAGAGATGAATGAGAAATTGGAAAAATCTGCTTTGGCATCAACAGGTATTTAAGCTGGAAAACTTAATGCCAAGGGGATAATAAAGATTTCTGAATATAAAAGAAAAAAAAAGGATTTTTTAAAAATTTTTTTTGCTGTAAGTGGGAAGGGAGAGGAAGAGAATAAGAACAGGATTTGGAAGGAGGAGATAGCCTGGAATCTTAAAGCATCTAAAGTTAAATTTTAACAGGACTTCTAAAAGATACATTTTAACTGGAACTTTGTAACTAAATACTAACCTCAGGAAGAGAAAGTGAAAAAAGGAAGAAGGTGTCAAAAGAAACAGCTTGTGTGTATTTGGATTGCTTGCTGACTTTGGGACTTTTGGAACTATATTTGAAGGATTAAAAACACTTGGGTGGTTGTTTTAAAAGGAAAAAAACCTCTACAATGGCATCACTTGTGGATGAACTGAAAATAGAATTTAAAAAAACATAAAGAAGAGGAACAAGAAGGGAAGGGTTCTCTTGGTTCTGTTTTTCAATTCTTAGAAATGGCGATCTCTACCTGCGAGAAATTACAAGAAAAGACTATGAAACAAGAAGATTGGGACAAAGAAGAAGCCATTTTAAATGAACAAGTAACTCTACTTAGGGAAGAAAGGGGAAAGAGAACAGAGAATTTGACACCTAAAAAACCAGCCAAAAAAGGGAAAACTAAGATGAAAAGTGGATATAATGTGAGAAAGCAACAGAAAAAGGAAATACAGAAAAGGGAAAATGAGGTGGAGAGACAAGGGGGTAAAAAGGGCAGAGAGAAGAAGCAAAGGAGGAGGGAAGGGAAGAGAAGCTACAAGGGTGTGAAGCAAGATGTAAAGAAACAGGATTTATTTAGAGATAATGGGTAAAAATTTAATTGAAAAAGTGATTCTGGAAAGGTACATATGATTGTATTGCTATATTTGTATTTAGAAATAATGTTAGAAAATTGGAAACAACGTATGATTTAGTGAAACATTTCTGAATAAAATAAATGGAATGAATTAAATGAGAGAATTAATTTAGAAAAGAATGGGAACATTTTAATGACATAATGTTTTAAAAGCAAGTGAAGTGTCGGGGGGTAATTATGGAAAGTTTATAAGCGTTCCCATAGAAGCATGATACCTACTTGAAAAGTAATATGTTAAAAGTTTAAAATTTAAATGAATATTAACATTAATGATAGAACTGAATTGGTATAGATCATTGTTTTAATTATATTATATATTTATATTTATATTTTTCTTTTCTTTTTCTTTTTAAAATGTAGCATGTAGCTTTAATGTACTATGCAGAATCCGAATGGAAGTTATATTCTATATTAAGTGTTATAATTTTAGGGGAAAGATATAAAGGTGTCATACTCCAATTAGTGACTACAGGAGGAATTTTGTTTAAGGAGAAAAGGTAATAGATAGCTGAAATAGGACAGACAAAGAATATAAATATAATGATCTGATTTGAGATGAAACAAATAAAAATAAAATTAAGAAAGTTAAAAGATGGGAGAAGCCATATAGAAAATGTTGAATGGTAATAAGATATGGAATGGTATATAAAAATGAGCATGAATTTGAATTGGTGTCTGTACAAAGAGATGTAACCCGGGATCAGGCTGCTTTCAGAAAAGAGGTTTTATGTTTTTCATGTTCTATGTTGTGTTTGTTTATGTTTGTGTCTAAAAATCAATAAAAATTTCTTCAAACAAAAAAAACATGAATCGCCAATTCACATTATCTGTGATGGCCAATTCACATTAGCCTTCTGTGTATCTAAAAATATCAAAGCCATTTGTTTTTTAGGATGTGCCTCGTAGTGTTCCAAAGTGTCCCAAGATTACTCTCATATTGTCTTTAATTTGTCTCTTTGGCAGAAACTCATTTTGATCACGATTGTTTCAGTATTTTTTTAAGTCTTTCTGCCAATATTGAAGCAAAAATTTTATTATCTGTGTTTAGTAAAAGCCCTGTCCCACTGCACTTACGGATGCAAAGAGGATGTAAAACGTTAAAAAAAGCTTGCCAGCCGTGGAAAATGCGATGCATCTGTTGTGTACTCGTTGCATACGTGTTTCATAGCTCTATCCCTCGAGCATCCATCCACTGAGATTTCATCCGCACAAGAAGTTTTGAGCTGCACAAAACTTTGTGAACGGATGAACTTTTTGCCATGTACGATGTAAATCTGCGACATACGAGCAACAAACGTTCTATGTCTGTTTATCATCCGTTAAACGTCTGCTGTATCCTCTCTGCATCCTCTGGGCATCCTCGCAACTCACATCCACTGCAGCTGAAAACGGAAAGAGGGAGGAAAGAAAAGGTACACGGAACGTCCACACAGCATTAGTAGCACGGAAATAGAAAGGATGCGCAGTGAATGGTTTGCATCCGATATACATCTGCGCAGCATCCCCTTTCTTTCCTTTAGGCGTACGTGATGCATCCGCTTCATCTGCTATGCATCTGCTTCGAAATTATCCCCAGGAACCCCTTTGGAGGTGTCATCCGCTTCCATCCGCTTTCATCCGCTAGGTTTCCTATGAACATCCATTTAACATCCCTGCTACATACTACCCACGTCCATTCTTTTCCATTCTTTTCCATTCTGTTTATGCAAATTTTCGCCACTTTTTGGAGCGGATGACAACGGATGGAGCCACCCCCAAAATTTTGCTTGTCCGCTGTGTCCTTTATACATACGTTTTGCGTCCGTCGGCCAGTGGGACTGGACCTTAAGGAAATAGGTCCTTAGTTCTTGATTTGTAATGGATTGGCCTCTACGTTTGGAATAAGTGTAATATAAGCTTCTGGCCATGATTTAGGTATCCTCTTCTTTAACATAATTTCATTCATAACTTCTAGCAATGGAAGGTTCAACGATTTTTGTAATGTTTTGTAAAATTCTGCCGGAAGTCCATCTGGGCCTGGTGCCTTTCCATTATTTTGCTTCTTTAGTGCTTCTTAACTCCACCATCATTATATTGCTTTATAACATTATTTCAATCTCTTTAGGTATCTGGGATAGATTAGCATTCTGTAGATACTGTTTAACTCTTTCCTTATCAATATTCTCTTGTGTGTATAGTTTCCCATAATGGTCTCATATGATTTCCTTCTCTTTACTACCATAACAAACTTGGCCTTGGTCGTCTATTAATTGCAATATTTTCCTTGATTCTTTCTCCTTTCTCAATTTATATGCTAACCATCTACCTGGTTTATTTGCATCTTCAAAGTAGTTCTATTTAGCACCTCTAATTTTCTATGCTAGTTCTTTTTCTATTGGACCCATTATATGTTTGGTTATATCCATTTTTAACTTAATGTCCTTTTTCGGTGGCATTTTCTGTAACTCTTTTTCAAGTCCTTTATACTCATCCTCTAATGCCTTAGAGGCTAATTTTTTCATGGTATTTCTTTTCCTTGTATAGTCTATTATCAAGCCTCTGGCATATGTCTTCATTGTATCCCATACGTTCTGGATTGATGTATCTTCTTTTTTGTTTTCTCTAAAGAAAAAAATCAGTTCTTTCTCCATCCACTGTGTGAAGTCTTTTTCCTTTGAAATAGTATTATTTAACATCTATCTAGATCTTCTTCTTTGTCCTTTTCATTTAATTGTCATTGGATTGTGATCTGCCCAAGTACTTCTTTCAATATTTATTTCTTGAATATTACTTAACAATTCTATTGACATCCATATCATATCTATTCTGGACCATATCTATTCTGGACTATTTGAGTAGAAGGTGTATTGTTTGGTTTTAGCATTTCTTTCTCTCCATGTATCTTTTAAGTTTATTTCATCTACCATTTTAAAAAAAGATTTAGGGAGGGTCTTTCTGTTTTGCTTTATTGTTTTCTGTGCTGTATAGTCCAGTTTATTGTCTACAATTCCATTAAATTCTCTCAATATAACTATATTAGCATAGTCCAGTTCCATTATTTTCATATGTAATTTTTTATAAAATTCTTCTTGATTGTCATTCGTGGCATAGATTGCAATCAGGTGTGTTTCTGTATTATTGTCCATTATTTCCACCATTAGTATTCTTCCGTCATCAGTATAAATCAGTTTCGCTGGGATAATATCTTTAATGTATGAAACCACTCCTCTTTTCTTGCACTGTATCAAGGAAGTAAGTATTTTCCCTAATTATGGCAGGATCAACAATTGTTCATATTGCTTTTTAATATGTTCTTCTTGAAGGCAGATTATATCAAATTTTAATTTCTCTAATTTATGGAAAGTTTTCCTACTTTTAACAGCTGAGTTAAGTCCATTTATATTAATTGTAATCAATTTTTTCTCTTCCATGGTTATATTTTGTAGTTAGGTTTAACAGCTCTTGTAGATCTTGGTTCACGTTGTTCTTTGGCTTCCTCCTTTCCACCAACTGCACCTTCTTCTTCCTTTTTTTTTTTGAATTTTTTTTATTGATTTTTAGAAACAAACATAGACAAACACAACACAGAACATGAACACATAAAACCTCTTTTCTGAAAGCAGCCTGATCCCGGGTTATATCTCTTTGTACAGACACCAAGTCAAATTCATGCTCATTTTTATATACCATTCCACATCTTATTGCCATTCTACATTTTCTATATGGCTTCTCCCCTCTTTTAACTTTCTTAATTTTATTTTTATTTGTTTCATCTCAAATCAGATCATTATATTTATATTCTTTGTCTGTCCTATTTCAGCTCTCTATGACCTTTTCTCCTTAAACAAAATTCCTCCTGTAGTCACTAATTGGAGTATGACGCCTTTATATCTTTCCCCTAAAATTATAACATTTAATATAGAACGTAACTTCCATTTGGATTCTGCATAGTACATTAAAGCTACATGCTACATTTTAAACAGATAAAGAAAAGTATAAATATATAATATAATTAAAACAATGATCCATACCAATTCAATTCTATCATTAATGTTAATATTCATTTAAATTTTAAACATTTAACACATTACTTTTCAAATAGGTATCATGCTTCTATGAGAACACTTGTAAACTTTCCATGATTACTTCGCTCTCACTTCACTTGCATTTTAAAACATTATGTCATTAAAATGTTCCCATTCCTTTCTAAATTAATTCTCTCATTTAATTCATTCCATTAATTTTATTCAGAAATGTTTCACTAAATCATACGCTGTTTCCAATTTTCTAATTTTATTTCTAAATACAAATATAACAATACAATCATATGTACCTTTGCAGAATCCCCTTTTCAATTAATTTTTTACCCATTATCTCTAAATAAGTCCTGTTTCTTTACATCTTGCTTCACCCCTTTGTAGCTTCTCTTCCCTCCTCCTTTTCTTCTTCTCTCTGCCCTTTTTACCCCCTTGTCTCTCCACCTCAATTTCCCTTTTCTGTATTCCCTTTTTCTGTTGTTTTCTCACGTTATATCCACTTTCTTGTGAACTTCTCTTGGTAAGCTATTTTTCATTGCACATCTTGTGAAGACTTGATAGATCTCATCTATTTCATCCATCATCTTCTCTTCAATTATTTCCAAAGCTTCAGCCAAAATTTCTGTCATTATCTCAGCTAGGTTTTGTCCCTTTTCTTCCTCTATGTTTTGGAATCTAAGATAAAATTCTGATCTGTCCATCTTGCATCTCAGCATACCACTTTTATCTTGTTCAACCACAGTTAATCTGTTATCAATATCTCCAATCTTCTTGTCTCTTTGTTTATCTTCTTCAATTTTTTGGAGTCTCTCATTGTACTTCATTATCATTTGTTGGATGTTCTCCACCTTTTCATCAGTTTTCCCTGTTCTTTGTTCGATGTTCTCTGTTCTCTTTTCAATATTCTCTGTTCTTGTTTGAATATTTTGAATTCCTTGCATAATCATCTGCAGGATCACTTTTTCTTGTTCTTTTTCTTGCCATAACATTGTCTGTATTGAACATTGTCCTCCAGATGGTGGAGAGGAAGTAGAAGATGAGGAACCAGGGGCTGTTAATTTCCTACTTATTTCGAGCAATTCAAAATCTTCAGGTTCTTCTAGACCTTAATCCAATTGCGAAATAACCAATTGCAATTCCAAATAAAAATAGTAGGAAAAAAGAAGCCAAATAGTAATAAAGATAAAAAAAGAAAATAAATTCTTCAGGTTCTTGTTTGCATAATCCAATCAATTGGTTAGATAACAGTAAAAATTCAAAAATGAAGGAAAAGACCATAAACACACACAAAAAAGAAAAAGTTGTAAAATCCTAAAAAAGGTGGAAAAGTGAAAAATAAAAAGCTAAAAAAGAGAAAGGGAACATTCTTCAGGTTCTTCAACACCTTAATCTAATTAACAGGTCTCAAATATAAACGAATGCAAAAGAAAAAAAAAGAAGGCCAGAAAAATAAAAAAAAAGAAAAGAAAAAAAGCCAAGATGAAAAAAAGCCAAGATGGAAAGACAAAAATAGCAGGGAGGGGGAGGGGAGAAGAAAGACTACTCCCTTAAAAAGAAAAGGAAGAAAATCATTAATACTAAAGTTTTTCCTTTAAAATAAAGAGCAAGCGTAGAAATTTAACTTCCAAAGACAAAAAGCAAAACAAAACAAAGACAAGTTCCAAAGGGCCAGAAATCCAAATAGCTATTACAAAAAGTAAACTGGTGAGGAGGGGCAGCACAACTTAGAAAAAATAAAAAAAGCACATTGCACTTTGTTTAATTATCCAAGGTTCTTGTTATAACTCTCTTCTCCAGAGACTTATCACCTTTTCTTTTCCTATAAGCTTCAACACCAGACTCCAGCTGTTGATAGAAACCCAGAAGAGCACCCATGCTCTTCCCTCTATCTTATTAAATAACAATGTCCTTGAAAAGAAATCTCAGTTCTTTCTCAGCTTTGTCTGGTCAAAAGAGAAATAGAATATTTCCAAGTCCCTAGTTGGCAGTGTTAGAAAGTTTCTTTTGCTTTTACTTTCCCCTTCCTTTTCCAAGCAAAATATAATAAGAATTAATTTAAAAAAGAAAAAGATATTTTAAAAAATAACTAAAAGGGAGTCTCTAGCCTAAAATACTGTAAAATCAAAAAGGAGAAAAAGAATAGATAAAAGAAGAGAAAAAACCAGTCCCGTTTCAAAATATAAGATCATGTGTAGAAAATCCAGCAATGAGAAAAAAAATATATTATTTTGACATTCCTGTTTAAAATCGCTGCTTAGTCACTTCTGTCAAAACTTTGACAGATTCTTTCTTTTCCTTAGTGCGTCCTTTCAAATCTTAGAATAAAGAAAAAATTCTCACCAAACCGGCACACTCTCTCTTTCCGTTCTCTTTTGTTTTGGAGCTGTCCCAACTTCAGCAGCTTTAATGGCAGCCTCTTTGCCGCTGGCAAAATGAGCTTCTCCTGGATCTACCAGGGACTTTGCAGTATCCCTGGGATCGACAGGATGCACTCTTTACTTTCACCGTCTCTTCGGGACTGTTTAGATCCGATTAGACCTTCCAGGAGCAAAGATATCAGCAGCGATCTCAGACTTCCAAGATCTCATGCCATATCGTCGCGACGCCAGCTCCGCCCTCTCTCCGAAAGGTAGTCTTTTATTTTATTATCTCCCTGGGTAATGAGTGGCACTTGATTTTCTTTTTTTCAATAAAAAATGGGACTTTCTTTAACTTCAGACCACTGTTCTCTTGTCTTGCATTCTGGAAAAGAGCAAGGCCAGAACTTGAATATTCTTCCATGTGTTCCATGCTTTCAGATATTTGAAGAATGCAATTTTTTTTTTATCAACCCAGATCCCCCCACATCTACAATTTCTTTTCTTGGGATTAAACACATCCAGCTCCTTCACCCTCTCTTCCTATTGTCAAGCTAAAGGGTCTTCAAACTTGGCAAGTTTAAGACTTATGGACTTCAATTCCCAGAATTCCTGAGCTAACATGACTGGAGGAGGAATTCTGGGAGTTGAAGTCCACAAGTCTTAAAGCTGTCAAGTTTGAAGACCCCTGCGCTAGACACACAAATCGAATATGTTCTTTCAGATTTAAAGGATTATTCTTGCTTTCTTCCCCACCTTGATTTAAAAGGATCTGCTTGAATAAAATCCACTTCCCTATTTCTCCTGTTGATCGGCAGAGGGCAGCAAAGCGCCATTTGAAAAAAAAGTCCTCTGGTGAACTGAGAAATTTATTTTGAATCACACAAAGCTGCTTCACATTTGTAGGTGACTTGCTCTTTTATTTATCGATTGAAAACCTTTTAAGTCTGGATAATGTTTTGTAAAATAAATTAAAGAAACAAAATTTGAATATAGAGGCCAAGCAAAGGGGATACAACTCCTCTCCTTTTTCTTAAAGCCAGTTTATGTATCAACTGTTAAAATAACTATGACGGGAAAGTGGTATTTTGCAAGCATAAAAACAGGATACTAGTACAATGAAAAGGTCATGCTAACTGCTGGGGAGAGAAAATTGGTCAGGAGGCCCCATTAGAAGTATGGCAACTAAACATCCTGCACTTGTTTTAATATGGACTTAAAAGCTATTGTATACCAAATTCCAAGTTTCATTTAGTTGAATGGGCATTATAGCATACAGCCTTGGTGGAAAACTGCACAAAATAAGTGTAGTCTTTCTGTTCTTGTATTCTTTAAAATGAATAGTTAAAGTCTTGCATCTGGCTGAGAACTGATTTTTTTTTAAAAAAATAAGATTATATTTTTATTTTACTAGCAATGTGAAATTACTCATATATATTATTTGGTAGTTTAATTCTCTTCCCATGTCTAACCTTATATATTTATAAACAGTTCAGTGTATTCAATCAGAGGTAAATAAACATTGAATACTGTAGATAACACACACACACACACACACACACACATACACACACAGAGCACCAAATAACTTCTACAAGATGCTGATTGAAATTTGGCAGCCTTCCTAACAGTACATGTGATATGAACTGAGCCTCTGTATTGGAACACAAATAGTTCTTGGCTTACAACCACTCACTTATTGAGAGTTCAATGTTACAATAGCACTTTTTTTTTAAAAAAAGGGCTTATGATTGGTCCTTACACTTACAACCAACACATCATCCCCCACAGTGCCATGATTCAGATTTGGGTGCTTGGTAACTGGCATCTATTTCCAACAGTTGCAGCATCCTGGGGTCATGCGATCACTATCTGCAATCTTTCCAGCCAGCTTCCAACAAGCAAAGTTAATGGTAGAAGCTGCTTAATAATTGTGTGTTTCATTTAACAACTGCAGCTAACAACCATGGCAAAAAAAAAAAGGTGGTAAAATTGGGCACGACAGCATAAAAAGTAAACAATCCATCAGATGCCAAGAAAATGTTAGTTGCTTGCTTGCTTAAGCCCCTGTCACACTGAACCAACGGATGCAAAGAGGATGTAAAATGGACAAAAAAGCTTGCCATCCGTTCGAAAACGCGATGTACTCACTGCCTCCGTTTGGCTTCCTCTCTATCCGTCCAGCATCCGTTTCTTGACGTTTCATCCGCTCCAAAAGTTTTGGGCTGCCCAAAACTTTTGCACGGAAAATGTATCCAGTTCGTCCGTTCTGCATCCGTTATGCATCCGTTCTGCATCCGTTACGCATCCGCTATATCCGCTAGGCATCCGCTGCGCATCCACGCAACTCACATCCACTCGGACGCGGGGAGGAAGCGGAATGGATGCAGAACGGATGCAGAACGGATGCAGAATGGATGCAGCATGGAAACAAAGCATTTAAAACGGAAAAAACGTTCGCAGAGGGGACCTATCTCGGATATTAAGGATGTCTGCAGGATGCCTAGAGGATGCAAAGGGACACCTACACTGCCGATAAAAAGGGGGAGCAACTCGCCTGCATCTCACTTTCAGAACAGCAGCCAAGCTGTGCAGACCTCTGCAGCCTTCATCTGACTCTTCCTCTTCCACAGCATCGAGTCATGTCCACCGTGGATTGTGACAAAGTCCTTTCGGAAGCCACCATCCTTCTGCAACAGTGCGAAACCATCTACAGGCTCTGTGAACTCTACTACGGGAAGAAAAGGAGCCACCCAAAAAAAGTCTGGGTCCAAAGATGGTTCACCAGAAGAGCAGAGGACGGACTGTACAACAAGCTGATGATGGAGCTCAGGAGCGAAGACACTTGGGCGTTCCAGAACTTCATGAGGATGCCTCCAGCCATGTTTGACGAAGTTGTGCAGCGCCTGACACCCAGGTTGACCAAGACAAACACCAACTTCCCTCCCAGCCTGGAACCTGGGCTCAAGGTGGCACTCAATCTGCGCCACCTGGCCTCAGGGACCACCTACAGGAGCATGCAGTACGGCT
Organism: Laticauda colubrina; assembly: GCA_015471245.1. NCBI lineage: Eukaryota > Metazoa > Chordata > Lepidosauria > Squamata > Elapidae > Laticauda > Laticauda colubrina. The sequence goes on along the minus strand of BLBF01000020.1, from coordinate 16,558,189 downwards.
GGAGGGTGCCACCCAGCACCATCAGCTTTGTTGTCAGAGAAGTGGTACAGGCCATCATCGAGAAATACAAGGAGGAGCTCCTCCAGTACACCTCCACTGAAGAAGGATGGAAGAAAGTTGCAGAGCAGTGGTATCAGAGGTGGAACTTCCCACACACCGTTGGAGCCATTGATGGCAAGCACGTGGCCTGCAAAGCGCCAGCCAACTCGGGGTCCTCTTATCACAACTACAAGGGCTTCTTCAGCATCATCCTCTTCGCCATGGTCGATGCTGACTACAAGTTCATGTACATCGATGCTTCAGGCAATGGCTCATCTTCAGATGCCCAGGTATACAACGCCAGTCACCTCAAGGAGGGGCTGGAAGGCAACCTCATGGTGGGCTTCCCAGATCCAGACCCGCTGCCCAACGACACGCAAGATGTGCCCTACTTCATCGTGGGGGATGACGACTTCTCCCTCACAACCTATCTCATGAAGCCCTACACCTCCAAATACCTCACCCGTGAAGAGAGGATCTTCAACTACAGGCTGTTCAGGGCAAGGCGGGTGGTGGAGAACGCCTTTGGCATCCTGGCCAACAGGTTCCAGGTACTTCTCACCAACATGCAGCATAGCCCAGAGACCATGAGGAGGATCGTGGAAGCTTGCTGCATCCTGCACAATCTCATGCGCACCTGCTACCCAGTCTTGCAGAACAGGCTCGTGGAATGTGAACAAGGCAATGGGGACAAGGAGCCTGGTGAATGGAGGCAAGGGCAAAACCTGATCGACACTGAGGATGTGCAAGGCCCCAACAGAGCCTCACATGAGGCGAAGAAGCAGCGCAACCTCCTGAAACACTGGTGCAACTCCCCAGCTGGAGCAGTGGAGTGGCAAGACAGGATGGTAGATGCTTAATGGATGCTTCCTTCAGACTGTCTCATGACACGGATGAGATTGGGCCATGTATGTTTGGTTGGCCTACAATGAACAGGGCGTTTAATAAAGAGTTGTGTTTGTGTTGACATGTGTGGATGATTGATTATATTGTTATTGATAATAAAGGGCCATAGGTGTGGCACCTGGGAGGTGGACCATAGAGTCCCACTATGCTTGCACTGGAGGTTTATCTATCCCACTGCTATCCCAACCCATCCCACAGCTATTACCCATCCCACAGGTATCCTAACCCATCCCAAAGCTATCCTTACCCATCCCACAAGCAAGCAAAGGCTTAAACCATTTCTAAAAGTTTCCAGCAAGACTTTATTAAAAAAAAGAAATGAAGTTAGTGTGTGAATCAAAAATAGACTTTATTAACAAGAAGCTATAAGACAAAAATGAGTCTCTGGCACTCCTCTTGGTCGCTCAGTCTCAGGGGTGAAGGGTCCAGGTGCTGTGGAGGTGGCCTGTGCTGGAGTGCTTGTCATCAGCTCCTCCAGAAGCAGAAGCAGCAGAAGCCCCAGCCCCAGAAGAGCGAGCCTGTGCTGCAGAAGCCCCAGCAGAACCAGAGTGAGGGCCAGGGGGCGGGATGGTAGCCCTGTCCCTCTTGCCAGGGCTGGCAGCAGATGGCTGAGGCTTGCTGTGCTTCCGCATGGTTGTGGGGTTACTGGCTGGCAGGGAGGCTGGCACCAAGGCTGGTAGCAAGTCTGGCAGCAAGGCTGGCAGGCAGACATGCAGGCAGGGCAGGCAAGGCAGTCTATGTGTCTGGCAGCAGGTCTTTCCTCTGAATGGCGACCTGCTTCCAAGCTGCTTCCGTTATATCCGCGGGGCTGATGCAATGCATCCTCCCTGCATGCGCAATTAACGCCAGGCATACATTAGGCTTCCGCTGTGCATCCGCTTCATCCGTTCCGCGTCCGCTTTGCTGAGGCCCCCCGGAAGCCCTGCGGATGTGCCATCCGCTCCCATCTGCTCCCATCTGCTGGGCTTCCGTTCCGCATCCGCTTTCCATCCGCCCTGCATGCTCCCCGCATCCGTGTTATCCACTCCAGTTATGCAAATTTTTGCCCCTTTTGAGAGCGGATAACAACAGATTGAACATTTTGCTCGTCCGCTGTGTCCTTTTTGCATCCGTTGGGCAGTGTGACATGGGCTTTAAAAACTGTCATGCCCCCTGTCAGAGTCTGAATCCGAGGAGGAAGATGAACAGCTGACAGGGAGTGGGAGTGTGGCTCCGTTAGCTGTGGAGGAAACTGGGGAAGGGCAAAGTCCAGCTGGCCAGAGCAGGGAAGAGGTAGAACAAGGGAGGATGTTCAGAGGGAGACTCAGGCCCACCCCCTCTTCATGCTAGGGCACGCAGGGAGGAATGGAGAAGAGAGCAACGTGGGTTGCTTGGTTTACAGGGGAGGAAAGGTTTCTTTCCTCTTTTTCCCCTGATTTCCTTCATTAGCCATCCCTGGGAATGAGAGTTTAAAAGAGATGCATGCTGAGTATGGCAGCTGCTGGGAGCAAAAATGAGTTTATCTTGCGTTGACTTTAGTTATCAATGTTCCTGGCATCTTCCCAGCCGTGTGGAGTTATAACCATGCCTTCACATCTGGAATTCTTGCTCCTGTCCTGCTGGACTAATTACCTCATTTTGGACTTTAAGTTACAGTTTGTGTTGCTCATGTTTTGGACTTGATTCTCTGCAGCCAAAGGCTGTTCCTGGGAGAGTTTTTCTCCAGCCCAGAAGGTAACAATGACATTGGGGGCAAAGTTGAAGCTAATAAAGGGACTCCTACTGATTATCTGACTGTGTTGCCTTTGTACCACACCCCAGGTCATCACAAAAACACACCAATTTGCTACGTGTTCCATGTTGGTGTACACAACCCGGTTAATCTGCTTTTAACAACTGCGTTGCTTAGCAACAAAAATTCTTATCCCAATTGTGGTTATAAGGCAAGGACGACCTGCAAGGAAGAAAGTCTGCTGTCTAGAACATGTAAAAAATTAAAACCAGTGGTGGGATTCAAAATTTTTTATTACTGGTTCGGTGGGCGTGGCTTGGAGGGCTTGGAGGGGAAGGATACTGTAAAATCTCCATTCCATCCCCACCCCACTAACCTGCTTTCCAGCTCCATTCTCCTGTGCAGGGCAACAAAAGAAGATCCAGCCAATCAGCTGGGACTCAAAAGGCAGAGAATAGATGGGGGCGGAGCCAGTCAGAGGTGGTATTTGCTGGTTCTCCAAACTTTTCAAAATTTCCATTTCTGTTTCTCCAGAACTGGTCAGAACCTGCTGAATACCATCTCTGGTTAAAACATATATCTAGGCATAGTCCAGGAGCATGGGGAAATTAGAAACTCTGGTTCTATCAGCCAAAGCTGGAGATTACCAGAACTGAGAAATTAAAAATGTCAAATCATGATCATTTTCTCTGCTTAGGGGAAAAGTAAGCCTCTCAAACAAGGACAAGTGGGTTAAGGAAGTTCTCCAGAAGAACTGCTTGGAGGCAGCTGAGTGAAGATTTCCTCTTCACTGTACAGTCATCAGGGCACTTTCTAAAACCAGGGAACAGGATGGTTATGAGATGTGATTTGTTGCCAATTTACTTCACAACCTTAACTATCCATTATTGGCTCTTTTCAGAACTGCTTTATAACTTTGCTTCTGATGACTCAAGGACTGGAGAAACTCACAGTAAATACCCTGTATAAAGGCAATAAAATAAATAATCAGAGTCAAAACTAGTATGCAAAGCGAAGGAGCAAAGAAGTTGGAGAAGTGAAAACTAAATTATTATTTCCCTGTCCATTTTGAGGGGGAGAGAGAGAACCAGGGGTGGGATTCTACCAGTTCGGACCTATTCGCTAGAACCAGTTGACATTCTAAGCAGTTTGGATAACCGGTTGTTAGAAGAAATTACTGGCCTAATCCTGTAAGGAAGGCAGGAAGGAAACATTCTGGTGTTGCTTACAGAAACTGCCTCTCCGTTAACCTTTATTACATTTTTGGCAGGACTGGACTTTCTGTCTCTGGAACTTCTCTGGAGTTTTTTTCCCCTCCTTTGTTGGTACTTTGCTTGTGTGGAGTGATCACTTAAAGTTACAATGGCACTGAAAAAAGTGACTTATGACCATTTTTCACACTTACGACTGTTGCAGCATCTCCACAGCCAGGCGAGGAGATGCATGCTTCGATGTGAGTGATATTGAGTTGGCCACACCCAGCCAATAACATGACCACCAAGCCATGTCTACTCAGTCACATGACCACCAAGCCATGCCCATCACCTAAGCCATGCCCACAGAACTGGTTGTTAAAAATTTGAATCCCACCCCTGGAGAGAACCCATTCCCCAAAAGCAGCAATGTGTTGGCTCAGTTCTTCCTTTATGAAAAAAAAAAAAAAAGAGCAAGAGATCAAATAGGAAGTGACCATTTTAAAGGAAAGAACAAAGGGAAGACTTTTGCAATGTGACCCGATTAATGTTTACCCAGAAGTCAATCCTTGAAATAATGTTCTCCAGGCCATTCCTTTTGAAATTATTATAATACCTTGACAATCCCCTGTTATTCTAAACCAGGGGTCTGTAACTTGCGGCTCTAGAGCCACATGCAGCTCCTTTGGCCCTGTGCTGCGGCTCCCTGTCGGCTGACCCCACCTTCCCCTCCCTGTCACTATTCGCCTGGCCTGAGAAAGTAAGGGTGATGGTGGGGGATGGAGACTCACTCCATATTCAGAGCAGGAGATGACTGGGTGGGAGTGAGTAATGTCGAATGGGCCACACTTACCCAGTCACACCAGTTGTTAAATTATTGCTCCTGGTGGTTTGAGTGTTTAAGGTTGCAGACCCCTGTTCTAAACCATCTGATCTACTATGTGTACCAATTGGGGTAATAGTTAGAATTCCCAAACATCTGAAGGCTATTGGTATGGGGTACCTGTCTTAGAAACTACAACTAAGATTTTTATCCCATTGAAAGCATTCATCTTCATCTCACCATCTTTATTCACTCAAAGAACTGCATAATGATTTATTGACTTTATTGACCTCAGCTTTTACTGACAGCATAAAAAGTAAGCAATCCACCAGACATTGAGAAAATGCTAGTTGTTTGCTTGCTAAAAGCACACCAACTTGCTACATATTCCATGTTGGTTGACACAGTCCAGGTAATGTGCTTTTTATTACTCCAAGTATCATTTGACTTCTATGATGGACCTGGTGGCTTTAATAGAGGATAATTCATCATGAATACAACAGCAGCATGAATCCAATATATCTTTCTGAATTTTTGTACATGATTCTTTTATGCGGTCCTTGGATGAATATATCTAGTTTTTAAATATATAAAATTGTTTTCATTTGGTACAGTGGAATACAAGCTGCCTGTCTCACTTTTGTCTCTAGCTTTAGAGGTCTTTTGCATATCTCAATAGGCAATAAATAATGTCTAAGGAATGCACTGAGGTTTTCCCATTTGCTTTATCAGCAAATGCCCACATACTGCAGATTACTGTATGGGTCAAGATTATTGTTGGTTAGGTATTACTGGTATATTTTAATATTCATGAAAAGAAATATTACACATTTTGGTTTCTCTAATTTCATATATGCTTAAAAACCAGGAATAGTGGGATGGACAGCATAAAAATTTAATAATAAATTAAAAAAATAAGGTCATAGTAGGTTCACTAATCTTTGTAAATGAATATTTAAACATATGTATATTGATTTCATCCAAGACATGCACATTTTATATGCACAGTTGTTTTTTTAAATATATGTGGTGATGTGGAACTTAGCCATACCCTCCTTTCTTGAAAAATGAAACAAATTCAATGAATTGCTGTATAGAGGATTGTATTCTTATTTTTTTATTTTCAGTTTTAATGCCACGAGTGCGAGAAGAACAGCAGAAACAAAAGGACAACAGGAACATTGGCATTGGATTTAGTTGTAATCTTTATGGCTATCAATATTTAATATCCAGATCAAGGGTATTTTCCATTTCTGAAATTCAAACATCCCATGTTTTTTTAAAGCAATGTTATATTTCAAAAGCTATATGAATTCCAAAAGCTCCAATATATCTTACTGCAGCAACTGATCTAAATAGTTTTTTGGGGGATCATGTTTGATTATGCTAAAATATAAGCGGCAGAGAAACAATGATACAATTGTAGCAGTAGAATGTTAAAAGAGTGGCAGCGATAATACTTAAAATATTACATTTTTCACCAGCTAGCCTGTCGTGCTATCAGTGAATAAAAGATTGACATTTGGTCATTATTTCTTATCAAGGGTGTTTTACTTGTAATGCTATTTGACAGCTATATTCTAGCTCTGACAGCAGTGAACCAGCTTAATTCCCACTGAACTGCTCTAAATACGTGGTATTGCAATCAGTTTAACAACCCCTGGAGGCAATGAAATCTCTCCTTTGAACACACTCTAGGGGAAGAAATCTAAGATTTATAAAGGGCAGCAAATATTCAAGAAGGGGCAGAGTTTATGTGGGAGCCTATAATCGATGTTTCCTTTGTTGAAAAAGAAAGCAGAGGTATGCTTTAAAAATTAATCTTTAATTAACTACTCCAAATCTGCACTAACAAGATGACCAAGAGAGAGATGTGATCCTCACATTATTATTATTTTTTGGTCAGTTTTGGTCAAAGAAGGTGATGGATTTCAGCATTGAGATAAGGGGTGGGGAAACCTCATGCTGGAATGGAAAATGATCTTCTTGTTACTTGAAGAGTATATATAGAAAGAAACATCTTCTGCAGATCAGCAGGTAAAAGCAGTGGGAAGGCCCCATCATGTTGATTACTGTAGACTAGTAGTAAAGCAATGAGTTCAGAGATATGGTGCTGCAGTGGTTAGAATGCAGTGTTGCAGGCTACTTCTGCTGCCTGCTGGTTGCCTGCAATTTGGCATTTCAAATCCCACCAGGCTCAAGGTTGACCTAGTCTTCCATCCTTCCAATTGTTGGGGGGGCGATATGCTGACTCTGTAAACTGCTTAGAGAGGACTGAAAAACACTGTAAAGCAGTATATAAGTCTAAGTGCTATTGCTTTTAAAACTGATGTATGTTTTACGAGCAGAGGAACACAGTCTTTGCTATGTTGCCATTTTACCTATGTTCCGGAGCAATGAGCTTGATTTGCCCAAGCTTCAAAGCCTATGGGACAATACCTGCCAGAATTGGAATTTCTGGAGGTCTTTTGGAGAAACCTCAAGCTGGGTTTGGTATGGGATTTGAGAGAAGCTCAGGTTCAGCTCTTCTTCTAACACTTTTGTTGACTTTGGCTTATGAATTGCCTTCAGAAATAGTAAGGTCACTGTTTAGGAGCCAAAGCAAGGAAGTGGCCAAAGCTTCAAGACCTTTACATCAATATATGATGCAGACAACAAATGATCAAAATTGGGAATATCCTATCAAATTCTGTAGCTGTCAACAGTGGTGTCCCCCAAGGCAGTGTTCTAGGACCAACTCTCTTCATGCTCTACATAAATGACCTCTGTGATCATATTAAGAGCAACTGCATGTTCTTCACTGATGATGTAAAGCTATTCAACACCACAGACATCACTGTTACCCTTCAAAAAGACCTCGACTATGTATCAGAATGGTCAAACAAATGGCAACTTCAAATCTCAACAAATAAATGCTCTGTGTTACATATTGGCAACAAAAATCAGAAAATAAAATACAAGCTGAATGTATTCACCTTGTTGATGATCCAAACTCTGTCAAGGATCTTGGAGTACTCATCTCTAATGATCTAAGTGCTAGAGCCCACTGTAACTACATTGTCAAAAAGGCATTAAGAGTTGTTAACCTAATCCTACATAGCTTTTTCTCTAGTAATATCACACTACTAACTAGAGCATACAAAACGATTGCTAGACCAATACTTGAATACAATTCATCAGTCTGGAACCCGCATTATGTATCTGATATTAGCACAGTTGAGAAAGTCCAGAAATATTTCACAAGAAGAGTTCTCCACTCCTCTACTCTTTGCAGAATACCTTATGCCACCAGACTTGAAATTCTAGACCTAGAAAACCTAGAACTATGCTGCCTTTGATCCGATCTAAGTATAGTACATAAAATTATATATTGCAATGTCCTACCTGTCAATGAATACTTCAGCTTCAACCATAACAATATAAGAGCACACAATAGACACAAACTCAAGGTAAAGCACACCAAACTTGATTGCAGGAAATACGACTTCAGCAACAGAATGGTCAATGTCTGGAATACTCTATCTGACTCTGTGGTTTCTTCCCCCAAACCCCAAAAACTTTAACCTTAGACTGTCTACTGTTGACCTCACACCTTTCCTAAGAGGTCTGTTGGGGGCGTTCATAAGCACACCAATGTGCCTACCATCAATGTGCTTTTGTTTCTTTTTATTATTCTTATATGTATCCATTTCATGTATTCATAACTATGTTTATACTTATACCTGTTATCTTATAATCGCTTGACAAAATAAATAAATAAATAAAAAATCGCTTTATGTACTTGGATAGGTACAAAGCTAATAAAGAATTCAAACCTTGGAAAACTGCTGCATGTTAATATGGATGATGTTGAACTAGATGGAATAATTCAAATTACCAAAGTCTACTTGTATGGATTTATCTTGTTAGTAAGTTTTATTTGGCTAATTTTTTAATGTTTCTCTGATTTCACACCTCTTTATATACATCTACAACCTTTTCCCCTCAATATAACTTATATTGTTATTAATTGCCTTTACTGCTAAAAAGGTATAGATGATGTGATGAAATAAATAATTCCTTGCTGTTCTCCAGGATTTTTCCATTCAGAATTTGGATTAGGGAATAACACCATAATGATGTTTTCATTGCTGATTAGCTTGTGGTTTTCATATTCCATCCCTCTCTCTGTGTCTCTCTCTCGCTGTCTCTCTCTCTCTCTCTTTCTCTCTCTCTGTCTGTCTCTCTCTCTCTCTCTTATACACACACTCTAATACATGAACTCACACTTAAGGGTAGGTCCCACTGGCCGACGGACGCAAAACGTATGCATAAAGGACACAGCGGACGAGCAAAATTTCGGGGGTGGCTCCATCCATTGTCATCTGCTCCAAAAAGTGGCAAAAATTGCATAAACAGAACGGAAAAGAACGAACGGGGATAGTACGTAGTAGGGATGTTAAACTGATGTTCATAGGAAGCCTAGAGGATGACAGCGGATGAAGTGGATGACACATCCGAAGGGGTTCCGGCAGAGAATTGTGAAGCGGATGCCTAGCGGAAGGGGTGGATGTGTAGCGGATGACGCGGATGCATCACGGACACCTACAGGAAGCAAAGCGGATGCTGCGCAGATGTATATCGGATGCAAAGCGTTCACTGCGCATGCGGGGAGTATGAATTGCATCATCTCCATGGATATAAAAGGATGCAGCACGCATGCAGTCAGCATTCAGAGGAAAGAGGTGCTGCCACATACATCTTGAAGGAAAACCACGGTTCGTCAGTCAGGCAAAAAGAGGAAGCCCGTGCCTACACGTTCCAGCCCTGGCAAGAAGACCAGAACCAGAATCCCAACTCCTGGCACTGACTTTGAAGCTGCTGGTGCTGCTGGTGCTGCTGCTGCTACAACTACTGCTGCTGTTGCTACTGCTGCTGCTGCTGCTGCTGTGGTGGACCAGCCCCAAGGCCCTCAAAGCCCTGCTGATGAAGGCCCTGCTGCTCAAGCCCCTGAAGGCCCTGCTGCTCAAGCCCCTGAAGGCCCTGCTGCTGAAGGTCCTGCCAGAGGGAGGAAGAGGCAAGGGAAGGAGAAGGGAGAGAGGAAACAGTACACCGTTTCCGAGGACCATGAGGATGAGGTGCTGGAATGGCTGAGGGAGAACGAGTACCTCTGGAGAAAGGGCCACAGACTCTATCGCGACACCAAGAAGAAGCAGGCAGCTTGGAGAGACAAGGCAGAGAGCCGGGGCTACACTGCTGATGTACTCCTTGGATGGTGGAAGCACATGCACACCTGGTATGGCAAGCTACACCTCAAAAAATCCGGGCAGGCCACTGTCAAGCTCACTGACCGGGAGATGTACGTCATGGCCAAGTGCAGTTTCATGGAGGGTGAGATCCGCCACCGAGGAGCAGCCACTCTGAGACCCCTCTCCCTCAGACAGCCCACAGACAGCCACTCCTCTTCCAGCCAGGAGCCAACTACACTGTCCAAGCAGGTATCTTCAGAGGACCCCACGGCAGAGACCCCCCCGACAGCTGCACTCCCCATGCCGGTAGACTTGGAGGATCCCTGTCACAAATGGAGGAAGAAGCAGCAGCCACCAGAGACCAACCCACCCCACCCCCACCCCCAGCTCCAGAGGATGCAGGCAGAGAGGCAGACTGGAGGGCCAGAACCACAGTGTCCTGTTGGAGATCAGGGACGCAATGAAGGCCAGCACAGAACTTCTCTCTCAGCTGGTCCACTTGGACAGAGGATCCTCGGGCTTCCACACCTTCATCACCTACGTGAGCCAGACCCTCAGGGACCTGCCCAAGGCCCAGTACCAGGTGATGAAGGAGAAGATAACAGCACTTCTGCACAACCCTCAAGGCCCAGCTGAAGCTGCTCTTACCCAGTCCAGGTCTGCTCCTCCACCCCAGGCAATGTCACAGCCCTTCCATGGCTTTCAACAGCCTCTCACCTACCAAGGCTACGACTACCAGGACTTCCCACAGCAGAAGCAGACCTTCCCAGTCCAGGCCCAGGTTCATCGCACACCACAGACGCCACACCTCACCCAGCTGCAGACCAGACAGCCCCACTACACTCCTCCTTCCTCCACCCCACAGCAAAGCCCGTCAATGGACAATCTGTCATCAGTCTTGTGCCTCACATCTCAGGTACTTGTTGACGGGCCTCTCCACCTCACAGGACTGAGTCAGCTCTCGGAGAGCTTACTGAACACACCATCCCCTGTTGTACTCTCGGGGCCAAGCACCCCAATGGTGCCTCAGACCAGCACTCAAGCCACAGCCACCTCCACAGTCCCTGCCCGCTTAACAGCTGAGACCATGGACATGACTCAGAGAGACTGAGAATAGTGTCAGAGACTGAGTTGTTTACTTGTTCACTTTATCTTTGCTTAAGACACTTTACTTGGTTCATTTTGCTTATTTAATAAAGTCATACAGTTTACTTAAGAAAGTTAATAAAGGTTGTCTTTGCTTAACACACTTAATTCAGTTTACTTGGTTCATTTTGCTTATTTAATAAAGTCATAAAGGTTACCTAAGAAAGTTAATAAAGGTTATCTTTGCTAAAGACACTTGGTTCATTTTTTTACCTTAGTGAAGTGTTGCTGAAAACTTTTAACAATTGGTTAAGCCTTTTCATGCTTGTGGGATAGATAAGGATAGTTGTGAGATAGATAAACCTCCAGTCCAAGCATAGCGGGACTATATGGTCCCCCATCCCAGCTGCCACACATATGGACCTTTTTTATCAATAACAATTTATTCATTGGTCAACATATTTTAAAATAAACAAAGCTCTTTATTAAATGCCCTATTCATTGTAGGACCACTCAACATACATGGCACAATCTCATCAGTGTAATGCAACAGGCTCAAGAAAGCATCCATTAATCATCTACCATCCTGTCTTGTCACTCCACTGCTCTAGCTGGGTAGTTTGCACCAGTGTCTCAGTCAGTTGCGCTGCTTCTTCCCTTCACGTGAATCTCTGTTGGGGCCTTGTACATCCACAGTGTCTATCAGGTTATGTCCTTGCCTCCATTCACCAGGCTCCATGTCCCATTCCCTTGTTGACGGTCCACAAGTCTGTTCTGCAACACTGGGTAGCGGGTGCGCATGAGATTGTGCAGGATGCAGCAAGCTTCCATGATGCTCCTCACAGTATGTGCCTCATGCTGCATGGTGGTGAGAAGTATCTGGAACCTGTTGGCCAGGATGCCAAAGGCGTTCTCCACCACCCGTCTTGCCCTGGACAGCCTGTATTTGAAGATCCTCTCTTCACGGGTGAGGTATCTGGAAGTGTAGGGCTTCATGAGGTAGGTTCTGAGGGAGAAGGCGTCATCCCCCACTATGAAGTAGGGCACATCTTGCGGGTCGTTGGGCAGGGGGTCTGGATCTGGGAAGCCCACGATGAGGTTGCGTTCCAGCCCCTCCTTGAGGTCACTGGCGTTGTATACCTGGGCATCTGAAGCTGACCTGTTGCCTGAAGCATCGATGTATATGAACTTGTAGTCAGCATTGACCATGGCGAAGAGGATGATGCTGAAGAAGCCCTTGTAGTTGAAATAAGTGGACCCCGACTTGGCTGGAGCTTTGCAGGCCACGTGCTTCCCATCGATGGCTCCAATGGTGTGTGGGAAGTTCCACTTCTGATACCACTGCTCTGCAACTTTCTTCCAGCCTTCTTCAGTGGAGGGGCACTGGAGGAGCTCCTCCAGGTATTCTTCGATGATGGCCTGTACCACTTCTCTGACCACAATGCTGATGGTGTTGTGTGGCACCCTCCAGCCGTACTGCATGCTCCTGTACGTGTTCCCGGAGGCCAGGTGGCGCAGAGTCAGTGCCACCTTCAGCCCAGGGTCCAGGCTGGGCCGGAAGTTGGTGTTTGCCTTGGTCAACCTGGGTCTCAGCCGCTCCACAACTTCATCAAACATGGCTGGCGGCATCCTCATGAAGTTCTGGAATGCACGAGTGTCTTCGTTCCTCAGCTCCACCATCAGCTTGTCATACAGTCTGTACTCGGCTCTTCTCGCGATCCATCTTCGGACCCACACAGCTCTTGGATGTCTCCTTCTTCTCCTTGTGTATAAAAGATGAAACAGGGTTTGGTTCTGGTGATGAATGAGCGCAGCTACCATACGGACTGTGTCATGATCCATGGTGGAGAACAATGGATGATGTGGAAGACCAAGACCAAGGGAGAAGAGGTCTGTACACCACAGCTGCTGGACTCATACTGAGATCCAGATGATTTCCTCCCCCTTTTTATAGGAAATATCGGTAGTCCGCTAGGTGCCCTTCTACATACTCTAGACATACTCCAGACAGCCTAAATATCCGAGATACATCCCAGATACAAACGTTTTGTCCGTTTTAATCCTTTATATACGAGATGCATACGCTTACATCCTTTCTATTTCCGTGCTACTAACGCTGTGTAGACATTCCGTGTACCTTTTGTTTCCTGCCTCTTTCCGTTTTCAGCTGCAATGGATGTGAGTTGAGGGGATGGCCAGAGGATGCAGAGAGGATACAGCGGACGTTTAACGGATGATAACGGACATAGAATGTTTGTTGCCCGTATATGCCGCAGATGTACATTGTACGTGGCAGAAAGTTCATCCGCTCACAAAGTTTTGTGCAGCTCAAAACTTCTTGTGTGGATGAAATCTCAGTGGACGGATGCTCGAGGAATAGAGCGTATGAAACACGTATGCAGTGAGTACACAATGAATGCATAGCATTTTCCAACGGATGGCAAGCTTTTTTTAACGTTTTACATCCTCTTTGCATCCATTAGTGCAGGGGGACAGGGGCTTTAAAAAGATCAAGATGTTATGTAAGTATATTATAATACATGAAAAAAGCAATAAGAATGTATATACTAAATATGAATAAAGTCAGAGTTTTAATATTATAAAGCAGATTGCAGTATGGTTTTACCTATATACTTGATAAACACCTATATGCTACTCTCTCTGTGTGTGTGGGCATTAAACCATCCAGATGTACTAATAAGAGGGCAGATCTGGTTAAGTCAGGGGTATCAAACTAGATTTCTTTGAGGGCCAGATCAGCATTGTAGTTCTTCGTGGGCTGGTGGGGGGAAAGGCGAGGGGAGGTGGGGGGTGGGATGGATGCCTCCTGCCAGCCAAAACAGGGCATGGGGGAGGTCCATGCGCTGCCCCCTGCACTTATTTTCATCATTTTTGGTCTGTTTTTTTGGACTGTTTGTCGCACTCACATGCCATGCGACACAACTATTCTGTATCCTGTTCTTGGTGAAGCAACGAGTTATCTACCCATGTTAGCTCCAGTCTGCTGCTCCGTGCTGTGCTGTTATGGGACTTGCCGGTCTGCTGCAGAACGTTAATGTGGTTTGGTTGGAACATGTTTGCTGTGGCACTTCATGATGATGTTTGAGTGTGAAGAGACACTCTACAGTATATGGCAAACCTGGATAGTGTTTCAAAGGTGAAGAGACAAAGCTCAGACTGATATTTAGATGTCTACATGGGATACCACTGGTGGAAGGTTGGTGATGTTGCCTAAGGTGTTGGTGTTGGTGTTGGGTTATTATTAATATTATCATCCCATAGGGGTCTAATTAGGGATTTAATGGTAGCTCCGGATGTCAGCTGATTGGAAGTGCTCTGGATATTGAAGGGATATTACATGTATGGGATAAATACAGCTGATGTAAGCTCAGAGCTGACTGTGAAACTACTGCTTAGTTATTTCTTGTTGTCACTAACTGAAAATTAATAAACAATATTCTGCCTGCTTGAAGGAATTGATTGGTTTTTTTGGCACAGTTGACCCAAAGAACAGCTGAGACCGTTTTCAGGCCCGTTTTCAAGCTGTTTTTCAGGTTGTTTTTTGGGGGCATTTTTGGCCTGTTTTTGGCAGGCAGAGTGCTGCAGGAGGCCATGGAGGGTGAAAATGAGATGGGGGTCACACACAGCCCATTTTAGAGGCACCACCGGCCGGACCTTTGATATTCCAGGCTGGCCTTGCGGGCTGGAATTAAGTATTCTGTGGGCCAGATCCAGCCCACAGGCCACACCCCTGGGCTAAGTTAATCTAACTTCAGCCTACAGCAGAGGACCAGATACATTTGAGAAATTCAGAGACAGGACCTGGAACTGATAGCCTATTTCCATGGTTGCTTGAACTGTGGTTTTAAAGCCCTACAGCTGACGATAGTCCTCTATGTCCTCTATGATATGATCCTCCTCCTCCATTAACTGGGCTTAGTTGCTTTTTAAAAAGATTCAGCCAGAACCCGAACTGTAATCCTGAATGATTAGTGGAGATATGGCCAGCTTTTTATTGACTTTCCTCCATTTGTGGTTGTATTTCTTGATGTACTCTGAAGCAGCTACAATTCTACTATCAATTCTGACTTCATAATATGCCTATAAAGGACATAGTTCTTAAAAGACATTGTTTTGGAATTGGAATGACCAGACAAAACTTGCAATGAAACCACAAAGTTGTTGATAAATAATACAGTAATAAATTTTCTACTGAATGTTGAGAACTTAAGCATGGAGTTTGCCTAAAGAGCTCCATCTCAAAAGCACTGGGTATAATCAGAGCTGAGTAGGTACAGATACTTATATACCATTAAAATTGCAATTACTGCTATGTCTTAGATTCTTTAAAAACACACTGGACCGAATGGGTTACAGACTTTCAGATGAACTCAGTGAATCATTTTAAATACTAAGCTCAACTAGGTAAGCAAGACCGACTATAAATTGGATTAATTACTGTAGCTTAAAATTTAGCTCAACAGCTTTTAATTTCAACTTCCAAAGGCTACACAAACCAATTTTGTACTTTTAGATTTTAATGAGGAGTCTTGATTCTTTAATCAGTTTATCCGGTAGCTAGCTGTCTAATATAACATTCCTTTGAAGCCTACAAAGATCTAACATAATTGAAGACATGTCGAATTGCTTGACACTCTCTCTCTCTCTCTCTCTCTCTCTCTCTCTCTCTCTCTCTCTCTCCACACACACACAGAGACATATGTAAAATCAGACTTTTGCATTTCAATTAAAACAATTAAAATTATCACAGAGTGAAACACATGCTGGAACAGGTAGCTTTAAACATTTTCATAACAAAGGTCTTTTAGCCTTATGACAGCATGTTAGCGTGGAGGTCAGAGGGTGAGGTGGATTACACATTTATAAGGAAAATGGCATCATAAATACTTCATTTCACTGGTATCCCAGAAAGGCACCAATTGGCTTTGTGGACTGATGCATGTACACAAAGTCCATATAATTACTAATAATTTGTAACAAGTGTTAATTGATAAACAGCTCCCTCTGGTAGCTTAATTAATGCGGCAGGATATCTAGGCAATTAACAACTTGGATTGATCTCAATTAGACATCAAAAATCTGTGTAATCTTTTCAAAGTAGAGGGAGAAAATTTAGCCCTGCGAGGTTTTTTTTTTTTTTTTACCCTTTATACTTTCCTTTAAAAAAGACAAAACAAGACAAAAGAACAAAACACGCACATCTGTACTAATAGTGATTATCTATCATGGCTTTCTCTTGGCAACATTTCCCCTCTTGATTGATTCATATAGAATAATACAGAATAGTATAGTATGCAATGGGAAAGATGTGTCATGCCTTGTCTCCCCCAGACTCTGAGGGAGAGGAAGGACAGCTGGCAGGGAGTGGAGGTGTGGCTCCGGAGGTTGTGGCGGATGCTGAAGAAGGGCTGAGGCCAGCTGGGCTGTCAGAGGAAGAAGCAGGCCCCTCCCCTCTTCATCCTAGGACACGCAGGGAGGAATGGAAAAGGCAATAACGTGGCTTACGAGAGAGGAAGTGGCCATGATCCCCTTCATTGGTTGCAGATGGGGAGAATAGTATATAAGAGAGACAGTTAAAACACAGCATTGCCAGAAGCAAAGTGTGTGTTATTTTGAGCTGAAGTTATCTTGGTTGGCGTCCTTCCAACAGACTGTGCCTTGTTATCTCCTTGAAGTTGGCAATTACATATCCTGGTCTGTTGTGGAAATTCCTTCATTGTAGTTTGTTTTGGTTTTTTTTATTTCACCTCTATCTGCTCATTGTTTGGACTGTTTTGCTTTCTTTTGAACACTATTTTTGAGTATGTTTTATCTCCAACTGAGAATTATTGAATAGTGGAGCCAAACTGGAGGCATTAAAGGACATTTAGTTACATTTTGGATTTTGTAAGATTTGTATTACACTCAGGGTCATCACAAGATGTCTGGTTATACACATGGATGTCTTGGGGACAAATGACAAATCATGTGCGACAAAGCCATCACACAAGTGCCAACTTTTGCCATTGGGAAACAACAGTATGCAAGGACTGTGTGAGGACATCACTGCCTGGGTGCCATTCGAATGTCATGACTGTTTATGGTGGCCACTTGTGTATAAATGAATAATGCACAAATTTTTTTACACTGTAATTCAAGTGTACAAATAAAACAAAAATATGTTTAAAGTTGTGTGTATGATCATGACTAGGGTGCTACAATGTAGGGATATATAAGTGAACCAATGGGCTGCAACGTGCCAAAATCCCAAAAAACATGCTACAGGAAGTCCTCGACTTACAGCCACAACTGAGCCCAAAATTTCAATTGCTAAACAAGACAGTTAATTAATTTTTACAATTTTTCTTGCCATGGTTGTTAAGGGAACCACTGCAGTTGTTAGTAAAATGGTTTGTTAAGTGAATCTGGCTTCCCCATTGATGTTGTCCTAAGTCAAATCAAACATTTATTGTCAATGCACAACATGTGTACAATGAAATTGAAAATGTCGCAAAACCGATCACACGTCTGCAACCGTCTTAAATAGGAACCAGTTATTAAACATCCTAATTTTGATCATGTGACCACGGGAATGGTCAGGAGCCACTTTTTTCAGTGCTGCTGTAACTGCAAACGGTCACTAAATAAATTGTTGTAAGTAGAGGACTGCCTGTATTGTGATCTGTCCAGTGGATGATTGAATTCTATGGGATTTAAAAAAATCAAACATAGAGCAAGAACAAATTGGGTAGACTGAATGTTCCAGTTTTGTAAATGATAAATAACAGAAAATCAAGACCATAATGCACAAGGGGAATTGCATCAGGACCCTGCAGTCAGGTGGAGACTGACTCTGAGGGAGAGGAGGAAGAGCCGAAATGGAGTGGAAGTGTGGCTCTGGAGGTTGTGGAGGAGGCTGGGGAAGGGCAGAGACTGGCTAGGCAGTCAGAGGAGGACCCAGGTCCATCCCCTCTCCATCCTAGGGCACGCAGGGAGGAGGGGATAAGGGAGAGATGTGGTCTACTGGAGAGGAGAGGGCCTTGATCTTCTTCATGGGCTGCAGCTGTGACAACTGGATAAGAGGATGACATGCGTACGGGGGAGTGCTGGAAAGAAAGCATGGAAATATCTCTAGTTTATTGTTCTTCTCTGAGTTTGGCATCCTTCCCAGTTCTGATATCTGTGAATGTCTTCAAGCCATTATCTTGCCTGGTTTGTGTTTATAATTTATATGCATTTTTAGTTTAAACGGCATTTCCTCTTTCTTGTAACTGCTCATGTGGGAGTTTTTTGTCTCTAGTCAAGGATATTTGGAGCTTGGAAGCAAAGTGAAAGAATAAAAGGGGCTTTTCCTGTTTTTTGTGACTGTGTTTATTTTTTACCCCACCCTGGGTCATCACAACTGCCATATATACACTAGAAAGCGATCTTTAATATTTTTCTCTGCTTTTATTTTCTTTCTGCCTCTGTGACATTTGGTGAACTAGTTCCAACTCCACTTTATCTATTCTAACCCAATCCTCATTAATTTTTTACTCTAGGTCACTCAAATTCCTAAAAAGAATAGCAAACAACCTTCAGCTGAAGAGCTCTTAATGGAGCTAATGAAACTATCTAGGTGGAGTTTTATAGAGAAGAGACAGAGTTGGATTCTACCCCAAGGGGATTTCAATAAAAATGGACACAGTAAAAGAGAGGGGAGGGTTATTTAATTACATATACATAAATTATAATAAATATTAGGGACTCTGGGGAAGAATCAAAAAATGTCCTGAAAAAAATTAGTTCTGAAGAGCGAGACATAATTTTAATGAAGGAAATAAACAAAATGGAGATCGCACCCATTTTCCTTCCTGTCTTTAAACCTAACCTTTTGTCTAATCTGACACTCCAACTGTTCCATCTTCAATCAGCTGAGGACCACAACATTCCACCTCCTTAACAACGGGTTTTATCCAGGGGTGGGCTGCTGTGGGTTCGCGGGGGTTCCAGAGAACCCCCAAGCTAAGATTCTGCACAGTTTGGAGAACCCCCAAATCCCACTCCTGGCTGGCCCCGCCCCACCCACCCCGCCCCTCCCAGGAGTCCCCCGTGCAGCCTGTTTTGGATGCAGTAAGTTCAGGGTGCGCATGGAGGCTCGGGGAGGGTGAAAAATGGGCCTCCCAGAAGTTCGGGAAGGCCAGAAACAGGCCCATTTCTGGCGTCAAGAGAGCTTCCAGAGCCTGGGGAGGCTGTTTTTGCCCTCTGAGAGGCTTGAGGAAAGCCTCTGGAGCCCAGGGAGGGCAAAAACAGCTCCCTGGTGGTGCAGGAGGCCGACTAGGCCATGCCCACCATGGCCACACCAACCCAACAACTGGATAGAGAACCCTTTGCTAAAGTTTTTGAAGCCCACCTCTTCAGCTGAAGGTTGTTTGCTATTCTTTTTAGGAATTTGAGTGACCTAGAGTAAAAAATCTTTGGTGTTTTGCCCAAAGGCTCCCTTTAGCCACCAATAGAAATAACTTCAAATGCAGCAACAAAGACCCATTTAATATCCCCAAACTGATCAGTCAATCAGAACCCTAGGATTTCCTTCCTCATTTTTCTAGCAAAAAAATTGTTTTTTTCCCATTTGTAAAGGGTCCCTCTTGTAAAGCAGGCACCCAACAATCGTTGCAATGAACATTCTTCTCAGTGTTGTGCTCTGCACTTCTGAATTGTTCATGTCACGGTTATATCAAAGCATTCTGGGGAACCTATGGCACAATCAGAACAGGCTGGGTTGTTTGAGGAAAAGAAAACTTTCAAAACTCCAAGGTTTATGGAGTTTGATGAATGAAGGTTACAGAAAGAAATGTGTCTCATCGCAAATGCGATGTGATAATGAATATCAAAGTCACAGGAGCTGCCTTGATGGTAGCTTAAGATACCTTGAGCGCTGCCACCCCTCAGACCAGGGTTGGCTTATGATGAATGTGACACAGATTCTTCCAGAATTGTTATGTATTTTGTTGGCAGCCACCCATAAATAAACCAAAGTAATGTTCAGAGGTTTGCGTGTCATCTAGAATTGCACAGAATGCAATGGAAGATGTAAAACATTAAGTCATGTAGTTGGAAGAATGAAAAAAAAAAGGTAAATCAGTACTTCCATCTCTCTGGTTCGCTTGAGTACAAAAAAACCCCACCTTATTGTGACTTTGCTTATGAAGAAAAGAAAAATCAAATCAAGAAACAAAGCAGGAAAAAAAATGCAGGAGCATATGGAAGCTAAGACAAAAACTGTTGCTGCATAAAAACATAATGAACATACCCCATTTATCGATATTTCTTTATATACAGATGATCATGCCAATTTTTATCTGTTTATGCTTTCTGCTGGAGATTTACAGAGCTCAAGAACCAAGCATTGAAAAGAATGCTTATAAAACAGACAATTGGAGTGACCCTGCAATTTAATAGCTGACAATAATTTATAAAAAAGAGAAAGTGAAATAATTATATATAATGTATTCCGAGCTGAAATGACTGTTTCTGTATTTGTCACAGCTGAAGCCTCTCTGCACCAGTGGTGCTATCAGTCAAATCCTTCCCCTGTAGTAAGTTCCTGACACACTAACAGTATGGTTCTTTAATCATCTTCTTGCTCTCAGTAGATATTCCTTTGAATATCATAGCAGAATAGCAGAATTTGGCTCATATTTTACTAAAATAATATCTCCTTTGGAACTACTCACTGTCCCTTGCAGTCTTTTGGGTGGCTGTTGGCTTCTGTTATTTGGAGCAGAGTTCAGTGGAACTGACAACAAAGTAATGAATGAGGGAAAAATATTTGCAATTCTGTGTGCGCAACCTCCATCTTCTGTGGAAACCCTTTGGATGTATATCTTTCAACTTTTGCCTTCAGACAAGTGACTTCTAAACACAGCATGTGCTACATTGCCCTGTTCTTTTCTATTGAGCATTTTGCCCAGTTCCAGGAAGAAAACATTTCAAATATTTTTCCCCAGGTGTCACAGAACGGATAACATGATGTTTGTCATAAGGCTGCCAATTAAACCGGTACACGCCTTAACAATGTTATTCTGCAGATTGTGATTCATCATCCAGATTGGCTAAAGCATCTGGCAAAATGCTGGAAGAAGGAAGGTTGCTTGTTGCTTTCTGATGTTTTGGAGGGGATCATCTCATTGACCATTCTGAAGAAACACTCAAGTGTCAGTACAGTCACCATGAAATGGATTGGAGTGGAATGAATGGAAGACACAATATCTCTTTGTTCTTTGCTTTAGAACAGCCTCGCTCATCCTTAAGATGCTCCCCAAAGGTATGCCATCAAACATCACAAGAAGGGGATTATCAGAATAAGTATTTTTCATATGAATGTAATTCCTTTCGGGCACTGAAACAATGTGAGGAGGTTTAGCAGAATCATGGATTTTTCCCAAGGCATCTGTTATAAATCCTTTAAAAAAATACTTATATTAAATTTTACTCTTCTTCCAACCCAGATTCAGAGTGATATACAGGTAGCTTCCAAATAGTTTTCTGCCCAGCATTAGCCATACTCGTAGCAAGTTACTTTCCACGAGATTGATTTATTAAAAAGACCTCCACGTACTAATTCTAGTCCATTCTGTATCTTGATGGAAAAGACCAGGGCCAAGCTGGAAATCTCAGTTAAAAATGATAAAACTTTTCTTGGCTTTTAGATTTATAAATAACATATACCAGCATCCTTTAAAAATTAAAATAAGGAAAAGAAACAAGGGATTCCAGCCTAAATATTATTTTATGGGATGAGTGGTGCAGTGGCCTGGTGGTAGAGCTCTTACCTCACAATCAGGAGGCTGTGAATTCAATCCTAGGTGTAGAGGCAGATATTTATCTTTCTGGGCACCTTAAGAATATATTTGCTGACTATAACTCCACATTGGTGACAGGAAGGGCATCTGGCCAGTAAGCATTCAGTTGCGTTCAGTTGTCTAGTCTCCACCCCACAAGGGATTATTGGGTGTTAAAAGGAGATGATGATGATGATGATAATGGTGTTATTTTATGGGGTAAATGTTCAAATGAAAAGTTCTTCATGCATACATTGAAAACTCATACCCTTGTCTAGGCTGAATTTCAGACTCAGCATCTTTATTCCAAGACCATAAATCACTATTCTGTGAAAGTGTTCTGGAAGTTTTCATAAGGACCAAGAAAAACATTGTTTCAATAGCTGATGTCATATATTATTTAAATTTAGTTTTCCCAACAGATCTTCCCCAATTAGTTATCTGGACATTGTTTTAATCCAATTCTGAACAAAAGGCTATTTTTTTGAAGGCAGCTCTTTCTTGTGAACAATGTGTATTTCGAGTTCTCACATCTTGGGAAGGGGACACGTTTAACATAATTTGAGATGGAAAGACAGAGTCGGCATTTTGACATTTCAAAATGGAAGGGTACTAGTTTTTATATTTTTTTCAGGATTTAAGAATTATTTTTTTTGGCACACTGTTATCTGCCTTAAGCCCTTAAATTGGAGTAAGCCATAAATGAAATAAATTCAAAATTTATGCAAAATAAATTAATAACCATAATATTGCTCCTGGGGTATGAAGAACTGCTTAAAACCTGACTTCAGTGTTTCCTCTGGGCTTACTAACAGACAGTTCATTGTAATTGTAAATTTGTTCTTTTCATCTTATACTATGTAAGGAGTAACTTTTGCCCTCAGGGCTGACTTGTAAAAGAATGATTCTTATACAAAAGCTGTTTATTTGGTTTGGAGTTTTCTCTGATCCCGTTGTTATTATTTAAAGTATTTGTAGAAAGCTAAGAGCAGCCTTCCCTTCAGTTTCCCTCTGTTTTTCTGAGGTGGATCAGAGGATGAAGATTGCAATGCTTCAATTAGACATCATTGGTCCTCTCATAGGGATTTCCCCTCCAAAATATTGAGGCAGCCAAACTTCAGCATGCACAACATTCTGGCAATAAACAAACATTTATTACTTAGATTTATATCCTGCCTTTTCTCCAGGAGCTCAAGGCAGTTTACATGCTGATCTTCCTTCCTTTTATCTAGCGACACCCAACGGGGGTCCCTATGGGACTTAGTTAGTTACATAGACTATTGGTATGTGTTTGATTTTCAGATGCCCTGGTTTCAGGATGACGAATGTAAAAAATACAAATAGCATCCAAAATTATTCATCTGAAACATTTTATAAACATGTATTCCTCTAATAGAGCACTTGATGTTTGAAAGTCTTTTTCTTGATTCTAATGGGACTTTGACATCAAGGTTCAGAGGATGGGCTGGGTCTATGTTAACTAAATAGAACACTAAAGGTATTAATATGCCTTTATTAAAAAGGTTAAATACAGAATTATGTGGAGAATACGGTTTTGATCTGAGGACTTACTTGATGGTTCACATTGGGTCCCATAGGTTTTCAATGATGCCCTCCAACTGTACGTTCTCTAATTAGGTGGCATTTATTTTCATCAGTTTGCTTAGGAAAAAAACCCTACTCTGATATGACAGAAGAAATGCTATGCAATTTCTTCCCCCTTTCCTGGTCCTCACCGATTTCCATGGATCACATAAACAATTTCAACCTCCCCTTGACAAGTGCTGTACTCAGCAAAATTGTTCTTCCAAAGTTACCGTTCTTGAATAACATGAAGAACCTGGAGAACAAATACGAACACTGTGTAAAATACAATATTATTATCATTGTCTTGATCATCATCACTCTCAGCACTGCTATCATCAAACCACTGTAGGGGAAGTTCCACTGTCTGCCCCCTGACAGTTATGAATCATAATCTGTTGCACTGGTCCAGAGCAGATTGGCAGATATTTTTTTTTAATTTCCCAGGTTTGGTCTGAGAGAGAGTCATTCGAGCAAAGGCTTGGGGGTTTCAAGCCAAGTCGAAAAATGACTTAGAACAATCCAGCCAGATTTCTATTCTTTATTTCCTTTTATACATAGACAGAATCTTGCCAGACTAAATCTTTGTTACTCTCGCCCTAACAGATATGTCCTGAGGTATTCTAGGGAGTGGCTATTCTAATTCTCTGTATCCTAGTCAGTTCTAGGCAATGCTGCATCCTGTCTCCCTCTGTTTCTGGGATATCTGCACTCCTTCCTGGGAATCACTGCAATCCTTCACGCCTGGCTTCCATACCTAAGGAAAGACTGGAACCTAGGCTTCCATTCTTCTAGTCCAGTATATTAACCATCTTTATTTAGAAAATTCATATGGCTGCTTACCTTAAATATATAACCCAGGACACTAACATGATCTTACAAAGTACATAAGAAAAACTCAAATTACAAGTAGAAAGCAAAATTAAAATAACACAATGCGTTAACTGAGGAAGTATAGAATCTAACACCTATATTGGATTCAACTAATATCCTCATCCAGCATCTGGGAAAAGTCAGGTCTTCTCAGCCTTCTGGAAGGCCAAGCGGATCAGGGCCCTCTGGATCTCAGGTGGGAGGTTGTTCCTTATGGCAGGTATTGCAACATTTCTCTCATACCTATACACCAAGGTCTCCTATATTGGAAAATTCACGGTGCCTTCACCAATGCATCTCAAATAAACACAAAGAAAATATTGCGAAAGCTGTTTTCAATGTCCTTCACAAGAGAAGAGGGTTAACATGAATTTCAAATGAGGAGCTACTTCTTCCCAATTCCATCTACCAATCAGGTCCAGCTGGAGGGATATGTTGTAGGTCTCACCAGGTGTGAAATTCAGTCACCTCGCACCATCTTGGGACAGGTGGTAGGGATGATTTGAATTGGTTGCCCACACCCACGCCCACCACCTTCTTCCTTTTAGAGACTGAGTCCCACCAAGCCACGCCCATAGAGCGGGTAGGGAAATTTTTTTGAATTTCACCCCTCATCTGCTAAAGACTTCCAGCAGATGGGACCCAGGAGACCTGCCTTCTTTGCTGTAGCTCCCATGGAGCATTGTTAGATGGGGAGGGAAGTTATTGTTTTTTGTTCTTTTACATTGGGTTTTTATTTTTTGTAAGCTGCCCAACATGACTAAGAAGTGAGTGGGTGGCAATATAAAACTTCCAAATAAATAAATTATTTCCTCCAAGGTGACATTAATCCCATTCCTCTTAGCTTTCAGAAAGTCTTTAAACCATGAGTTTTTCCAACCACCTTTAGGATCCCATGGAGAGTATGTAAGATGGTTGCATTGTACCAAGGATGTTCTTATTCTCATGCAACATTGTTTTTTTAAAGTTGTGTTTAATTGTTTTTAATGGTGGTCATAAACAATATTTTATGTTTAAAATATTGCTACATAGTCACGTTAGTGAGCTGGGCAGCTACATACATTTGATAAATAAAGCAAACCATTACCATCTTCCTCACCTTCCATAAGTTGGAGTCCTCCAGTCAACTCTACTCATATACATTTCCGTTCATTTTTTGTCTGCCAAAATTGAATGAGAACAGACATGAAGATATCCATCTTCCAACAAAACAACAGGGATAGATATTTTTGTGATTCTAATTGGCTGGGGGAACTTAGAATTTCTCTAATGTGTCTTAGGTCTGATTCGGGCCAACTAGTTTCATGCAGTTACTAGTTAACAATGAGGAACTCAATGAAGATTTTTCTTCTTAAAAATATAATAAAATTATTATTCTTGTCATGAAGGCAGAAGCCGGCAGGAGGCTATTTAAGGACAAAACTAAACAATGCCCATAAATTACAATTGAAACCTCAAAGGATATTACTGAAGAAAAACTAATTTCTGTTTCCTTATAACATTTCAGCTGGTGCAGTAAAACAATGAAGGACACCATAAATCCGTTCATGTATTTCAAAATTTGCAAAACAAATCCCTTCTTACACATAGTATTTGTCCAACATAAAATTATTATTCAATAAGTTGACATTTTAAACCTATTACTGCCTAAACCCATCTATTATGAAGCTGTTCAGAGCACTAAGTTAACATTTACCAGGGCATACACTGGCACATCATGGAGAGATCAAGCTCAAATCCTTTATTTCATATTCAGATCTTGTTGGGTCAGGACTGAAAATTCCTATCTTTCTGATACTTTGCAGAAAAGCTGCAGTGAAATCCACAAAAGAATTATTATCAAGTAACTGCAGTTATTCAGCTAGATGTTGACTTTGATATGTCAACTCTCTGATCTTTAATAGAAAATTGATGGTCTTGCCCTGAGGGTCAGTCGTATGGACGACCAAGCCGGAGGAACGCTTGCATTACATTATGGGGAAGGCTACATTCTGATTCTCTGGCAATTTATTTAATTCTACTTTATTTATTTGTCAAGCGATTATAAGATAACAGGTATAAGTATAAACATAGTTTTGAATACATGAAATGGATATGTATAAGAAAAATAAAAAGAAAAAATAGGACAGAAACGGTAGGCACGTTGGTGTGCTTATGCATGCCCTCTACAGACCTCTTAGGAAAGGGGTGACGGTCTTACCTTACCTTAGGAAAGGTAGACAGTCTAAGGTTAAAGTTTTGGGGTATGGGGAAGAAACCACAGAGTCAGATAGAGTATTCCAGACATTGACCACTCTGTTGCTGAAGTCGTGTTTCCTGCAATCAAGTTTGGTGTGCTTTACCTTGAGTTTGTGTCTATTGTGTGCTCTTATATTGTTATGGTTGAAGCTGAAGTATTCATTGACAGGTAGGACATTGCAATATATAATTTTATGTACTATACTTAGATCGGATCAAAGGCAGCATAGTTCTAGGTTTTCTAGGTCTAGAATTTCAAGTCTGGTGGCATAAGGTATTCTGCAAAGAGTAGAGGAGCGGAGAACTCTTCTCGTGAAATATTTCTGGACTTTCTCAACTGTATTAATCATCAGATACGTAATGCGGGTTCTAGACTGATGAGCTGTATTCAAGTATTGGTCTAGCAAATGTTTTGTATGCTCTAGTTAGTAGTGTGATATTACTAGAGAAAAAGCTATGTAGGATTAGGTTAACAACTCTTAATGCCTTCTTGACAATGTAGTTACTGTGGGCTCTAGCACTTAGATCATTAGAGATGAATATTCCAAGGTCCTTGACAGAGTTTGGATCATCTACAAGGTGATCTATTGATCTTGTATTATTCATTGACTATTCATCTTGTATTTTATTTTTTGGTTTTAGATCCATTAGAGATGATGAATTCAGCCAAAGCCAAATGGATTATTTGTTAACTTTGTTTTCTTCATTTGGTGTTGGCATATGAATTTAATTCCATAAGGGTAGGCTGCTGCGCACAGTCAGATTTATTAATTTTCTGGGTAGAACACTTTTTTAAAAAAACCTGATGACACCCAGAAGAATAATACAGTAGAACAAAAGCAATTTGGTGCAATCCTTTACACTTTCTACAGCTTCTTTTTAAATGCACTTGCATTTAATCACTGCAAACTGGTTTTGTCCCAAGAAATCATGTAACCCTATTCAATTTAAATTTAAATTTCCAATTAACTTCTCCCCTGCAAGGATAGTTATTCATTAGAGATAACAATGTTTTTTTCTAAAATGTTTGTGTATGTACAGGTAACGTTTACATTGGCTACAGACCTCATACATCTTTTCTGGAGCTACTGTATATCCTACTGAATTTAAAAGTGGTATCCATGATGGTTTTTTTTCTTCTTTCTGGCAAAAGCTAAAAGCATAGGGACAAAGAGTCCACTATGAAAAGTGGCAGTCAATTCAAGCTGGTTTGCATATTTATTGAGTAAAATAATGTTCACTGCTGCAAGATGTTTGCACAGAACTAACCACCATACAAACTAGAGAATGAGAAGTAGCAACAATGATGCATTGAAATATCTGCAAGGAATACCATTTGCCTGCAAGTCTGATGGTTCTACAAAATAGACAAACTAGTAGAAAATGAAGAAGCTCTGGGGGCTTTAGAATTCAAACAAACAAGCACCCACAATACAACAAGCCTGACTTAATAATTGTTAAGACCAAAAAAAAAGATAAATTGTCAAACCAAACAAGCCTGGTTAGTTCTAGTACCTAAAGATAGCAGAAGAGAAGAGAAAGAACTGGAGAAAATCACTAATTACAAAGACCTGTAAACAGAAGTAGAACAACAAAGAAAACAAAGGTAGGACTAATAGTAAGAGGCAATCCAAAAACATCTGGAGCCCCACTTGAATATAATTGGCATTGACAAATTCACTGAGTCAATTGTAAGAGGCAGCTTTACTTGGAACAGCTTACATCCTATGATGATACGTTTAACCTGATTAAAAACCATATTTGCCTATCCCGGATCTTTGGAAAGAAATGGGTAAAAATGTCAAATCCAGTCTAACCTCTGCTTGACTGTCTGATGAACCATAACAATAAGCTTACTATGGTATAATTGATAAACCTTATATCAGTAACTAATATTGATTAACTTTAGCATCAAGTGCACCATTTGTAAAATGTATTATTCTGATGTATAATTAGAGCATTTGTGATTGTCCAGCTCCTAGTCTTTTTAACACAATTGAATTTGTAGTGGTTACACCTTACGGACACAGCGAAGAAAATATCAGTATTGGTTTTTATCTAGCCAATGACAGCATCATCAGTAAATGTTGTACAAATGAGACATTCTGTTGGTGTAATCAAACAATCATCTGGAAGAATCTTTACTTTTATGTATTTATTTATGACGCCAAAGAGAAATTGTAAAAGACTTTGGCCATAATCAAATGTTAATAGTTTGATAGGATAATGCTAAGCTATCAGTCAGTGTTTCTTAATTTTGGGAACTTTAAAATAATAGAGTTGTACTTCAACTCCCAGAATTACCCAGCCAGTATTACTAATAGTGTAATTTCTTTTTCTCTCTCTGTTTGGATCAGTGCATTATTTTTCCAAAACTGCATTTTTCTTCTTCTTTTGGGTGGAAACAAAAATGAGGGAAGAGACTTGAAAAGGGAGAATTTTCTCAACTTTGTTCAGTGGCATGATTTGCATTCTTCATAATTAAGAAAAAACATGCTAACAGAAAAAAATGCTGTTTTCAAAGACTCCGAAAGCATATATTTAAGGATAATTTGTTCTGATTAAACTGAAAATAGATCTAGCTTGGAAAATATCTTAGTGAGAACCCTGCTCAATTCCTTTTGGTATACTGCTGTGTGAAACACTTTATTAAAATAGTTATAGCTTACAGAACATCTATTTTTTTAATTATGCTCAACACCATATTGAAAAGAAAACAATATAGCAACACATCAAATATAAAGCAGTGAAGCAAAATAACGATAAATTAAAACTTACCCAGAAAAGCCTGAAGCAGTTAATAACATACGGGATTATTTCTTCAAGCCTTGGTTATTATTAAACATCTAGCTTACATCTGTAACATTAATTGGAGAAGTAAAACGAAGGATGCAAATTTCAACGGATTTAAGGCTACTTTTGGAAAACCAAACCCAAATCCAGGGCTTCTTGTGGAAAACCAACTCTGGCAGCACCAGAAACTCTGCCAAGCTGTGGTACCACTGTGAAGCCAGTCCAGAGAATGAATCTCTAAGCTGGCGTGAATAATGGCATTGCCGGGTAGAGAGAGATAAGTTGGGTAGAGAGAGATAAGTTGGAAAGGGAAATAAGCATAAGATTAAAAGAAAAACATCTCTTTGGGAGACCCTGATGATCTGGAATAAAGAAGTATTCTCAACCTAAAGGTGCATTTTCAAAAGACAATTAGATTTTGTTCTGCCTTGAAGAGTTTTCGTTCTCATCCAAGAAGTTTCCTTGGTTCTTCAGTTCTGAACTTCAACTTGAAGCTTAGAACTGAAGAAACGTCTTGGATGAGAAATGAAAGGTCTTCAAGGAAAAACAAACTCCAGTTTCCTTTTAAAATGGCATCTTTGTGACAACTCTGACCTTGATGCCTGAGAATCTCCATAGACATATATATTCTGAAATTTGTTAGGAGCTTGCCTGTGGTACTGGATGTGAATTTTTATACAGTTCTGACTGCTGTGAATGTGACCAGCTGTCCTGAAGACTTTCCTGAATCCTTGTGTTCTGACCCAAACCTGGTTCCAAGAGAGCAAACACAAGACAAAGGCAGCAGTACAACCTTTTTATGTTTCAGCTAAGAATTCTGTTTCTTCACAGATAAAAAGCTGCTTCCAACTAATTAGCTCCGACAAGAAAGAGCCTTGCCAAATTTTTGCAAGTCTGCCAAAAAACAACAGATAAGAAATAGTTTACAATACAAGAGTCTTCAAATACCAACTGTAATGTCCATGAGGCTGAGTTCAAAATGTCTTTGTCTTCTGCAAAGTACGTTCATTCACAGCTGGCTTTTATCTTCTTGAAGAAGGGACATTACCCTGCAGCCTTACTCCTGAGTTGCCTGTGTTGTTGTCGCTGCTCTTTCCTATGAGCAATCCTGCGTGCATGAGCACTTGGCACAGGCTCCTCGGGAACCTCCTCATTGCTGCTGTTAGCCCCCACAATCTCTGAAGGCAGCAGTCCATTCCCGAATGGTCCTGGGCCCTGGGCCCTCATCTGAGTCCTCGCTCTCCTCAGCCATTCGCACCTGTTGCCAGCTAACCACAACACCTTGGATTCTTTTTTTGGGTGGGGAGAGTCAACTCTCTTCCATTTTATCTTTGTTTTTTGCAAGTTTGGGGCCAATGAACTAGCTTGTTGACTTGTATATCTTCCATCTAATTCTCTGGTTACATGTTGATTGGGAAAAGATTTAGTCCTCGAGTTTCATCAGCTTTAACTCTTTTTGTGGCCCACGGAACCAAGAATGACATGACATGATGAGTTACTTCAGAGTAGTTTCTTTATTGTTGCTTGCCTATAGGCCTTTGCTCTCTTTCTGCCTACCAAAAATTCCAAGTGTCTGTTTTCTCTTGGCTCCTGGGAAAGAGAACCCCCCCCCTGCAAATCTGGCCCACATTCCACCACACTTTCAAGCTCATGGAATATAATATTCTTAATATGGATATTTGCATTTTCCCTAGGCCATGTTTGACCACTCCCTCAACGTTCAGGTTATGATATTTTGCTGTGTCTCACCTATATGGATAGCAAAAAGAATCTTGCACAAGCTGGAAAAGAAACCATAGACCCGAATGGTCATTCTCATTCATTCATTCTCTCTCCCTCCCTCCCTCCCTCTTTCCCTCTCACACACACCTTCTCTCTCTCTCTCCCCCTCCTTCCCTCTCTCCCTCTCACACACACCTTCTCTCTCTTTCTC
>BLBF01000020.1:16508298-16526949 GCA_015471245.1 Laticauda colubrina | reverse complement strand
CTCCCTCCTTCCCTCTCTCCCTCTCACACACATCTTCTATCTCTCTCCCTTCCTCCTTCCTTCCTTCTCTCCCTCTCATACACACCTTCTCTTCCTCCCTCCCTCTCTTTCTCTCCCTCTCCCTTCATTGAGTATTGAAAATTTATTCCCTTTCTATCCTCCACCCACTGACCATGTTTACCCTTGAATACAAAAAAAGGTTCCCAGTGATATGGAAGGAATTAGTGTTGCTGAGCATACGTGCTGCCCATTTTCTTCACAGAACAATCAAAGTACGCTCCCTCCCCCCAGCCAAATTGGCCTTTGAGACAGTCTTTGATCAGAGGATGCAGTTGTGTTCACCAGTGAAGCATTGGCTAAAAGAGTAAGTTTGTCAAGATGCCTCTAGTCAAGCTTCCTCCTGACTGGAAAAAGACGGGACTCTCTTTGTTAGTTCTCTTTTTCAAATATTCTTCCATGCAAGGGCTCCCTGTAGAATTAGAGAAGGAAGAGGCCAGAGGATTCCCCCCCCCCCAATTCCATGCAGGGAAAGTTTACAGTTTATCCCTTGAGAAAGAGGAAAACGTTGCATTAGACAATGGCAAAAGAAAGCAGGAGGGGTCGAGGGCCCTCTCTCCTTGCTGAATAATTTGCTCCGATTTTTATGTAATTATGTAATGACTTTCATAGGACAATGTAAACTCATTAAATCCTTTCAATGGTAGCCATGGGCATCACCCAAAAAAAATCTAGTGTCAACATAAAAAAATACAATATTTCAAGTATTTCTTTTCTCTCTCCACCCCCCCCCCCCTTTTTTTTTTTTTGCAAGCTGGCTCCATCCTTGGTGGTAAGTATGTATTAATAGAATGGGAGCCTTAAATACTTTTTCTGCATTTGGAAGGCATCAAACTCCCTCCTAGTGCAAGTTCTGCCTCACAGCCAGCTCTGGCCCTGTCTTCACCTTAGTCCTTTCATCTCTCTTTGTTCCCCATCTCTACTAAGGCAGAGACTTTCCTATCTCTCTCTGTTTGGCTGTGGCTCTGAAAGATGATTGCCTTCTGGTGAAGCCCTTTCCCCCTTCTTTTGTACCCCAGCTCCATGTTCAATGAAGGTCAAAAAGCCTTCTCATACCCTGATGGTTTAAATCTTTAAACACAGAGTAACAGCCTGAGTACATCCAGACCCCTCGCATTCCATAGTCTTGTCACTATATGTTCCTGCAACAATTACCAGGAGAGAGGGAGGCTGCAGAGCAAAAAAATAAAATAAAATAAAATAAAATCAAGTAGCGTGTGTTGTCTCTCTGGACTTCATGCTGGTGCTCTGATCAGGACTTCAACAAAATTCTGTTTGAAATGAGAATAGACTAATTTTCATCAGCCTTCCTCGGAGGAATCCCTTGTGAACTAGCACGCCAAGGGTCATCATTAGAAAACTCCCTTCAAAAGAACAAGGATAGAAAACCGAAAGAAGGGGTGTCCTATGGCACAGCATTCTCTTTCTCATTCTCTCTATTTTCCCCCTTTTTAAATGTATAAACATGTATGTAAAATGTATAAATTTATGGATGTTTCCCTGCTTTCTAAAAAAAAAAGCCTGCATCCCTCAAAAATGTAATTGAAAACAATAACAACAACCCAGGTTCATAAAAATAAAGGTTCATGTTTTTTTGGGGAAAGGGAAGGGTGTGTCCACAAGCCTTTGGAGTGAAGAATTCAGAAGAATTCCATGATCAAAGGATGTTCCAAAAGCCAGTTGTTCAAAGTGACTTATTTATCTATATGGGAGAAAAAGAAATCAGATGTGACCAAGAAAAATAGGAAGTCATTACATTAAGAGCTTCACAAGATAATGACAAGTGAAGCCATTGGTTGTTTAAATGCTACAGCATGGTTTGTTCCCTTGCCAAGCAGGTCTGTGTTTGTTTTCTTGGGATTGACTGAATTTTGTTGGGATCTTTATAGGGTCAAGCCAGGTTTGTCCATGATGGATAATAAAGTCTTGTATCTGATGATTCTTGACTCTTAACGAATGTAACTTTTCTTTTATGTGCACTAAGAGTATTTACACCAAGACAAATTCCTTGTGTGTCCAATCACACTTGGCCAGCAAATAATTCTATTCTATTCTATTCTATTCTATTCTATTCTATTCTATTCTATTCTATTCTATTCTATTCTATTCTATTCTATTCATGCAAATTAAGTTCTGAAAGGCAATGTAAGCTATAAAGGAGAATATTTGTAGTTCAGGGCTGAAATGTGGGATCCTTGGTGCTCTTGGTGCTTTTCTTGCAGACATTTCATTACCTGAACTAGGAACACCATCAGGTCTACTGTAATTAATTAAGCAATTAAGATGCTTTTCTTTTTCCATCTCCTCCATTTCTATTATTGGAGAATCAAGGAGAGAAGCAACCTGGAACTAAGGAGAAACTTCCCAATGGTGAGGACAATTAACCAGTGGAATAGCTTGCCTTCAGAAGTTGTAAGTGCTTCATCACTGGTGGTTTTTAAGAAGAGACTAGACAGCCACTTGTCTGAAATGGTACTATACGGCAGTGGTGGTGAACCTTTTTGGGCTCCTGTGCCAAAAATTGTGCATGCGCTTACACTCACACTCGCTAGCACCCAGAAGGCAATGCGCGATAGTACCCCCTATGCATGCATGCCTAATACCCACCTACCCACCCCCACCGCCCCTTACCTGCACTGTGCCTCACAGATGATTTTCGGCCAGTTTGAGGCCGTTTTCAGCCTCCCAAAGGCTTGAGGAAGGCTTCTGCAGGCTTTGCAGGCCAAAAACTAGCCTTGTTTTGTCACTTCCGGTATTTTCAGAAAAAACAGGAAGTGACAAAATGGGGGTAGCTTTCGGCCTGCAAAGCCTGCAGAAGCCTTCCTCAAGGCTTTGGGAGGCCAAAAAAGGCCTCATACCGGCTAAAAATCAGCTGTGAGGCGCACACATGCCCAGTGAGGTAAGTTTGCCTGCAGCTTGCATGCCATAAGTTCGACATCATGGCTATAGGGTCTCCTGCTTGAGCAGAGGGCTGGACTAGAAGACCTCCAAGATCTCTTCCAGCTACATTCTGATTGATTGATAAGGCATGTTTGAGGAATTAATTTTTTCCTCCCCATTCATCAATTACTTCTTGATGTCCTGATGATTTTTAGAAGATAAGCAAAGGGTACTGTGAGAGAATGGAAGCAAAAAGAAAGAGATCACGAGAAGTTCATCTCTAAAGCCCCTGTCACACAGCACCAACGGATGGAAAGAGGATGTAAAATGGAGAGAAACACTTGCCATCCGTTGGTTAATGCGATGCATCCATTCTGTACTCACTGCGTCCGTTTTTCATACTCTCTATCCATCCAGCATCCGTCTACTGACATTTCATCCGCTCAAAAAGTTTTGAGCTGCACAAAACTTTTTGAGCGGAAAATGTATCCAACGCATCCATTCTACATCCGCTACGCATACGGGGAACATCTGTTATACGTCCATCATCATCCGTTACGCGTCCGCTATATCCGCTAGCCATCCGCTGCACATATGCACAACTTGCATCTGCTCCAGCGGAAAACGGAAACAGGGAGGAAGCGAAACGGATGGGGAACGGACACTCAACATTAGTAGCACGGACATGGAAAGGATGAAAGCGGATGCAGCTCGCATACAAAGCATTAAAACGGAAAAAACATTCATATAGGGGACGTATCTCGGATATTTAGGATGTCTGCAGGATGCCTAGAGAATGCAAAAGGACACCTAGTGGAAAACCTATATTTCCTATAAAAAGGGGGAGAAATCACCTGGATCTCACTTTCAGTCCAGCAGCCCTGCGATGCAGACCTCTTCAGCCTTCATCTGGCTCTTGCTCTTCCACAGCATCCAGTCATCTCCACCATGGATCATCGCACACTCTTTTTGGTAGCCGCCATCGTTCTACAACAGTGCGAAGCCCTCTACAGGCTCTTTCACCTGTTCTACGGGAAGAAAAGGAGGTGTCCAAGAAGTGTCTGGGTCCGAAGATGGATCGTGAGAAGAGCAGAGTACAGACTGTATGACAAGCTGATGGTGGAGCTGAGGAACAAAGACTCTCGTGCATTCCAGAACTTTATGAGGATGCCACCAGCCATGTTTGATGAAGTTGTGGAGCGGCTGAGACCCAGGTTGACCAAGGCAAACACCAACTTCCGGCCCAGCCTGGACCCTGGGCTGAAGGTGGCAGTGACTCTGCACCACCTGGCCTCCGGGAACACGTACAGGAGCATGCAGTACGGCTGGAGGGTGCCACACAACACCATCAGCATTGTGGTCAGAGAAGTGGTACAGGCCATCATCGAAGAATACCTGGAGGAAACTCCTCCAGTGCCCCTCCACTGAAGAAGGCTGGAAGAAAGTTGCAGAGCAGTGGTATCAGAAGTGGAACTTCCCACACACCGTTGGAGCCATAGATGGCAAGCACGTGGCCTGCAAAGCTCCAGCCAAGTCAGGATCCAGTTATCACAACTACAAGGGCTTCTTCAGCATCATCCTCTTCGCCATGGTTGATGCTGACTACAAGTTCATGTACATCAATGCTTCAGGCAATGGGTCATCTTCAGATGCCCAGGTATACAACGCCAGTGACCTCAAGGAGGGGCTGGAATGCAACCTCATCATGGGCTTCCCAGATCCAGACCCCCTGCCCAACGACACACAAGATGTGCCCTACTTCATCGTGGGGGATGACGCCTTCTCCCTCAGAACCTACCTCATGAAGCCCTACACTTCCAGATGCCTCACCTGTGAAGAGAGGATCTTCAAGTACAGGCTGTCCAGGGCAAGGCGGGTGGTGGAGAACGCCTTTGGCATCCTGGCCAACAGGTTCCAGGTACTTCTCACCACCATGCAGCATCACCCAGAGACCGTGAGGAACATGGTGGAAGCTTGCTGCATCCTGCACAATCTCATGCGCACCCACTACCCAGTGTGGTAGAACAGGCTCGTGGACCACCAACAAGGCAATGGGGACATGGAGCCTGGTGAATGGAGGCAAGGGCGAAACCTGATAGATCCTGTGGATGTGCAAGGCCCCAACAGAGCTTCACGTGAAGGGAAGAAGCAGCGCAACCTCTTGAAACACTGGTGCAACTCCCCAGCTGGAGCAGTGGAGTGGCAAGAGAGATTGGTAGATGCTTAATGGATGCTTCCTTGAGCCTGTCTCATCACACAGATGAGATTGTGCCATATTTGTTGGGTGGCCCTACAATGAACAGGGCATTTAATAAAGAGTTGTGTTTATGTGGAAATGTGTGGATCAATGATTACTGATAATCATTGTTATTGATAATAAAGGGCCATAGGTGTGGCACCTGGGAGGGTGGACCATACAGTCCCACTATGCTTGCACTGGAGGTTTATCTATCCCACAGCTATTACCCATCCCAAAGGTATCCCTGCCCATCCCACAGGTATCCCTGCCCATCCCACTGCTATCCTTACCCATCCCACAAGCATGCAAAGGCTTAAACCATTTCTAAAAGTTTCCACCAAGACTTTATTGACTAAAAGAACTGAAGCAAGTGTGTGAAGCAAAGATAAACTTTTTAAATAACAAACTGTAAAAGCAAAATGACCCAAGTAAAGTGTCCCAAGCAAAGATAAAGTCAACAGGTAGCAACCCAGTCTCTGGCACTCTTCTCAGTCACTCTGAGGCGTGCCCATAGTCTCAGGGGTGAAGGGTCCAATTGCTGTGGAGGTGGCTGCTGCTGGAGTGCTGGTCTGAGATGCCATTGGGGTGCCTGGCCCCGAGAGGACAACAGGGGATGGTGTGTGGAGGAAGCTCTCAGAGAGCTGGCTCAGTCCCGTGATGTTGAGAGCCCCTTCCTCCAGGACATGGGGTGTCAGTTCCAAGACTGATGACAGATGTTCTGAGGCTGGGCTTGGCTGTGGGGTGGAGGAAGGAGGAATGTAGTGTGTGCAGGTGAGCGAGGTGAGGCATCGGTGGCATCTGTGGCATGGGTGGCATCTATGGCGTGGGTGGCATCTGTGGCATCAGTGGCATCGGTGGCATCAGTGGCATCGGTGGCATCGGTGGCACCGGTGGCGTACGATGAACCTGTGCCTGGACTGGGAAGGGCTGCCTGTGCTGCTGAAACTCCTGGTAGCTGTAGCCTTGGTACGTGAGGGCCTGTGGAAAGCCTTGGAAGGGCTGTGACATCACCTGGGGTGGAGGAGCAGACCTGGATTGGGTCGGAGCAGGTTCATTTGGGCCTGGAGGGTTGTGAAGAAGACCGGTGATCCTCTCCTTGATCACCTGATACTGTGATTCAGACATGTCCATGAGGGTCTGGTTGACGTAGGTGAGGAAGGGCTTGCAGTTTGAGGATGGTATGTCGGTATGTACCAGCTGAGTGAGGAGATCTACGCTGCTTCTGATGGTGTCCCTGATCTCCAGCAGGATAGTGTGTCTCTGCCCCTCTGGTCTGGCTCTCTGCCTGCTTTCTGTGGAGGTGGAGCTGGGGGTGGATGTGGGTTGGTCTCTGGTGGAAGTGCCCTCTCCTTGCTCCCACTGCATCAGGGGGTCCTCCACACGCTCTGCCACGGGGAGTGCAGTTGTTGGGGGGGTCTCCGTCATGGGACGCTCCACAGATACCTGCCTGGACACAGGAGCTGACTCTTGGCCAGAAGAGGACTGGCTCTCTGTGGGCTGCCTGGGAGAGTGGGTTGTCAGAGGGGCTGCTCCTCGGTAGTGGATCTCACCCTCCAAGAAGCTGCACTTGGCCATCACGTAGTTCTCCCGGTCGGTGAGCTTGACCGCGGCCTGGCCAGACTTCTTGAGGTGCAGCTTCCCGTACCAGGTGTTCATGTGCTTCCACCACCCAAGGAGGACCTCCGAAGTGTAGCCCAGGCTCTCCGCCTTCCCTCTCCAAGCCGCCTGCTTCCGCTTGGTGTCTCGATAGAGCCTGTGTCCCTTCCGCCAGAGGTACTCGTTCTCCCTCAGCCATTCGAGCACCTCATCCTCATGTTCCTCTTCGATGGAGTATTGCCTCCTCTCCCGTTCTTGCTTATGCCTCTTCCTCCCTCTGGCAGGGCCTTCTGGGTCCTCATCAGAGGGGCTTCGAGGTTCTAGGGGCTGCTCCACCACACCACCACCACCACCAGCAGCAACAACAACAGTAGCAGCAAAAGCAGCACCAGCAGGACCAGCAGCACCAGCAGGACCAGCAGCACCAGCAGCACCAGCAGCACCAGCAGGACCAGCAGGACTAGGAGCACCAGCAGGACCAGGAGCAGCACCAGCAGAGTAAGCACCAGCAGAAGCCCCAGCACCAGGAGCAGCGCCAGCAGAGTAAGCCCCAGCAGAAGCCCCAGCACCAGCAGAGTCAGCCCGAGCAGCAGAAGCCCCAGCAGAAGCAGAGTCAGCGCCAGGGGGTGGGATGGTGGCCCTGTCCTTCTTGCCATGGTTGGCAGCAGATGGACAGGCTTCCTCTTCTGCTTGCGAGCTGCATCCTTTTATATCCGTGGGGCTGATGCAATGCATCCTCCCCGCATGCGCAGTGAACGCTTTGCATCCGCTAGGCATCCGCTAGGCATCCGCTAGGCTTCCGTGATGCATCCGTGTCATCCGCTAGGCATCCGCTCTGCATCCTTTCCTTCCGCTGCGCGTCTGCTTTGCTGTGCTCCCCCGGAAGCCCTGCGGATGTACCATCCACTTCCATCCGCTTCCATCCGCTAGGCTTCCGTGGAGCATCCGCTTTACATCCTGGCTACATCCTCCCCCTGTCCATTCCTTTCTGTTGTTGTCCTCTGTGTTTATGCAAATTTGGGGCACTTTTGAGAGCGGATAACAACGGATGGAAAATTTTCTCATCCGCTGTGTCCTTTTTACATACTTTTTGCATCCGTCGGCCTATGTGACAGGCCCTTAAGCTTTTGAGACATGAATAATATTTTTTGGGGGAGGGCTTTAATTTTCAGGTCCTATTGAAATTCACCAGGAATAAGGGTGGGATATGGTCGCATTTCATATCTGTCCCTATTGCTTACCATAGTTGTAGTAGTGTTTGCAAAGGGCGTGGGCAGAAGAGAAAGAAAATACCATGATAATTCTCTTTAGCGCCTTAAATCCCTCTTTTTTTACTTTCCCCAGGCAGAACCTTGATTCTGCTGGCTGTTCGTGGGCATAGACCTTTGCGATGTACACCTCCCAACAGAAATAGCCAGTTTCTTTTTTAAGTGCTGGAGGAGTCATGAAAAATTCAGGCATCAGGTTTCCCTGAGACCAATCTGGTGGCTTTGTCTTGTGTTAACTGCTGCTTTCTATGCATCATTCAGAAGGTACATACTGTTGTTTGCCCCTGAACGGCTACTTAGTGTTAAACATGAATATTTGTAGCTTAGCAAGGAATCTTTTATATATATATTTGACAATCTTTGAAAGGCTGCACTGGTTTGAAACTGTGCATATGAAAGACTAGATTTGTAGAAAGGTAAAACTTTCCTTTTTTGCCTTTTTTTTCTTCCTAAAAGGCCGAAGAGGAGACAATCTTCCCCTCTAGAATAACTGAGTAATTTGAAGTGACCCACCAACAAGATAAATACATTAAAATAGGTTTGTCCAAAGCCAAAGCAAAAAGCAGACTACAGGTAGTTCCCAATGTACGATGACAAATGGAACCTAGAAGTTCTGTTGCTCAGCAAGGCAGTTGTTAAGTGAGTCAAACCTGATTTTATGTCCTTTTTGCTATGGTTGTATGGGAAGCCCTCTCCCTCCTAGAGGAATGAAAATATTTTGGGAACTAATAAAAAAGACAGAATATTATATTTCCCTAAAGGAGAAATGGAGAAACATGTTTTTAG
The DNA here is from genome assembly GCA_015471245.1 of Laticauda colubrina. Taxonomy (NCBI): domain Eukaryota; kingdom Metazoa; phylum Chordata; class Lepidosauria; order Squamata; family Elapidae; genus Laticauda; species Laticauda colubrina. The sequence goes on along the minus strand of BLBF01000020.1, from coordinate 16,518,123 downwards.
AGGCAGAAAACAGCCCCCAAGTCTTTCTGAATGGCCCACAGCAGATACCAACACTTAAGATATAAAGAGCTTATTAAAAGAGAAAGGCAAGTATTGAGACAGCTCTATTCATAAGCAAAGCAAATATTGCAGGCAGAAATCCATTCAAGACAGGATAGTTTGAAACTCCCTGCAGCAAAGTCTGAACAAAGGCAGAATGGTAGGATTAGAAGCAAACAAGATCCAACAAAGAACAAAAGTCATTAAACCACAGTAGGAATTGCCCAACATCCTTTCATAACATGAGCCCCTTCATTGCGCCATCCCAGAGCAGTCCAAACTTCAATCCAAACTGGAAGCTCAGATAAACAATAAGCTAGAGGTTGGTCAGATTAGCTCAGAAAAACACCAAGGATTTGCATTTCCTTTTTTGCCTATAGAGCCAGCTATGACCTCGACATAACCCCTACATGATCTCATAGGAATCTGAAAACAGCCAATAGAATATTAAAGGACATGTTCTTGCACAGGAACAGGAAGCTCAAATACAAAGCCCAAAGAAGGTATAAAACCCCCACTCTCAACTCCATTCAATCAGCCTCCCTGCTTCCAATGTCTTTCTCCCAGCTTGGAACTGAACCAGATGGATTATTTCTTCCAACAGTTGTTAAATGATTACTGCAGCTGTTGAGTGAAACCAGCTCCTCCCATTGACTTTGTCCGAAGCTGTGTGGGAAGGTCACAAATGGAGATCACATGACCCTGGGACAATTCAGCCATTGTAAATACATGCTGGTTCCCACACTCCCAAATTTTGATCACATGACCCTGGGGATGGTACAGCAGTTCTCAGTGTCAGCATTTCAGAAAAGCTCAACTCCAATTAAAAACTCTGAGACAGGCATCTTCTCAAAGTTTCCTTTTATTTCAGTCGTATACTGGCACACCTGGGAAAACCCGAATCTGAGAGTTCTGGGTTTTCCCTTAGAAATTCAAAAGTCCAAAATCAACCCCTGCACCCATAAGTCCATCACATGGTCCAATCTCCATCCACCCCAGCTAAAGACATCCCTTCAACCACTCCTCTTCCAGGTGCAGGAATAACATGACCTTGACCAAAGAGAAGAATGCTATTATGTCTATTACCAACACTCTACAATCCCCCCTCCTACTTTCCCAGGGACAGGAATGTGGCAGCATGGAAGCTTCTGGTACTAATATGGCTTTCAAAGCTAACAGTAAGTACTAATTATAAATCACTTCTTTCAGTGCCGTTGTAACTTTGAACAGTCACCAAAACACGATTGCAAGTCGAGGAATACCTATATATAGGAGGGGGTGGAGTGGTTTATTATTATTTTTGTCTAAATTGCAGGGCAAAATTCATTCTGGTCTTGAATTGTTAATCCTTTCTGACCCATGCAAGGGGTCCCACTTAGTATACAGCTTATTTTGGTTACTCATCAATGTCCCCTCCCCATGACAAACTGTCCTTTCATTGCTCCATTTTTTTTAATTAGAATAGGAATTGTCTCAGAACTACTTTAGCAGATTCTCTTATTAGTATGATAACCAGAATTGCTAACTCTCTTAGTTCAAGTGGCATATTTGTGTAACTTATAGCCTTAAGAGCTTAGCCTGTCACACACTCCTGGTGGAATTCTTTTGACTCTCCCATATTAATGAGTTGCTCTAAATTTAGTCTACTGTGGCAAACTAATATTAATATAATATTTTATGGCCTAGGGTTTTGTTTAATGCATAGGAATGAAACACTGAATCAAAGGAAAAGGAAAAGGAAGTCAGCTTGCTTTGTGTGTGATTGTCAAGATAGAAGATAATCCAAGTATGTAGATATTAAGACTTAAAATGTAATACACTGCTTATGGATTTCTATTAATGTGAAACATTTTCTATTACTTTAAATCCTTGTCGCCTTAGTTTCCTATTTTCAGGGGTTTATAACTCGGCCATAAAGATTTGCTCAGGGTTGTAATTTGGCATACAGGTCTTAACCTGGGAGCAACTGGCTTTAGAAAGCAAATTTTCAAACAAATCTGTGTTGCCATTTTTTATTTTTTTTACTTACATCGGCCCTACACACCACATATATAGACGCCAGAAGAAAACGACTACTGTACATTTTTGAAGCATGACATCTTGAAAAATAAAAAAAGAATACAACTCAGGGTACAATTCTTAGGCCAATTTAGTGTCTTACATTTCTGTGTAGCTTATAGACTTCTCTGCAACTGTTCATCAGAAAAGAAAAGGAAAAGGAGGAATGGGAGAGAGGGATAAAACAATGGAGAGTCTTTTGACTAATAATTGGACTTTCTGCCTTTGTTTAAAAACGAAGAAGAATTCTGTTTATGTACTTGTTAATCCTTGGTACAATTTGAAACAATCAACATTTAATAGAACATTTGAATGTTCTCAGTCCATATTCATACTGTGTCTGTAAGGAAGTAAACCAAGACCCATAGGTTTCAAATCAAGCCCCAGGCTTGATTTGATTTAAAAGCAATTTAATTGACTTTCCAATCTTCTGGCTTTGGCAGTCTGAAATATTTTTTTCATTCATATGCAGGTAGTACTAGTTTAATGACTGTCTAACCTGCTTTTATTTGTTCCTTAATGTCCTGCCTTTATTATTTTTACTAATATGTATGCACAATAATACTTGTTTTTTCCTTCTATTTTCCCCACAACAACAACCTTGTGAGGTGGATTGGGCTGAGATAGAACGACTGGCTCAAAGCCATTAAGCACCACTGGACTAAGGTGGGTGTCAGGATTCCGGCAGTTACTTCAATTAAATCATGAGCCTTGAGCCACACTCCCCAAACTAAAAAAGATTTATTTGAAGGTAACATTCTACATCCAGCATTTACCTGGCCAACTCTGAGATACATAATTCACTGTCACCCTTGATCCTGCTTTCTCCCTCACCCTTCTGTATATATCATCCAATGAAAAACATCCATAACCAAGAGTCATCAATCTTGCTCTCCAATTAGATTTTTGCATGGCAGAAGCTTCAGTCATCTAATCAGTGTTTGAAGAAAATATGAATGGAATGTACTTTCGATTCCACACTGCCATCTACTCTTTGAATCTCCCCCTCTTTCTGTTAACAACTATAAAATGTGTATACAAAATGTTTTATGAGTTGACATTGGGATTTGAACCCACAGACTCCAGCTTGGTACCTTCACCACTAAACCAAATTTGATTCTAATGATATTGTGCAGTTACAACAATAATGAAGTGACCAATTTGTGACCAATTCTTGCATTTACAACCTTTGCAGATCCTAAAGCTAACACAAGCTGAAGGAAGAGAGTAAGCACAATCAGAGTCTCACTTAGTGACTGCTTAGCTTAATAATCAAGCTGCTGGTTCCAACTCTGGCTGTTAAATGAGGACTACTTTCAGCTAAGGCTCCTATCAGTAGCAACAGCAAAGGATATAAACAGGCTTATTTAGCAATGATGGATAGCCTCCTTCACTACATCTTTAATATAGATCAGGGGTGTCAAACTCAATTTCATTGAGGGCCACATCAGGATTGTGTTTCACCTCGGGAGGGCACGTTAGATGTGGCCAGCTCAACATCACTCATGTCAGGGGCACTATGGTGACCTGAGCACTCCATCAGTGAAAATGGAGTTTGGGAGGGCCTTGCATGGTCGTCCCAAGCTCCATTTTCACTGGCAGAGGTTTGCAGGAAGCAATTGCAGCTGAAAACGGAGCTTGGGAGCCCTGTACGTGACCCTCCCAAGCTCCATTTTTGCTGGCAGATGCACCATGGGCTGATCATTTGCTGTTTCCAGGGTGGCCCCATGAGCCACCCTGGTCTAAGCACCCTGGGTGCTGATCTAAGCACCCTGCGGACCGGATTTGGCCCACATGCCTTGAGTTTGACACCCTTAGTATAAAAGATCCGGAAATTAGATAAATGGCTATTGCCATTTATGGCTATTGCCATTTATCTGGCTGAAGAAGTGGTAAACTTGTCCAGTAAACACCTTTGTCAACTGAAAGCCAGCTATTGCTCAACCTGATCTATTACCTGCAGATACCTTTCCTATCGACAAACCAAGAGAGAGAGTATTCAGAAGGGCAGAGTACACTTTATACCTTTCACGCTGAATGTTGCAGAGTTTTTGTTTTACATTTGAAGTCGGAGTCTTTATTTTGTGCAAGTGTTGCTTTGCCCATTGGGCAGCCAGTACATCAGATTAGGTCAGGCTTCAAACACTCAAGTTATTTTTACATAGGTTGCAAGATTTAACTTTGCAGTCTTTTGTCAGGATTACATTTGTAACCCTGGTATTTCAGTTCAACCACCACCAGTACTCTGCATTTGGGCTCAAATCTGAACCAGTATATTACTCTGGATTAAACCATTGACAAGTAGTCCTTAATTTAATGATCCCAATTGGGATCTGAATGTTCACTGCAAAGCTTAAGAACGTTAAGTGAGTCATACCCAATTCTGCAAGCTTTTTTTTTTTTTTACCATGGTTGTTAAGCAAATCCAGCTTCCTCCATTGCCTTTGAGACCAGAAGCCAGCTGGGAAACTTGCAAATGGCGGTCCTGACCTGACCCCCAGGATACTGCAACCATTGTAAATACATCTTGGTTGCTAAGTGCCTGAATTTTGAACACATGTCCACGGGGCCGCTGCGACAGTCAGCTGTGACGGTTGTAAGTGTGAGGGCCTGTCATAAGTCACTTTTTTTCAATGCATTTGTAATGTTGAACTGGTTGTAAATGGTTGTGATTTGAGGATGACCTGATTTTTTCTTTCTGTTTGAATGGAACAATTTCAGCTTCAACATTAAACGGACAGGCACAAATCTTACACAGGGGTGAACAACGCCTATGGACTTTAACTCCCAAAGTCCTGAGCCAGCATGAGAGTTGAAGTCCAAAGGTTATAGAGGGGGCATTGCTGACCACCCCTTGTCTAAAATAGACTATCCCTCCAAGGTTTATACCTTTTAAGAAGAGGGCAGTGCTATGAATAGGCTTTTTCCTAACGCTGGCTGATTCTGAGACCTGGGTTGCCACAAATCAGCCTTGTATCCTGGTGCTTCCAGTACTGCTTTTCAGAATATGGATGGATGCAGTGGTGGGATTCAAATTTTTTTCCTACCAGTTCTGTGGGCGTGGCTTGGTGGGTATGGCTTGGTGGGTGTGGCTATGTGGTTATGTGACTGAGTGGTGACAGCAATGTGGTCATGTGACTGAGTGGGTGTGGACATATTGTCATGTGACTGGGAATCAAAAGGCAGAATCACACTTTCTGGAGCAGGGGTTGGACTAGATGAACTCCAGGTATCTTCCAGTCCTGGATTGCTGTGCTGTGTCAAAGCATCCTCTGAAGCTGTATCTACTGCCAAGGTTTTTGGTCCTTCATTCCTCTCCTTTTTCCCTCCCTCCCTTTCTTTCTTTTTCTTTTTTTCTTTCTCCCCTCCCTCCCTTTCTTTCTCCCTCCCTCCTTTTCTTTCTCTTTCTTTTTTTCTTTCGCAACATCCCCCTTTGCCCCATTTTTGACCTCAGGGAAGTCTCCTGGGTGCTGAAAAAAGAAGTATTTTGAAGTGAGGGGGGGAGTCAGCTGTGCCATGTGATTTAGATGAACTAGAAAGTAAGAAATCCATCAATTTCCTGCTTTCCAACTAATCTAAATCGTGTGGCACAGCCAGAGGTGGGATTCAATTATTTTAACCACCGGTTCTGTGGGCATGTCTTAGTTGGTGGGCATGGCTTGGGGGTAATGTGACTGGCTGGGTGTGGCCAACTCAACATCACTCAAATCGAGGCACGCATCTCCTCGCCTGGCCTCTCGTGACTGTAGGGATGCTGCTATAGTTGTAAGTGTGAAAAATGTTATGTCAGTTTTTTCAGTGCCATTGTAACTTTGAATTGTCACTCCACACAAGCAAAGTACCAGCAAAGGAGGGAAAAACAACTCCAGAGAAATTCCAGAGACAGGAAGTCTAGTCCTGCCAAGAATGTAATAAGGGTTAACAGAGAGGCAGTTTCTGAAAGCAACACCAGAATGTTTCCTTCCTGCCTTCCTTACAGGATTAGGCCAGAAATTTCTTCTAATAACCGGTTCGCCGAACTGCTTAGAATTTTAACAACCAGTTCTGGCAAGTTGGTGCGAACTGGTAGAATCCCACCCCTGGGCACAACTGATCGCCGCCCAGCTGATCATTGGAAATACCAGTTTGGCCGAACTGGTAGCAATTTTTTTGCTACCAGCTCAGCCAACCCGGGCTGAACTGATAGAATACCACCACTGGATGGAGGGCAGCTTATGAGCAAACTTTTGCTCAAATGCTCACTGCTTTTTAAAAATAACATTTGCTGGTCTTCCTGATTTTTTTTTTTTTTGTCTTTTAATGACCTCATAAGCCCTTGCATCACTGGAGTCAGGGCAACTGAATGGAGCTGAGTGTTTACTGGCCGGATGCCCTTCCTGTTGTCAATGCAGGGTTCGCAGCTGATATTTACTCATTGTGCCCAGGGAGAGAAATACCTTTCCCTATCTAGGATCAAACTCACAGCCTCCTGATTGTGAGGCGAGACCTCCATCTCTTGGCCACTGGACCACTCCTGATCCAGCCCCCAAATATCCTCCTGCATCTTCTTAGTGCGGTCACTCAGTCATGTCCATGGCCCAAGCCTACTTTCTCTGGCAGCTGCAGTTGCTCACTTCTGAAGTTCACTTTCTTCTCACTTGCCAACCGTATTGCCCTGCCTTAAAAGCCTTCTAGGTAGCCTGTCCCTTTCCTGATACCAACCATGTGGCAGTGACCAACTGGGATGCTGACCACAAAAACATGCATATTTGGTGTATATATGTATAATGTCTTATTTTGTCCAAACTGCCTTTAAAGCCTGTATTCTCCACTGGGAATAATCTTTCATCTCAGAGAGCTTCTGTAGCACCCAAGTCTATTTTGCTGCTTTTGGTTGGTGCTTTTTCTTAACTTGGACTCTCTACAAAACCATTATACCTGTTGGCCTGTTTACAAGTTTGGAACCTATGTGCAGTAAGTTTAAGGGACAATATCCTCTCAGGAAAGTAACCCTTCATTAACTAACAGAGAATATTGCTGGCAGTCCGGAAATTAACATCATTCTGAGGCCACATTCACACAATTACTTTGCCATGTTTCCCTTCCTGTCTCATCATGATACTCTAAAGATACCTTGCAACCCCCACAACATGCTCTTACTGGCACCAGAGGCTGAGTATTTAGAATAGAACGGAACAGAATAGAACAAAATAAATTAAAATTAGCTGTGATGGCTTGCTCCAGTGCTCTGCCATCGAAAACAGCTCAGGAGGGCCAAGACCACACTTTAAACCTAAGTTAAAACTAAATATGATAAATATGATTGTAGCTTGGTTACATATTTAGCAAATTAGCTCTTCTGTTATAAGTAAAAGTTACAATTTGGTAGCAATTTTGGGAAGTTTCAGAAAGTGGCAATTCAGGATCAATGTTGCCTTAGGGTTTCAAATTGCACTCCATTACTTATATGAACCCAAATTCACATATATTATTTTGGTGAGGAGTGTTATATGAATAAGCTGTCCATGGGTGACAGAACTTTGAAATGTATAGAAGAAGTACTTCTATGAAAAATGACAGTATCCAGATGGATACTTTTAATTTTAGGGTTTAAATACTTTAATAATTACATTTATTAAATACTTAGACATATTAGTAATGATACAGCTGTCTTTCCAAAGTATTCTGAATATTTTTTATTCTATCTGTTGGTCAGATAACTTTGAGTATTATCAAAGGTATTTTTGTGTGTATATATATAATTTATATCTACATCTACTATATATTTATATTTATACTTATATCTATCTCTGTACATTTCTACAACAGAGTTCCTGACTCTCTTAGAATCTGAAGATTTAATTGGGCACAGTGTTACTTAACTCAAAGTCTAGCAAGCAGAGTTTGAAGGACAAATAAAACCAGTAACTGCCAACTTTAAATTTTCAGCTATTTTTATGTATGTCACCAAGTTCATTTTTTGCTTCTTTCCCCACCTATGCACCTTAATAGAATGGGACCCAATCATTTCTTAAAGTAAGTGTGGCTGACAGCTGTGCATTGTTATTCTAACCAATCCATCTAATTGTCTATTGAGATTCTCAGTCATCCAGATCATGGTTGTCTCAAAGGTGCTTTTTAAAGAGACAACTGGACTTTCTTGTTTTTCTCTGAAGATGTTTCACTTCTCATCCAAGAAGCTGGGGGAGGGATATGGCATCATCTATCTTCAGTCTACAACATAGTCCTTTCACAGTTACAAGAAGGCTCTACATCCACTTACACTGTTCAGGTGACCCTGAGGACACAGATAAACCTCCAAGCACCTTCAATGACTCTCTAAAAGAATGCAAATGACTAGTTGTCTGCAAGGAAAATAAATCCTTCCAATCCCCACCATCCAGTCAGAGATGAAGAAGCTTCTTGGATGAGAAGCAAAACACCTCCAAAGAAAAACAAGAAAGTCCAATTGTCTCTTGAGACAACACCTTTGGCACAATCAATCTAAACTTGAGAGATTTCTGAATTTGGTCCTACTAGCCTTATTGCAATAGAGTAGTCCTCGACGGACAACCACAACTGAGACAAAAAGTTCTGTTGCTAAGCAGAATAGCTGTTAAGTGAATTTGATTATTTCTGTGTGTAGCTGTTGCCTTCTCATAACTGTGCGTAGATATTGTCTCCTTCCAGATTATTCCTTCAATAATAAAATGAGATCATGCAAAGCTAGCTGTTCTTTTTCCCACCTCGTCCATTCACCTTATGTTGTGGTTTTGACTGCTGCTATAGTGGAAAAATAACCAGTATTTCTATTTTGATGTTTGTATGGTGCTGTTTTTTGGCTGAACTTGCAACATGGCTGATGTTGCCTTTTGTAATAAAACCATCTAGATGCATAAAAACACAGCAGTGAAATTAGAACAAAGGCCTAATACAAGATCCTCTTGCAGATTTATGAATGTGAATATACTTATATAAACTGCGACTCTTTGATTTGGCAGCCTCATAAAACTATAATTATAACTAAACTAGAATGACTATTAATAAGATGCTAGCCACTATATGGGTTCCAGATAATTGTAATTATTGTAAGACTTTCATCCTTTTTGTTGGAATACGTTAGGAAATTGAGCACCGCATAAGGATAATACAAAAAAATAAATGAAAAAAGTAATTATTTTGGCTGATTTGTTGTTATGCGGCACACTTTCACTTCCCTGTGACAATCTCCTGCTGGAATCTACTTTTCTTATTTTTATTAAAATCTTTCGCTTAATCCCCAGGATAGCTTAGTTTAATTCCTGCAGGCATTTGAAAGATCTATATTCACTAGAGGGCAGCATTTGATTAAATGTATGAAATAAAAGCAGTTAAGTCCTTTTCTCCTCCCCACATACCCAGAATATACAAAATAAAATGTTATTTGTTGGGGGAGTTTATTAATCAGGCTGATGAATGTTAGAATGTTAACCATTATTAGTAGGCTAGACTACTTTTATTTGTGCATCTGTCATCTCTTTCTCTCTCTCTTTCTTTCTCTATCACTTATCAATCATCTCTCTCTCTCTCTCATCTATCTATCATCTCTCTCTCTCACACACACACACACTTCTCTCTCTGTCATTTATCTATCTATCTGTCTATCTATCTATCTATCTATTTATCTATCTATCTATCTATCTATCTATCTATCTATCTATCTATCTATCTATCTATCTATCTATCTATCTATCTATCTATCTATCTATC
>BLBF01000020.1:16466441-16507923 GCA_015471245.1 Laticauda colubrina | reverse complement strand
TCTGTCTGTCTGTCTGTCTGTCTGTCTGTCTGTCTGTCTGTCTGTCTGTCTGTCTATCTATCTATCTATCTATCTATCTATCTATCTATCTATCTATCTAATCTATCACATCTATCATCTACAGTATCTATCACCTTTATTTCCATCTATCATCTATTTGTCATCATCTTTCTCTTCTAGTTTTGGGGGAACTATTAGGTTCTAAATTATAGCCTTTCCTAGCAGTCCTTGGCTATTAAATACAGATAACTGGATACCCAAAGTCTCTTTTATCAAAGCAGGTTATAAATAGATCACATAGTTTATTGGGATGCTGTGATTTGTACAGGAAAGAGCCTTGGCTGAACCGCTTACTTTTTGTGTTTCTCCCACAGATTACAAACAAGAAAATTTTTGTGAAGCCTGATCACCGTGTCCTTTCATTCTTATTCCTGAGGACCATTTCTTTCTTTTGTTTTTAGCCGCAAGTCATGAGATGATCACTGTTTTCAAATCTTTTTCAGGATCCATCATCTCCATGCTTCTCCATTTCTGAAGCAAGGTCTCTGCTGTGCTTTACTGTAGGTAAAATTTACCCTGTTAGAGAGTTCACAGAGACTAAGCACTGGGATGAATATCAACTGTGGGCAAGAGCACTTTAAGTCAAGCACATTTTTGTCTTTCTGACTTGGATAAACAGATACATTTTCTCACTCTCCATCACCACTGAGGTGTTCCCTACACTCCATCCTTGATGGCTCAAGAAGGTGAGAATCGGAATACCTTCTGACGTTGGCAAAAGATACATAGTGGAAAGCCACTCATGCCAACATCAATACTTTTAAAATGTACAGGAAAACAAATGTCTGTTGCGGTGCAGAAGTAGATGTGCACTTGATATTATTAAAATGACATAATCCCTGAACTGCCTACAAAGCAGAAACACACTGCTATGAAACCAGGGTAGTATTAATATGAAGACATGGAGTCTAGATTTAATCTTTCTTCCCTGTCCAACCTGTGTGCTTCTTCTCAACCAAACAGTCCTTAGTAGAAATCACTTTAATGATATCTCTTTAAATTAAATAGGAATGATCCTTCATTTTGTTGACTAATGCCTACACCAAAATGTAATGAAAGTATTTCTGCTTTTACAAATTAGGCTGCATGACAGGGTTGTGATGGGAAAAACATCAGGCAAAGGTATTAGGTACATTCATCACCTTGAGTTGTCCAAAATGTATTTAAAAGGCAGGATAAAGTAATAATGACCCCTCTGTGAGACATACCTTGACATGATCATGACACTTGACAACTCTGAGGAGGATGAAGTTACACCGGAGACTCAACCATACTGGATAGGTCTCATCAGAGAAATTGAAACAAAGAATAACTGAGCATCCAGAAGAGCACAAAAACAATGCAATAAATTGCATTGCCTGATTAAAGCTTGTTCCAAAGAAACAGCTAGCTCAAGTATTGAAAGATGCCAATACTGTAATATCAAAGATAATATATCATACATAAGCTCAATGCAAAAATAAAGCAACTAATGTACACAACAGCTTGGAAGTATAATCATCAACAACAATCCTGTTAACAGTGGTGTTCCCCAAGGCAGCATTCTAGGACCCACCCTCATTATACTCTATATAAATGATCTTTGCAACTTATAAGCAACTGCGTCCTCTTTGCAGATGACGTAAAACTATTCAACACCACTGACAATGCTACTATCCTCCAAAGCAACCTTGATTATGTGTCAGAATGGTCAAACATCTGGCAACTCCAAATCTCGACCAACAAATGCTCTGTCGTACACATTGGTTAAAAAAAAAATCAGTTCACCAAATACAAACTTGGTGGATATGACCTCACTGATGATCTTCATTCTGTCAAGGACCTTGGAGTTCTCATATCAAATGACCTAAGCGCCAGAGCTCATTGTAGCAGCATTGCCAAAAAGGCATTAAGAATTGTAAATCTAATCTTACGAAGCTTCTCCTCCGGAAATATCGAATTGCTAACTAGAGCATACAAAACTTTTGCCAGACCAATACTCAAATACAGCTCATCAGTCTGGAATCCACACTGCATATCGGACATTAATACAATTGAGTGAGTCCAGAAGTATTTCACAAGAAGAGTACTACCCTCCTCTGCTCGCAACAGAATACCCTATATCACCAGGCTTGAGATTTTGGGCTTGGACAACCTTGAACTATGCCGCCTATGGTTAGACTTAAGTGTAGCACACAAAATTATCTGCTACAATGTCATTCCAGTCAATGACTACTTCAGCTTTAACCACAACAATACAAGAGCACACAACAGATACAAACTGAATGTAAACCTCTTCAAACTCGATTGCAGAAAGCATGACTTCAGCAACAGAGTGGTCAATGCCTGGAATGCACTACCTGAGTATGTTGTTACATTCTCTAAAACCCCACTCCTTTAACCTCAAACTATCCACTATTGACCTGACTCCATTCCTAATAGTTCTCTAAGGGGCGTGCATAAGTGCACCATTGTGCCTACTGTCCCTGTCCTATTGTCCCCGTTTATTCGTACCTATTTCCTGTATTTTTACTCATGTTTATACTTCTATCTATTATCTTGTAAGTGATTGACAAATCAAATAAATAAAAAAATGAATTAAAAAAGGCATACACCAAAATGGAAGATCAGGTTGAGAAATAAGATTAGCATGCTAGACCAAATGAAAGAAAAAAGCTGAAAAAGGAAAGCCAAAGTTACTGGATCAAGTAATATTATCTAAAACAGGATTATTAAGGAAGCACAGGAAAAAATGAAGCAACAAATAATTTGTCAAGGAGATCAACAGATACGGATCTTAAATTGTACGCTGTACTGTAGGTAGAAACTCCAATCAAATGACATGCCTTTCTACTTATTTATCAGCGGAGAGACTACAATGAATTAGAATTGTAGTTCTGACCTTGCAATGACTAAAAAGCAGGAAATTTGAAGAAAGAGATAGAGGGGGTAATAGTGGCTGTATAAGACTGAATCTTGAGAACAAGTACATGGAAAACCACAGTTGAGAAGACAGCAACAAACAGCAAATGTCACCTCTGCAAAGAAGCTGTAAGATTATGCAGACATACTACAAAATTTTTTATTATTTAGGGCGTGTCAAAATTTTCAACATTCAAACTTTAGGGGTGCTCACAAGTTGTGACCTGCCTTGGGGATTGTAAAGATATTTTGGTTATTTTAATATAATTTGGATGCTAGATAAGTAACTTTAAGTAAATTTATAAGTAAATCATGACTTTTTAAACATTTTATTTGTTTCATGACAATGTAAGAACGATGGGGCATTGAAAAATCTGCAAGAAATACCATTTGCATACGAGCAAAAACTGGTGGGACCACAACATAGACAAAATAGTAGAAAATGAACAAGTTAAAATGCTCTGGGACTTTCGAATTCAAACAGACAGGCACCTGCCACATAACATTCCAAGACTTAAAAGGTTGACAGGAAAGACAATGGACTTCCAGTGACTGGAGACAACAGAAGAGAAAGAACTGGAGATAATCACAAAATATAAAGATCTGCAACTAGAAGTAGAACAACTGTGGCAAAATAATGCAAAGATAGAATCAATAGTAGAGCCTTGAGTACAATTCCAAAACATTGGGAGCACCACTTGAACACCATCCACCTATTGCAAAATGTAGCTTTATTTGGAAAAGCTTACTTTCTGTGATGATACATCTAATACCATCAGGCAATATCTGTCCATCCCAGATCCTTGGGGAAGGACTTGATAAGAGGACAAAAATGCCGAATCCCATCTAAATATTTGGTTGGCTATGATCAATAGCAAGAACAGTAACAACAACATTAAGATCTGCTGCATTGTCCCACTGAGCTCTTAGTCACTGCTTGGAATAGGAAGGTGACTGAGGCTCTGGATAGGTTTGCACCCATGCAACCTCCCCTAAAAAGAAGACCTCTTCATCCCACATGGAGAAATTGATAGGAATAAAATGGATAAAGATATGTCCAGAGCCACAGCTGGCAGAAGACAAGGAATAGAATTGATGGCTAAGGGGTTCTATTAAAGCCTATCTAATGAGGCAGCAAAGTTTAAGTACTCCTCCATACAAATTACACTTGCATATATTGTCAGAGACTCTTTTAAATGAGTCATCTCCTACCTGAAGGGATGTGCTGAGGCATTTGCTGATTTTTCTGGAAGACAAAATTTCTCAGATTCATTCCCAGTTAGATGCCAGCACTATTGCTGGTCTGATGGAGGCACCTGGGGTAGGTTCTGCCCAGTTGCCTGGCAACAGTTTGATTCTTTTGCTCCTGATGAAGTGGATAGGATCATAGGGAGTACAAATACCCATGTCTTTGATCCATGCCCTTCCTGGCCTGTGAAAGCTTCCTGGGAGGTGACATGAGGATGAATTCTGGAGGTTATTGATGCTTCCCTTTGGGAGGTGGTGGTTCCCCAGCATTAAGGAGGCTGTGGTTTACCCTCTTCCTAAAAAGTCATCCCTAGACTCCATCCTTTTGGATAATTTTCATCTTATCTCCAATTTCCCATTTCTGGGGAGGGTGGTTGACATTGCATGGCAACTCTAGAGGTTCCTGGATAAAATCTAGTCAAGGTTCAGGCCTGGTTATGGAATGGAAACAGGATCGGTCATGCTTTTAGATGATCTCTGTTGGGAGCAGAGCATCCATCCTTGCTCTAATTGATCTTTCAATGGCCTTTGATACCATCTATTATGTCTTGGCTCATGGTGAGTTGAGTGATGTTGCGACCTCTCCCTCTCCTTCCCCCTCCCCCTCTCCTTCTCACTATATTTAGAAACTGGTAAGGGCTGAATATGGAGCAATGGGCTGAAACTGAATCCTGGCAAGACAGAATGACACTAGGTTTGGGGTTTTTTGTTCCACAGAGAACTGCGTCTCTGGTCTTGGAAGTGATGGCCCAGGGAGACATAATGCACAGTCTAGGTTTTTTCTGCACTCAAACTTCTGATTAGGGAACAGGTGGCAATTGTGACCACGAGGGCCTTTGCGCAAGTGTGGGCTATGTGCCAGTTATTCCCTTTCTTTGACCAACAATCCCTGCTCAATGTCACTCATGCCTTTGTCAACTCTTGTTGCAATGTGTTCTATGTGGGGTTGCTCTTGAAAAATATCCAGAAGCTTCATTTGGTTCAAAATGCAGTGGCCTGCATGGTTCCTGCAGCCCTAGATGTGCACATGTGTCATCTTTCTTGTGGGAACTGCATTGACTGCCAATTTGATTCAGGGTCCAATTCAAGGTGCTTGTCGCCTTTAAAGTCCTACATAGCTTGGGACCAAGTTATTTGAAGGACCATTTTTTTCAGGCCACATCTTTCTGACACACCAGAGGGAGGCAGGGAATTCCATAGGTCAGTTATCCTTAGGAGGTACATCTGGTGGACCTGGAAGAAGAAGCAAATGTTGACAACATGATGCTAGACATTGCTACAACTGTGGCAGCAAGAAACAGACACGGCAAGGCTTCTTAGAACTAGGCAAATGCACCTCATCCAAGCAAGAAATGGATCCCATTCTGACATGCTTTTTCCACCCTGGAGTTGACCTTATTCTTTTCTAGCAAATTCCCACTTCTCCATTCTTCCATACTGTGATCAGGAGGAGAACACGTCCTTGCAAACATGTTGGACAGATCAAGAGTTTAAAGCCAAACTTTTTTATCCTTTTATGGGCAACTTGTACAAAACTCCAGGCCTAAAGTTGACAATTAATCATGTTACTACAAGAGATACCACAAATCACTTGTCCCATCTTTTGAGAAATAGGTCACACAAATATGTTTGTTATATCTTTTATCATTACTGCATAACATCATTCAGATAGCCTAACAGAGAGAATTGTGAAGAATTACTGCGGCCTGATATGCTATATAGCATGGAAGGAGTGAAGTGAAGGCTAGTGAAGGAAGGATGGAGGGATAAAGAGACAAACAAGAGCAAGGATAATACTGTCAAATAGCACTAGGAGCAGAATTGAAGTGATATGGAACTTGTAGGAAAAAGAAAAGAAAAGACACATTCAGAGAGTGGTCAAGGCAGAAGGAAAAATAGGTAGAGGCATTCAAAGAGGAGATTTTAAATCAGCAAGGGTAATAAGATTTTTTAAAAATCAACATGCATGCATAATTTGAATCACTAGAGGTTGAGCATCATCATAAGAATTTACCACTTCAAATGCAGTGGTTTAATTGGCATATGCACATATATCACTTAGTTTCTCACTACTTGATTGCTCAATGTTTAATGAGTAACAGCATACAGTAAAATGAAAGTGGGGAAAGTATTACTTTAGAAATGTTACAGAAGTTCCAGCTGTGGTGCTGAATCTGTAATAGTCCATTCACACGTGCACCTATCTTGAGTTAGGTTCTTCAGTGAAGAGAGTTCACACCAGCAGAATGCACTGTAAGTCACATCAGATGGGGTAATCAAGTTCTGAGACATATAGGCATGGGTTAATTGGTTCTTCAAAAAGAATTATTTCTAATTATAACCTTGCTGCTGTTTCAAGTGGAAAATACTAAAATGTAAAATCCTTATCTAATGGTGTTCATGTCTCAGAAACAAGAATCGAGTGTACCCTCGTTGCATCAGAACAAGCAATGTGCCCAAAAGCTAAAAACCATTTTAACTCCACAGCTTAATAGTACAACACATGTTCTCTGCACACACAAAAATTGCAGTTCAGTCTGCAGGATCTCCTGTTAAAAGGATTGTGCAGCAAATTATGAGAAATTCTACTCCATGCTTGGAGAATTTCAGACGTTTAGAGTTGATAGTGTTAGACTAGATAGACAAACAATGTGTCTGGTATAAGAAGATTTCTTAAGCCTGTTAAATGAATCCACTTTTCAGTTCATTTTTAAAGATAGCTAGTCGTTTCCGGCTCTAGGGGGTGGTGCTCATCTCTGTTACAAAGCTGAAGAGCCAGCGCTGTCCAGAGACATTTCTGTGGTCATGTGGCTGGCATGACTAAATGTCGAAGGTGCACAGAATGCTGCTATTTTCCCACCAAAGTGGTCCCTATTTCTCTACTTGCATTTTTACATGCTTTCGAATTGCTAGGTTGGCAGAAGCTGGGACAAGTAATGGGAGCTCACTCCATTACACGGCACTAAGTATTCGAACCGCCAAACTGCTGACCTTTCTGATTGACAAGCTCAGCATCTTAGCCACTGAGCCACCACGCTTACAGTATATTAATATTCTACATTCAATTATCCCTATGAATTCCCTTTATGCTCCTGACCTTTTCTCATTTCTCTGCCACTTCTGAATTGTTATTTTTTTAAAAAAGTGAAAGAATGCATACATATATTTACACATGAATAGGTGGACATGGTTTTCTGTCTGCTACCCAATTTAATCTGGCCTGTGTTCTCCTCTTGGATCCTACTTCTACTCCACTCCTTGGCCAGTCTAGACATCTAAAACAATGTGACATCAAAGCTTCTTTCCAAGTGAGGCATTATCTCTTTTTTCATTACTTGTTTAATTGCACTAAGCTGATTTTTGCTTTCTTTCCTGTTGGAGGTTTTTTGTTTTGTTTTTGCTTTCTTCTTGTGAGCCTGTGATTGTGTAACTCGGATGTTTCCATTGGCTCACTTCAAAATATTCAGATCTGAGTCAGATTAATGAGACTTCTGGGCAGATGGGTTAATGTGCCAATGTTTGTCAACAGATGTGATCTCTTGTAATGAAGCATGTGTTCTTAATTTAGTGCTGCTTGACACTGGGAGGGAGCTTCTCACAAATAAAGTGTCATTTTATGCATTCTGAAAGCTTCCTTCTCTTCTCGCTGGTCGGTATCCATGCACTGCTTGAAAACTGGCACCATACCTGTGTAAATGGGCATGGTGCCATCCTGACAGATGGGCATATCTTCTGATCTGCCAGTAAGCTATTGGATTTGTAGAGGCTGACTTCAAAGGACCAAAACATCTATCTACCATAAATGTGGGGAGCAGATATCTTTATGTTCAAGTAGTTAGAAAGGAGTAACACTGTCATTCCCTGAACTGCTCAAGTGTGGTAGTATTCATTATTGAAACAAATGGTGGGTCCTTTGGCTGCTTAGAAACTATTAAAATAAAGATGGAATGGTCCCCGAAATCCAATGTATTAACTATTAATTTTAAAAAGATGTAATAACAACAATAAAATTTACAACAGCATTTACACAGTGCTTTATAGCAACTACCAAATAGTAATCAAGCCTGTTTCTACACTGCTTCCAAGCCAGTTACAAGTTTAGCTTTCATAATTTTAGAATTATATTTTAAAACCTGAAGTTCTGCAGGTCTAGAGAACAATAATCTGAAAGTAAGATGGATGTGTCATTGATTAATCTATAGGAGGGGTATCCAATTCTGGCAACTTTATGAGTTGTGGACTTCAGCTCCCAGAATTCCCTAGCTAATATGGCTGGCTGGGGAATTCTGGAAGTTGAAGTCCACAAGTCTTAAAGTTGCCAAAGTTGGATACCCCTGATCTATAGTTTCTTCTCTTTTCTGCACACTTCCGGCCCATCAGTAACTGTAGTACTGTAGAGCTGAAGGATCATTTTAGGGATGTCGTGGAGTAAATCTATTCATGTGATCACTAAGAGCTAACAATGACTTGAGGGAACATCATAAATCAGTGGCATTGTGATTGTGATCTGGATTTCACATGTTCCCTGAATTGTAAAGGAACAGGATAACAGCAAACTATTTAAATATGAATACATGTTTAAATGGAAAAGTTAAAAAAAATGATGATGCTCTCATTTTGGAATGCAGTAAAATTGACCTAACTGATGATGGTGGTAGTGATATTTTAAGGCTAAAAATATTATTCTAGTAATGTTTCAAAGGTGCTTTTTTTCTTCAAAAGGCAACTTTTGAGACAACTATGATCTGGATGACTGAGAATCTTCACAGACAATCTAATAATACCATTAAAAATAATACCACTCAGACCGCTGATAATAATAGTTCAACTGTAAAGGCCATCCATTGAAATAAATGGCTGAAAAGAGGATTGTGTCCTACAAAATTCTACAAAATAAGAGCTAAAGCTTTTGCTGTTTTTACGTGGTGGTGATGATTGAGCTTGTAGCTGCTGTGAAATCCCCAAAGGCTCAAGAATAAGGGTCAAAGGGGTAATACATATGTGCAAAAAGCTTTTGTCACCCAAACACTGAAGTCAGGACACATCATTCAGTCACAAGAGAATTCAGATGGTTGTGAATTTGTTGGATCTACGAATAGGGTAACTTGTTGCCAATGTTATACAATATAATTAAGGTATACAAAACGGTCTCTATGCTTGGAATATTATTGGTGCTATTACACTAATTAGGGTGGTTGTCTCCTCTACATTCATGTCTGACTCCCATTAATATTAATCAGAATAATATTCAAACACCAAGGGAAGAAAAGACAGTTGTAACAGTGATTCATGCATTAATATGTAAAAAAGAAAAAATCCCCATGTTGTCATTCTAAGATATTTCTCAGCAAATTCAGAACTTGTATTATTATCACATTACTTGCAGTTCTCTCCACCTCCATTTTCTGGGGATGTGTAATTGAGGAACATAACTTTGTTTTGAAAACTAGATTTTCAGGGATTGATTAAAGCAGATCACGATACAAAGCAGAAGCCTCAACTAGAGCAATTTCACAGTAGGAAAAAAATTACAAAATATTTTATCAAAGTTGAATTCTAAGTAGCGTTCCAACATACTTGGAAGCCTAAACAAGACATTAACACATTCTATTTTTATATATTGCAAAAATAGAGCATTTTATTTATTTTTTTCTAATAGCATCAGTGTCCATACAGATCTAGAAAGGGGAATGCAGTTCATTGCCCTGTAAGGAAGATCATTTATTATTTCTCTTGAAATGCTCTGCTTTTCTTACACAAAAATTTCTAAAGCAGAATCCATATCATGTTTTTGTTTATTATTGCATCTTTGTGGAGGTTTTGGACTTTTCAAACTAGACTCCCTCACAGCCATATTTGCTTTTAAACAGAATTCTCAAATACAATTGTCGGGATGGCATAGAAATCTGATGTTTAAAGAAGTGAAAAAATGTTCAGACTGTTTTAAAAAAGCTGCTTGGGTCTCATAGACTTTAAAAGTACAATAACAAAAAAACACAGTTGGATTTCAAGTAATGCTTCAAGTTCTGGCCTTCCACATTTTGATTTTCATGGTACTTATTCCTAAGGCAGCATGTGAAGAATAGCAACCTGTATCAGTGATAAAGAATTAAAATAAAACATCTAAAAGTGAGGCCACCGGGAATATGAAAATAAAGGTTCAATACATCTGGAAGACAATAGGTTGGAGAAAAAAATAACAAGAAGCAGATTTATTGTACAGATTCTAAGAATGGCTGGAAAATGTACAAACATTATTATAGAAATGGTCACAGACCACTGTCAGCCTTGTGAGGTAGTCGAGACAAGAAGCACATCCAGATGAATGAATCTTACTTTATTGTAAGGTTACATTAACAGTATCTTGCAAAACTGAAAGTATTTCTTGATTTTGCCCCCGTTGAAGACTAAGTTGCCTCTAACTAGATCAGGGCAGTCAAACCCCCGGCCCATGGGCTGGAAGTGTCATGCGATGACCATGCCTGGTTTAGCAAAGGGGGAAAAAGTCCTGATACATCACGTGACGCTACCATGATGATGCATATATGAAACCTGCTTTGAGGAATGATTTTTTATTTCCAGAACAATTTCTGGAAATTATCTCCTCTACTACTTTATGATCATATAAGAAAGCTCCAGAAGGAAGAGACATTCAAACTGTGAAGGTAAAAACCCATCAACCTTTAATTTTCTACTTGTGGTTTTGAGTCTTTCCACCTCTAAAGAATTCTGCTCATCATCAGTTCTCCCTCTTTTCACCTTTGATTGTACTTCTCAATTATTTTTCTTTGCAAATTGTTTTTTCCCCCTAGGGAAAATGTTTCCCATACTGTAGATAGAAATTTAGTAGAAATGTAAAAACTACAGGAAAGGTTTAAATGGGTACAGCATAGCATTACACATGACTTGGTATCAAGTAGATTTGAAATAATGACTTTCATAATATGAATGAGTCACTGCACCATCCCACAAGATTCTATTATTTTCAATCATCTCAGGCTATGAGATGAGTACCTTCAGTACTCAGTTCTAAATAGCCTGAGATTACATAACAAAGTAGGACAATAAAAATGTTTGTCTAATGAAATTTATATGTGACTATACTTGATAGGTAATGGCTAAACATAATTTTACTTTAATTCTATAATCTTGCAGGTCTATATGTCTTTATCTAAAATCTTTAGTCCCCTCTAGTGTTCAGTTTTTGAAATTTTAAAATTTATTATCTAAGATGTCTCCTCTAAAAACCCAAATTTCCCACTGGAATCTGTACTTTATAATTAATTCCAAAATCTTACTGTAAGTGTTTCAATATTCCAATTTTATCTGGAACCTTACTCTATTTATAACTTTTTAAGATGAAAAAGTTATTTAACTTTTTTCTGTTTATTTCATATTTCTAAAATTCTCCAGGTTATGATTTAAATTGATTGAAGGCAGACTTACCTGGCATTTTCAAAGTTGTCAGTCTGCTGTCTCTAACAGTTTAGAAATAATTGATGAGCAATTTCTGAAAGTGATTAGACAGTGAGACTTGCAAATTTAGCATTCTTTTAAAAGTCTCTGTGGTGGTTGCGTCTGTGATGCTTGATGCCTTTATCTCCAAATGCTCAAATATGCAGAAACCCACTGTTGGTGGTCTCCTTGTCCGGAGCACATGTGGCAATCACCTGTTTTCTTCTTCTCTGAAGAGGTTCCAAGGAACCAGTCTCTTCACTTCCTTGCTCTTTGCCCTTGTTGTTAGCTCCAGTTTTGTAAACCTGTCTTCAGTTCATCATACCTCTCCCGGAAGCTATGAGTTTATTTTAATTCTAGACTGCTCTTAATTGGAAAAGAAAAACAAAAAAACAAAAAAAATTGGGAAGGTATTCTTTTTAGGAGGGATGTGGTGGCTCAGTGGCTAAGACACTGAGTTTGTCAATCAGAAAAGGTAGGCAGTTCAGCAGTTCAAATCCCTAGTGCTGTGTAATGGAGTGCACTCCCGTTATTTGTCCATGCTTCTGCCAACCTAACAGTCCGGAAGCATGTAAAAATGCAAGAAGAAAATTAAGGACTACTTTGTTGGGAAGATAATAGTGTTCCGTGTGCCTTTGGCCTTTAGTCATGCTGGCCATATGACCACAGATACATCTTCGGACAGTGCTGGCTCTTCAGCTTTGTAATGAAGATGAGCACCACCCCCAGAGCCAGAAATTACTAGCATCTATGTGCAAGGGAAACCTTTACCTATTCTTGTTAGATCTAATCTGGGTCGGTTACCAGGACCAGAGGTTTAATCTTCCAAGCTCTCGAATTCTGAGAACTGAGAAGTTCCCTGAAGATGGGCTCCAGCATGAGACTGAAAGCTCAGAAGACTAAACCACTGGTCCCTGTGATTGACTTAGATTGGATCTTTGTAACATTATCCGGGGACAAATATATATTTCTTCACTCATGGTATTCTTATTTACCAATACATTCAGTGGTAATAGAGACAGCAACAAACCAATGCAAGGGTGAGAAGTTACTGGTTCAGATATTGTTAGGAGTGTGTGTGTGTGTGTGTGTGTGTGTGTGTGTGTGTGTGTGACATTCTGTGCTGGGAAATGTTGAAGTTGAGAGAATTGCACTAGGGAAGATGTTCTGTCTTAAAAGAGACTCCACTGAAGAGTTAAGCTAGCAAGAGCCTGTTCTTGTTTTATGTGTAACTTAAAAAGATCCCAAACAGAGGTGCCAGAGAAAGCTCCTTCCTTCTCTTAGGGGCATGCTTCTGCCTGTTTTAGAGAAAACGCATCCTGAGATGATGTCATAAACATTGTTCTGGAGTATGTGTGTATCATATATATGTTGTGACATATATATGATAAGGGACGGTATGTACAGTCAGTGGAATGCACACAAAAAAACCAACCCCATATAAATTTTACAACTTCCTCTTCTCTTTCCTATATAGCTGATTTTGAATGAAGCAACTTACAATAAAGATGGAGAAATAAAATTTCAAAACACCTAATTGTTTGCTGTTAAAAGATTGACAAAAGTGCAAAAGAAATCAGAAGATAAATTGATCTCCAATGGTTTGGTAATTAAAACAGTAGTATGCATGTACAGTATATGGATCTATCTATATGCATATCTCAGTCTGTAAGAGATTGAGAAGAGGAAAATGCTAGCCAGTTTAAAAAAATAAAATCTCACATTAAAATGTACCGACACCCCTCCTTTTAAATTCATAGAGAATGCTCTTTACTTAACTATGCAGATTTAATGTAACTTGGCAGATCTGAGTTACTTCAGGAAAGCTTTAATGGTTGGCAGGTCTGTACATTTTATTTATGATATCAAAGCTGCGACTCAGATTTTTACTCAGATGAAGACATAAAAGAGATTCAGAAGCCATCCAAATCATCTTGTAATTAATGTTACCGTGCACGCCCCAGACATTAAAATGTTAACAGTGTTAGAATCGTGTGCTTCGGAATACCGAGTGAGGGCTTTATTAGAGAGAGATACACTGCAGATGTCATCCAGTCTAATTGAGGACATCAGGGTGCCTGCTGCTTGTTCTTACCAATAGTTGAGTTTTTTTTTTTAATTTATTCATTTTCCTTACTGCTAGAATCTGCTCTCATTATTAGTCTATCTTGTCACTCATTTGCATTTCAAGTGCTGGGACTGTGGGGTACCAGCTAGCAGCCTTAGAAGAACACTTCAAGGGGTTACTCTATCAAATAGCAGCACATGATCACAGTGAATTTGACATCTGGGTTATCTTATTCCCAGATGCTCCACGGTGTCATTAGCAGGATTAATCTTAGCTTTAATTTCATAATGATTCTTATTCTAATATATGTGAATGAACACAAAGTCTCTTGACTCATTATCACCAATTTACCCAAGATATGTAATCAGGCTCTTATATTCGCCAACATTTATTTTTGCTAATACATCTAAAATTGTAGATTAAGCAAATACAGTTAGTTCCAGCTGAGTGAACCTAGTGAAGTAACAATGTAGTATTTATGCTTTAATTAAACTGCAGTAACAATGTTGTCTCTTAAAATACAGATTCTTCAAACGCTGGGAGAAAAAGATCCTTCTCCAGACAACACTGTAGAGTGAGGCACAGCAAAACTTTATAGGATTAATACATGGATTCTTTTTTTTTATACTAGCACACTGCAGAAAAAAGAGTATTTTAGTTATGTTCATTGAAGACAGGATTACACTTTTAGATTTAAACAAAAGAAAAATCTTTCTTCTTTGAATATTTCTCTTAAAGGGGCATCAGTGAGTCACGATGGCACATGAGTTTAATTCTCCATGATTACCCCATAATGTGTATTGTTGCCTGCCTCACATCCATTCTCAAACAAAGGATTTCATATTAAATTTTGCATAGGGAGCAACTGAGCGCCCTCAACATTTCAAAAACTATATCTACTTAACAACAGTATGCCAAATGAGAGGGGGTTTATTTTTATTTTTCAGGTGCTAGAGAATCACATTCAAGGTGTGGTTGAGCATCGGTGAATAAAACAGTCAAACATTTAAAGAAATGAAAAAAAAAACAGCTTTGCATTTTTAATTAATTAATTAAAAGGATTGTAAATGCCAGCGTGTTAATTTGCATTGCACCTGCAAACCAACCCAGATTTTGCATGCCCTTTCTTTGAATATTAATTTCCCCTCCGCATCTCCTTCTAATGCTTAGAAAGCCTCTCCTGCAAACATATTAGTAAAGAGTAAATATTGAATCTAAGACAAAACTCACGGCTTCAGCTTTCACTATACACAGAATAAGATTTAAAGGAGGATTTAGGTTTCCAAGGCTTCTAATTAAGTAGTGATAATCAGGCTTTCGGCTGAGGGTCACTTCCTGAGAGTAATTTGAGTTATTAAAATGCATGTTTTTATTTGTTCTGCTTTGTGAGCTAAAACTGATCCCTTTTAATATAGCAGCTAATATGCAAATTGGTGTTTCATTATATTATGCAATTTATGGCAATCTTCTCTAATTTACAGAAAGGGCAATAGGCTGACGTTGTCATTCAACTCCATCCCCCCAGCTAATCTAACTATACGGATTTTCTTATGAAACTTAGAAAGTGTGCCCGTACTATGAAGAATGTGACAAATGGGATTTCTGCCTACTTCTCTGTTTCCCTAAGATGGCCTTTGGCTTGGGTTGAATCCCAAGGTGGGAAAGATATTTCAGGAAATGTTGTTCTCCCAATATAGAGAAACAAACCCTGCCTGCTTCTACAGAGATTTTACTTGTTAAAATCTCTGTATTTGTATTTTATTTATTTATGGTAGGCAATGCGTACAACCATTTCAAATCCATGAATGGAACATCTGCTGTAGTAAGTGAGAAGATTGGAATTAAAGGTATCTAATGAAAAAGATTGATCCTACGGTGTATATGTTGCTACTGTTTTAAAGGTCATTTGGTAGGCTGTTCCTTGAGAGTCTAAATGAGAATTTGGAATTCCTTTATCAATGTATGTTCTTTCTGTAGTATATGTGCAATCACTAGGAATCCTAATTTTTAAAACCTTTTTCTTATCCCTTCAGTAATCAGAAGATTATTAGACTGCCACTTCAATTTTACTTGCCTTGCTACTTACATTATTGGACTTTCCTTTCCATACCAAAATAATATATTTATGTAATATATATGGAATTATATCAGACAGCAGTGAACAACTTGTCTTTTGGAAAGATCAATAAAAAATAATGAATAATCTTTTAATTTTTAAAAAAGATTCTACTGTTCCATAGTCTAGTCCAGAATCCATAGAATTTGTCAGCTTTGCTTCTCGAATATTTCAATTTTCGTCTGTTCATAAATGCTTGCTTAGAGTAGGAATGGAAGATCATAGTTATGCATTTGAAAGATTAACTTATTTTTTTAAAAAAAGATTTTATCATGTTGTTAGAATAGATACCTTCTGGCAATCAATGGTGCATACAACTTATAACAAGTGATTTGTTGGCACTTATGTCCAAGAAATAAACCCAGGTTTAAGAGATGGATATGGATCAGTGGTGGGATTCAAATATTGTTGCCACCGGTTTGGTGGGTATGGTTTGGTGGGCGCACTTTGTGTGCATGTGTGCACCAAGCACGCACTTTGCGCAGGCACAGAGGTATTCTATCTCACCTCCTGCAAGCCTGCACGATCTCCCAGTCACTTCAGCAGCTGCTATGCAGCACTATTCTGTGCCACGCAAAGCAGCTGCGCTTCAAATTCAGCGGAGAGAGGTTAATATGGGAGCCCAAGTGGGCAGGTGGGCCAATATATGTGTTTTTCTGCATGTGTGTATGTGTGTGTATGTATTATGTGTGTATACACACACACACACACACAGACATGAACACGGACACAGACACGGATACTCATTCTAACATCTACCTACATCTACATCTATATATTGGTTTACACCTTGTTGTACACCACCCAGAGTTGCTGTCTGTGAGATGGGTGGCTATATAAATATACAGGAAAAAAGAGCACCCTGTATTTTCTGACTTACATGGGTGAAGGATCAAGCTCTTAAAATACTGCTGATTTTATTAAGTTGCTCTATTGATACCTGCCATTTAAAAAAGACATTTACAAAATTATTCACTTTAACCCCTGCACATGCTTGTTATAGGGTAAACAGAATTTAACAGTGTGAAGACTTTTTAGGGTGGTTGCTTTGTATGTTGCCTTGCAGATTTATAATAATACAAATCAAAGCACAATATTCATGAGCTCCTTAATAGAGTATGTTCAATGTCTTTAAATGTCAGGAGCAGGATGTTGACAAACAGATAACTGGGAGTTGGTTTTACAGGACAAACCAAACCAAACCAAACCAAACCAAACCAAACCAAACCAAATCAAACCAACCTAACCAAATCAACTGAAAAAGCTGTGGCATGTCTATTGGCAGATATGTTCCAGAAGAACCATTGTATGAGTGTTGTTTTAGTCAGGGAAAAGCAAGAAAGAAATATTTCTTCACTCAATGCCTAGCACTGTTAGAATATTTTCTTTATTTGCCTGCAGTAAGATAGAATAGAATTCTACACTGGCCAAGTGTGATTGGACACACAAGGAATTTGTCTTGGTGCATATGCTTTCAGTGTACATAAAAGAAAAGTTACGTTCAAAAGATACATCAAGAATCATAAGGTATAACAATAATAGTCATAAGGTACAATAAGCAATCAAATCATACAAGAAAACAGTCAATAAAATCATAAGGATACAAGCAACAAAGTTACAGTCATATAGTCATAAGAGAGGAGATGGGTGAAAGGAAGGATGGGAAGATGAATAGTAATAGTAATGCATTTCAGTAGGTAATAGTAATGATTTCAAGCAGCATGAATACTTTGAAGCATGAAGAATGAATGAAAGCAATGAAGACTGGTAAGAAATGGGAGGTTGTAATGCACAACAGTGATACCATTTTGCAAGAGAGGACAAGCTCTGTCATTAAGGGTAACTGAACAGTTCACAGGAATTGACCGGGAAGGTTAATAGCTTAGGCATTGTGGGTAACACCTCTGTTGGCACAGGTAAGGGAGGAGTGATCAGTCAATGGTTAATGCTTTATATTCACATTGTTAATGATTGGTTTAAATTTTTAAATTAGAAATCTGTAAGAGAGGTGATGAGGAACAGCTCTGCTTACTGATTTGACTCTTCTGCAATAAATAAATTTCTGATTGTCCACAAGTGTCACCTGCCCTCTATTGGAGACTGGCTTGGAATGGCCTTCTTAATTTCTAGCACAGGGGTGTCAAACTCACATTGTCATGATGGCATCACATGATGTATCAGTACTTCCCCCCTTTGCTAAACCAGGCATGGGCATGGCCAGCGCACAACGCATCCAGCTAAGAGTTTGACGGCCCTGTTCCAGAAGCTGGAAGCTGGAATTCATTGTAGCAGAACATTTGCAAGATGGCTCTATCAAATAGGGACGTCGGCCATTTTCAGATTAAACCAATTTCTGATTTTATTTTAGCAATGAACTTTTCATCGGTTGTTTTTTTTTTTTAAACTAGTCTAATATGCTGCTCCATTCATCTCTAACTCTTACTTACTATGGAAAATTGCAAAGCAAAGCAAAATCATACATATTTAGAAAATTGCCCAGGAGTGAAATTCTTTGAACTTTTTTCGGTTTAAGTATTGCATCTGTACTGAAGATGTATCTAATTCCTTCTTTCAGTTTTGTGTTTATGGAAATGCATTGTAACCAATGAGATACACCTCTCTATTCCCTTGTTCAACTACAATAAAATGTTTTGTACTCCTGGAGTGAAGATCATATTTTGCCAGAACCTCATCTGAAGTCTGTTGCTGGTTTTACCAGACTCTGCAGTCTGGAGACAATATTCAGGAGACAATAGAATTTTATAGTATGCCATATGCTAAGAGTATAGAACAAGGCTCTTCAAACTTGGCAAGTTTAAGACTTGTGGACTTCAACTCCCAGAATTCCTGAGCTAACATGAGTGGAGGAGGAATTCTGGGAGTTGAAGTCTGCAAGTCTTAAAGCTGTCAAGTTTAAAGACCCCTGGTGTAGAAGAACAGTCCTGAGAACCTCATCACTGGTTTGCAACTGGGAAGGAAGGAAGAAGAGCAACTGGAACCCTTGGGGATTCTTCTGCAACCTTACTAAAAAATTCAAAGAACACCAAAATTAAAAATGAAAATCACCAAATGCAATTATCCAAGGGATAAAAGACAATTGTCATATTGTCCCAAAGGTGCTTTTTCAAGGGGCAACTGGACTTTCTATTTTTATTTCACAGACCTTTTGCTTCTGTTATGTATGGAACTTGGTCGGCTCCAAGTTCCCTATTCTGATTGGCCGAAAAGGCCATTCTCGGATTGGCCATTAGAGAACCAATCCAATTAGCCCGCCAGACGGTGGGGACACTTAAAGTGGTGTCATGGGCCACAAGCCACAGGCAAGCTGCTATATAAAGTGCTGCCGCGGCTTGGGCTCTCGTTCCATTACCATTGCTTAGTGAGTTTAAATAAAGAGTTTGTTGTTGGAACCCGGTCTCACACGCTTCTTTCTGGACGGAACACTGGCAACGAAGGTGGGATTGTTGTAGGAGAGCAAGACCGAAGCATGCAGCAATTCTGAACCGAGCAAGAGAGATGGCCGGTAACAACACGCCAACTGCACCATTCAATCCTGATGAGGAGGATTGGGAGTCATATATCGATCGCTTTCTTATGTTTTTAGAAAGCAACAAACTGCAGGAAATATCTGACCAAAGGAAGAGGGCTGTCTTCCTTACACACTGTGGACCAGCCGTTTTTAAAATGGCGAAGGTGCTGGCTAAACCCTGAGATGTTAAACAGATGACTTGGCCTGAGCTGAACAGAATGCTCAGAGCACATTACGCACCTGTGGTCTCCAACTTGATAAAAAGAAACGAGTTCTACAAGAGAGACCAGAAGGAAGATGAAACCGTCTGAGATTTTGTAGCAGCCCTGAGACACATCAGAGGAGCCTGCGAGTTCCAGAACATGGACGAGGCCATGAGGGACCGTGTGGTCCTTGGTTTGAAGGACACTACACTTCAGAGTAAGCTGCTGAATAGACCAAACATAACCGTGGCTGAGGCTATTGTAGAAGCCACCGCCGCCGAAGCAGCAAAGAAGTCAGCAGCCACCATGCGCCAAATGAATGTGATTCCAGATCTGCCAAACCAAGCCAGAGGGAGGCAAGAAACAGCCCACAGCAACAGCCCATACGAAGATCTCAAATCCCAGAACGATACCAAGGACAAAAATGAAGATGTCCATAGACTTCAATCAGACAAGAAATGGCAGGAAAAGAGAAGAAACAGGTGGGAGTTTCAGTGTGCGGGGTGCGGGGGCAACCACCCACAAGCTGAATGCAGGTTTCTCTATACAATCTGTAGGGCTTGTAACAAACGGGGGCACATCGAAAGGGTCTGCCGAAACAAAAAGAGCTATAGTCCTAAAAGATGCGGCAGCACCCCCCCCCCAGACATGAAGAAAGACAAGCTGGAAGCAGATGGAACCGAAGCAAAAGAACCAGTGACAGAGAGGAAACACACCAGACAGTAACCATCGGAAATGCCAGGGCAGAAAATGGGAAGAAGGTCCGGATAGAGGTGAGCATCGAAGGGAAGCCCTGGGAGATGGAAGTCAACTCAGGGTCTTTCCTGTCTATGGTATCCTGGAATACTATCCGGCACCTGATACCGGACATTAAACAAAAAGAATTACAGAAACAAAGACTGATTTTAAAAGACTATCAGGGAAATCGAATACCAGTAGTAGGCCTTGGACATTTCCTTGTCGAATTTAAGAATCACGCCGAAATCTTGCCTCTGACCATTGTCGACCATAATCGCCCTAGTCTGCTAGGGATCGAATGGTTTGTGCCCCTGGGAATCAGGATGACCGGGATAAACTGCATTGCCGCAGTCAACTGGGAGGAGAACCTGCTACAAGAATTCCAAGATGTTTTCGACGGGACCCTATGCAAGTACAAGGGGACCCCAATTTCATTTAGCCTAGACCCGAAAATAGCCCCCATCTATTTAAAGGCCAGAGGCGCCCCATTTGCTTTAAAACCAAAAATTGATGAACAACTAAACAAATTAATAGCTCAAGGGGTGTTAGAACCAATCGACCATGCCAGGTGGGAAACACCCATCATGACTCCTGTGAAACCAGATGGGTGCATCTGCAGAGACTATAAGGCAACCCTAAGCCATGTGCTCCAACAAAGCGCATACCCAATACCGGTTGTGCAACATTTACTGCACTCACTAGAGGGAGGAAAATTTTTTGCGAAGCTTGATCTCGCACAGGCATACCAACAACTACCCGTTGACCTCATTACTGCAGAGGCACAGACTATTGTGACACACAGAGGGGTAAGTGTAACCGTCTCCAGTTCGGTGTTAGCGTTGCCCCAGGCATGTTCCAAAGCCTCATGGAGCGTCTGTTAAATGGAATCAAGGGAATCGTCCCTTATTTTGATGATGTTCTGGTCTCAGCAAAAAAACGCCAACCAACTAGAGTACAGATTGAGGGAAGTTTTAAGAAGATTTAGGGACACAGGTCTCAAGGTAAAATGAGAGAAATGTAATCTAGCCACCAACTAGGTCAAGTTTTTGGGCTATTTAATAGATGAACAAGGCATACACCCCACCGAAAAAAAGATAAAGGCAATCAAAGATGCACCTAGACCTAGGAACAAAACTGACCTTCAAGCATTCCTAGGTCTCATAAATTTTTACAATGTGTTACTGCCCCATAAGGCAACCATAGCAGAACCTTTACATCGGATGCTAGATAAAAAAACTACCTGGACATGGGGCCACCGGGAACAAGCAGCATTTCAGGGTGTCAAAGACCTATTAATGTCTAACACTATTTTAATCTAGTATAGCAATACCTTGCCTTTGACGGTCACCTGTGATGCATCGCCTTTTGGGATCAGCGCCATCCTGAGCCACAAGCTACCAGATGGCAGATAGGCACTGGTCGCTTTTTATTCAAAGACACTTTCCAAGTCAGAATGCAATTACAGCCAACTCGACAGAGAAGCCCTTGCAATCATTGCTGGAATCAAAAGATTCCATGAGTACCTTTAAGGTAGAACCTTTTCGATCATCACTGATCACAAGCCTCTGTTAGGAATCCTAGCAGGTAACAAGCCAACCCCGAACATTCTGTCACCTAGAATGACGAGGTGGTCTGAATTCCTTGCTGCCTACTCCTACATGCTGGTTCATCGCCCTGGAAAAACCATCACCATGCAGACGCCCTGAGCCGTTAACCGCTGCCCATCACAGAAGAGAACCCAGCTCCAAACATCTCCAAACATCTCAGACTTGCCTGACCCTGGCGCTAACCGCAGCGGATGTTGCGAGAGCCACCGCAAAAGACCCTTTGACAGCGCGCATCTTGAATTGGGTAGGTAAGGACTGGCTGGAAGAGACCAAAACTGAAACTTTTAAGCCATTTTGCACCCGGCAGACCGAACTGTCTATAGAGAAGGGTTGCATATTATGGGGTGACAGGGTGGTGATACCAAACAGATTCCAGGAAGATGTTCTGTGCATGTTACACAAGGGGCACCCGGGCATAGTCAAAATGAAAGCCCTGGTGAGGAGTTACGTCTGGTGGCCAGGGCTGGACAAGGATATTGAACGTTGGGTTGCAACATGCCATGATTGTCAAAAATCGAGGCCTACTCCCCCACAGGCACCAGTTAGAGAATAGGAAACTCCCCGGGGTCCATGGTCTAGACTACATATTGACTTTGCTGGGCCGACAAAAGGCAACACCTTCTTAATAGTTGTGGATGCCTCCTCAAACTGGTTAGAAGTCATCCTCATGGCTTCCACAACCACCGAGGCAGTAATGAAACAGCTAGACAAACTTTTCACGATGCATGGACTGCCTGATGTATTAGTGTCAGATAATGGCCCCCAATTTACAGCGTTAGCATTCGAACAGTATCTTGCTGCCCAGGGTATCCGACATGCTTTAACGGCGCCAGCCCATCCGGCTGCAAACGGCAGGGCTGAACACATGGTTCGGTACACTAAGGAGGGCCTAGATAGAATGGACAAGGGGGACGTGCAAGACAAACTAAACTGACTACTAACCCTGCAGCATATTACCCCTAGCAGCTCAACCAACAAAAGCCCAGCAGAACTCCTAATGGGGAGGAAATTGCGTTCCTACCAAGACAGACTGCACCTCACTTACACCTGGGACAAACCCCCCGACTCCTCCAGCAAATACTGAACATTTGACCCGTTGTGGCTTCCAGCCATGATCACCCAAATTACAGGCTCCCAGTCTTACCGACTACTCCTAGACGACAGAAGAGAATGTAAGCGGCACATTGACCAGCTTCTTTCTCGCAACCTCGAATGCAAAAACATACGAGAGCCAAAAATAAATATCGACCAAAAAACAACTGAGGAGGGGGGGGAAATACAAAATAATAAAAAAGGGAGAGACGAACCTCCCATAACAAGACAACAAACACTACACAAAGACTCTCAAACAAATCAAAAAGAGCACTCACGGTTAGATGAACTCCAAATGAGAAGTCCGGGAGCAGGAGAACGAAGTGAGGCCTTCCTGGAAGGAGACAGCCAGGCCAGCTCGATCAACCCAGTCAAACCCGGAGGGAGCAGTGGAGCCATCTCAACCAGCTCGAGAGACTCAGGCGAGAGCGGCAAGGCTGGCTCACCCTTCCAGGAGGTTCCATGGAGAAGGAACAGAGAGACAGCGATCCCATCCGAACCGCTCAAAGACCATGCCGAGACTGAGCTGCACAGGTCAACCAGGACTCGAAAAAGCCCCACCTACCAGCGTGACTATGTGACACACGTTGGACTGAACCAAGGGAGGAGGGGTGTTATGTATGGAACTTGGTAGGCTCCAAGTTCCCTATTCTGATTGGCTGAAAAGGCCATTCTTGGATTGGCCATTAGAGAACCAATCTGATTAGCCCGCCAGATGGCGGGAACACTTAAAGTGGTGTCATTGGCCACAAGCCGCAGGCAAGCCACTATATAAAGTGCTGCCACGGCTTGGGCTCTCGTTCTGTTACCATTGCTTAGTGAGTTTAAATAAAGAGTTTGTTGTTGGAACCCGGTCTCACGCACTTCTTTCTGGATGGAACACTTCTCATCCAAGAAATTTCTCAGAGCTGAAGAAATTTTTCAGATGAGGAGCAAAATGTGTTCAAAGAAAAACCAGAAAGTCCAACTGCCTCTTGAAAAAGCACCTTTGGGACAACCATGACCTGGATCAGTGGTGCTATTTTACTGATTCAGCCCTATTTAGGACTGCAGAAAAAACAATTACTTCCAACCTGCGTTCAGTGAGGTCCTGTATACTGCACGAGTCAAAAAGAGGGCTGTGAAAATATTTACAGACCCCTCACATCCCGGACATAAACTGTTTCAACTCCTTCCCTCAAAACAACGCGATAGAGCATTGCACACCAGAACAAGTAGACATAAGAACAGTTTTTCCCTGAAAGTCATCACTCTGCTAAACAAATGATTCCCTCAACACTGTTCAAATATTACAAAGTCTGCACTACTATTACTGTTAATCTTGTCATCACTCCTTACCACCCATCCCCTCCCACTTGTGACTGTATGACTGTAACTTTGTCGCTTATATACTTATGATTTATATTGACTGTTTCCTAGTATGATTGATTGCTTATTGTATCCGATGACTATCATTAAGTACCTTATGATTCTCGACTCTTGAAGAATGTATCTTTTCCTTTATGTATACTGAGAACATTTGCACCAAGACAAATTCCTTGCGTGTCCAATCACACTTGGCCAATAAAGTATTCTATTCTATTCTATTCTATTCTATTCTATTCTATTCTATTCTGTTCTGTTCTGTTCTGTTCTGTTCTGTTCTGTTCTGTTCTGTTCTATTCTATTCTATTCTATTCTATTCTATTCTATTCTATTCTATTCTATTCTGCTCTATACTATTCAGTTCTGGCGTACCGGTAGTGTCGAAGATCAATGGAGACCGAACCATTTCTCTCTGACGAGCTGCTATTGGGCCTACCCGCCCACCTGGCTGGGCTCCCATAAAGACTGACCTTTATTCGCCGCTTTTGAAGTGCAGCAGATTGCTGCGCATCAGCTGTTGAAGCTATAGAGAGAGTTCAGGATTGCAGGAGGTGAGTAGGAAAGCCTCTGCACTTGTGCAAAGTGTGTGTGCAAGCACAAAGCGCGCCTACCAAACTGGTGGTAAACTAGTTTGAAACCCACCACTGACCTGGATGACTGAGAATCTCCATAGACAATCATCATATGTACTATCCCTATGCAAGAGAGACAGAAGCAACCCCTTAGAGCAGTGTTTTTCAATGTCAAGAACGTTTAAGATGTATGGATTTCAACTGGCCGGGGAACTCCAAACAAAACCCAGTCTTGACAGCTTTATGAAAGTTTAAAAAAATGCAGGGCCTATCTTCTGTCAATGGGAATGCAGCAGCTGAGAAGGACTGACTCCAGGGACCCAGCAGATGAGATTCTATGAGATCTCAAAGGATAGTGGGAGATAGCGACTTCATGGACCATCAAGTGGCCATCAGCATTTTAAACTACATCTGGAAACAAACTTTAAGTCAGGGCAGCTCTCAAAGCAGAATGTTGAATGCAGAAGCTGCCTCATGCTCATAATAATTTTAACTACATTATTGCATGCTACATTTTGTCCTAGTTGGAATTTTTGGATGGTTTTCAAGGGCAATTCCATGTTAGGTATATTTCAGTGATCTAAATGACAGATGGACAAGGCATGGGTGAGTGTGAATAATATTCCTGATTCAGAAAAAAACTGTAAGTGCTTCATAAAAATTGATTAATGCAAAAGGTTCTCTAAATTCTAGCTGCCACCTGCTTTTCAAGAAGGATTCCCAGATTCTTTTTTAGTTAAAATATTCAGAAAAACAATGGATATTAAAACCCATGTAATCTTGAGGAAATCTTGAGGAGTGTTTTGTTATCAAGAGGTCAAGGGATCTACATTAGGAAATTTTTTTGTAATTTTGATTGTGATATATTGTTGATGAGTAATTTTACAATTACTGCTGGTGAAAATTAAACCTCTTTACATTTCTATTCTGTTTCCTTCCTTCCTTTCCTCTCTCCCTCCTTCCTTCTCTCCATCCTTTTTTAAAAAGTTGATTGTTCTTCTTTGAACAGGATTTTTGATTTTCATATCAAAATCTTTCACATAACTTTTTATGCTAGGATTATAGATTTCTGCTCATTGGAGGCATGGGGATAAAATAATGTTTTAGGGAAGTTTATTTTAAAAAATACTTTCTGTAACCCCTTGCCATCATAAGATTGGAAATATGTCCACTTAGAGAAATATACTTTCCCCAAACAACTGATAGGATTTTGTTCAAACTTTTGAGAGAACAAATATTTGCCTCTGGGCAGCATGGGCCTGACTATCTTATTCCCCCAAAGAGAATGTTTAATGTGGCTAGACTTGTGCGAAAACCTCAATGTAAGTGGCTTTGCAAGGTTAATTGTGGCAGGACCTACAAAAGCTTGGTGGAATTTAATGGAAATGTTTTCCCAATAGTTCTACCCACAGGAGATGTTTGTTATAGTAGGTTCATAGCTCATTATCATTTTGTTTTTACATCATTTGTCCTGGGTGAATAAAAACCCAGAACAGCTTTATTACAACAAATAAAAAATTATAGTAAAAAACATGTTAGGATCTGAACTTCTTTTATACACTGCTTCAATTTGTTCTAACTTTATTAAACAATAAAATAATCTCTAATAAAGGCTGACTTTGTGCTAACAAAACCTGCGGTTCATCAAGTTTGTTTAGTTTAGTTTACTTTATTGTCATTGCACCTCGTACAATGAAATAAAACACCATCTTCAGTGCACAATATGACCATGACCATGAAAATAAACACAAACACACATCCTTCACCCTTCACACATTGAACCGGAAACCCCTAACACCACACCAACACTGCACTATACAGCAGAATTCAAAAGGGCTACTGCCCTGGGATAGAAGCTGTTTTTCAGCCTATTTGACCTTATTTTTATTTTTCTGTATCATCTGCCATTAAAGATGGTTTAATGGTGGACAGGACCACATGGCTTGGAGCTCCAAAGTGAAAAGGATGATCACATGCTTCAAGATGTTGGGTGAAAGAAAAGAAGGGAAAAAAAGGAAAGAGTCCCTTGGTTTTGTGCGCTCTGTTGGGATTTGAATTTGAGCTTGTATTCTGATTAGTTGTCAGACTCCCATGGGGCCATGCAGGGGCAACTCTGTAGGCTGACCTGAGTCCCAGGCTTGGTTGAGCCTTGCTAGATGATGATGATGTAATGAAAGGGCTTTGGGCAATTCCTGCTATACCTCTATCTGGAGTAGATCTTTGTTATGTAAAATAGACTGGCCCAGGCCGGAGTCATGGTCCATTAACAAAGGTGGGGGGCTGAGTTTCTGCATCTGAGTGTCTACTTCTCTTTTTAGGGGAAATATTCTGCTTTTTTAGTATATCCTAAAATATTTCATTTTCCGAGGAGAGGGGTGGGTGCTAACTTCTTACACTAGAAAATACAATGAGGCAGATATTTTATTCTGCAAACATTTTACAGTCTTTTATTATAGGATCAAGATTGGGGCTGTTTTACCAAAGGGATTAAACCCTCCCAGTGCAAACTACCAAAGACTTAAGGCTAGGTCCCACTGGCTGACGGACGCAAAACGTATGCATAAAGGACACAGTGGATGAGCAAAATTTTGGGGGTGGCTCCATCCGTTGTCATCTGCTTCAAAAAGTGGTGAAAATTTGCATAAACAGAATGGAAAAGAACGGAAAAGAACGGACGTGGGTAGTATGTAGTGGGGATGTTAAACGGATGTTCATAGGAAGCCTAGCGGATGGAAGCGGATGACACCTCTGAAGGGGTTCTGGGGGATAATTTTGAAGCAGATGCATAGCGGATGAAGCGGATGCATCATGTACGCCTAAAGGAAAGAAAGGGGATGCCGCGCAGATGTATATCGGATGCAAACGCATCCTTTCTATTTCTATGCTACTAACGATGTATAGACGTTCCATGTACCCTTTCTTTCCTCCCTCTTTCCGTTTTCAGCTGCAGCGGATGTGAGTTGCGAGGATGCCCAGAGGATGCAGAGAGGATATAGCGGACGTTTAACGGATGATAAACGGACATAGAACGTTTGTTGCTAGTATGTCACGGATTTACATCGTACACGGTAGAAAGTTCATCTGTTCACAAAGTTTTGTGCAGCTCAAAACTTCTTGTGTAGATGAAATCACAGTGGATGGATCCTCGGCGGATAGAGCGTATGAAACACGTATGCAATGAGTACACAACGGATGCATAGCGTTTTCCAACAGATGGCAAGCTTTTTTAAACATCCTCTTTGCATCCGTTAGTGCAGTGGGACAGGGGCTTTACTTTCAGATGATGGATAATTTAGCAGTAATAGATCCTTGGAGGCAAATAAATGATTCTGCAAGATACTATATCTTATTTTCAGAAAAACACAAAAACTTTTCAAGGATTGATAAGATATGGACTTCTAAAAACCTTGCAAATAAAATTCTAAAAGTTGATATTCTACCAAAATCTTTTTCTGACCATAATTCAATGCTTTTGATATTTAGAAAAAAGAGATTGTGCTGTAGATGAAGATTAAATTAATCTATTTTGTTAAAAGTGATAATTGTATTCATATTTTAATTGCATATTAAAAATTAACCAACACAAAACTTTCACACCAAACTTTCCACTCAGAAAGACAAAACTTTCACACCAAACTTTCCACTCGGAAAGAATGAATGTTAGTTTTACTTTCTTCTGTAAGTACTTGAAAAAAAAAATCTAAACCATTTTAATCTTATTTATGAAGACTCTTGTGTGCTAAGTTTTTTTAAAAAGCATAAACAAACTCCCACAAAGATGAAAATAATTATTTTCATTTTTTCTTAAAATAAGGATAATTCTTTACCTTTCCCATAATGTAGAAGTTAGTTTATAGTTTCATTTTAAAATGATATAGCATAATACCAAAGTACAGGAAAACATTAATTCAAGATACCAGATAGAAAATGGGAAAGAAAAATAGACTACTTAATATAATAAGTCATATAAAGCTACTTATTTTGTGTTGCTTACCATAAATATTAAATTGATATAGATTACTTTCTATCTATTCTCAATGTGGTCCTACCTCAACAACTACAAGATAATGATGACAATGATGAAAAAGTCACATTTTAGTGTCATACCCATTAGTGACGTAAAGCATTTTCGACAAATATTGTTGAACAGATATAACACTAACAGTGAAATCTGAATTCTGAACTCACTCATTTTCTGGGTTTATGCAATATACAGAATCTTTAAGCAACCAAACACCCCCTCCAAACCAGATATAATTGAGCAAGATAAGAGCAAGCAGACAAAAACATGCACCAATTAATTAATTAATTAATTACATTTGTTTGCTGTCCATCCCATATCCTTTACATCATCATGGCTTTTCTTCTGCAAAAAATTTACCCAGGGTTCAAATGAATCAAGCTTGGCTTCGATTGTTGTCCTAATTCAGCCGCTCCTATTGTTAACTGCCCCAGTAAACATGTTTCATGAGATCAGAAGAAGCAGAACTATCAGTAGCGAGCAAAAATAAAGTGGTGGCAACTACTTCTCCTCGGGAAAGTGGCAGCTTCTTCTCCGTATAGAGAAGCACAGGAGCTGTGAGCTTTCATGGGAAAAGTAAGTCTCAAGTAAGCCATAATTGGTCCCTCTCCTTCACATTCATAACAATTGGCCCCAGGCCTGATTCATTTCTGCTTGCTTCCAAAACAGATACAACTTCTCTTCTGAGCAACCTATGCAGGAATCAAACTGCAGAGTCCAAAACAATATCCAGAAAGAAACATATGAAATGCATTTTGGAATATAAATGCAGTAGGACTTTTGGCATTTTGGCTTTTCATCATGTGAATTATGCATGATCTAGTTCTAGACCTAGCAGCAAAGGGATCAAACTCTAGAGCAGATCCCTCCTTGTTTAGCCTGGCATAATCCTTGCAAATCCAATAAAACTTTCTTCCCCTAAATGCAGGCCACTGAGAATGACAAAATAAAATGTTCAAAATGTGCTAAGAAAATGATCGTACTCTTGAATCGGGAATAGCAATTGTTCTATGCCTGAGAATCAAATTTTTACTTATGAACTCCCCCCCCCCCCCAGCAAGCTGGGGTTTACAGGGAAATGACAATTTTGTGACAATGTCACTAGAAAGGGCGCATCCAGAATTTGGGGGGAGGGGTTCAGTGGTGGGATTCAATTTTTTTTACTACCGGTTCTGTGAGCGTGGCTTGGTGGGTGTGGCAGGGGAAGGATACTGTAAAATCTCCAGTCAGAGGTGGTATTTGCTATTTCTCTGAAGTACTCACAATTTCTGCTACCGGTTCTTCAGAACCTGCTGAATACCACCTTTGGTGGGGTTCCCATTCTGAATGAGGTAAAAACATGTATTTTATTAGATTATAACTGGGAAAAAAAAATCACACCATTGCTAGGGTGCAGTTGGCGACCAAAGTTCTGTGGTATTCAGAGATTCTTTGACTTCTATGAAAAGTGAGTTCTTTAAAGATGACGTTTGCAGACCCACCTCAAAAACAAAAAGGCAAAACGATAGTCTACAGCTGGTTTTGTAAAATCCTCTGAACTAAGCCCTGCTCTAAAAAGGATGCTATGAAGGAAGTAATATTTGGTACAGTTTTAATTCAGTGACAGCTGCTATTTTATAGAATTAGATTGCCCCGATCCAGTCATACAAGCTGTAGAATAGTGTTAAATAGATGGGATCTCTTCCCATGTCATTCTCTCCTTGAAGATAGCATTGAGGAAGGTGGGGTTGGAAGAATGGAGAGATGTTCCACCATCAAGACAAGGTCGGTATTGACTTGAGGAGCACTGTCTCTGACAAAGCTGCATTTCTCTCCATGGCCAAACAAGCTATATAGGACAATGGCACAGTGCATTGGATAATAGCCTCTTTACTTGGATAAATGATGCAGAAAATACATTGCATAGTTTAAACTTTTAAATCCATTTAATCCCCGCCTCACCTTATTTTTATTCTTCTAAGGAAAGTCATCAAAAGGAGGGGAAGGAGCTGTTTGCAGTATTATCTGTCCAGAATATATGTATATTCTTTTTACCTCCTGTGGCATATCTGCAGCCTTGCTTGTTATCTGGCTCAAGCTTCCCATTAACTGAATCCCTGGTGGAAAGCCGTTTCCCTACATCATATTGTAATGCTCTTGTTAATGATAAATTGATGAAGAGCTGCTTTTTTAGATTAGGTGAGTGGTCCTTTGATAATGGGGTTGGAATCAGGCCAGGGGTTTTAAACTACTTTGCCTGGAGGGTGAGAATCAGCTAAAATATTCCTTTCTCGTGTTCTGTTAGCGAAACAGTCCAAGAATTTCATCTTTTTAATTTTAACCTAGCTGTTTCAGGCTTGGTTTACAGTTACTGTCGATATTTTTAGAGGCTGTCTTTATCCTGTCCTGGAACTCTAACAAATTATGAACAGAAAGTGTTTCTCATTTAATTAGCATGCTCAGCACCATCAAAATGAAATGGCTCTCATTCTTCTCCTTACATCTATGGGAATAATCTTGTAAAAAAAAAAAAAAGATTGGTCAAATCTCCATGCTGGGAAAAACTGAGAGAGTTCTGATGCTTTCCATTGGTTCTCTAGACCAGTGGTGGCTAACCTTTTTGGGCTCCTGTGCCAAAAATCGTGCACGCTCGCTCACATGCCAGCACCCAGAAGGCAATGTGCGTGGGCCCCACCTATACCCCCATGCATGCGTACGCAATCCCCCCATGTACCCTGCATGTCTCTGTGCATGCGTGTGCATCTACCTGACAATCAGCTAGTGGGCGCAGGGCATGTGTGCATGCACAGTGTGGCTCTTCTGGGCAACCTCTTGCATACTGGCAGAAGTGGCTCTGCGTGCCACTTCCGGCACACATGCCACAGATTCACCATCACGGCTCTAGACTATAAAAATATAACATTTCTGAACTCACTTCCCCACTCTTCACTTTCAAAATATTCCAGAATTATCCAACAATTGTGGTATCAAATGAATAGTATTGAGTTACACTCATGCTTCAGTTACATCTGCCTGATGCTTGATTTTATTATTGAATAGTGGGGGAATGGTCGGAATATATCATGTCTGAATGCACCTGTAAGAGGGCATGCTTGATTGTGTTTTGTATTTCTAAAATTTATGTATAGAAAGCTCCTACAACAAGGTAGTCCCTGAGGGGATTTTCTCTGGGGGAAAGTTTCAGTCTGAAATCTAGATTTTCTATGAAGCTCCTTAGAATCAATTTTCCCTAGACATCTTTTCTGCAAAGTCATGCTTTGGAGGACTCCTAACTCCCTGGAGTAATTTTTAAAATGCGTTTATTGGAGCCTAAAAATTTCTTTTGGCTGCCTGAAAGGGGTCAACTAAAAGTTCTTCCATTGTGGAAGAATCTTACCTGCAGATCCAAGTCAAGATTTTTTTTCTCTATTGTAAAACAGAAAGACAGAGATAATAAAGTTTACTCTTTCCCTGAAGGGTTTAAATTCTAAACTTATCAACAGGGAAGCATGTTGGAGTGGATAGAAAAACTCAAGAACAATAAGAAATAGATAAACGTTCTTAGGAGAGAAGAGTATGGACTTGCTTTTATTAGAAAACTTGGTGAGACCAAATAGTGCTTCTGCTTTTGTAGAAAACATTTAACTTTCACAACTATAACAAGATCTAAAAGTGTGGATAAAAATGGACATTTTAAAACCACATTGTTTACCCAGGACAAGATTGGTTTCACTCCTGACAAGAACTGGTCTATAACATAATGACATTGTGCAATGTTCTTATTTTGCTTCCTTAGCACTGAAAGACAAATTGAATATGAAAAGCTATACATTAGGCGAAAATAAGGCAACTTTGCTAAGAAAAACAGCTCTCGGAAACCAAAACCCAGGAAGATTTATTTTTTTTATTGAATATCTTGTCTTATAAATGTTAACTGTCATTACAAGGAAGAGAGTTCAAATATATAAATATTAGGTTTAGGCCTTTCAAAAAGCTGGAATGAAAGGCCTAAGTGACATGTTCATCACGCTGATATTTGTTTCAACCCAGTGGAAAAAAAACTGGCTAACTCCAAGCGCTTGTTAGAGGTACCCTCCTTTCAAGTTATATGGAGGGAGATGTCAACTGTTTCCCATAAGTATATTTCTGCATTTGAATATATAAATGATAGTGTTATTTTACCCTGTGTAAGTTTCTCACTGACAGGTATGCTCAGATAACATCGTTCAAGAAAGCTGAAATGTTGATATAAATATCTGAAGAAAAATACTAATCACAGAATACATTGAACAAGACTTACTGATCTCATATACCTGTAAAAAGATTTTCAAACAGACTTTGTCAGCTCAGCCTTGGCATTCCTTGTCAAACAAAAGCATGCCTAAAGACACATTTCAAAAGCAGACAATGCAGTGCTTGCTAACCTGCAGAAAATCGAAAAGGATCATGGAGCTGGAGAACAAACAGAATGGATAAGCAACCAGAAATGGAACACAGTTCTGAAGCTCCCTGTTTCAGGGAGCCAACAATGTTTATAGAAGCCTCCATCAATAATTGAATATGAGTAAGTAAAATTCCAGTATACTTTTGCAGGTATTGTCTTAAGATTTGTAATAGAGAAATGAAATTATTGATTCAGTATCAGCAAGGTAGGGAGAGAGAGAGAGAGAGAGAGAAAATCCCCCTATGAAAGGTTTGGTAAGGAATGTTAATATTACTATTATTATGATGGTTGGTTGCACAGCCAGCCAGATGTTCTGATAGGAT
This sequence comes from Laticauda colubrina, assembly GCA_015471245.1. Classification (NCBI taxonomy): domain Eukaryota; kingdom Metazoa; phylum Chordata; class Lepidosauria; order Squamata; family Elapidae; genus Laticauda; species Laticauda colubrina. Next base: position 16,474,202 of record BLBF01000020.1, on the reverse strand, counting down.
CTGGCATTTTTATTTGCCCGCCAAGTTCTTCCTAAGGACTTAGGTTAGGCAGATGTTATTGTTTGATGGTAATAAAGCTATTATAAGTTGTTGCAGGTGAAACTGCCTTTTGCAATGGACTGGTGGTGATTTTGTCAGTCCTGATGGCATTCAAGTGGTGTTCCAGATGTTCTGGGATTATACCCAAGGTACCTATTGCTACTGGTGCTATTTTTGCTTTCTTTTGCCACTGTTGTTCTACTTCTATTTGCGGGCCTTTGCATTTTGTAATTTGCTTCAATACTTTATCTTTTTTATTATCTCCAGGTACTGCCATGTCCAGTATCCAGACAGTTTTTGTCTTTCCTATCAATAATTGTGTCTGTTACAATTGTTAAAGTAACCCACTTAATATTAATTTATTCATGACTAAAAGAAAGAGACTAAAAGTGGGATGTGGTGGCTCAGTGGCTAAGACCAGTGGTGGGTTTCAAATTTTTTTTACTTCCTGTTCTGTGGGCATGGCTTGGTTGGCGTGGTAGGGGAAGGATACTGGCAAATCTCCAATCAGAGGTGGTATTTGCTGGTTCTCCGAAGTACTCAAAATTTCCACTATTGGTTCTCTAGAACTGGTCAGGACCTGCTAAATGCCACCTCTGGCTAAGACTCTGAGCTTGTCGATCAGAAAGGTTGGCAGTTCAGCGGTTTGAATTCTTAGCACCACGTAATGTAGTGAGCTCCTGTTACTTGTCTCAGCTTCTGCCAACCTAGCAGTTCAAAAGCAGGTAAAAATGCAAGTAGGACCACTTTGGTGGGAAGGTAACAGCATTCCATGCACCTTCAGTGTTTAGTCATGCCACAGGACCACGGAGACGTTTTTGGACAGTGCTGGCTCTTCAGCTTTGTAACGGAGATGAGCACCACCCCCTAGAGAGTTTTTAATTTCTCAAATTCAGATGCATTGGAAATGAAATAGAGTCCCTAGGTATCTGTCTATTCTTCACATTTCCTGTTTAAGGTTGACTTTTTTTCAGTCTCTGCTTTCATTTCCTTTTCTGCTGTCTTCTCTCCTTTGTGTTAACATCTAGATCCTAGGCTTCTTGGAGCAGCAATTCCCTCATTGTATTCCTGAAGTTAAGCCCATGTCACACTGAACCAACGGATGCAAAGAGGATGTAAAACAGACAAAAAACCTTGCCATCCATTCGAAAACGCGATGTACTCACTGCCTCCGTTTTGCTTCCTCTCTATCTGTCCAGCATCCGTTTATTGACATTTCATCCACTCCAAAAGTTTTGGGCTGCCCAAAACTTTTGCGTGGAAAATGTATCCAGTTCGTCCGTTCCGCATCCACCACGCATCCGCTACACATCCATTAAGCATCCGTTATGCATCCGCGATATCCGCTAGGCATCCACGATGCATCTGCGCAACTCCATCCGCCTGGACGCAGGGAGGAAGCGGAACGGATGCAGAACGGATGCCTAGCGGATGCAGAATGGAAACAAAGCGTTTAAAATGGAAAAAAAGTTCGCAGAGGGGACCTATCTCAGATATTAAGGATGTCTAGAGGATGCCTAGAGGATGCCTAGAGGATGCCTAGCAGAAAACCTATACTGCCTATAAAAAGGGGGAGCAACTCGCCTGCATCTCACTTTCAGAACAGCAGCCCAGTGGTGCAGACCTCTGCAGCCTTCATCTGGCTCTTCGTCTTCCACAGCATCCAGTCATGTCCACCGTGGATTGTAACAAAGTCCTTTCGGCAGCCACCATCGTTCTGCAACAGTGTGAAGCCATCTGCAGGCTCTGTGAACTCTACTCCGAGAAGAAAAGGAGCCACCCAAAAAGAGTCTGGATCCGAAGATGGTTCGCCAGAAGAGCAGAGGACGGACTGTACAACAAGCTGATGGTGGAGTTCAGGAACGAAGACACTTGGGCGTTCCAGAACTTCCTGAGGATACCTCCAGCCATGTTTGATGAAGTTGTGCAGCGCCTGACACCCAGGTTGACCAAGGCAAACACCACCTTCCGGGCCAGCCTGGAACCTGGGCTCAAGGTGGCACTCACTCTGCACCACCTGACCTCAGGGACCTCCTACAGGAGCATGCAGTACGGCTGGAGGGTGCCATCCAACACCATCAGCATTGTGGTCAGAGAAGTGGTGCAGGCCATCATCGAAGAATACAAGGAGGAGCTCCTCCAGTACCCCTCCACTGAAGAAGGATGGAAGAAAGTTGCAGAGCAGTGGTATCAGAAGTGGAACTTACCACACACCGTTGGAGCCATCGATGGCAAACACGTGGCCTGCAAATCTCCAGCCAAGTCGGGGTCCACTTATTTCAACTCCAAGGGCTTCTTCAGCATCATCCTCTTCGCCATGGTCGATGCTGACTACAAGTTCATGTACATCGATGCTTCAGGCAACGGCTCATCTTCAGATGCCCAGGTATACAACGCCAGTCACCTCAAGGAGGAGCTGGAAGGCAACCTCATCGTGGGCTTCCCAGATCCAGAACCCCTGCCCAACGACACACAAGATGTGCCCTACTTCATCGTGGGGGATGACGCCTTCTCCCTCACAACCTACCTCGTGAAGCCCTACACCTCCAGACTCCTCACCCGTGAAGAGAGGATCTTCAACTGCAGGCTGTCCAGGGCAAGGCGGGTGGTGGAGAATGCCTTTGGCATCCTGGCCAACAGGTTCCAGGTACTTCTCACCACCATGCAGCATTGCCCAGAGACCGTGAGGAACATCATGGAAGCTTGCTGCATCCTGCACAATCTCATGTGCACCCGCTACCCAGTCTTGCAGAACAGGCACGTGGACCTCCAGCAAGGCAATGGGGACATGGAGCCTGGGGAATGGAGGCAAGGGTGAAACCTGATCGACACTGAGGATGTGCAAGGCCCCAACAGAGCCTCACATGAAGCAAAGAAGCAGCGCAACCTCCTGAGACACTGGTGCAATTCCCCAGCTGGAGCAGTGGAGTGGCAAGACAGGATGGTAGATGCTTAATGGATGCTTCCTTCAGCCTGTCTCATCACACGGATGAGATTGGGCCATGTATGTTTGGTTGGCCTACAATGAACAGGGCGTTTAATAAAGAGTTGTGTTTATGTTGACATGTGTGGATAATTATTACATTATTATTGATAATAAAGGGCCGTAGGTGTGGCCCCTTGGAGGGTGGACCATACAGTCCCACTATGCTTGCACTGGAGGTTTATCTATCCCACAACTATTACCCATCCCACAGGTATCCCTGCCCATCCCACAGCTATCTCAACCCATCCCACAGCTATCTTAACCCATCCCACAAGCATGCAAAGGCTTAAACCATTTCTAAAAGTTTCCAGCAAGACTTTATGAAAAAAAAGAAATGAAGCAAGTGTGTGAATCAAAACTTGACTTTATTAACGACAAGCTATAAGACAAAAATGAGTCTCTGGCACTCCTCTGGGTCGCTCAGTCTCAGGGGTGAAGGGTCCAGGTGCTGTGGAGGTGGCTGGTGCTGGAGTGCTTGTCATCAGCTCCTCCAGAAGCAGAAGCAGCAGAAGCGCCAGCCCCAGAAGAGCGAGCCCGTGCTGCAGAAGCCCCAGCAGAACCAGAGTGAGGGCCAGGGGGCGGGATGGTAGCCCTGTCCCTCTTGCCAGGGCTGGCAGCAGATGGCTGAGGCTTGCTGTGCTTCCGCATGGTTGTGGGGTTGCTGGCTGGCAGGGAGGCTGGCAGGCACCAAGGCTGGCAGGAAGGCTGGCAGGGAGGCTGGCACCAAGGCTGGCAGGAAGACTGGCAGGCAGGCAGGCAGGCAGGCACCAAGGCTTGCAGGAAGGCTGGCACCAAGGCAGGCAGAGGGCAGGCACCAAGGCTGGCAGGCAGCCATGAATCAAGGCTGGCAGGAAGGAAGGCAGCAAGGCTGGCAGGCAGACCGGTTGGCAGCAAGGCTTGCAGGGAGGCTGGCAGCAAGGCTGGCAGGGAGGCTGGCAGCAAGGCTGGTAGCAAGGCTGGCAGGCAGACATGCAGGCAGGGCAGGCAAGGCAGTCGATGTGTCTGGCAGCAGGTCTTTCCTCTGAATGGCGACCTGCTTCCGAGCTGCTTCCGTTATATCCGCGGGGCTGACGCAATGCATTCTCCCCGTATGCGCAATTAATGCCAGGCATCCATTAGGCTTCCGCTGTGCATCCGCTAGGCTTCCGCTGTGCATCCGCTTCATCCGTTCAGCGTCCGCTCTGCATCTGCTGTATCCGTTCCGCCTCCGCTTCGCTGAGGCCCCCCGGAAGCCCTACGGTTGCGCCATCCACTCCCATCTGCTTCCATCCACTGGGCTTCCGTTCCGCATCCGCTTTGCATCCGCCCTGCATCCTCCCCGCGTCCGTGTTATCCGCTCCGGTTATGCAAATTTTTGCCCCTTCTGAGAGCGGATAACAACGGATGGAACATTTTGCTCGTCCTCTGTGTCCTTTTTGCATCCGTTGGCCAGTGTGACATGGGCTTTCGCTACAGAAATGCCTTTTCTTTGCATCCTTAATCTATTACGTCAAAGCAGTAGATCTTAACCAAAGCATAAGCAATTGTGTGACAGTAGATTAGAAAAAATGTTTCCTCAAGATTAGTGCATTCAATTTTACTGTGGATTCACATCCATGATCAGATCTCAAAATTAATATTTAATGTTTTTCCCCCATCTGGAGATGCTAAAAACTATTGCAGCATTTCCGAGTTTAGTACCAGGTTAGCATTCTTCAGAACAATTGACACCACAACTCCATTCAATAAACTGTTTTCCTCACTCATTAGCAGCTCTTGATTCCAGAGCTAAAATAAACCAGTCTCTCATGATTCGAAAGTTCTAGATTCATTTAGCACTTCCAAAAAGGTCGATAAACAATTACACATGTTGAGACAAATTGAGGTTATTTATTTGTTTTGCTAAATTCATCCTAAAACAATTAATTAATCATGCATTTTATGAATCACTAAAGTGCCCAGCTCTTGGCTATGTCCAAAAAAAAAACATATTCCTGTTCCTACAACAGAAAGTGATACTTATTAAAGGAACACCATATGCATCAGTGGATGATGTACAGTTCAGTCTTCTCTCAGCACCCTTACTCCCATTCTGAGGTGGTGTTCAGCCAGTTCTGACAGGTTCTGGAGAACCAGTAGTGGAAATTTTGAGTAGTTCGGAGAACTGGAAAATACCACCTCTGGTTGGCCCTGCTCCCATCTATTCGCTGCCTCCTGAGTCCCAGCTGATCAGAGTCCCAGCTGATTGGCTGGGTCTTCTTTTGTTGCCCTGCACAGGAGAACGGAGCTGGAAAGCAGGTTAGTGGGGTGGGGAGGGAATGGGGATTTGACAGTATCCTTCCCCTGGAGTGGGGTGGGAATGGAGATTTTGCAGTATCCTTCCCCTGCCATGCCCACCAAGCCACACCACACCCATCAAGCTATGCCGACGGAACCAGTAGTAAAAAAAATTGAATACCACCACTCATTCCCATCAGATAGTTCTTGGGAAGTGTCCATACTTTCATGGATTAAGAAACCACAGCAATCAAGCTATTATTCAGCTGCAATCTTCTCCCATAAGCCTTTCCCATTTTTCTAGTAGTGAATGCCTGAATCTAACATTGCTTTTCCTCTCGTGATTAAGATGAAAGCAAGCAAAAGAAAAGAGGCAGCAGATTTCACCTGTAGATGTTGCTGAATATCTAGCTGTATCATTACAGCTGCAGTACCTTTTCAATTTGTTTTTCAGAGATTTGTCCCTAAAGGACCTCTCTGGAAAGAAAGAAAGGAGTGGGGGGGCGGGGTGGGAGGGGGAAGAGGGAATGAAGAAAAAGAGACAAAAGAATAAAGCAAAAAGACAAACTGTAAGAAACATGAAGTAAATAATAGAAAAGCTTTCTGCACTTGGGCTTGAATTACTGTGTCCTCCACACCAAAATATACAACAAGTCTTTGGACTTGAGCAGTTGTAAGCCAAGTTGGGGCTTTTGAAGAACTTTCTGCTGCAATCTTTAAATCCATCCAGCTCCTCCTTGCTCAGCACAACTTTGTGGATGAAATTAAGTTGATGGAAGATATTGGGGTGTCACATAGTATTAGTTTTTTAATCAAGCACACACACATTGAATTATACATTTTGATCTTCAAACACATTTCTAGGCAGAGAAAGTTAGTCTCCCCTCATTATAAAAGATGAATTTAAACCAGAGGTGGTATTCAGCAGGTTCTGACCAGTTCTGGAGAACCGGTAGTAGTTTGGAGAACCAGCAAATACCACCTCTGACTGGCCCCACCCCCATCTATTCTCTGCCTCCCAAGTCCCAGCTGATTGGCTGGGTCTTCTTTTGTTGCCCTGCACAGGAGAACGGAACTGAAAAGCAGGTTAGTGGGGTGGGAAGGGAATGGGATTTTACAGTATCCTTCCCCTGCCACACCCACCAAGCCATGCCCACAGAACCAATAAAAATGTTTGAATCCCACCACTGATTTAAACCATATTGTGTCTGTGAAACTTGCAGCATGTTTTGATGGGAAAATATATGGTACAGAGGTGAAGACCTTACTGAAGGAAAAGGAAGTTTTCTGGAAGTAATGACAATTTAAACCTTGAGCTGAATGAGGAAAATTTGAGGATTTCACAATCATTTTGGGTTTCTCTTGCTATTTTGTTTGAAAGCAGAGCGAGATAGACTATATCCAACCAGATAAATCTAATTTGCTTTCCAAAGACTTCTTCCCTGGAGAAGTTTGATAGGAATAAGAAAAGGGGGAGAGAGGAAGAAAGAAGAAGAAAAGAAATTGAAAGTGTAAGGAACTGAAGATACAAAGAAATAAAGTGGTTTGACTATAAGTTTTGCTTGTTGTGTCCTCCAAAATGCAAACTCTTCACCAATATATAAAATTGCAGGACAAACTGAAACTCAACTATTACTCCATTTGGTTTCTCTGTATGTAGACATATGCTGCTTTTTGGTAACAAGGCCTGGAAGAAACATTTTATAACATTTGTATTGCATTTTTAAAGTACTGTATGCTTAAATCATTGATACAAATAATTGACACCCACTGAGATTTATTCATTTTTAAGAATACCATGCAACATTAGGAAAGGAAGTGTGGCAAAAAGGGAATTTAAAAGTCTGGAAAAAATGAAATTTTAAAAATTTAAGAGCTAATTTCTCTGTTAATACTGAGTTGATACAGCATCTTCCTATGTGAATTACTGTATTTTACTGCCATATGAATGAATTGAACCTTAGGTTATATTACTCTGGGCGAGATGACTGATGATCGATGGAGTTTCACAGGAGACAAGGAAAACAATGATCAATGAAAATGTCCTCAAAATGACGCCATGGAGCACTGCACACCAGAACAACTAGACACAAGGACAGTTTTTCCTGAACACCATCACTCTGCTAAACAAATAATTCCCTCAACACTGTCCAACTATTTATAAAGTCTGCACTACTATTACTATTAATCTTCTCATCACTCCTTATCACTCATCCCCTCCCACTTGTGACTGTATGACGGTAACTTTGTCGCATGTATCCTTAGGATTTATATTGTTTCCTAGTATGATTTGATTGCTTATTGTACCCTATGACTATCATTAAGTGTCATATCTTATGGTTCTTGATGAATGTATCTTTTCTTTTATGTACACTGAGAGCATTTTCACCAGGACAAATTCCTTGTGTGTCCAATCACACTTGGCCAATAAAGTCTTCTCTTCTCTTCTCTTCTCTTCTCTTCTCTTCTCTTCTCTTCTC
>BLBF01000020.1:16441086-16457537 GCA_015471245.1 Laticauda colubrina | reverse complement strand
TCCTTTCCTTTCCTTTCCTTTCCTTTCCTTTCCTTTCCTTTCCTTCCTTTCCCTTCCCTTCCCTTCCCTTCCCTTCCCTTCCCTTTCCTGTTTCATTATTTTGAGAAACATGCATTCATTGGATTACTCATTAATTTCTGAGTCGCTCCATCAGCTTTCTTCCTTGGACATCAGCTTTTTTGTGGCATCTCCTGCTTAGGGAAGCAGGTGGAATTTGCTTAATAGAGGATTGCCCTGTAACGTTGCTTCTGTAAACATGCCAGCATAATTCCAGGTTTAAATGGGAACAAGGGGCAACCTGGAATTGTTATTGCTCACTCTGTTGCAGCAGAATCAGTATGATTTCTGTTTGGCAGGAAGTTATAGTTTTGTATAAATGGAATATTCCTATATATCAAGGAAAAGTATAGATGAATTCCCACTTGTCTTCACAGAATGCAAGATAGAATAAATTGATCTTATCCCATATGATCCGCTCTATAACTGAGAAATACATAGTGTTAGAAATAGTGTCAGACCTCAAACATCAAGGTCATCCTTGCTCAGCCTCTATATTCAATAGTTTTGTTTTTGTTGTTTACCTTAAGACTTCTTTCCATCAAATGCAGCGCTTAACAAGATTATACTGCAGAAAGCAGTGATGGAGATAGCTGATAGCTTTGTAATCTCTTCAGAATTTGTCTGGTCCGCTACTGCAGGGTCTCATAGGAGACCAAGATTTAAAGAAAGTTTAATTCAATAACCAATGTTAACAACTGAACATTTTTTTTCTCTTGTAGTACTATTTCCCTACTTGTCCTGATCTAATACCACCAGGTGTGCTGAAGCCACATTTCCTAGAATTGTCAGCCAGTTGTTCATCCTGATAGCAAACATTCACAGAGTTTTAACCTTAATATCCAGAGGACTCTCAATTATGGGATGTTGCATGGAGCCATTTCTTTATCCAAGGATCAAGGTGCATATATTAGGTACTCAATGCTTGCTATGGTAGACTTTATTTCTCTAGAAGAACAGAAGAACAGAGTTGGTAGTCTTTAAGTCCAACCCAGGGTTGGGATTCAATTTTTTTAACAACTGGTTCTGTGGGCATGGCTAAATTGGTGGGTGTGGCTTGGTGATCATGTGACTGGCTGGGCATGGCCAACTCAATATCACTCATATTGAGGGATGCATCTCCTCGCCTGGCCTCTCATGACTGGGGATATTGCAACAGTCGTAAGTGTGAAAAATGGTCATAAGTCACTTTTTTCAGTGCCATTGTAACTTCAAATGGTCACTCCACACAAGCAAAGTACCAGCAAAGGGGAAAAAAAAGAAACTCCAGAGAAGTTCCAGAGACAAGTCTAGTCTGTAATAAGGTTTAATGGAGAGGCAGGTTCTGTAAGCAACACCAGAATGTTTCCTTCCTGCCTTCCTTACAGGATTAGACCAGTAATTTATTCTAACAACCGGTTCTCCGAACTGCTTAGAATGTTAAAAACTGGTTCTAGCGAATAGGTGCGAACTGGTAGAATCCCATCCCTGGTCCAACCTCCTGTTCAGGCAGGAAACCGTATACCATTTTAAACAAATAGTTGTCCAATCTCTTCTTAAAAACCACTCACAACTTCTGGAGGCAAGCTAGTCCTCTGATTAATTGTTCTAACTGTCAGGAAATTTTTCCTTAGTTCTAGTTGCTTTGGAGGATAGCTTGACTCCCTCTTCTTTGTGGTAGCCTCTTAGATATTGGAACACTTCTATCATATCATCTCTAGTCTTTCTTTTCATTAAACTAGACATACTCAATTACTGCAATCATTCTTTGTATGTTTTGGACCTGTACTTTTCAAATATGTCAAAGTTCTTCTGTATCTTGAGCCTCTCTTTTGGAGTATTGGCTGTTCCCGCCAGCTGGACTGTTTCTTAGAGATCCTCTTGGTACAGTGCATTAGCACAGATGCACACCTATACCACATCATGCAAGTAGTACCACACCACACAACCCCAGGCATAGACAAGGCTGTATCTGAAGGGCACCAGGTTGGGGATTGCTATGCTGGTCAAGCTGGGCGAACTAACTTTTCAGTAATTAGTGTAAATGCATATTTTCTATAAGCTGATATTGCTGAATGCTAAATGGATGCAATTCCATGAATTTTGATTGAATATATGCATCAGAAATCTTAGAATTGCCCATCTCCTTCTTTGGGATAGCTTGCTGGCACCCAACAATTGGATCTAAAATCTGCACCATTATAGAATATTCTTATTCTTTTTATTTTTCTCTACTTCTGTATTAAGGCCCCTGAACCATCATCTTGTTGGAAGAAATATCCTTCTGGGTTCAGTTCCAAGTGGGGAAAAAGACACTGGAAACATGGAGGCTGTTTGGAAAGATGGTTTAATGGTGGACAGGACCACATGGCTTGGAGCTCCAAAGTGAAAAGGATGATGTTGGGTGCTTCAAGATATTGGGTGAAGGAAAAGAAGGGAAAGGGAAAGAGCTGAGATGCTGAGAGACCCTTAGTTATATACCCTCTGTTGGGCCCCACCTTAGTGTTTCCTGTTCCTGTGTAACAGATGTATTCCATTGGTTGTCAGACTCCCAGGGGCGGGGGTCTTAACTAACTTTGTAGATTTTGTCTGGACCACATGGCTTCACCTGAGTGTTGGCTGATGCAATTTTCCTAGGCCATGTGGTGAGATGGGTAGTGGCCTTTGTTATGTAGAATACTCTGGCCCAGACCTCAATGGCCTGCCCATTAACAAAGGTGGGGGTGAGCTTCTGCTTCTGAGATGAGTTTCTGCTTCTGAGTTTCTACTTCTCTTTTTAGGGGAAATATTCTGCCTTTTTAGTATATCCTAAAATATTTCATTTTCCTAGGAGAGGGGTGGATTTTAACTTCCAACAATCTAAAGCAGTGGCAGGAAGAAATGTAACCCGCTGAGTCGCAGGTTATAAATAAAGCAAACTGATATTTTTGAGAGCTTTTGCTAATGGTCACTTCCTGATAATGTTACACAATTCCCTTGAGCAAGTGGACTTGCTGGCAAATCTCTGTGTACATACTGGAACCTCAGCTTTGGAAGGAAGAGCCTTCCTTTAGCTACATTAATTGCCATGTCAAATTAGCATGATGAAACAAATTCTAATTACCCTGAAAGATCACTTAGGGTATTAGCATTGCTTCTCAACATTCCCAACATTGCCTGTTCTTCTGCTGCCTATTTGCATACTAATCCAGGGGCAGCTAGGTAGATGACAGTATGAATTGCTGTCTAGTCTGTTTATGCATATTTGCAGCAGGAGGTGCTTGCAGTCAGTTGCTGCCAAACCCAGAGGGAAACAGAAAACGGAGGCCAGGATGTTTAAGCCAAATGAAGATGGACTCCTTACCCTGTGTGTGTGTGTGTGTGTGAATAGCAAAATATTGCTGCATTTTAAATATTCTAAAAACCTTCTCTCCAAAGATTGTCTAGTTCAGGGGTCCCCAATCATTTTATACCGGGCTGCAAAGAATGAATAATCGTGAATAAAATATATATAAAAATAGTTTTTTAGTAAAGAAATAGTAAAGAAGCCCTTTACTATATACTGGTAAGAGACAGAGACTAGTTGTGGAAGAACAATCTCTCTCTCTCTCTTTGTGTGTGTGTGTGTGTGCAGGGCTACCTTTTTGGTCCTGGTGTATATCAGAGTTATGGTTAGTGCTATTGTTGGCAGTATGTAGTCTATCTGGAGAATTGTATATTCCTCTGGATTTTTCTTTTTCTTCAAAAAAAATATACCAGCTTTCATGTACAGTGTCTTAAATTTGGATGGTAAATAAATAATATCATTCATCCTTCAACTATTTCAGCTTAGTATTTCAACTCTGAAAATGGCATGAAAGCTGGCTGGGTGATTTTGGGTCAATCGCTCCCTCCCAGCCTGACCCATCTAACAGGATTGTTATTTTGAAGAGGAAGGTCTGGTCACCATTTTTGAGTTATAACGTAATAAAGATGGGATTAAAAAAAAACCTAAAAAACATATCTCCCTCATAATTCCATTTGTTACTAGTATTTCTGTTCTGAAGGTGATTTTATTTGCTGTATGAACCTTAACATCTCCAGAACAGCTGCAGAATTTTATACAGCTGTGACTTTGCTTTACAGAGAAAAATGTCAAAAATTTTAGAAATTTATAACTGTGTAAAATTTTATATCTTTTATGTTGCTTTATATATACTTTTTTTTCCCATACGTGACCAGTCATTGACTGCATAGACTTATACGTTGCAGTAAGAGACCATGAACAGCAAAAGGAAATAATCTAAATGATAGAAGGCATAGATTACATAAGAAAGAAAGATCTGAAAATATTTTCTGCCTTATAACTGAACCAAAAATACTTCTTTCAAACAGGGTCCTTCTTTCTGGCTGCAGTGATATCAGTGCCAAGCCTTTTGCCCCCATTACTCTTGAAGGAATGGCTAAAACATCTGTCATATTCGATCAAGAATGATGATACGTACAGTTCTGAAGCTCATACTATGAAATTAACTGTCATATTCCCTATGAAATGCCAACTGATAGCTCAAATAGTTGTAGAAAGCTAAAACTGTCTATATGAAAACTTGATATAAATGATAGCCCAGGGACACCTTCTTATGCTGTTTCTTTTTAGTTGTATTCCTGCAATAAGCTACTCATGTTGCTATGACCCATATTGTCAAATCAATCAAAATACTTTGACTTATATATGTGTACATCCTGGCTGTAACTGAATATAATGTAGGGTATCATAGGATTAATCAGTAGGGCAGCTCAGTGCGATCAGTATATAAGTAGATATGCATTAGATGGGGAGTGATGGTCTGGAAGTTAAGACCCTGGGCTCATTGACCGGAAGATTAGTAGTGTGAGACCGAAGCACCATATGATTGGACAAACTCCTGTTTTGGCTATCTCCTGCCAACCTAGCAGTTCAAAATCACAAGGTACCACTTCAGTGGGAAGGGGATAGCATTCTGTATGCCTCAGCACATAGTGATGCTCAGCATATAGTGACAACATGACCATTGAGATGTCTTCAGAGAAACCTGGCTCCCTTGGATAAAAACCAGAGATGAGCAACATCTTTTAGAGCAAAGGTGGTATTTAGCAGGTTCTGACCAGTTCTGAAGAACCGGAAGTGGACATTTTGAGTAGTTCAGAGAACCAGCAAATACCTTCTCTGACTGGAACTTTTACAGTATCCTTCCCCTGCCATGCCCACCAAGCCATGCCCACAGAACCGGGAGTAAAATTTTTTGAATCTCACCACTGCCCTAGAGGCAGACAACATAAAATCATCGAATTGGAAGAGACTTTACAGGTCTTATAGTTTGACCTCAGCTCCTTGCTTTAGCATTCTGATGAAAGCAGCCATGTCTAGTAGTTAAGGTGCTGTCCTAGGAATTAGGAGATGGTGAGTTCTTGCCCTGCCTTAGGCATGAAAATCAGGCTGCTACTTTGCATTAGCCAACTGAAGTAAAATTGTTCCAAATGGACATTGAAATGACTCTTCAATCAAATGGCTCTCTTTGTGACCTTGGACTGGTCACTATTTCCTAGCCAAATCTCTCAGGGAAATTGTGAGGCTAGAGTGACACAAAATGAATAAACTGTGTATGCTATTCTTAGCGTGTTCAGATGAAAGAGAAATATTTAATGAATGCAAGGGAAGATAGTGGGAGAGACCACAACATCTTGCATTTATAATTGACCCCTTTAATAAGACAATGGAGATTTTTCAGCCAAATTCCTAGCTTCGGTCCATCTATGTTAGATTTTATAATAGGTCTGTTATAATTGGTGCCATGCTGCCACATAATGTAAAGTGCTATGTACATTTAAAACCTGCAAATAGTACTTGAATTCCATATTCACACTAATAAGACTTCATCTTCCTAGTTGTGAAAATGAGTTTTTGAATGACAGTCGAAGAGTATGCAATGATTTAACAGAGTTGGAAGGGACCTTGTAGGTTATCTAGTCCAACCCCCCTGCCCAAACTAAAGACCTAAGCAGGAGACCATTAAGAGACCCTATTAGATATGGTATTTTCAATCTGGGTTAGCCATTAGGGCGATGAAGCCTAGACTGAACCCCCAAGTAGTTATTGTTTTATTATTATTTTGTATAATAGGTTTCCAGTTATTCTGTGGTGGTTATCTGATACTTTAGAAGCATTGTAAATAAACTAAAATAGACTATATTTTAGTAGACTTAGAACTTTCAAAAATATTTGCATTATCTTGCAATAAAATATGGTCTTGTTTTATGAGACAAATTAAAATAATGCTCAACGAGTTTAGCAGCAGTTCTAAAACAACAGGAAAAGAATAAAGAATGCAAAGAAACATGAAGATAAATCAGATTCAGGAAGCACTATTTCTTTTTAGCTAATTCGAGAGAACGGAAGAGTGGGAGGTTTTAAAATGAACAAACTTCTGCTGAACTGGACAGGCTAAAATAATAAGCAAGTGTGGGAGCAATTTTATTTTTTTCTGAATTTTTCATTCCTTCCCATTAATTCCAAAGGAGAGAAATTAGCTACGCCAGAAGGAAAAATGTGACCTACTTGATTAAAAAAAAAAAGAAAGAAAATAAAAAAAGGATTTTTCCTTTTTCCACATGATGTTTGAGATTTGGGCTGCTAGAAGATGCCCCGGAAAGTTGTGGATTGATGATCTGATAATTCACTCAAAACCCACTTCTATTCTAATTTCACTGAGTGGGGGGCAGAATACCCGGTCTTCTTCTAGGATTCCACAGAGAAATGAATTACTGAAATAAAACTCAATTGTTGAAGCTTCTGCTTAGCTTTGTATCATATGGTCACACAATCTTTCATTTTTTGTTCTAAATTTAAATTTAATAACCCTTCTCTTTCATTTCTGTTGTTTCTTATTGTTTACAACACTTCAAAAAAATTAATTCCCTAGGTTGGCAATATTGCTTTCCCCTCATACCCTGCAGAAAAGGAAAACAAAAACAAAAAAGTCTTCTCCCAAATATCTCTGTTTTTTTTTTTAAAGATGAGAAATATTAACCCAAATGGCCTTTTTCATTAGTTTTACTCCTTAATCTTCCAGTCCTTAGAGTTTTGATTTACACAACTGGGATATAACAAAATGTTGTAGTGCTGCATGCAATCCCACTTATAACTGAGCATCCTGATTAGACAGTTGTGAGGTTTTGGTCCCCTGTTGATCCTACTTGGTGTCATTTTTGTCCTTCTGCAAGCCTTCTTCCTCAGCCTGAGAGAAGTCTATTTGGATAAATAATAGTATCTACAATCCCAGCATTAGAAATGGAAGGACTAAATATGGCCCTGATATAAGGCAAGAATTCGTCACAGGCTGATTTAGAAACGATTCTTCCTTCGCCTTTCAAAACCTGTATGCCATATTAACGTGGCTCAACTCTTTTAATGACAATAGCTATGCACCGTGAAAGACATTCTGCATTTATATTAGCAATGTAAAGTGTGACTCTGCTGCAGGGATATATGAATAAAACCCTACAGTTGAAGTCATCTGCGAAGAAAACAAATTAGTTTTTTTAGCACATAAGGAAAAACTTATATATACATTCGGGAAGCCTATATATTTTTCTGTCTATTTATCCATCCATCCATTCATCTAAAAGATGAAAAGACAAATACCCTTGTGAATAACTTCAGCGACATTATCTTGAAAACATGCTCATCTGTTGTCACCACATCCAGGAAAGTGGCATCTATTCTAGGCAAAAGCAAAGAAGAGAAAGGAGAAAACTATAATTAGTTTGTGAAATAGCACTTGATTCTGATACATTGCTTGTTCTCATCTATGAGGATATATTTATCTAACTTTGTTTTTCTTCGGTTTCTCCCTCTTACTGTGGTCTATGATCTGTCATTTTTAAAAGGCTCCCTTGTGACAATAAAAAGTAATGCAGAGGACAATAAACATTCTGTCGCTATTTTGTAAGGAGAAGGCAATGGTAAGGTTCTAGAAACAACTATACATGGATTTTCTCTCTTGTTTCTGAGAAAATTGTTCTTAAATCTGTACAATTAACAAATATAATTAAATGAGCTATGATAATGCAGTCTCAATTAGAAGACATGCATTGTGAGAGGGAGATTCTGCCTTACTTGTATCCCAAGTAGAAAAATTGGAGTATATTTATTAAAATCTATTATTCCCTTGAGGCCCTATAATGGCTTTAATCTAGAAGCTTCACACTTAAAGGCCATGTCGCACTGCCCAATGGATGCAAAAAAGACACAGCGGACGAGCAAAATGTTCCATCCGTTGTTATCCATTCTCAAAAGGGGTAAAAATTTGCATAACCGGAGTGGATAACACGGACGCGGGGAGGATGCAGGGCGGATGCAAAGCGGATGCGGAACGGAAGCCCAGTGGATGGAAGCGGATGGGAGCGGATTGCGCAACCGCAGGGCTTCCGGGGGACCTCAGCAAAGCGGACGCGGAACGGACACAGCGGATGCAGAACGGACGTGGAACGGATGAAGCGGATGCACAGTGGATGCACAGCGGATGAAGTGGATGCACAGCGGAAGCCTAGCGGATGCACAGCGGAAGCCTAATGGATGCCTGGCGTTAATTGCGCATGCGGGGAGGATGCATTGCATCAGCCCCGCAGATATAATGGAAGCAGCTCGGATGCAGGTCACCATTCAGAGGAAGGACCTGCTGCCGGACGGATTGGCTGCCTTGCCTGCCCTGCCTGCATGTCTGCCTGCCAGCCTTGCTGCCAGCCTCCCTGCCAGCCTTGCTGCCAGCCGGTCTGCCAGCCGGTCTGCCTGCCAGCCTTGCTGCCTGCCTTTCTGCCAGCCTTGGTTCATGTCTGCCTTCCAGCCTTGGTGCCTGCCTTGGTGCCTGCCTTGGTGCCAGCCTTGGTGCCTGCCAGCCTGCCTGCCAGCCTTCCTGCCAGCCTTCCTGCCAGCCTTGCTGTCTGCCTGCCTGCCAGCCTTGGTGCCTGCCTCCCTGCCAGCCTTCCTGCCAGTCTTGCTGTCTGCCTCCCTGCCAGCCTTGCTGCCAGCTTTGGTTCCTGCCAGCCTCCCTGCCAGCCAGCAACCCCACAACTATGCGGAAGCACAGCAAACCTCAGCCATCTTCTGCCAGCCCTGGCAAGAGAGCTGCCACCCCGCCCCCTGGCCCTCACTCAGGTTCTGCTGGGGCTTCTGCAGCACGGGCTCACTCTTCTGGGGCTGGGGCTTCTGCTGCTTCTGCTTCTGGAGGAGCTGATGACAAGCACTCCAGCACCAGCCACCTCCACAGCACCTGGACCCTCCACCCCTGAGACTGAGCGACCAAGAGGAGTGCCAGAGACTCATTTTTATTTTATACCTTGTTGTTAATAAAGTCTATTTATGATTCACACATTTGCTTCATTTTTTTTTTGAATAAAGTCTTGGTGGAAACTTTTAGAAGTGGTTTAAGCCTTTGCATGCTTGTGGGATGGCTTAAGATAGCTGTGGGATGGGCAGGGATACCTTTGGGATGGGTAATAGCTGTGGGATAGATAAACCTCCAGTGCAAGCATAGTGGGACTGTATGGTCCACCCTCCCAGGTGCCACATCTATGACCCTTTATTATCAATAACAATGTAATAATTATCCACACATGTCAACATAAACACAACTCTTTATTAAACGCCCTGTTCATTGTAGGCCAACCAAACATACATGGCCCAATCTCATCCGAGTGATGAGACAGGCTGGAGGAAGCATCCATTAAGCATCTACCATCCTGTCTTGCCATTCCACTGCTCCAGCTGGTGAGTTGCACCATTGTTTCAGGAGGTTGCGCTGCTTCTTTGCTTCATGTGAGGTTCTGTTGGGGTCTTGCACATCCTCAATGTCGATCAGGTTTCGCCCTTGCCTCCATTCCTCAGGCTCCATGTCCCCATTGCCTTGCTGGAGGTACACGAGCCTGTTCTGCAAGACTGGGTAGCGGGTGCGCATGAGATTGTGCAGGATGCAGCAAGCTTCCACGATGTTCCTCACGGTCTCTGGGCGATGGTGCATGGTGGTGAGAAGTACCTGTTGGCCAGGATGCCAAAGGCATTCTCCACCACTCGCCTTGCCCTGGACAGCTTGTAGTTGAAGATCCTCTCTTCATGGGTGAGGAGTCTGGAGGTGTAGGGCTTCATGAGATAGGTTGTGAGAGAGAAGGCGTCATCCCCCACGATGAAGTAGGGTACATCTTTCTTGTCGTTGGGCAGGGGTTCTGGATCTGGGAAGCCCACGATGAGGTTGCCTTCCAGCCCCTCCTTGAGGTGACTGTTGTTGTATACCTGGGCATCTGAAGATGAGCCGTTGCCTGAAGCATCGATGTACATGAACTTGTAGTCAGCATCGATGATGCTGAAGAAGCCCTTGGAGTTGAAATAAGTGGACCCCGAGTTGGCTGGAGCCTTGAAGGCCACGTGCTTGCCATCGATGGCTCCAACGGTGTGTGGGAAGTTCCACCCCTGATACCAGTGCTCTTCAACTTTCTTCCATCCTTCTTCAGTGGAGGGGCACTGGAGGAGCTCCTCCAGGTATTCTTTGATGATGACCTGCACCACTTCTCTGACCACAATGCTGATGGGGTTGGGTGGCACCCTCCAGCCGTACTTCATGCTCCTGTAGGTGGTCCCTGAGGCCAGGTGGCGCAGAGTGAGTGCCACCTTGAGCCCAGGTTCCAGGCTGGCCCGGAAGGTGGTGTATGCCTTGGTCAACCTGGGTGTCAGCCGCTGCACAACTTCGTCAAACATGGCTGGAGGCATCCTCATGAAGTTCTGGAACGCCTGAGTGTCTTCGTTCCTGAGCTCCACCATCAGCTTGTTGTACAGTCCATCCTCTGCTCTTCTGGTGAACCCTCTTCGGATCCAGACTCTTTCAGGGTGGCTCCTTTTCTTCTCGCAGTAGACTTCACAGAACCTGCAGATGGCTTCGCACTGCTGCAGAACGATGGTGGCTGCCAAAAGGACTTTGTTACAATCCACGGTGGACATGACTGGGTGCTGTGGAAGAGTCAGAGTCAGATGAAGGCTGCAGAGGTCTGCACCGCTAGGCTGCTGGTCTGAAAGTGAGATGCAGATGAGTTCCTCCCCCTTTTTATAGGCAACATAGGTTTTCCACTAGGCATCCTCTAGGCATCCTGTAGGCATCCTCTAGACATCCTTAATATCCGAGATAGGTCCCCTCTGCAAACGTTTTTTCCATTTTAAACGCTTTGTTTCCATTCTGCATCCGCGAGGCATCCGTTCTGCATCTGTTCCGCGTCCGTTCCGCTTCTTCCCTGCGTCCGGGCGGATGCAGTTGCGCGGATGTGTCCCGGATGCCTAGCGGATATCGCGGATGCGTAATAGATGCGTAACGGATGCGTAGCGGATGCGGAACGGACGAACTGGATACATTTTCTGCGCAAAAGTTTTGGGCAGCCCAAAACTTTTTGAGTGGATGAAACGTCCATAAACAGATGCTGGACAGATAGAGAGGAAGAAAAACGGAGGCAGTGAGTACATCGCGTTTTCGAACGGATGGCAAGGTTTTTTGTCCGTTTTACATCCTCTTTGCATCCGTTGGTTCACTGTGACGTGGGCTTAAGTTTTGAGGAATGATGAATCTTTTGGCAAATACTTAGTAGCAATCAGGATGCCAGTAATGATACGATCGGATGTCAAAAAGGCAGAATAAACTTTCCCGTCTTATGTGTATATAACACTAGATATATAAGCCTGACCTATAGATACGAGTGAAAATGAAGTGGTAAATACCTAAGATTGTGGAATAAATTGTACCAGCTCTAAAAGCAATCAGAAGATTCATATTGTAATGTTTCCTTGCATTGGAGAAGGAGAAAGGGGATAACGCAAGACTATAAAATTATGCCAAGCGTAAAATGAACTGTAGAGAATATCTTAAATAGTCAGGAGGAGAAGGAAGAAACAGCATCTTATGAAGCAAGGCAACATTTCAGAAAGAACAAAAGCAGGAGCTGGAGGGAGAAAGAGCTATTTTCCATTAACAAAAACAGAATAGAAGCAATGGATGTATTTTATCCATGAATAAATAAAAATGTTTGACAGAAAGTCTCAGGAAAGGTGGGATATAAATCTAACCCAAAATGTATCTTAATACACACAGTGCTTTAAAAAAAAATTAAAATAACAGATATGGTGAGCCTTTTCTTGCGTGTTTGAGGAACATAATTCAGAAAAAGAATAACTGACTGGGTATTTTAAAGCATTGGCAGAGATTATTTTCATATTCTATGCCACACCTGCATATCAAACAGAAAAGAATGGTTGGGAATTGTGGTCACCTGAGTAAGAGAATAATTCTAATTCTAATAGATTCTGTCTTTCCCATAATAATGTGCTTTAAAAGAATTGTGATATCATCATTCTGGCATATGGTACAGATGTAGCAGCTGCTATTTTTTATGTGGAAGTTAGCTGGGAATAATGCAGGAGCTCATGAAGACATGACAGATCATGACTTTGAACTGATCCTGAGAGATCTTTGTACAAAATCCCCCACAGTAGCCAGGGGTCAAAGTTCAAATGTAGTTAGGTGATGTGAATTAGGTAAGATTAATAAATCTGGACATGAGTGAAATTCCAACTGGACAAAACAGTACATTCTCCCTGGTATTTCAATACTGCTTAATATTCAGAAGGGAAATAATACAGGAAAACTTTGTTAATCAGCTTAATCCAGACAGTTGATGTCAGTTTTAAAAGATAAATTAGGGAGTATGTTTGGTATTGTTGATAGTCTAATTTAACTATATACTCATGTCAACCTCAGTGCAATTGTACAGTAAAGGTCAGCTTTAATAAGACAAGAAAGGGCACAATTATCAATGAAATACTGACCGGGTCATTTATTTGGCCTGAATCTAGATAATATTAAGAAGAAATAATTTGGATTTTGACAAGTGTTCCAAATAGTGTTTTTAGAAGAAAATTAGAAAAGATTGCCTAATGATCTGTGTTGTCTGTGTAATGGTCTTTCAGCATAAATAAAATAGGTAAAAAAAAAATAACACAAAATCATGACTGCAAAAATAGAGCCTGTTAGGTGTGCTTGTTATGGCACGAACATTATTATGTTAGGCTTAGCAAAGATTTCAGAAATTCCTGATTTATGTTCTATTGAAAGTTTATCATCCCTAATTTATACTTAATGCTTGAATTTTACATTTTTTCCTTGTCAATGTTTAGAATGGATCAATTAGCTGGTACCGAGTGTTCTTTATAGATAATACAGCTATATATGACCACATTGAGCCCAAATTTTATGTTGCTTAGTAGAAATTTGTTGTGAGTTTTATCCCATTTTATGACTTTTGTCAAGTGAATCGATGCAATTGTTAAATTAATAACACGGTTGTAAAATGAATCGGGTTTCCCCATTGACTTTGCTTGTCAGAAGGTTGCAAAAGGTGATCCATATGATCCTGGGATGCTGCACCCATCATAAATGTGACTCAGTTGTCAAGCATCTGAATATATATTATGTGACCATGGCCATGCTTCAACAGTCATAAGTCTGAAAAATGACCATAAGTCACTTTTTTCAGTTGTAACTTTGAACGGTCACTAGAATACAGAATAACAGTTGGAAGGGATCTTGTAGGTCATCAAGTCCAACCCCCCCACCCAAGCAGGAGACCCTACACCATTTCTGACAGATGGCAGTCCTGTCTCTTCTTGAAAGCTCCCAGTGATGAAACACCCACAACTTCTGAAGGAAAACTGTTCCGTTGGTTGATAGTTCTCACTGTCAGAAAAAATATTCTTATTTCTAGGTTGAATCTCTCCTTGAGCAATTTCCACTGATTATTCCTTGTCTGACCTTCCAATGTTTTGGATAATACATTGTTCCCCTCCTCTCTGTGACTAAATGAATTGCTGTAAGTCAAGGACATCCTGAAGCTACTTTTCACATTTTGTTTCCTGCAGGTTGAAATTCTTCTGTCCCAGAACAGCTTTTGTTGCACCGGTTTTCTCCAATAAGAGATGAAGAATGGCGATGATTAGAAATACCCAACAGCAAAATTTAAGGCCTGTCAGGTAGACCTTGCTACTCAAGCATGCCTAGGAAGAGTCAAAAGGCTTCCTGGGTAAAGACATCTCTACTTGTCTTTATGGAGAAGTTATAGCAATAAAACTTACCTGGGCAGCTCTTGGCATTACTAAATACTATTTCTGCAGGTTTCTATATTCTGTATTTTCATTTCTATTTCAGCCAGCCAGCCAACCAGCCAGCCATTTCTGTTTTGTCTATGGTTCTGAGCTGAGGGGTCATTCATTTTAAGGTGAAGTAACATGATATGAAAAATATCCCTATCTGTGGTTGGTAATTTAAAAATCTATTTGAATTCAAATATACAAATAATTCCTATAACAAGCATGTCTATTTTCATCAGCAGGCATTATTGCATTATTTACCTGTTACAAAACAAGGCTGTTATAAGGAATAGCTGAGATTGAATTCAGGACTGAAAATGGGCTGAGGGCATGCAAAACAATGACATCACACTAGGTGAATGGAGAAACTCTACTGTCAGAAGGTGAAAAGAATAGGCAGACTTGACACTTTTGACTTGAAAAATGAAACATTACCTTCAGTCTGCATAGCATTTAATAGAATAAGAGGATTCTGGTCTGGAGCTTAAATTCTACTTTTCCCGAATTCCAGTACTAACCTAGGAGGAATGTGGAAGCGACCCATTTATTCCCAAATTGGAATTGAAACAATGTGAAATTGAATGCAATTTTTATATGCACATTCTGTGGATCTAAATGAAACCTTGTGAAACTTTGTGTAAGCTATATGTTCCTCCCCATTTTATTTGCTTCAAATAAGTTAGGCTGAATGACTGTCAATCAAATGAATAGCCTAGCTGAGCAAAGATTTGAACTCCAGTTTCCGCAGGCCTACTTTTTGCATTGTAATCATTCAAATCACAGAGTGTACTTCTGATTATTTTACACAGACAATTTGGCCAATAACTATCAATAGATCTTTGCAATATAGTACAAGTTTGTTTAATTCCCTTAAAAGAAAAAAAAATCATGTGTTTAATGGGCAAGGGAATCCCATGGATTATTTCTCTGCTCACAAAGTCTGATAATCCTACCAGTTTCGTTTTCTTTTCTTTTTCTTTTTGTAAATTACCACATGTAGTAGAGTTGTACTTTTTGTGCAGGTGTGATTTTTTTTAGGGCAATGCCATCATCCAAAGGAGCAGAGATGGACTCCTACTCCTTCTTTTATTTCATGGGCAAGGGGGTGGGGGGAGGAAGGGTGGCAGGACATGAATGGAGAATGGAACCATTTTTAGCAGTGTGTCATTCATTTTGGGGAGGCTATATTTGGGGGATTTCAAGAGACTCAAAAAACATGTTCAGAACCTCTTTTCACCATCCCAGGCCCACATGTTGCCCATCCTTGGTGTAGACCGTACGGTCTAATGATTTAAGAAGGATTCTTCCCCCTCCCACCCCCTCAGTGTTTAATTTCAAAAGCTTGCCTGCTTTGGGTGGGAGTAAGACAAAACCTTGCCAAAGTGAAGCTTATTCTGAGGGGGTGTGCAAAATGCCAGCTTTTCCACCGCAGCTTGTTAATGCACATTTTGGACAATGTTAACAGGATTTCAAATATTCAGGACAAGGCAGGTATCTGCCTTAAGTCCTTAGGAGAAGCTAAAAAGACTATTAACAAGCTGAGTCCATAAAAACCATCTGTTCCAGTCATGCTGCTGCTTTTTTATTAGTCCTTCAAATCTGTAGCATACATCTCCAGAGCAAGAGAAATGCTCTAGTGCGGAGTGCAATTTCCAATTTCTAACCTTATTTTGTTGATTCATACATATGCATGCCTGGAGTGCTCTTCCTGAATACAAAGACCAATCTCTCCCCGCTTTCCTGGCCCCCCTTCCTGGGGTTGTACTTTGTTTATTTTCCTTGAAATGCCCTTGAAATTTCATTTGCTCAGTGAAACCAAACAAATAATTGCATACTAAAAAGGAATGGAAAAATAGGCAGCTAAGTTATTTGCAGCATCAAATATTTCCCTTCTGCGGTTAACATTCACAACGAGGAGGACATGGCAATAAACAGCCTCCTGTATCTTAAATGTAGGAACTAATGCCAAAGTCAAATGCGTGGAGTGAAAATATCTCAGAAATGCCTTCATAGCTCTGCTCTAGCACTGTTAAATGGAACAGGCTCTATAATGTCAGACTTGTCATATTTCCCCCTGATCTCTGAAGAAGAATACCAATGTAATTGTAATGCAGTTTATATATTTTTTCTAGTCAAAATTGGCTCATTTCACAGGGTTTCACAATGGAGTTTTGAGAAAGGATAGGCTGAGGTAAAAGAGATAGATAGATAGATAGATAGATAGATAGATAGATAGATAGATAGA
>BLBF01000020.1:16412375-16441076 GCA_015471245.1 Laticauda colubrina | reverse complement strand
AGATAGATAGATAGATAGATAGATAGATAGATAGATAGATAGATAGATAGAGCACCGTAAGAGTTGCTAAAAATTTAAGGGAATTTGCCCATTCTGATTCTGGGCAGTGAGAATCTATAATTGCTTTGCTCCATCCATCGTAACCCTTCAGAGGATTATGTGTCAGAGGAATTGACATTTAGATCTTCAGCCATGCTCATTGGTATGACCCATAATGCAAGTTGGAGGTTGAACCTCTAACCTGCCATAGCTGTACAGTAGGCCAAAGTTGTGACTTCAGGTGACAACTAGAGAGGAGTAGCAGTCCCGATATATTTGAGTTTTGCTAAATTCAGCTACACTTGTTTCCCTCAGCTCTCATACAATGAGGGACACTTTTCACTATGTACTAAGTGTGAAGTGTTGTTGAAACAAAAAAACTGCAGGAAAAAGTGTATAATTAAAACAGGCATTTCTGAGTTCATGGCTGCCAGCGAAGGCCTTGCTGGGAAATGGCCTTATTTTGTTTCATGGTGGTAGCAACGGAGAGAGGAACATGTTATAAAGAGCGTGTTCTGTTTGGGGAACACAAGAGAATTCTTGTGTTAATGGTGATATTAACAGCGTTGGTACATGAACCACTTTGGGATGGCGAAACCTATTCTCACAACTTTAAGGCCTAATGCCCTTCTTCCTCTCCCATCAGCTATTATTTCATTTGTGCTGCTAAATAGAGAAAGGCAATGTTAGATACATTTTATATCTATCAGTGCCTTAGCCAGGGTATTTATCTAGGCCAGGGGTGTCAAACTCGCGTCATCACGGCTTTGTCACATGATGTATCAGGACTTCCCCCCCCTTCACTAAACCGGACAGGGGTGGGGCCAGCATGTGATACATCTGGCCCACAGGCCACGAGTTTAACACCCCTGATCTAGGCAAATACAGGTAGTCCTCAACTTATGATCAAAAGTGAGCCCCAAATTTCTATTGCTAAGTGAAACATTTGTTAAGAGAGTTTGCTCCATTTTATGAACTTTCTTGCCACAGTTGTTAAGTGAATCACTGCAGCCGTTAAATTAGTCAAACAGTTAAGTGAATCTGACTTCCCCATTTATTTTGCTTGTCAGAAGGTCGCAAAAGGGGATCACATGACCTGGGATGCTGCAATTGACATAAATATGAGTCAGTTGCCAAGTGTCTGAATTTTGATCACATGGCCATGGGCATGCTACAATAGTCATGAGTGTAAAAACCAAGTCAGAAATCACTTTTATTTAGTACCGTTGTAACTTTGTAAGTCGAAGACTACCTGTCCAGGCATGTCAACAGTATCGTCATCAAGCTTTATGTCAGCTCTGAGATTCATCTGCCAAGAATGTTATAAGGAGAAAGGGGGGTGGAGCAGTTGGAAAGTTCAAGGTTATTTCGTATGTCGCATTAAAAAATTCCAGCTGCAGTTAATTGGTTCTTGTGATTTTATGAAGTGTAAGAAGTGGGAGGAGAAAAGGTGGATTTTGTGAAACACGCTGAAAATGATTTTCAGCTTGGGAAATTCCATAGACGTACCAGAGCTGATTATACTTGTCTCGGAGTTATTGATTACCATGGACAATTTCTGGAAGCCTAACACTTTAGGCTGATAGATTGTGTGGACTTTCTTTTATTGTATGGTACCACCTGGCTATAAAGGCAAGTAACATGGGCAGATTACTTCTGTAGTGGCGGTGCAGAAGACCTTTGCTATTTTTGAGGAGTTTAGTGACATATTTTGATTTCTTCTTCATATTCAGAAAAGTCTACAAGTTTAGAGCTCGCTCTGAGCTCACCTGTTCATTTTTCACTCTGTGTCAGCGTTCCAAATAATGTACCATAGAAAGCAAAACTCCGAGGCAGGCAAATTCCTCAAAGAACAATTTATTGGGTGGGATTCAAATATTTTTACTACTGGTTCTGTGGGTGTGGCATGGTGGGGATGGCAGGGGATGGATACTGCAAAATCTCCAGTCAGAGGTGGTATTTGCTGGTTCTCCGAACTACTCAAAATTTCCGCTACCGGTTCTCCAGAACTGGTCAGAACCTGCTGAATATCACCTCTGGATGCATCATATTGGCACAACTGGTGAAAGCCGACTCTGAAGGTTCCTGTGGCTTTCTCCTAATTAAAAGTAAAAGTTTCCCCCTTTCCCCCAAGTCACTGGTCACGTTGTCTAATCCATTTGCTGGCCGGTTGCTTGGTTACTTCACTCCTCTCTGGCCAGCCACCTGTGAGACTGTCCTTGATTCCCACAGGAAAATTTTATTGTTTTGGCTACAAAACCCCAACTAACTATTTCCTCCCTCCATCTGTTGTGCCACAACCCTGAAGTCTCCAGGATGGCCTCAGCCAAGTTCACTTCAGGGTTGACACCCTGGCTTTCTGAATAAAGAAGAAGAAGGGAGGAAAATTGTAGCTGCAAACCTCTCAAAATATCAGACTTTCGGTTCCCATCCCAGAGTCATCCCAGCCAAGATCTGGTCTTGCAGCCTTATGACCAGAGCAGGGCCATGACGCCATGGTTCCAGCTTTTGTTAAAAATTTTGGGGTGGTTGTTGGGAGTTTCAGCACAGATCCCAGCATCGGGAAATTGTGGAAATTGGCTGGTCTTGGGTCATCTTTGCTGTCATTATTAAGGAGCTTGTAAGAGATTGGAATATCATCCTGGTTGCTATGTATGTTGATGCGGTGGACTTCTACTATAAACAGATCCTTTGGGTTGTGGCAGTGGTGGTGGTGGGAAATGTTTTATCAAAAGGCATGTTCCAAGTTCAGGTAATTCTTACATATTGAACTAATTGGTTGTTACAAAAAATTTCTCCCCAGTTCGATTTCTAATGGGTTTTATCCTCCAGATTATTTGAGCCTTTTTGTGCAGAATTTGGGTTTTCTGTGTATATTTTATGGTTGAAAACTTCCTATTATTCTTACTGATCTAAATCACATTCCCTCTGCCTTAAGCTTGGCAATTTTAAGAAATGTGGATTTCAACTCTTCATGGCAGATAAGGAATTCTGGGAGTTGGTACCCACATAACTTAAAGTTGACAGGGGTTAAAAAACACTAAATGTTTGCTAGCATGGCTTGTTCAGGTAAGTGGCATTATTATTATTATTATTATTATTATTAATAATAATAATAATAATACATTTTCATACAGGGAATTATTTTCATTGGTTGCAACATAAGACTGCTTGATTTTAAACTTTGCTGAAACTAAAAAGAGGGCAACTCCAAAACACACAGAGGAAAAAGAGGAAAGCTCAAAGTGGTATTAAAATGCATAAAGAACTAAATAACTCAGTGCTTTGCTTAGATCAATATTAGATCAGTCTTTAAAATATTTAAATAAAACTATTTTTTAAAAATCTGTTCTGATTCTGATTAAAAATGGTGAGTTTAATAATTCATCGTTAGGATTTTTCCTTCTTCTGTTTCTCCAATTGACTACATACCATATATAATTCTCTGATGAACGGCTTCATATTTTATCAGAAAAACTTTGGTTTGTTTTCCTTTCTGATCCACAAGAAAGACTTGTACAGAAACTCTTTGAATTACTATCCTTTTAATTTAAAGTTCTCATATATTTTGAATCTAGCCCCCTACTATCTCTCACTGGGTCTAGGATTGCCTCTTTTGTTCTTGAACCCTCAACTGGATTTCCTTTTCATGTTTTTCTCTATCTTATTAAATCTTTTTTTTTTTTGGGGGGGGGGGAGGAATCTGAGAGCTGAATCTTGAATGGTACTATGTAGAGTTTTGCTTGATCTGGAAATATGGCAGGCAAGTAGAACTGAAATCCAGTGTCCTGAAAGTATTGCAATAGGATCCCACTTCACTTATCAGCAAAGCTTTTCACCTGTGCAATATTTGGCCACAGCATTTCCACTGATGGAGAGATGGGCAACTTTATTAAGGGGAAGGAATGAGGGAAGTGAGTCTTCTGTTGTTAATTCTCTGATCCCATAAAGCCACCCATAGAATTGGACAACTGACACCAAATGTTCCACTTTCCCTTCACACATCTCTTCTCCTTTTCTTGCCACCCATTTCAAGAGAAGCAGGAAGATAAGGGAATGGGCTCTTTTTGGTGTCAGACCCAGTTCCCCATGTGTTACTATAGTGTGTACATGTGTGTGTGTTAAGAACTAGATACCAACTTCCATTTCCACTCTCAACTTCTTTATCCATCCCTCTGCGTGATAAAGTGACTCCCCTACGAATTACCCTAAAGTATTTTTGAAGTGTGTCCAAACTGCTGGACATGTCTCAGAAAATGATCTCAACCTGTGATGAGATGCAGTGCTGAATTGTCAGCAGCGTTACCATGAGAGATGTTGGTTAAAGAGCTACATTCACCTCATTTCCCTTTCTCCCTTTCTCCATGAAAAGAGAAGTGCAGGGAAGCAGTTGTTCCACAATCTCCCACCTGCAATCAAGTGTGTGGGGCAGTAGGTCTTTTTGGATGAATGGATAGTTGAATGGATGGATGAATCTTGAATCTCTTCTCTCATCTTCTTTTCTTGCCCCACGAGACTGGAAGAGTAGATGGAGAGAAATGGAAGTTCTGCTTCCTCCCTTTCCCTTTGTGAGAACTAGGGAAGAGCTTGTCTGAGTCATTTTCTCAAGTTATAATTCTACTCCAAATTCAGATGTCATTTATCTGATTGTTGTCTGGGTTGTGAATCTTTCTCCTGCACCCTCAAGGCTATTCTTTTATTCCAATAGATTTTGTGGGACTGCAAAATTGACACAGTAGACTTCTTCTGGGCCTTCTTTCTCTCCCTCTCTCTCCATCCACAATAGTGACTGCAAGGATTGGGTGAAGAAGGTCAAGACAAGAGCCACCACAGTGGGATCAAAGCCCACCTTTTTGTCATTATTAATGTCAATTTCATGGGTGTGATTGTCAGCTTGACTTTTTGGACCCCATCTATATGAACACCCTTGCCCCAACTCTGCTTGTTGTGAGTGGCAGGAGAAGGGAAAAACAAAGGAGAATGACTCTTGAAGTGACAGGTCCCTAATTCCCTGGAGTGACAAATCACTAGAATCGAAGGATTGATAGCAAAAGACCCAAGAGTTTCCTATTCCCTGCAACTGGCACTAAAGAAAGTATTTCTCACCTAACCTATCACACTTCTTCTATGGACAAAATAGGAGTTAAAATAGTAGCTTGTGCATTTTTCGGCTTGTGCAACTTCTCTCCTGGTTCATAAACTGCAGAAAAGGATTTAAGAGTTTCTTGACCAACAAATAGCCAGATGAGGCAAAATCAGATTGAAACTTTTATAAATAAATGCAATATTAAAGTATATCATACTGCTGTTAGACAATATTACTAACAACCACTTTAGGCATCTCTCTATGTAAGTAATCAACATTTCAGACTTCTTGTTAAATAAGCAAAAAATACAACAGCCTGATCACATTTACAAATTGGATTTCACAGCAAAAATATGACCACAGTAGAAGAGAGAAATCCCTCCTGTCCCTAAATATCATCATTTCTACCAAATCCCACATTTTTCAATTCAAGCAATTCACATTTATGATACCATTATAGCAGGGATTATCTGGATTCATTCCAGCTTGACTATGATCCATAGCTACCAGCCCAAATGGTGTCATCTTTCTTTCAAGGTTCCTATAACTCAGGAGGTGGGTTAGAAATGCCAGCTTTAATTAGGGAGCTTTATTTTTCTAAACATGTTTCACAACCCTGATTTCTCACCAAGTATCATGCCAGGAATCTGGGCTTCAACAAGTTTAATGCAATATTTGTAAATAAAAATAACATGAGCTAAGGGTACCCTCTCTTTCTTCAAGGTACAACACATCACGTAAAAAAAGAGGAGAATTTCTGAAAAACAAAAATAGAACTGCAAGAATATTTCTTTCTGCTTCTTCAATAATTATAATTATAGCCTGCCCCAAGGAATTTACCAGTTTATTCAGTTAGTATGTCTAATTCAAGTTTTCTCTTCTCTTTCTTATGTTTCTCAGGTTTCTTACACTTGATTGCCTCTTTTGGTTGGTTTACCATGAGACTTCAACCATTGTATAGTATATTATGAAATGGTCTCTTCCTGGCAGAGGTTGTATTCAGCAGGTTCTGTGCAGTTCTGGAGAACCGGTAGCAGAAATTTTGAGTAGTTTGGAGAACCAGCAAATACCACCTCTGACTGGCCCCACCCCCATCTATTTTCTGCCACCTGAGTCCCAGCTGATCAGCTGGGTCTTCTTTTGTTGCCCTGCACAGGAGAACGGAGCTGGAAAGCAGGTTAGTGGGGTGGGGAGGGAATAGGATTTTGCAGTATCCTTCCCCTGCCATGTCCACCAAGCCATGCCACACACACCAAGCTATGCCCACCAAGCCATGCCACACCCACCAAGCCACACCCACAGAACCGGTAGTAAAAATTTTTGAATCCCACTACTGCTTACTGGTCTCTAGAATGGAACCTTGCTTACTTGTGATATAGTCACAAAAGGCAAATACGGCTGTGTCACGTTCCACACTTTCCTGCCCTCTGAAATCGCATCACTTTTTCTTCTTGACTTGGTTCTTATTCCTTGCCAGTACGTTTGGCTTCCAGAAAACTGTTTGAAATATATCTGTGTTATATTGTTTAAACCGGCTCAGGACCCAAGCAACTTCGGGGACTTTCGGGGGCTCAGATATGCAAGCATGATTCCTGCTTCTTCCAAGAAAAAAAAAATACTCATGACATTTGGCTGATTGGTGGTTGGCTGATTTCTTTTTTTCTAATGAAGCATGGAAAAAATGTGCGAAGGAAATCTGTGGCTGAAGATACAGAGCTCTTATCAGTGAGATACAAGGTGGTTGGACAGAAAGGAAGATTATTACCTCTACCCCAAAGATGTACTATTTTCTGAGTCATCATGTAGCCCAAAATGTGCTCCCATATCCTTTTCAAAGACTGCCTTCTATTAATCCAATAAAATACATGGAAAGTTATCACATTCTTTGTGTTCAATTTAAGATACATTTTTGTCCTGGGCTTAGTTAGATTTTTGCACAGCCACATTATTCAAAGGCAGGGCCTTGAGTTAAAAGGGACTCGGTGCTTCTGCTGCAGCCATTCAAAGGCCTCCTTGCTCTCTGCTGGTGAGGGGAGCAGGTGTGCACTTTTAAATTTGAAAATTGAAGTGATGATCCTGGGTGGATCAAGGTTTTGTATTTTCAACTACTTCATTATGATAATTGTGCCATCCTTGAATGTTTTTTCTCTATCCTGAATGAAATTAGCTGAAAGAGGCCATTGAATAGGTTAAGAAATTGAATGTAATTTTCAAAACCTGGCAACTAATGGAAACATAAATGGAAATGATAATTGAGCTACTTCATGTGAAAATATGTCTAAAGAATTTGATGTTTGAATGGTGCATATGTGGAGTGCTCCAGGATTTGACGTTCTCTCCCCTCCTGTTTATTATCTGCCAAGTGAGGTCATCTGCAGTTTGGGGCTCAGTATCCCTAATATGCTGATGATATCTAGTTATTTCTTTTAATCCCAGGCTGGCCAAATGAGCTACTCCCCGAATTCTCAACCAATAAATACACGTGTCCTACCTGAAAGGCAGCAAGTTAAGTACAGTTGCTCTGAGGTCCTATCAGGCTGACTGCAATTTTGGGACAGCAAAGCATTTAGCTGTTCCCATGCAGATTTATTCTTTCCATAGGAAGAGGATCCATCAGACAATATGTCCTCATGGTAAAAGCCATATCAACTCTAAATGCAAATACTTGTCTTTTTCTTTAAAAGTAGCCCCAAAGAGCTTGAGAAAATAAATACTTTTGCCACATGGCAACAATTGGGAAGTAAATATGTCCCGCTGCTCTGATCTTACATCCTGTCACATTAATGTTTCAGAGCACTCAATATAAATATTAAAACTAATAGCTTCTCTCTGCAGCGATTACTCCATCTTTCCCTGAAATCATCATAAAACATTCAAAGCCTTTTAGAACATTTACACACTTCAATCTTATGGTGGGGAAAGGAAACTAACAGGACACAGTTCGCGAGCTTAAATAATAGTGAAAATCTGTTTATGGAATATGCTTTATTTATTCATCATTGACAGGAAAGTTTCAGTTTTGATGGTGGTGGAGGAAGCCAAAGTATAGCTAACCGGGGAGTAAGGCCAAAGTATTGCTTTTCTGAATTCTGTGGACTTGTTTAAAAAATGAGGGAGAATAAAAGCAGTCCATGAGAGTTTCAGCCTGAGGTCAGTCAATTTTAGGACTGAAGATACGTAAACAGCTAATGGATTGTAAAGACACATCCTGTTATGAATTTTTAACAAGCAATTCTTTGGGACAGACCTCTATAAATCAGTGATGACTTATTGGCTGGATCAATTATGCCAGCTTTAAAAGATTTAATGACAGGTAATGAACAAGTCTCCAGGGTCTGCCACTCAACACTGTTTTGCACTTGTAGTTACAACTACTTAAGTGTAAAATCTGGATAGGAAGCCATTATCCAGAATAATGGAAATCTTAGAGAATCTTGAAATGATCCTTTGTTATTATTTTACATTTCTGTCTCCATGTGGTTTCCTCAAAAGCATGGGAAATGACCTATTTTATGAACTTGTGTATTTAACCACTGTTAATATTAAAAACAGAAGCACCCACTGCAAACCACAATAATGTTAAAATGAGGACCTATGTGCAAAAACAACCATCATAGTAACACTGCTGTGATGTACTTGCATTCTGATGTAAGTACAAAATGTTTCATGTAGAAACCCACTGCGCTTGTACAATGATGTTACACATACCTTGTTGTTTTCTCCCCCTTGGCTCTTTGCTATATATGCCCACGTTAGGACAGATATGTAGCCTTTACTTTTAAAATCTCTTCCCTGGAATTTGCTTAATAAGCAACTCAGGTTTTTCCATTGTAAAAAGGTCATGGGTAGCAGATGGATGCTTTAATAGAAATGATGGGAAACAGTTATTGGAAAAATAAATGTTGCATCCATAACTATCTTGAAAGTGCTACATTGGGAGTTTATATTCCCTTCAATAACAACACAACTGTAATATACAGTATATACTTGTGTGCCTGGGATATGTTGCTATTTAGAGAAGAGTGCAGTTATTTTTACTTAGCAAAGTTCCTCATTGCTAATCTAGAGATGACATTCTATGCCCCTATCTGGAAGACTATAATTATAGTTCACTCATTTTTATTTCCCAGATTTTAAAGGTGAGTGCTGATGCTTACTTCACTAAAAACACCTTTCATAAAGATAGTGTCACCAGAGTTTTCTAACATACTTAATGCAGAATATGCTTCCTTGAACAGAATTGAGCTTACTTAAGAGTTAGTGCATTTAAAATTAACATCTGCTTTAAAACTTGCAATGTATTATACCAGAAATGATACTAACCTTGAGGATGGCCCTCAGTAAAGTTGAGATTGGAAAGTAGAGTCCCAAAAGGCAACATAAAATGCCTTTAGTTAATGAATAATAAAATCATGGACTTCTTTGTCAGAAGAATTCAGTAAGACAAATTGTGCTAGTTGAAACCAGCCATGAAGATGAGGAAAATGAGCAGAATATAGAACTGCTGTTAGAATTAGTAGCTAAATTAAACCTTCAGGTTTAGAAAAATATCTTTCTAAAGTGGAGATAGGTTAAAAGAGACATTGGGGCAAAGAATAATGGACCTCAAGATTTACTTAGGCATTCTGAAGACATCTGTGTCACGAATGTTGACAGCTGGATGTTAGGTGAGATGGACATTTGTCTATAGAGACCTTATAAAATAGTGGTTCTTGTTTTATTATGTTGGTTATTCTTACCATGATTGTGAGACTTCAGGATTATGGCAAGAAAAGAGGCAGCCAATAACCAAGCACATATACAATAAATACATTTTGAGGAATATTCAAGTATATTTCCTACCACAAGCCTTTTCTTCAGAAATGCCAGGTTCCTTGAGAACTATTCTCTTCTTTTTTCCCCCTTGATCTACTTCCTGCCTTATATAGCCATCCACCCAAATGGAGTACTGGCCCTGAGGTGCTCATTTGTGTGTTGTCTTTTTATATCTCCAGTGTCTTGAGCTACTTTCTTTTCATTAAATGACCTTTGACCTCAACTTTGGTGTTGCTCTCAAGAAAAAAGGTTTGAGAAGCCCTAATCTTAATGAGCTGACAAACTGTTCAATTTTCTATTTTGCACGAAGCAGATTTAATTGTGTTATTGTAACAGAAACTCTAAAACAAAATTAGAGGTATCACTGTTCCCAAGTGTCTTTTGTATCTCCTAAGTGACTGCTTAATAAAAGAGTCATTTTTGTGGATTCTTAAACTTAATTTGTAGTCCTTTAAATATTAACCTTCAATCGAATGCAAGAGAACTGAAGAACCGGTTGTTAGAAGAAATTACTGGCCTAATCCTATAAGGAAGGCAGGAAGGAAACATTCTGGTGTTGCTTATAGAAACGGCCTCTCCCTTAACCCTTATTACATTCTTGGCAGGACTAGACTTCCTGTCTCAGGAACTTCTCTGGATTATTTTTCCCTCCTTTGCTGGTACTTTGCTTGTGTGGAGTGACCAATCAAAGTTACAATAGCACTGAAAAAAGTGACTTATGACTGTTTTTCATACTTATAACTGTTGCAGCATCCCAAACAGTCATGAAAGACCAGGTGAGGAGATGCGTGCCTCGATGTGAGTGATATTGAGTTGGCCATGCCCAGCCAAAAATATGACCACCAAGCCACGCCCACCCACTCACATGACCACCAGACCATGCCCACCACCTAACCGGTTGTTAAAAAATTTGAATCCCACCCCTGCTTAAGTAGTCTTTATTTTTTTTTTCATTAATCTCACTGAGCTGTCCCTATCTGCTAAAACGCTAAATTGAAAAGTCTTTATCTAAGAGCATCTAATGTTTGTTCTTGATTCTGGGGAGATGACAAAATGAAAGAGGATTTGGTGTGAAGAATCAAAATTTAAGTGTTTCTGAATAGAAACAGAACTGTGAAAAAAACTTTTTTCCTTGTCTTCTGGCTTTGATTCTCATAGAAAAATAGGATTCAGATATCTTGGATGTGAAAATTCAGAAATGCAAAACATATTTCTACTTACCATTGCAAAAAGAAAAGCCAACTAGAAACCCAATTTTAAAAATGAACGTTTACACCTACAAACTACTACTTTTGACCATTAAGGCATATATAAATTGTAGACTGGTGATTCTTACTATATCTGGAGAGTTTGAAATCAAGGAGTTATAAAGAAGTGTTTGTTTCTGAAGGGCATCTCTCAAAGTTTTATGAAGTCTTCCAAAGGAAAGAACCAAAAGAGAATTTTGCAGGCATAAAGAAACAATTGAGAAACCTATACTGATTAAAGGACAGCATTTTTTTTAAAAAAATATTGATCTGTTGACATATTAGACTTAGTTGTTTAGTATGCATTAGCATATCATCCATCTTAATGTGATTTTGTTCAAGGAGTTTGTATAAAAATTATTGAGTTCCACCACACTTTGTAAATAAACTTATCTGGCTAGTGCATATTTTTTTGCTCTAGCTGCCTTGAATACATAAAGACAACAAATAGGGCAAGATCTGCTCATCTGCTACACAGGAAGAGCAAAACTGCTGTATAACTGGTTGTAATTATTATTTTGCTGCTATAAATAAATCAGCAAAGGATTTTGTCTATATAGTTTGATATGCTCATTTCACCACCATCCCCAAATAAGGTCTCAATAGTAGTATGCTAATCTCTGTAGGCCCAGAGGAGAAGAGGCTAACCAATCAGCAAGCACAGGTAACAAAGATACCCTATATCTCCGATAGTCCCATTCAAATGTTATTAATATGGGTTTATATTCCTTCTGCTTCTGCCTGTCAACCTGCATCTTAGGGCAATATTTTTCACCAGGGAAATGCTTTACTGGCCATTACTTAAGCCACCTTCTGTCACCCAGGAGAAGGTTTTCAATTGCACAGTAGGACTTCCTGATTCATAGACGGTTCCAAAGACTTAAGTCTTCTCAGTGTTGCCTTACCGTTTCCTCCATTTTTGTTTCTCCCCCCAGAAACGCTATTTAAGAAAGAATGTATGTAATTGGTCCACCATATGTGTTGAATGGCAGCATTAGGAGCTCTCCTTCCCATTAGTTTAAAGTGGTTGAATGAGGGAAACTCACCTGTTCTCATCAACAGGACACTTTCCACACCATGAGTGACCACTCTTGTAGTCATTCCAATGAGAGAGAAAACAGAATAA
This sequence comes from Laticauda colubrina, assembly GCA_015471245.1. Taxonomy (NCBI): domain Eukaryota; kingdom Metazoa; phylum Chordata; class Lepidosauria; order Squamata; family Elapidae; genus Laticauda; species Laticauda colubrina. Next base: position 16,428,763 of record BLBF01000020.1, on the reverse strand, counting down.
GAGATTCAGTGATGGGATTGAAATTATTTTACTACCGGTTCTGTGGGCGTGGCTTGGTGGACATGGTAGGGGAAGGATACATTCCCACCCCACTCCAGGGGAAGAATACTGTAAAATCTCCATTTCCTCCCCACTCCTGGGGGAAGGTTACTGCAAAATCCCATTCCCTCCCCCATCCCACTAACCTGTTTTCCAGCTCCATTTTCCTGTGCAGGGCAACCAAAGAAGACCCAGCCAATCGGCTGGGACTTGGGAAGCAGAGAATAGATGGGGGTGGGGCCAGTCAGAGGTGATATTTACTGGTTCTCTGAACTACTCAAAATTTCTGCTACTGGTTCTCCAGAACTGGTCAGAACCTGCTGAATACCACCTCTGAAGAGATTACATTTTTGGATTTCTTTGTATTTTCCATCTTTTTTTAAAAAAATCTCAATTGACATGACTTACCCCTCATAATTGTCTGAGTCAGACGTTAGGTCCATTGCCTATTGCTGTCTTATGGATGAAAGTTCCCCAACTTTTACCTGTCATGATTATCTCTTTGTAGTACTTGTAGCTGCACTCAAAATATTATCTGAATGGTTGCTAGGAGGCAAATATTAAAAATTGATCCACAGTTACTACCAAGGAAGCTCATAACATATTAAAAAGACTAGTATGTCAAGAAATATTCCTTACAATATATTGCTACTTAATTGGATTTCTGTCACTTTGAAATACAACACACACACAGAGTTAAATATAGCTGTATACATTTCTAGTATATATTTTGTTTTTAAGCAGGTCTGTCGAGAATGCAGAGCAACAGAAATAGGATTGATAAAAAAGAATCTCTTAAAAGGGGGGAAAAATCAAGAAAACTTATTTCAACATGTTTCAGATTCAAATAATCTTTCATCAGGGATATCTAAAAATGAATATACAAGCATTGTATGCTCTATAAATAATTTACATTGTTATCTTTGGCATAGAAACACTATATGGCATTGGAAATTACATTCTGTAAACTGAACCTTGTAAAGCAGGCACTGAGTTTTGACTGAAACCGAGATTTATATTTATTCCTAGGTATTTAGTTTTAAATTTTCTGGCAATGTGAGGGGCTCAAATGTTTCGTGCTGCTGATTTTTAAAAAGATATACACTCAGAACAGTATCTTTTAAACAACCAGTCATGAATAAATATTTGCCTAATACCAGTAGTGAACAAAGTGGAATAAGCAAAATAGCAGATGTTGTCCCCCAAAGTTCAGCCAAATTTGAATTTTCAAATTTTAGCTTATCAAAATTGTTGTTGTTCTTGTTGTTCATTACTGAATTCTATAATTCAGTGATGCCTAGTTACAGAATGGGACAACTCACCATGGTCCCTCAGCATGACCGGCTCACCTCCACCAGCTTGGCACTGCAGAGTTATTTCTGCTGATTCCCCACTATCAAATTGCTACAGGACATACAGCCAACTCACCACAGGTGGTATTCAGCAGGTTCTGACCAGTTCTGGAGAACAGGCAGTAGAAATTTTGAGTAGTTCTGAGAACCAGCAAATACCACTTCTGACTGACCACACCCCCATCTATTCTCTGCCTCTTGAGTCCCAGCTGATCGGCTGGGTCTTCTTTTGTTGCCCTGCACAGGAGAATGGAGTTGGAAAGCAGGTTAGTGGGATGAGGAGGGAATGGGAGTTTGCAGTAATCTTCTCCTAGGAGTGGGGTGGGAATGGAGATTTTACAGGATCCTTCCCTTGCCACACCCACCAAGCCATGCCCACCAAGCCATGCTCACAGAATCAGTAGTAAAAAATTTGAATCCCACCTCTGTAATTCGCCACAGGGAGAACTTGCTGTGGACAGCTGGAGAAAGAGCCAGGTGGGTGGGCAAGCGAGCAGGTGGGCAGAGTGCAGAGTGGCAGAGATGATTGGGAGATTCTCATTTTCATACCCCCACTACCACCACACCCACTCCCACTTCACCGACGCCCAGGTCAAAGAGGCTGGTAACAGTGGCAGCATCAGTGGATGGAGTGGGCAGCAGAGAGGCGATGGCAGCTGGGAGTGTCCCAACACACCCTACCACTGTTGCTGCCCTGCCTCTGCCACAACAAGCTCTGGGTTGAACAGGTTGGAGATGCTAGTGGCAGTGTGAGGTGGGATGAGGGGGAGGTTGTGGTGGTCAGGGGTGCTACATTTTCACAACCCCCCGCTGCCATTGTGTTTGGCCTTTGGCCCAGAACTTGGTATTTATTTATTTATTTATTTATTTATTTATTTATTTATTTATTTATTTATTTATTTGCTTGTTTGTTTGTTTGTTTGTTTGTTTGTTTGTTTGTCAATTTTTTACAAGATAATAGGTATAAGTAAAAAACATAGTTATGAATACATGGATACATATAAGAAAAATAAAAAAAATAAAAGAAACAATAGGACAGTAGACAGTAGGCTTATGCTCGCCCCCTACAGACCTCTTAGGAAAGCGGTGAAAACAATAAACAGTCTAAGGTTAAAGTTTTTGGGGTTTGGGGAAGAAACCACAGAGTCAGATAGAGTATTCCAGACTCTGTTGCTGAAGTCATATTTCCTGTAATCAAGTTTGGTGCAATTAACCTTGAGTTTGTATCTATTGTTTGCTCTTGTTACGGTTGAAGCTGAAGTATGGTGGTAGCGGTGGCAGCAAAGTGTGAAAATGGGAAAACCTTGACTGCTGCCACTACTCTATACTCTCCTCACCAGCTCACTTGCTCACTCACGTGACTCTCCCTCTGGCTGCCCACAACGAATTGTCCCCGTGATGATTTGGCCGTGTGTTCTGCAGTAACTTGGTGGCAATGAGTTGGCAGAGGTGATGTGGCAATGGTAAGCTGGCAGTGGTGAGATGACCACACCAAACTGGCCTTGTTCAGTTGTCCTAGACCTACCTAATTATTTGATATTAAACTCTAAATTTAAATGGATCTATTATATGTAGATACGGTAGGTATATACATGATAGGGCAACACAGGAATGAAATCTTCTGGGAATTAATCTCAGGGCTATAATTCAGTGTTTCTTGAACTTGGCAGCTTTAAGATAGGTGAATCAACCTTTTGAATTCTCAGCCACTATGCTTCCCCAACCAACCTTGTTTAAGCAATCTCTCCTTTGGGATGCGGAAGGGAGGAGTGGGTGAACAAGCAATCTCTGTAGACCATTTCTCTTGTGTCTGGTCTATTTCCCTTCCCCCACCATTGCAGAGTAGAAAGACTGGAGAGAAAGGGATTACAAGAAAGTAAGCAGATATACATTAGGGAATACAATGGGCTGCTTGCATACCATGCTTGTGACTCCCAACTGCTGGCACCATCACATTCATTTGCTGTGTATTCTCCATTCTATGCCTGTTTACTCTTTTATAATCCCTTCCTCTTCAATCTCTGCAGTCTGTGAGGGGGTAAAAAAGAAAAAAAAAACAGTCCAGGATAATATGTGACTGTGGGATAAAAGCAGATATTGTTTGTTAGTTTTTTTCAGCACTGCTGTAACTTTAAATGGTCGCTAAATCATACAGTCAGTAAGTGAGGTTTAGCTGAGTAATACCTGATTTCTAAATATTTTCTTCTTGTTTTAGTAATCACTCATCTAATTCTTAATAATATATATATGTATGTACGTACAAACATACATACATACATACATACATACATACATACATACATATATAGTTTCTGTCTCCTTTCAAAAGTATTCTGAATCTTATCAGTCAATTCTATCAATGGATTACTGCAGAAGCATTAATTTGTTTGGAGAAGGCTCAAATATTGGGAAATCTGGAAAAAAAGACAATGATCATCAGCAAGGTGAATGGACTCAATTACAGTGGCAACGAGTGCACCGTTGTAAGAACTGTAGGTCAGGGTCAGATCATCATAAAAAAAATATTATGTAGCTACCAAGAGTCAACAATCTGCTGACACATAATCAATCAATCAATGACAACTTACTGTACTGGTACGATTCTATCAAATTCTAGAAGAAGCTTTTTAAAAAGCAGACAAGAAAATATCCTTTCTTGATGGCTGCAGATGCACAAAAGATGAAATGCTGCCTGGGCAGGTCTTGTCTTTCTTGTGATATAAAAGGAAGCTTAGCAATAGTACAGTTTTATAAGGACAAAAACAAGAACTCAACCTCCCCCCCCACAAATTAGCATGCAATGTAAAATCTTTGATTTCATACCGAGCAAGAAGAAGTGAGTGACAAGAAGCACATGGAGATGGATGTAGGCTGTGATTGCTTGCTGAAAAATATCTGCAAATAACTGACAATCATTCTAAAGGACTGCACAGAATAATCCTTGTTATAATACATTACCTCAAATAACAACAAACAGCTGGTTTTATGCCAGAAATTTATTGTCAGGTTGAATATGCAAAACATGGTCTCATTTTACTGGAGAAATAACATCCCACACTCCCCAAATCTTGTTTAAAGCTCTTCAGAATATTTTCTTCAGAGCCTGATGGACAAACACATTTGACTGACACCATGTCTAGATATTTGTGAGACAGAACACTTGACAATATTTGTCTCCTACCATTTAAACTTGAAGTAAATATATCCACTGTGTATTTATTTCTGGCGTGTTGAAGAAGAACAGTTTACTCGACTTCTTCTTAAACCATTTATAAAATAACATCGCTTCTCCCACCAGATTTCAGTTGCAAACATTCAGATCAGCAGTGGGATTCAATTTTTTTTAACTACCGGTTCTGTGGGCATGGCTTGATGGGTATGGCAGGGGAAGAATACTGTAAAATCTCTAGTCATAGGTGGTCTTTGCCGGTTCTCCAGACTACTCAAAGATTATACTACCAGTTCTCAACTGGTCAGAACCTGCTAAATACCACCTCTGATTCAGATATGCACCAGATAACAATAAAGCAACAATAAAGCAACGGTAGCTTCCCAAAGTTTCAGGTAGAATTTTTTCCCAGCCTTACTTAGGAATATCATATTAAAAAAAAATCTATGGGACCGTCTACATTCGAAGGAAATGTTCTACAAAGGTGCTACAATTGAGTCTTAAAATATCAGAGTCAGAGGTGGCATTCAGGAGGTTCTGACCAGTTCTGGAGAACTGCTAGAGGAAATTTTGAGTAGTTCAGAGAACCGGCAAACACCACCTCTGACTGGAGATTTTACAGTACCCTTCCCCTGCCACGCCCACCAGGCCATGCCCACAGAACCGGTAATAAAAAAAAAAATTGAATCCCACCACTGCATGGATACCTCTACCCATAAGAATGATCCCGTAGCAATTCTGAATTTATTGCTCAGAATTGTTTGGAATAATGGAAATCCTTAAAATAGTTTATTCCCACCCACCCACCCAAAAAAACCGAATATAGTTTTAGGCTGCAAACTGGTATAAATTTTTAAATTATGCATTTTCCTTCTTTTTGCTAGTTCAAACTTTAAAATTGAGTCAGGCTAAGGAAGAAGGTCAACTTTTTGCTTATGAATGAATAACTTCTTATAGATACTATGAAACAGATTCTCTCCCCAACCCCTCTCTGCTCTAACAAATATTGTAGGAGGAGAAACATGTAAGTCTATGATGGCAAAACAGAATAAAACAAAAAACAGAAGGAATCTGGCAGCGCTTTTCCTGAACAAGAATTATGATAAAAGGCATACATTTTTGTGACTTTTGCTGATGAACTGAGTTGCAACTCATGACAGTTTTAAAAATAAAATAAAATAAAATTTGTTAATTTAAGAAGATGCCACCAGATTCTTCTTAATTTTCTGGTCCAACAGGCTTGTGACAATTCTATGGAAAACTCAGGTGTACCACTGAACAACCTAAAGAAAGGACAGTAACCGTTCAACCACAGCTGAAAACCCAAAATATTAAATCTGCTGCATTCACACTTATTTGACAAAGATATGAATTTGTGGCAAAAGAAGATCATAGGTATTTCAAGAATAATTGGGCAATTTCTTGCAGAAACTATTCCCTTCCCTTCCAACTTAGCACCTTCCTGATGGTTACAAATTTAATAGTTTTCCCCGGGGTTGTGGAAACTAACTGTTTAACATTTACCAGCAGAAAACCTGTCAGGCATGCAATCAATGCAAATAGAAGAATATTTCAACTGTTTACTTTTATGAAGGATCACTGATAAAACCTCTGATCCCATTAAAGATGCAAACTCTTTACATTCACTCCATGACAAGTATGAAGAGCGAGCGAAACTGCAAATGTTCAGCTGCAGAAGGGATGAAACTGACTCAATGGTTGTAGGATTCTGCAAAAATTACCACTGTGAGGTGACCCAGTTTCTTTTAATGATTCTTATGATTAGTGTCAGAAGAAGACAGATCTTACGGGAAAGTAAACAAGCTAATGTCACCCATGTGCATAAGTTCCTCTTGCCATTACATGTATTCACTTCCAAATTGGTTTGTCGTTTTTATCAGAAACAGTATCACTTAACTTTCATCTGCAAAAATCAAAGAAAGGCAGAAAAAGATATCCCTGACTTTAGCAACTCCTATATCACCAGCAGTAAAAGCAGGAAGGATACTTCAGGGATATCTCTGGTATGATAATTCCCCGTTACTTCCCTGAGACAACATTGCAGTTTGATTTGAATCCCATCCAAGCTTTGAAATTAAAGAACACCTATTTGTTTTATAGTCAGTTTTCGAAATGGCTATTTGTTATTTACAGCCAGTGAAGGATGGTAAGAGGGTAATGACCGATTATTTCATATATGATCTCGAGGAGCGTGCAAGCAGTAAAACCTCATCCTGAAGCCTTTAAAGCCCCTGAAAAAGTTCCCATTAAATTTCTATGCTTTATTAAACTTGTGGGAATTAAATACATTTAATGTATTGATAAACATTTTAATTTAAATTTAATTTATCCTGATCCTATCTACTTTTTTCACCTGGTCAAATTTCTCTTTGGAATATGCCCCTCCGTCCTTCCAAAGTTGCCCAACCATGAGTCATTTTGAAGAGGTGAGTGATCAGTTCTGATTTTACTACATGTTTGATTCAGTGTGAAACTTGGGAAGAGTCTGAAAAGAAAAAGGGTGTTTGGATAAATTAACTATGTAAGAGACTAGATGGGGTTTCGCTCCCTTACCCGCCTTTGCTTTCAATTTCCTATCCACTCTTTTTTTCTTCCCAATAACTTGTCTTGATTTTTTATTAACTAATCTCCCCCCACTTCCTGTTGCACATAAAAAGATAAAAGTTCCCCTCACACATACATGCTGGTCATTTCCGTCTCTAGGGGGCAGTGCTCATCTCTGTTCCAAAGCCAAAGAGCCAGCGCTGTCCTAAGATGTCTCTATGGTTATGTGGCTGGCATGACTAAACACCAAAGATGCATGGAACCTTCCCACCAAAGTGCTCTCTATTTTTCTACTTGCATTTTTACATGCTTTCGAATTGCTAGGTTGGCAGAAGCTGGGATAAGTAATGGGAGCTCACTCCATTACGTAGTGCTAGGGATTTGAACCGTCGAACTGCTGACTTTTCTGATCGACAAGCTCAGCATCTTAGCCACCGAGACAATTACATATTTTTATGTTGGCATTGATGAACTCATAGAAGTTTTGGAATGGATCGATTCATTTTATTTTAAGCCATATAATTATATATTTAATGCTGTTTTCTACCAGCAGATGCATAACGTAACAAGTGGTATACAAATCCTCTAAATAAATAAATAAGAGTCAGCAAAAAAAACAGCAACCATGAAATAAAGGGGAAGAATAAAATAATATGAATTGCAAAAGGCAGCTTTACTTGGAACAGCTTACATCCTGCAATGATACCTCTAACACCATCAAACATCAACATCTCCCATCCCAGGTCCTTGGGAAGGAATTGCTAGGTGGATAAAAAATGCCAAATCCAGCCTGAACATCTGGCTGACTGTGCAACAAACCACACAGTGGTTTGGGCCCTTGAAAGCGAGCAGTGAAAAATTAAGTCCTATGTTCAGCTCCAAAAATCAATTGCCTCAAAAAAAAATTTGTTGTCCTCATCTTGCTAAGATTAAAGCTGCATATTAAATGCTGAAGGGTTGCAGCATCTGGATATAACATTTCTTCTTCACCCATCTCATATCAGTTTATGCAACCATGACAGTCTTTGTTAAATAAGTAGCCTTCAGTGTTTGCAGTCCTCTATTGTCTGATCTACATTAGCAGCTCCTGGTGAGTGGCTGTGCTAGCCAACACTGCAAGGGGAAATGGTGGGTCATGCTAGAGGGAAACAGATGACTAAATGTGGGTTGCATCTCTTCTAAGACCGGTGCAGCACGTTAAAGGAAATATCTAGCAATTTTTTGTTTCAGAAAGCGCTAAGCTTTTCCCAGCTTATTTCATGTTCACAGAAAAGCAAGCCAAGTTTTGAAGCTCCCCTGCCCTGCTAAGGGTGCCTCCTCATTTCTCCTAACCATGGAAGAGATAAATGCTCTTTTTTATACCATGACACTGCCTTAAATCTCATTCCCTGCCTATAAATGAGGCTGGTTCCAGTCACTTATTTATTTCCCTTCTTCTCCCAGTATGGCTTTTGCCTTGCATATAATCTGCTATGTTTTACTGATGATGTAGAAACAAGTGCAGCCAAGGATGTAGACCTTCCCAGCTTTTCTTGATCAGTTTTTTCCCCCATTGCCATTTTGACTTAGGCTGTAGGGAAGACCAGCAATTTGCTTATGCATCAATTTTTGCTTTTGTAACACCTGATCAGTGCCTTCCCAATTGTTCATAAGGTTTATAATCTTAAATGGGGTCTTAAATTGTGGATTTTTATTGCTGGATACCACCTGGAATAATGTGTATAAAGTGGATGGCTTTATAAATTTGCTTAATGAATGAATGAGTGAATGTTTGGCAATAGGACAGAGTGACTTCTTGGCTGCTTGTAATAGCAATGCGAAAAGCCATTGTTATTTCGAGGACTTCAGTGACATATTTCGATTTCTCCTTCATATTAAGAAAAATCTAAACATTTAGCGCTCGTTCTGAGCTCACCTGCTTGTTTTTCACTCTTGCTTGCTGATTAAAGGAGAAGCAGGAAATCTTCAGGTAACGCCAAAAGCATGGGCCGCCCAGTCAAGGTGAGGCCTTGCAGTTTCTTTTGGTTTTCTATTGCTGCTTTTAACTCGGGCCATATCTCTAATTAACATTTCCTTCATCTCCTCCTTAATTATTTTATCTTTAGTAATACCCAAATAGTTTCTTATCATCCCTCATTTACCTCCTTCTTTTTATAAAGATCTTCAAAAACTTTACATGCAATTTCTTTTTTCTGTTCTATCTCTTGTTGGGCATCCCCATTCTCATCTATTAATTGGTAGATCAATCTTTTTTGTTTTTCTTTTTTAAGTTTATAGGCCAACCACCTTCCTGGTTTATTAGCCTGTTCAAAAAATATCTGTCTGGCTATATTTAACTTTGAGACCATTCCTTCTTGTTCGATTAAATTTAATTTATGTTTAGTTATTATCATCTGTTTTTTCAATTTGCAATCTTTTGGGGTGTTTTGCAGCTGAATTTCTAATTCTTTGATTTTTTGTTCCAATTTATTTTGTTGGGCATATTTTTCTTTATTTCTTTTAGCAGTGTATGATATTGTCATGCTTCTTATTACTGCCTTCACTGTATCCCAAATATTCTGTTTTGTAGTTGCCTCATTATTATTTTCTTTTAAAAAATAGTCTAATTCCTATTTATTTATTCATAAATTCTTTCTCTTTAATTAACTGTGTATTTAAGGTCCACCTTTTCCTTGGTTTCTTCCTGCCTTTCCACACTATCTGGATCAGGTTATGATCTGCCCATTTGTTTGGTAAGATTTCAATCTCTTTTAATTCATTTACTAATTCACCATTAATCCATACCATATCAGTTCGTGTCCATGACTGGTGAGGGTTGGAGTAAAATGTAAATTGTTTTTTCTCAGGGTTTAATTTCTTCCACTTATCTATCAAATTTAGTTCAATCATAATTTCTTCACATGTTTTTGGTGGTTCTCTTTTTTTTCTTCTTTCCCCCTCCACTACTATGATCTTTCTGGTGGTCCACAATAGCATTGAAATATCCCAAGATACAAATATTCCTTTTATCGAATTCCACTAATTTCTCATGTAATTGTTTAAAAAATTCCTTTTGGTTATCATTAGGGGCATAGATTACCACTAGTAGAATTAGAATTGATTTAATCCAAATTTGTAACATCAGAATTCTTCCACCGGGGTCTATCCAAATTGGCTCTGCTTTCATATCATCTTTCACATATACTGCTATCCCTTTCTTTTTCCTAAAATCTGCTGATGATGTATACAAATTCCCTAGCTTGGGGCATTCTAAATATTTTTCTTCTTCCTTCCTTATATGAGTTTCCTTTAAACATATTATATCTGCATTTTGTTTAATTAATTTGGTTAATATTCTTTTCCTTTTTATCCTAGAGTTTAAGCCATTTATGTTAATTGGTAGTATTTTTTTTTTCTTCATCCATCACTTAATTGACTCTTGTTCTTTGTCTTGTAATTACTCCTGTCTCTCTTTGTGGCTGATTGTGCATCTTTGGTTCTTCTCTCTCTTGATGTTTATTTTTTGAATTCCTACAATTCCCATCTCTATTTTTTTGGTAGTCTTGGTCGTCTTGTAAATTTCTCGTCTCTACGACTCGATTCTTCATGGCCTATCAATCATTCATAGAAATCTTGGGCTTTTTCCACAGAGTCTACTTTAATTTTTCTTTCTTCCCAAGTGATTAACATTGCCTCTGGGATTAGCCATCTAAATATGATACCTTTTTGGTTTAATTGGTTCACCAAGAATTTATAATCTCACCTCTGCTCTCTCACTCTTGTTGGGATTTGTTTAAGCACCAAGATTTATTTCTCTTTGTATATAATTGTTTCTTCTCTATAAATTTTGTATATAATATCTCGAACTTTCCTTCTGGCAAATCTCATATGGACCTCTTTTGGTTGTTTATGTCATCTTGCATAATTTGTGCTCACTCTGTATACTTCGTCTAACTCTTTCAGAATATAATTCTTATCTTTTTCCAATAGGTCTGCTAATATTTCTGCCATCACTTGTTCTAAGTCCTCTTCTTTAGATTATATTTTGGAATCTGAGATACGCTGTGGCCTTAACCATTTCCAAATATACCAAGGAGTCGTCCATTTCTTTGCTCACATTTCTTAACTGCTGGTAAATGGTAAACAACCATTTCCAGCTTCTTTTCCATTTTTTCCATTCTTTTTTCAACCTCCTTTATTGTTGAATCATTCCTTTCTAGTGCTTGCTGTGTTGTTTCAATTTTTTAATCCAGCTTTAGAATGTTTAGTTTCATTTCTGCCTTTAAGTTTCCCATCTCTTCTTTTAGTTCATTTGTGTCAGCTTTTGATTCGATATGATTTTTTACCGCTATTTCCTGAAGCTTCAGCATGGACTCTTGTAAAGTAAGAAGGATCGATTGAATATTGGCATTCGTGATGGTAGGTTGTTTTTCTCCAGATAAAGTTTCTTCAATTGTCTTTTGTGCCATCACTGAGGTTGATGGCATTGAAGTTGTCTATATTGAAGAAGTCTTCTTTCCAGTTTTAAGCGTTGTACTAGTAAAGGAAGTCATTTCTTGCAAAATTTGTTTTTGTTTTTGCATTATATTAAATATGTTGTTCCAAATTAACATTCACTATTAAGAAATATCAACTATAAATGGCCACTATGCTAAATAATATGATATGTTTCAGGATTAACCTCTCTTATCAATATATATATATATTCCAGAACACTTTTACAGCTAATTTCTAAATCAAATATCTGGATTTGTAATTCTTAATAATATATAAAATTCCTCTATTTAAATTTAAATAATATTAACCTGTATATCTATAAATACTATAAAATCCCAAATCTCAAAATAGTATTATAAAATAATATTTCAAATATTTACAGATCTAAATATAGATATATCAATCTTACTATACAATAATTAATTAATTAATATATAATAATCACAATTAATCACAATTAATTATTTAATTCAATCTACTCAATGCCTATAATCAAATATCTATACTTAAACAATTAATTAATTATCACCTCCTTTTTATGTGTGTTATAACCAAATATAAACTACAATATAACTAATGTATCAATTAAATATATATAAATTACATTTACCACATTCAAAAATCAGTTAAGTTGGTGTCAAGAAATAATTGTTGCAATCCTCAAATTTAAATGCTTAAAGTGTCTTAATATAATTATTCAGTTCTTCAAGATTCCTTCACCAAGCGCACCGGAAGTACAAAGTTGCTGAGTAATGTCTGATATCACTATCTCACAAAACTTTCCACTGTAGTCATTTTTCCTTTTGTTTGAAAGTTTAAGAGTCTCTTTAATAAATCTTCTCCACTTACTACAGCTCCAGTCCACTAATTCAAAAGGAGACTAGTAAATTATTCAATTTTGTTCGTGGAATATTTAAAGTTGTAATTTAATTTCTTACTTCAAGTCTCCCCCCATCTCAAGTTCATCCTTCCAATTTTCCCCAAAGTCCACAATTCAAGTCCTTCAAAGTTCCCTTAAATTAAATTATTGTTCTTCTTTTTTTTCTCTCCCCCAATTATTATCAGTCTCTCAGACCGTTCTGATTCCCTTATCTTCTCTGTCCAATTGCTCATGTCCTTACCCTCCTCCATCTCATGAGCCCTTTCACTTTCGCCGCTGCTTGTATCTGCTTTGGCCACTGTTTTCGGGCTTCTAATTTTACGCGGGAGAAAACCCGAATAACCAAAGATCCACATACAAATTTTATATATATATATATATATATTTTCTGAGGTTTTCACGGGTATTTGCATGTGGATCTTTGGTTATTCGGGTTTTCTCTTGCATAAAATTAGAAGTATCTAGGTAACGTTTCGACGAAGTCTCATTCATCATCCTCAGGCTTGTTTCTTCGGCTCAGTGCTTCTCAGAGTAATGTGAGCTTGCAGCTGCTTCTTCCTTTTAACTGCTTGTGGGGGTGTGACTTGATTGGGTGGGGGCTTGGCTGTGTTCTGATTGGGTGAGGGTGTGTTCTCATTGGTTGGGGGTTTGGCTGTGTTCTGATTGGCTGGGGGTGTGTTCTGTTCAGATGAGGGTTTGGTTGTGCTCAGGTTAGTCTTAGTTGCTGGGGGATTTGAGCTGGTGAGCTGTGATCCTGTTGTTTGGCTTTCTGTTCGTGGTCGTGCCACATCTTCATGGTGGGTGTCAGTTCGCTTCTTGTATGGGTCAGAGGGGTTTGAAGTGGGTAATGGTGCAGCTGTGTTACAGCTTCTGGTCCGTGGTCGTGTCTCATCTTCTGTGTGGGTGTGAGTCTTTTTTCTAGGTGGAAGTGCGGTGGTCGCATCTTGTGTGGCACTCGTGGGTGTGGGTCTGATGTCATTCTTCATGTTAGGTACTCATTTGTTAATGAGGGCAGGTTTCCAAATGGTTGGTAGGCGGGAGGTATTATCTCGTTTATTCATGCTGTGTGAATGTTTTTCTATCTCTATGGCTTCTCTGATTATTCTGCTGTAGAAGTGTTCGGTTTTGGCGATAGGTCTGGTATTTTTAAAGTCAATTTCATGTCCTGTGGCTTTGAGGTGTTGGACCAGGGAAGAGGTCAGTTCTTCTTTTTTGATTGAGTTCTTGTGTTCTTCAATGTGTGCACTAATTCTTCTGTTGGTTTGTCCGATGTATGTGGTGGGACAGGCAATGCAAGGGATTTCGTATACTCCTTGGTTTTCTAACTCAATTTTGTCTTTAGGGTTTCTTAGGATGGTGGATATTTTTCTATTTGTGCAGAATACTGTTTTAATGTTGTGTCTTTGGAGGATCTTGCTGATTTTGTCTGTAGTGCCTTTTATATATGGGAGGAGGGCTTTGCCATTCTTTTGTTCTCTGTCTTGGCTTTTGGTTGGGGTTTCTTTTTGGATTAGGTGGGTAATCTTTTTTTGGAATCCATTGGCTGTAAGTACATTAGTGAGAGTGTGTAGTTTGGTTTTTAGGTGTTGTTCGTCGGCTAAGCATTTTGTTCTGGAGATGAGTGTCTCGGCTACGGAATTGATCTGTGCTGGGTGGTGGTGTGAGAGTGCATAATAGATAGCGGTTTGTATGTGTTTTCTTCTGGTAGATGGTGTGTCCTAGGGAGCCATTGGATTTTTTGTGTACTAAGACATCTAGGAAGGGAAGTTGATTGTTGGCTTCTGTTTCCATGGTGAATTGTATTTTGGGGTATAAGCTGTTGAGGCGTGTGAGGAAGTTGTTCAGTTTTTCTTTCCCGTGTGGCCAGATTATGAAGGTGTCATCTACGTATCTGAGCCAGAGTTTGGGTTTGTGATCATATTTTTCTCGAGCTTGTGTTTCAAAGTGTTCCATGTAGAGGTTTGCAATGACAGGTGAGAGGGGTGATCCCATGGGTGCTCCTTCTATTTGTTTGTATTTTTGTCCATTGTAGGTGAAGTATGTATTGGATAGGCAGTGGTTGGTAAGATCTAGGATGTACTTGGGGGGGTTGTATTTGTTTTGGATGGCTGTCAAGGCTTCTTTTATAGGCACTTGGGTGAAGAGGCTCGCCAGCTCACCAGCTCAAATCCCCCAGCAACTAAGACTAACCTGAGCACAACCAAGCCCCCACCTGAACAGAACACACCCCCAGCCAATCAGAACACAGCCAAACTTCCAACCAATGAGAACACACCCCCACCCAATCAGAACACAACCAAGCCCCCACCCAATCAAGTCACACCCCCACTCGCAGTTAAAAGGAAGAAGCAGCTGCAAGCTCACATTACTCTGAAAAGCACAGAGCCGAAGAAACAAGCCTGAAGATGATGAATGAGACTTCATCGAAACATTGCCTAGATACTTCTAATTTTTTGTGGGAGAAAACCCGAATAACCAAAGATCCATATGTATATATGTGTATATATATACATACATGCATACATATACATATATACATACATACATACATACATACATACATACATATATATATATATATATATATATATATATACACATACATACATTAGTAAACAAAATAGTTGTTTAAATTCATTCTAGTACAGGTATGAGTCTTGTAAATCTTTCACATTTCTTTTCAATATTTATCAATCTTTGAGAACAATTGAAATGTTTGCCTTTCTTCTTTGTTATTATGTTAATTGTTAATTAGCATATCATTGGATAGTCATACAGTTTTATCTGATAAATTATTTACTATTAATAAGCAAAATAATTATTCAAATTCATTCTAATAATTGGTATAAATTTCCTTATAAATCTTTCACATTTCTTTTCAATATTTTATCAATCTTTAGAAACAATTACAATGTTTCCCTTCCTTCTTTTTATTGCATTAATTATAAATAAACATACCATTATAAACAATAGTTTTATCTCATAGATTATTTACTTATTTCATTTCTAACTCATTAGAGTATTCTACTGTCACAACACTATATTTTGTACCTTTGCAGAATCCTCACTTTTAACTTAATTTAGCCATTGCCTCTGTGTTTTCTAGCTGAGCAAATACCTTTAATCCTAGTACATTTACCCTTTTTAAAATTTCCTGTTTTTGTCCCTCATAAGTTCTTTCCCATTCTATCTTCCCCTCTTTTTCTCATCCCTTTTTTTATACCCTTCTCTCTCTAATTTTCCCTTATGTAGTTTTCTTTTCTACTTCTCCTTGCTGTTATACTTCTTTTTCAGACTATTTTACTTTATTGGCTGTTCCCTTTGATCTCAAACTTTTAACTCCTTTCCCCCTTTTCCCCATTTTTACCACACTTTGCATTATTTGATCATTGAAAATGGCTTCTTCTTTGTCCCGCCCTTCTTCTTGCTCTTGAAACTTTTCCTTTTGCTTTTCATAGTTCAAGATCTCCATTTCAAAAAATTCAAATACGAAGCCAAAGGATCTTCCTTCTCTTTCTGCAACTTCCTTCTGTTTTTTAAGACTTATCTTCAATTCCTCCAAGAGTGATGCCATTTTAAACACTTTTGAACAACCATCTGATTGACTTTAAGTAAAAACAGAAAGAAAAATAAACCAATGCCAAAACCTTTTTTTTAAATCACCAAATGATATCAGATTGTTCCTTCTTGTTTCTTTCCTTCACTTTTCCTTTCTGTGGGTTACTGTATCTTTTAAAAGCTTTTCAAAGTTTCACTGTTAATCCTCTTTATTTTTCCAGGTGGCACTCCTGTTTTTCATTATTCCAAGTTCCACCCTTTTGCCTCCACTCTTCTCCTTTTTAGGGCTTTAAAATGACTGAAATAATAATAATAATAATAATAATAATAATAATAATAATAATAATAA
>BLBF01000020.1:16356933-16388931 GCA_015471245.1 Laticauda colubrina | reverse complement strand
CCCAGGTGAAACCCAGTTTGCTAATGAAGAGCAGCCATCCCTTCACACGGAGCCAAGCTGCATTGAAAGCCTCCAACACAAGAACAGACTGTTGCCAGCCAATCAAAGCCACAAAACAGACAGAAGAAACCAGGAACACCAATCAATCAAACTCCAAGTCCAATGAAACAGGTCCAGGCTCCCAGCCAATCAGAATGAACCAGCCTCAAATTTAAAAACCAGGAGCTGTAAGACCCACATCCATACAGAAGCCTGAGGATGGCAGATGAGATTCTGCTGAAACGTTGCTACAACTTTAACAGAACTACAATGACGTGGGATAATACCCGAAGGAAGCTGAACAGCACACATGTAAGTACCCGCGATAACTTAAAAACACACACACACACACATATATATATATATATATATATATGATTAAGATTAAGATTATATCATTATATATAGGATATATAATGATATAATCTTAATATTTACAATAAATATTGTGTGTATATGTATTCATTCTTAATATTTATTGGGATTTCATGTCCATTGAATTATTAATACCAGTTGTGTTACATAATTTCTGCAAGGTTGCTATGGTTGACCCTTTGCCGGTTGTTGTTTTACCCACAAACTATTTTCTTTGCAAACATGAAAGCCCACATTTCCCCTTTATTTTGTGTGACAGAGTGTTGAAAAGACTTGTGGTTTAGCTATCCACTATAGGGACTCTGATGAACTTCTTTTTCAAATGTAGGCCTACCAGTTGTTCATACCCATGCCAGAATTTTGTTGTACTTAAGGAAGTGCTTATGTGATGGAAAGGGGCAGAGAAAAGACATGGGCTTCGCAGTTAGATTTAAAGATGGAGTTGAAGATGATAACTTAGGATCTCCTACCAAAATCTATTTTTAAGTTTCCTGGAAGTTTATGGTTGTCTTCTGAGGAGACTTCTGTGTTTTTATTTTTCTCAAGGTATTTGTTTCCTTCCTTCCTTTTCCTTCTATTTCTTTTAGTGCTGTATATTTAAAACCCTCCTTTTATTATCTATATATATAAAAGCTAAATACCACACATATATCATCACAAAATCTCCAGAACTGTAAAGCCTACAAACTTGAAATTTGGTATGTTTGTTCCTCTTGGCTTCTAGGTGCTAAGAAAGGATTTTTCTAAATGACCATCAGAGCATTAGTATTTCATATATTATTATTAAACATGCTCTGATGCTAAGGAGTTCTACTCCCCCTCCCCACCTGAAAAGAAATCTGTTCCAAATAAAAAACACAAGCAGAGGAGAGGAGTTTCAATTTCAGTTTTACAGCATCAAGCAGCTTTAGTGCAGAACAGTTGAGCTAAGCCACACCCAGACTCCTCGCTGTTGCCTTGTTCACACAGCAAATACTGTTTCACTTTCCAAACAGCCCTCAATTCCCTCACACACTGACAGGATGCTAGCCAGATGAATACCAATGGATGCTGGTAGGCAAAGGCAGAATTTTTTCCCCTTATTTTTCTCCCCCAAAACTAATCCCGATCACATAGTTTCGTAGCAAAGCACAAGTATCGAGCTAGTTATTTTTATATGTATGACTCAAAGTGGCAAATATACCTAAAACTCCTTCCTCTTTCTTCCTCTTGTTCCCACAGGAACTACCCTGAGCAATGAATTGAACAGAGAGAGAGAGAGAAAAACCAAAGTCACTCAGCTTGCTTTTTGACCAAGGTTGAACTAGAATTCACCATCTACTGGTTTCTAGACCAGTACCTCAACCACTGCACCATACTGGCTTTTTTGTTTTTCTGTTTTCTGAATTCATTTTATGGTGGTCAAGCATGGTGGCATTACTACTTTGTAAACATTCGCCATGGTTCTTAATTGCTCTTGCATTGTAATGTAGAAAAGCCCCATGGAAGTTTCTTCATTTCATTATTTCTTCATGGGAAGTCAACAAACATGAGTGAGATAGATTATGCAATAGAGGGCAAGGCATTTTGTATCCATAGCCTTTGATCAGCAGGATCCAAAATCACATCCATAACGATTAGAGGAAACTTTTCTTCTGCTTAAAAAATATTCAAGTCACTTTCTTTTCTACCATGCTAAATACAAAAGCTTGTATGGGTGGATGGGTAGAAACGCCAAAGAAATGCTCAGCATCGAGGATGTCTTTGTCTCTGTGGCTAAAATCTTCCTTTAAGATGCCCAGAGAAGCCCCTCAGAAAAGCAACTTCTTACTTAACATGAAAACAAATAAACTTCCAACAGCAATTACTGTTTCACTTTCCAAACAGCCCTCAAAATTTAATATTTGCTCCAGCAGTTGTTTGACTTTCATAGTTGAAGTAGAAGATCAAGCATTCCTTTAATTCTTCTAAAAAATGTGTGATTTAGGTACCTACGTGTTGTTATGCATAGCTGTTCTTGCATTCCCTCTTGGCTGTTGTGGAGATATGTCCTTAATTTTCCAGAGTGTTAACCTGCTCCCACCTTTATGTAGAAATGCAAAACCTAGTCCTTGGGAACAGTAATTTGGATGCTTTGCTTCCCAGATGAGTTGAGTGGACATTGACATCATTCACATTGAAGCTGTAAAGCATTTAAACGAGCAGAGATTTGGTATAATTGAAACTATCTTAAAAAAAAAAAAACACCTTACTGAGTAGGTCTACTCCCACCTTACCAGACACATATACTGACCTAATTTGCTCGAGATACTGACTGGAATGTAGCTGAACATCATATATTTCAGTTGGAACTAGCAAATCCTACCCCATTTTTTTAATTAAAAAAAAAAACAATTTGTGTGCCTGTGTTCTTGTGCCTATGTGAGTGAAACAAGGTGCAGTTTGTTTGTGTTACTCTCGGGCCATCGCTGCTGCTTGCCTTCTTCGGATGGGGTCTATTTAATCTCCTGTAGTGTGAGAAATTATGTTCAAAGTCTCTGTGATCCTGTGTCCACAGTAACTTATGCAAGTAGTGACAAGTACATGCCATAAGGTCTTAAGATTATATCTGCAATGTGTTATTGCAAGCAGCTGATCAAGAGAATATGAAAGAGAAACATTATTTTCAGGTGTGAAAAACTATCACCTTTATCAAATCATTTATTTTGCATTTCTCCTTGGACAAGCCTTTTTTTTTTAATGATAAAGTTCAGAATTTAAAATTCTGATATTCAATGAAGACATATGTGTGGGGTCTGATATACCATTATTATTAGTGCAATTATATTTTGCATTAACCTTGGATTTTTAACATTTTTGATTACATTGGCTATAAGCTTCCAAGAGTTATTTTGATAACAGCAGGGTAGGAGTGTACATAAATAAATATTTAGATCATACAAACCATGTTCCTTAGCAAGTGCATAGAAAAAAAATGGCATTAAAGGAGTCCTTTGTAAATTTGTAAATTTAATATGCCATATTTGATTCTTTTCTTTAAAAAATCTGTTTTTTCATATAAACACTAGCATTGCCAGCTTTCATTTTGTTACGGGATTGTTATTATTATTCAAAATAGTTTAAAGTAATCCAATAGAATATTAGTGATCATAGATCATATGAATAATACTAAAAGCAGAATTGTACCATCACTTTTGGCCTTGTAGTTATACTGGACACAATTGTATATAAGCATGGCAAGCTGTATTTTTTTCTCGCTTATATCTCAGTTTATTAAACATATAATGACAACTTGTAATTAAAATAATGGCAACGATTATGAAACAACACAAATAATTACCAAAACTGCTTAAAAATCAGTGAATTTATCAGAACAACAGCATAAAAAATAGAATAGAATGATATCAGAGAAAGTGTCTGGGCACATTGAATGTTCCATCAATATTTAGGACTATTATATATACCGTATATGGAGATGCCTCACAGAAATTATGCACATCCAATGTTGTGGTTTTACAATCCAATTATATGGCTTTCTTTGGATCCTCATGAACGTACTCCCATTCTTTAAGATTTTCAGCCAAACTTCTTTAGGATTTTCATTCTGGTTTTCATTCAGCATTTGTCACAACTCAGAATCAACTAATCCAATTTAATACAGAATCCATTATCTCCCCCATTTTGAATTAGCCCTTTAAAATTCTTGGATCAGTTAAATAAAAAATAATCTGTTTTCTAATTATAACTCAAATATAGTAGAAATAGCACTTATACAGTATACTGCTTTACAATGCTTTACAGCCCTCTCTAAAGCCCATGTCACACTGCACCAATGGATGCAAAGAGGATGTAAAACGGACCAAAAAGCTTGCCATCCGTTGGTTAACGCGATGTACTCACTGCCTCTGTTTTGCTTCCTCTCGATCCATCCAGCATCCGTCTATTGATGTTTCATCCGCTCAAAAAATTTTGAGCTGCCCAAAACTTTTGCGTGGAAGATGTATCCAATTCATCCGTTCTGCATCCGGTACGCATCCGCTACGCATCTGTTCTGCATCCGTTACGCATCCGCTATATCCGCTAGGCATCCGTTCCGCATCCGCGCAACTCGCATCCGCTCGGACGCAGGGAGGAAGCGGAACGGACGCAGAATGGATGCAGAACGGATGCCTAGCAGATGCAGCACGGAAACAAAGCGTTTAAAATGGAAAAAACGTTCGCAGAGGGGACCTATCTCGGATATTAAGGATGTCTGCAGGATGCCTAGAGGATGCCTAGAGGATGCCTAGAGGATGCAAAGGGACACCTATACTGCCTATAAAAAGTGGGAGCAACACATCTGGATCTCACTTTCAGAACAGCAGTCCTGCGGTGCAGACCTCTGCAGCCTTCATCTTTCTCTTCCTCTTCCACAGCATCCAGTCATGTCCACCGTGGATCGTAACACGGTCCTTTTGGCAGCCACCATCCTTCTGCAACAGTGCGAAGCCATCTACAGGCTCTGTGAACTCTACTACGGGAAGAAAAAGGGGCGGCCGAGAAGTGTCTGGGTACAAAGATGGTTCACCAGAAGAGCAGAGGATGGACTGTACAACAAGCTGATGGTGGAGCTCAGGAGCGAAGACACTTGGGCATTCCAGAACTTCATGAGGATGCCTACAGCCATGTTTGACGAACTTGTGCAGCGCCTGACACCCAGGTTGACCAAGACAAACACCAACTTCTGGCCCAGCCTGGAACCTGGGCTCAAGGTGGCACTCACTCTGTGCCACCTGGCCTCAGGGACCACCTACAGGCGCATGCAGTATGGCTGGAGGGTGCCACACAACACCATCAGCATGGTGGTCAGAGAAGTCATCGAAGAATACCTGGAGGAGTTCCTCCAGTGCCCCTCCACTGAAGAAGGATGGAAGAAAGTTGCAGAGCAGTGGTATCAGAGGTGGAACTTCCCACACACCGTTGGAGCCATCGATGGCAAGCACGTGGCCTGCAAAGCTCCAGCCAAGTCGGGGTCCACTTATTAGAACTACAAGGGCTTCTTCAGCATCATCCTCTTCGCCATGGCCGATGCTGACAACAAGTTCATGTACATCGATGCTTCAGGCAGCGGCTCATCTTCAGATGCCCAGGTATACAATGCCAGTCACCTCAAGGAGGAGCTGGAATGCAACCTCATTGTGGGCTTCCCAGATCCAGACCCACTGCCCAATGACACACAAGATGTGCCCTACTTCATTGTGGGGGATGATGCCTTCTCCCTCACAACCTACCTCATGAAGCCCTACACCTCCAAATACCTCACCTACGAAGAGAGGATCTTCAACTACAGGCTGTCCAGGGCAAGGCGGGTGGTGGAGAACACCTTTGGCATCCTGGCCAACAGGTTCCAGGTACTTCTCACCACCATGCAGCATCACCCACAGACCGTGAGGAGGATCATGGAAGCTTGCTGCATCCTGCACAATCTCATGCGCACCTGCTACCCAGTCTTGCAGAACAGGCTCGTGGACCTCCAGCAAGGCAATGGGGACATGGAGCCTGGGGAATGGAGGCAAGGGCGAAACCTGATAGACACTCAGGATGTGCAAGGCCCCAACAGAGCCTCACGTGAAGGGAAGAAGCAGTGCAACCTCCTGAAACACTGGTGCAACTCCCCAGCTGGAGTGGTGGAGTGGCAAGACAGGATGATAGATGCTTAATGGATGCTTCCTTCAGCCTTTCTCATCACACTGATGAGATTGGGCCATATATGTTGAGTGGCCCTACAATGAACAGGGCATTTAATAAAGAGTTGTGTTTATGTTGACATGTGTGGATGATTGATTATATTGTTATTGATAATAAAGGGCCATAGGTGTGGCACCTGGGAGGGTGGACCATCCCGTCCCACTATGCTTGCACTGGAGGTTTATCTATCCCACAGCTATTACCCATCCCAAAGGTATCCCTGCCCATCCCACTGCTATCTTAACCCATCCCACAAGCATGCAAAGGCTTAAACCATTTCTAAAAGTTTCCAGCAAGACTTTATGAAAAAAAAGAAATGAAGCAACTGTGTGAATCAAAATATACTTTATTAACAACAAGCTATAAGACAAAAATGAGTCTCTGGCACTCCTCTTGGTCACTCAGTCTCAGGGGTGAAGGGTGCAGGTGCTGTGGAGGTGGCTGGTGCTGGAGTCCTTGTCATCAGCTCCTCCAGAAGCAGAAGCAGCAGAAGCCCCAGCCCCAGAAGAGCAAGCCCATGCTGTAGAAGCCCCAGCAGAACCAGAGTGAGGGTCAGGGGGCGGGATGGTAGCCCTGTCCCTCTTGCCAGGGCTGGCAGCAGATGGCTGAGGCTTGCTTTGCTTCTGCATGGTTGTGGGGTTGCTGGCTGCCAGGGAGGCTGGCAGGAACCAAGGCTGGCAGGAAGGCTGGCAGGGAGGCAGGCACCAAGGCTGGCAGGGAGGCTGGCAGGGAGGCAGGCACCAAGGCTGGCATGAAGGCTGGCAGGCAGGCAGGAACCAAGGCTGGCAGGCAGGCATGAACCAAGGCTGGCAGGGAGGCTGGCAGCAAGGCTGG
Organism: Laticauda colubrina; assembly: GCA_015471245.1. NCBI lineage: Eukaryota > Metazoa > Chordata > Lepidosauria > Squamata > Elapidae > Laticauda > Laticauda colubrina. The sequence goes on along the minus strand of BLBF01000020.1, from coordinate 16,381,977 downwards.
CTGGCAGGCAGACAGCAAGGCTGGCAGGGAGGCTGGCAGGGAGGCTGGCAGCAAGGCTTGCAGGCAGACATGCAGGCAGACATGAAGGCAGGACAGGCAAGGCAGTCGATGTGTCTGGAAGCAGGTCTTTCCTCTGAATGGTGACCTGCTTCCGAGCTGCTTCCGTTATATCCCCGGGGCTGAAGCACTGCATCCTCCCCGCATGCGCAATTAACGCTGTGCATCCGCTAGGTTTCCGCTGTGCATCTGCTAGGCTTCCACTGTGCATCCGCTTCATCCGCTGTGCATCTGCTCTGCATCCGCTCTTTCCGTTCCGCGTCCACTTTGCTGAGGCCCCCCGGAAGCCCTGCGGATGTGCCATCTGCTCCCATCCGCTTCCATCCGCTGGGCTTCCGTTCCGCATCCGCTTTCCATCCTCCTGCATCCTCCCCCCATCCGTGTTATCCGCTCCAGTTATGCAAATTTTTGCCCCTTTTGAGAGTGGATAACAATGGATGGAACATTTTGCTCGTCCGTTGTGTCCGTTTTGCATTCGTTGGGCAGTGTGACAGGGCCTTAAACAATTTATAGAGTCAGCATATTGCCCCAACAATTTTGGATCCTCATTTTACCAACCTTGGAAGGATGGAAGGCTGCGTTAACTTTGAGCCTGGTGAGATTTGATTTGCCAAATGGCAGGCAGCCAGCAGGCAGCAGAAGTAGCTTGCAGTATTGCTCTCCAACTACTGTGCCAATGAGGCTCCTTAGCTCCTTAATAGTAGTTAACATTTTTAGAATACTTTTCAATGTTTTCTATTTTTTGCTTATAGTATAGCACTTCATGGGACATTTACACCTTAATAGGGACCCTGATTGTTGGGGGTAATATGGTGACTCTGTAAACTACTTAGAGAGGTCTGTAAAACACTGTGAAGTGGTATATAAGTCTTAAGTGTTATTGCTATTGCTAATGGGTTTCATACAGTATATTTCTCAGAAAGAATATTCACTGTTCTATTAATCTAGACCTCAACAGGAAATAAGATGACAATGGGCCAAATTGCACAATATTTTTTTTTCATCACTGTGAAATCTAAGTCAACAAACACTAAAACACTACTGTTAAAATGATATCATGTCCCCCACAAAACTTTTTAATGATTTTTAAAAAAGCAGATTTTGGTTTCTATACACCAAAGAATAAAGTTGATATGGCTCTATCCGAAGGAAATGGCTTCAGAGTTCACCATGATTGATGGAAGAAGGAGCCAAGTCCATCTGTCTCCTTCACAAGTGGGGTTGGGACAGTCACATCTCTTTCAAGTATCCTAAAAGCACAGGAAGCTTTGGGCAAAAAGCTACCCAAAGAAGGCAAAAGTAAATAAAAAAGTAAAGCAAAGAAATTCTTGAATTGGTGTCAACATGAAATGTTGCTAAAATATGTGCTGTGCTCTGGAGGAAAATTATTTGGAAGTGTATTATTGTGAAGAAGAGGTAAAATTATAAATACCTGCATGATTAATTTAAAATCTTGATTTTGCTCATTTACAATTAGTGGTCCTATAATTCTCCTACAATTACAAGTCTAGAGTTCCTGTTCCTCTTTTAAAGACAGTAGCTGCTCAGCTGCATTCACGGTATCCAGCGCAACTGATCAGTTGCATTTTGAAAAGATACCTCCACTACAGTGCTTCACAGACAAAAGTGGCTCCAGAATGGCAAGTACAGCTCATGGCAAGGAGATTGGGTTAAATTTCCCACATTCTGCTTGGTGCAAAAGAACCTTTTCTCATTATATATATGGAGTATGTAATATTGCATTTGTTGGATGTTTGTTGGATGTTTGTGATGATCAAGAAGTGAAACACTCCTGGTCGCAGCTGAGTGGAATTCACTGGGTCTAATGCTTCAGTAGAGTAGAGACACACATTCTTAAGTCTTCTCTAAATGCCTTGTAGTCAAAAGATAATGAATTATTGAAGCAAACTTTGAATACCTCTGCATGAGAATTCTATACCGATTTGAAGGAACTTGACCTCTAGATCCCTACTGTATAAGAGCTCAGCTGATTTATTTCTGGCTCAGGCATGGTGTGCTTGAAACTGTACGAGTTAAAAATTGTGTTTGCATTTGTGGGTATTTTTTTCCTGGCCCTGGGACATTATTCCCCATAGAGGGCATTCTTGCCTCTTCTCTTTTTACATTTGAACTTCAGGCTCTGAAAGGGGTTTCTTGAATCCCTTTCACTGCTCCAGGCAAAGCAAATAAGTTGCCTCTTTTCCACTTAGAAACTGACAGCAAATTGTGTAAGATTACTCTTCCCCCTCCTTTTCTTACATTCCCTTTTGTAGAAGTAAAGGGGTCTTCTTTCAGGATTTTCAGACACTTCTTGCAACGGGACTGTGATTTTCATTCCTTCCTGCACTGTGGATTTACCCCCCCCAAATGGCTTGTAAGAGTTTTGGAACTGAAAATGGTGGAAGATGGAAGTATTCCATCTTCCACCATTTATTCCCTAGAGATTTGTGTGCATCATAAGTGTGAGTAAGAGGTGAGATCTCCACCCCCCCAGTCTAACTATACAATCCATTGAAAACGACAACAGCAACAACAACTCATGCAAACCATATGTAGGTTCTGCACTCCTGAAAGCAACGAGGAAGATGCAACAAAAACAAAAAAAACTGGTTCTGTGGGCTTGGCTTGGTGGGTGTGGTGTTGCTTGGTGGGCATGGCAGGGGAAGGATACTGTAAAATCCCATTCCCTCCCCACCCCACTAACCTGCTTTCCAGCTTTGTTCTCCTGTGCAAGGCAACCATAGAAGCTGATCAGCTGGGACTCGGGAGGCAGGGAATAGATGTGGGCGGGCCAGTCAGATGTGGTATTTGCTGGTTCTTCAAACTACTCAAAATTTCCACGATCAGTTCTCCAGAACCAGCCAGAACCTGCTGAATACCCCCTCTAAAGAAAAGGGTGTTCTCATTTGTCTCATCAGACCTATGTGATCAAAGCTTTAGTTGTAGCACCTAAAATACTGCTTGGTGAGTGCAAGGACCTGTAGTTTTAAGGGTTACTCCAAATATTTTATAAGACATTTTCTAGACTTCTGGAAGTGTAGCAGAAACAATTATTCCTTGACAATCGAGGTATCTTCTTTGACCTAATTTGCTGAACAATCAATCTGCTACCTCGGTGTGCAGTGACCACATGGGAAATGAATACACATTACTATGTTGAAAGAAGTGTGATGGGATCATTATATTGCGTGCTCAGTCTGCAATTCAGAGTGCACCAAACTGAGTAGACAAATGTACTCTCCCTTTCATATCTGCACCATTACCTGAACAACTGACAGAATTATGAAAGCATTGTTTCCTCTGACAGCCAGCAATGATTTGTGATCGCTCTGCAATGCCAGCTATTACAATTCACCTTGACTGCAAACCACAGTCCAATTTCCTAGGAATAAATAGCCATATTCAATGGCATGTCTTCTGCACAGCGAGCTTCCTAACTTTCAACGGACAATAATTTGAGTGGATATCACTTTCCTAGTTAATTAAGAAAATTAGAGAAAAAAGTGAATCTAGTTTTTCTCATTGATTTTTTGCTTGTTGGAAGCCAGCTGGGAAGGTTAGAAATGATGATCGTATGAGCCTGGTAGGACAGTGCAACTGCCATAAATACATATCAGTTGTCAAGTGCCCAACTTTTGATCACATGACCATAGGGATGCTGCAACAATTGTAAGTCCATTTTTTTACCGTGTCGTAACTGTGAAAAGTCACTAAATGAATGGTTGTTAGTCAAGGACTACCTGTAAACATAGACAAAGCAAAACAAAGCCCTGGTCTTGAGAAGTTAAAAAAACATTGACCCAATCAGACTATAATTTATATAGTATAGTATATAATATAATTTTAGCAAAGTCATCCATGGATTATCTTCATGATCAATTCTTAATGAATGGCTGAAATCAATTTATAAGGAATTATATGTCACAAAGAGCTGCTAAGAGATTGATTTTCAAATCCTAAGTCATCATCCTAGAGTGTTTCAAGAGACCCTGCTTTGCTTAATGTAAGATTTTTATAAAGTAACACCGAGAAAATTGCTCATTTCTAAATGGATGTGCGCTGTTCTTCAAATCCCGTTAATGATCCTTAATATGGAAAGTTAGATAGTTATGAAGAAATGATGGAGCTTGATTCATGTGAAACTTTTGACCAATCATTTTACTGTTTATTTTTGAAGAAACACTGCATTGGTGTCTATGAGTTTGGGGTGATGCATCTATTGGAAAGAATAAAGAAAATATGAAGTAAAGATTATAAAGGATACAGGAATACATAGAACTTTACTATGAAAACAATCCCTGTGGCAACATTTTGGGGAGCAGAGATAAACCTGTGTTTTCATCTGTACTGTACATCTATCCTGTAGATAGTTTGCAAATGTGAAAAATGTGTCCCTTACTTTACAGTTTAATTCTAGGATCCAGTGAATTAAGGCTTCCAGTACATACAATGACTTAACAGAAATTATTTTAAATTGCCTCCCCCCTATATATATATTGATAGTTCTAAGTTGTCAATGAACCTTCTGTTCTTGTTAGCTGGTAATTGATGAGTGAAAAGGAAGAAGTCAGAATGATTTAGTCGGACATAACAGCCAAGAAAGTGAAAGGGATTGAAATATGGCAATGGTGCTTTACCATTTACTGCCAACAAGAGGAAGCTACAAGAAAGGAATCTCAAAGAGGTTCTGCAGTGCTCACAAAATGCACAAAGTCTCACAATGTCCAATTTATTATTTTTACCCTGTTCTGTGACATGGAAAAGTTCATTGGGGAACCACCTGCCTCATTTCTGTACATAGCTTGGCTGCAACGAAAATAATTGAGCTGACTAGAATTTACAGTACAGGTTGGATTCTTTTCTTCCTTTTTTTTCTTTTTTCTTTGAAATAACATGAGACTATTCAATCTTTCTCACTCCTTTTTTAAAAATGTACTTAATTTTCTTGCTCTGATCTTAGCAATTTATAATTTAATCTGCATTAATTTTTGTCGTCTAATCCAGTGGAACGGTTTCCTGAAAAGTAAGAAATACAGTTCAAGTTCATTCTTCCTTGTTTTTTTTTCATCCAAGTTATTCTTTTATTTCCTCCAAAATAAAGTTTTTTTTCAACTCAGCCTGTCTTGTGGCACTTTCCTTTCCTTAATTATTTATTCACATATTATTTAAATTAGTGGCATTTGATTAGATAAAAAAAAGTTCCTGTGTTGAGTGGTCCTCTCTTAAAAGCCATTCCTCCTTGGGTATACGGAACACTCTTTAGATTTGAAAAAAATAATAATTTACACATTGATGTTATTGTTCTGACCTAGGCTTCCTTAGAAAGTATAAAACACAATCTTAGTCCTGGAAAAGCCTCTTTTATTTCCATGGCTGTGAATTACATTCATTCACAGCCTGCAAGGCTTCACAAGCAGTCTTTCACGGGAATATTTATAGACAGCCACCTTATCATACTTGGAATGCTGCCAGAGAACTAATTGCCAAATTTGGGCAAGGCCAAACTTGACACAGAATCAAACAGAACTTTTCAAAGCTTGAATCAACCAAACTAACTAATTGCTTCCTGCAAAAGCTCACGTCCCGTTCGCTCCTCTTTTATGTCCTATGGGAGGAACCAATCAACTCTGAGGTGTTGCCTTACTCCTGAGTCGACCCTGCTTTCTCAATTGTTCTTGTCTTCTGGTAGCCCCGCACAAGCACAGGCTGGGAACCGGTTCCAGAAATTCCCCCGCCTCACTGCTGTCTGAGTCTGAAGGCAGCTGATGACTGCCAGCCTGCCTTGGTCCCACCTCTGCCTCCAATGCAGAGCCCTCCTCAGCCTCCAAAAGTGGCCCAGGTTCCTCCCCAATCTTCTCACTACTGTCTGACTCCACTGCCAGCTCCGTCAGCCACCGATGGGCCACAACAGTTACTAATTCATCTACTTATGAACATTGACTTCAGTTCAACTAAGCCTGGTTATCCCTGGATTTTTTCAGGGTTTCAGTTTTTCTCTAGATTTTAGATCCTGACCATTGACAATGATGTCTCTGTTGGTCAGTTTGGCCTTCAGTGGTAATTTTCTGCATGCTTATTTTTGTGCAATCCACATATCAGAAAGGTTGACCTCTTAGATATACTCCTTCTCAGATATCACATGGCGAACAATGTTTACCCCATTCCCAAATCGTCCTTCAGGATAACTAAATGATTAAAGCCTCACATTCTTACTGACACACTTGTTTAATGTATATAGAATAATTCTTATAACTGGAGTTTGATTTGAACAGTGATAGCTAACCTTTTTGGGCTCTTGTGCCAAAAATTGTGCACGCACTTGCACGCTTGTGCCCGTGTGCCAGCACACTGAAGGCAATGTGCACTCCTCATGCCCCCTACACATGCACATGCAATCCCTGCCCTCCCACACCCCTTGCCATCTTCTTACCTGCACTGTGCCCCAGAGCTGATTTTTCGGCTGGTTTGATTCCTTTTTCAGCCTCACAGAGGCTTCAGGAAGGCTTCTGCAGGCTTCTGCAGGCTTTTCAGGCAGAAAACTAGGCCCATTTCATCACTTCTGGCATTTCTGGAAAAGCAGGAAGTGATGAAACGGGCCTAATTTTCATCCTGAAAAGCCTGCAGAAGCCTGCAGAAGTCTTTCTGAAGCCTCTGGGAGGCCAAAAAAAGGCCTCAAACCAGCCAAAAATCAGCTGTGAGGTGTGCGCATGTGCAGTGAGGTAAGTTTGCCTACAACTCGTGTGCCAGCACAAATAGCTCTGCATGCCACCTGTGGCACGCGTGTCATAGGTTCACCATCATGGGTCTAGAAGTATGATTTTCTGGTTCTTCTCACATATGGCATAATCTAGAAAGAACTGGAACATGTTTTTTTACCTGATTATGAAAACTTACTCTCATCTTTACTACTTATTTTTCAAAATATTTTCTTGAACTCCAAAATGCAGTAGCCTGTACTTTGACTTAAAAACAGGCCTTACTTTTGGAAAGGGACTTTATTTCACTGACAATTTCTTCCACTACCCCAGCTTATTTGATTGGTATTTGCTAAAATGACAGAACAGACATGTTGCAGCCCAGATGCTAGTAAATATTTCAATATTCACTGATGGGCAAAGTAGCATGAAGAAATTTAATATATCTTCAAACGTAAGAGCATGAAGGGCTTTGTAAAAGGTAAATGCATTCTTAATTAACTTAAGTCGATGCACACAGTAGTGGTTCTTTTTAAAGGAAACACATCTTGTCTATAATGAGCCTATAATAAGCTATAAACTAATAGGTGAAGGTAGATTTTCTTTCCTTTCCTTGCTGGGACATCATTATATTTTTCTTAATCTAGTACAGTCCTTTGTATACCCAAAATAGGTATTGTCAGACCTCGGATCTTATGGGTTTCATTCATTTAATATTATTAACCTGGTTCATAATTTAATGCTTTTTGAGGGTTCACTCACACAATTCCAAGATTGATGTTTGACTTGTGAGGTGAACCAGATAAGAATCAAAACCAGATAATTCTACTTTACTGTAAAAATACATTAACAGAGTATTGCAAGTCTGAAAGCATAATTCTCTCCCCCCCCATCACCGTTAAAGCCTGAGAAACTAGGGAGGGTTTCTTCTGAGCCTCTTGCACCACCCATGATCCAACTGAGGACTATGCTGTTTCTCCTCTGACTGTTTCCAGGCAGCATCTCTTTGCTCAGATTCCCCAGGTCTTTCTCACATGCTATTATACACATCCAAATACAACTATCTATATGTTTATTTTATTTATTTATTTATTTATTTATTTGTTTATTTATTTATTTATTTCATTTGTCAAGCAGGTGTTAGATAACAGGTGTAAGTATAAGCATGGTTACGGATACATGAAATGGATACGAATAAAAAAGAAACAATAGGACAGGGATGGTAGGTGTGTTGGTGCGCTTATGCACGTCCCCTAAAGACCTCTTAGGAAAGGGGTGAGGTCAATAGTCTAAAGTTAAAGTATGTGGGGTTTGGGGAAGAAATCACAGAGTCAGGTAGAGTATTCCAGACATTGACCACTCTGTTGCTAAAGTCGTATTTCCTGCAGTCAAGTATGGTGCGGTTTACCTTGAGTTTGTATCTATTGTGTGCTCTTGTATTATTGTGGTTGAAGCTGAAGCTAGGACATTGCAGTAGATAATTTTATGTACTATACTTATATTGGACCGAAGGTGGCGTAGTTCTAGGTCGTCTAGATCTAACATTTCAAGTCTGGTGGCATAAGGTATTCTGTTACAAGTAGAGGAGTGAACTCTTCTCGTGAAATATTTCTGAACTTTCTCAACTGTATTAATATCCATTATGGAATGTGGATTCCAGACTGATAAAACTGATATTCAAGTATTGGTCTAGTAAATGATTTGTATGCTCTAGTTAGTACTGTGATATTACTGGAGAAAAAGCTACGCAGGATTAGGTTAACAACTCTTAATGCCTTTTTGGCTATGTAGTTACAGTGGTAACTATATGTAGCCATAAATGTCAAGATGAAGAGAGAATTGTTTCCAGCAAATATGGCTTTTGTGTTATGTGTATGCATCTTTTGTAGAGATTTTCAGAAAGTTGTAATAGGGATAGCATCTCATTTGAGTCATGTAACTTCATGGACATACCCCCCCCCCCAATAGCTTTCTTAGAAAAGTTATAGAATTGGTTTGCTAAACTTTTTTCTCTGGAATTTTAAAAATTGTATAGTCCTGCCTACTTTCCTGGTATTGTCAGGAGGTCTGGTCTCCCATCTAAGTCCTAACCAAACCTACTTCAGTATAATTTGGAAGCTCAAAGTCAGCCAGGCTTTGCTGCCATCTGCTGAGATCTGCAACAAGTAGCCTTTAGAAACACTAGAGAGCAGCAATTTAGCCTTTCTTGGGTAACATATGGTTGAACAGCATCTCAAACAGGAATGAATAGAGGAGGCTAAGAATAACAGAAAGAGAAAAGTATCGCTGACGTGCACCTGAGAAAAGAAGAAATGACAAGTACCGTTTTGGTGCTGAAGGAAAAAAAATCTGAAATAGATACACTGACGTGCCGTGATATTTTTTGATACTGCTTTATAAATTAATCCTTAAACTTGTATTTCTGTATCACTGCTGTGGCATCCATCTTTATGCCTCCCCCCCCCACTTTGTTTGACAAATAACAGCACAGTTAAGTTAGTAGATGTATTTCCTAAACTCTTCTGTATGGGTGCTATTAAGTTATCAGTGGGAGTATTACATTCCTAAAGTCACAGAATTGAGTTCTTTACATTATCTTGGTTCCCTGGAATCATTCAACCAATTTCGCATTTGCAAAACAGGATGCAACTTGACATATGTGGATATTTTAGGCAACATAACTCCACCTAACTGATTCCAAATTATTTATTAGGTAAAGTCTAGACTAGTGAAGATTGAACGAAAATGATTTCCTTATCTGTGGTTTGTAACAGCAGCTTAATAGGGAATGAGAAGGAATTAACATGGATTATGTTCTACTATATCGGCTGGAAAGCTGTTGTCCTCCAGTTACTTTTGATTTCAAGTTTCCTGATTATTAGTCAGTTATGGCTACCAACACTCTCCCTGGGAGTTGTTGGTAAAGCAGAGAAGCAACATGCTTTTCTCACTGTATCCAATAAGTATCCAATAAGTTTTCAAGCTCCTTTCTCTGAAACTCTCTGTCATCACTCATCAGCCTCTCTTTATGATGAAGATTTGAGACAATAATTACAAAAGCAATCCAAAATTCTAAATACAAAGCAGGTATAAGGGGCGTGCATAAGTGCACCATTGTGCCTCCCGTTCCTGTCCTATTGCCCCCATTTATTTGTACCTATTTCCTGTATTCTTACTCATGTTTATATCTGTTATCCTGTAAGCGATTGACAAATCAAATCAAATCAAATCAATATATAAATAACAAAACATGGTAAGAATGTAGGATATATTGATTCCACTTACCAACTGAATCTTGCTGAGATCTACTTTAGTCATTGAAGGTTGATATAATTCTATTCAAAGTAGAATGTAGAGGTATCACTTTGCTAGATGCATCTACTTTTACTATCATGTATTTGGGGGCGTTCCAAATTGTTTGTACAAGTTAGATACAGACCTGGCCAAATTCTCTTTAGCTCTTCTACGGTACATCTTGAACTGAGACTTTTCTTCTTCCAGTTTAAGAGGAGTCTTCTGACTTTTTCATCATTTCTCCTTTGGGTGCTTTAGGAAACAACTCTCACTATATTTACCAAGGCATGAAATTATATATGAATTTAAAATGAAAAACAGAGCTTCCAAAAATTATTATTCAACCTTGAAAGGATAAATCACATCTGGCTGGCAATATTGTGAATACTTTTTTTTTTCTACAAAGCATCAAGAAGAAAATCTTTCCATTAATCTGATCATATTTCTAAACTTACTTCATTTGTGAACTTTCAAAACTGTTTCTTGAAAACATAAACATATAAACTGTTTGTACTGTAGGGTTTTTTTTACAAGAACATGTATGTATGTATGTATGTATGTATGTATGTATGTATGTATGTATGTATTCCTTGGCTGTACAGTAATATTTCAACCTACTTTCCTCTGGTGGTTGCTTTGAAATAAATACATTTCAGAAGACATAAAAATTTAAGCCCCTGTCACACAGCACCAATGGATGGAAAGAGGATGTAAAATGGAGAGAAACACTTGCCATCCATTGGTTAACGCGATGCATCAGTTCTCTACTCACTGCATCAGTTTTTCATACTCTCTACCTGTCCAGCATCCATCTACTGACATTTCATCCACTAAAAAAGTTTTGAGCTGCACAAAACTTTTTGAGCGGAAAATATATCCAACGCGTCCGTTAGACATCCGCTACACATACGGGGAACATCCATTAGACGTCCGTCGTCATCCATTACGCATCCGCTATATCCGCTAGGCATCCACTGCACAACCGTGCAACTCGCATCCGCTCCAGCGGAAAACGGACACAGGGAGGAAGCAAAACAGACGCGGAATGGACATGCAGCGTTAGTATCACGGTTGTAGAAAGCGGATGCAGCTCGCATACAAAGCATTAAAATGGAAAAAATGTTCCTATAGGGGATGCATCTCAGATATTTAGGATGTCTGCAGGATGTCTAGAGGATGCAGAAGGACACCTAGGGGAAAACCTATATTGCCTATAAAAAGGGGGAGAAATCACCTGGATCTCACTTTCAGTCCAGCAGCCCTGTGGTGCAGATCTCTTCAGCCTTGCTCTTGCTCTTGCTCTTTCACAGCATCCAGTCATCTCCACCATGGATCATCGCACACTCCTTTTGGTAGCTGCCATAATTCCACAACAGTGCGAAGCCATCTACAGGCTCTTTCACCTGTTCTACGGGAAGAAAAGGAGGCGTCCAAGAAGTGTCTGGGTCCAAAGATGGATCGTGAGAAAAGCCGAGTACGGACTGTATAACAAGCTGATGGTGGAGCTGAGCAACGAAGACACTCATGCATTCCAGAACTTTATGAGGATGCCTCCAGCCATGTTTGACGAAGTTGTGGAGCGGCTGAGACCCAGGTTGACCAAGGCAAACACCAACGTCTGGCCCAGCCTGGACCCTGGGCTGAAGGTGGCACTGACTCTGCACCACCTGGCCTCCGGGATCACCTACAGGAGCATGCAGTACGGCTGGAGGGTGCCACACAACACCATCAGCATTGTGGTCAGAGAAGTGGTGCAGGCCATCATAGAAGAATACCTGGAGGAGCTCCTCCAGTGCCCTTCCACTGAAGAAGGCTGGAAGAAAGTTGCAGAGCAGTGGTATCAGAAGTGGAACTTCCCACACACCGTTGGAGCCATAGATGGGAAGCACGTGGCCTGCAAAGCTCCAGCCAAATCAGGGTCCACTTATCACAACTATAAGGGCTTCTTCAGCATCATCCTCTTCGCCATGGTCGATGCTGACTACAAGTTCATGGACATCGATGCTTCAGGCAATGGGTCAGCTTCAGATGCCCAGGTATACAATGCCAGTGACCTCATGGAGGGGCTGGAACGCAACCTAATCATGGGCTTCCCAGATCCAGACCCCCTGTCCAATGACACACAAGATGTGCCCTACTTCATTGTGGGGGATGACGCCTTCTCCCTCAGAACCTACCTCATGAAGCCCTACACTTCCAGATGCCTCACCCGTGAAGAGAGGATCTTCAACTACAGGCTGTCCAGGGCAAGGCGGATGGTGGAGAACGCCTTTGGCATCCTGGCCAACAGGTTCCAGATACCTCTCACCACCATGCAGCATTGCGGAAGCTTGCTGCATCCTGCACAATCTCATGTGCACCCGCTACCCAGTCTTGCAGAACAGGCTCGTGGACCTCCAACAAGGGAATGGGGACATGGAGCCTGGTGAATGGAGGCAAGGGTGAAACCTGATAGATACTGTGGATGTGCAAGGCCCCAACAGAACTTCATGTGAAGGGAAGAAGCAGCGCAACCTCCTGAAACACTGGTGCAACTCCCCAGCTGGAGCAGTGGAGTGGCAAGACAGGATGGTAGATGCTTAATGGATGCTTCCTTCAGCCTGTCTCATCACACTGATGAGATTGTGCCATTTTTGTTGAGTGGCCCTACAATGAACAGGGCATTTAATAAAGAGTTGTGTTTATGTTGAAATGTGTGGATCAATGATTACATTGTTGTTGATAATAAAGGGCCATCGGTGTGGCACATGGGATGGGGGACCATACAGTCCCACTATGCTTGCACTGGAGGTTTATCTATCCCACAGCTATTACCCATCCCACAGGTATCCCTGCCCATCCCACAGGTATCCCTGCCCATCCCACAGTGATTACCCACCCCACAGGTATCCCTGCCCATCCCACAGGTATCCCTGCCCATCCCACTGCTATCCTTACCCATCCCACAAGCATGCAAAGGCTTAAACCATTTCTAAAAGTTTCCACCAAGACTTTATTGACTAAAAGAACTGAAGCTAGTGTGTGAAGCAAAGATAAACTTTATTAATAACAAACTGTAAAAGCAAAATGACCCACGTAAAGTGTCCCAAGCAAAGATAAAGTCAACAGGTGGCAACCCAGTCTCTGGCACTCTTCTCAGTCACTCTGAGGTGTGCCCATAGTCTCAGGGGTGAAGGGCCCAGGTGCTGTGGAGGTGGCTGCTGCTGGAGTGCTGGTCTGAGGCACCATTGGGGTGCCTGGCCCCGAGAGGACAACAGGGGATGGTGTGTGGAAGAAGCTCTCAGAGAGCTGGCTCAGTCCTGTGATGTTGAGAGCCCCTTCCTCCAGGACATGGGGTGTCAGTCCCAAGACCGATGACAGATGTTCTGAGGCCGGGCTTGGCTGTGGGGTGGAAGAAGGAGGAGTGTAGTGGGGCTGTCTGGTCTGCAGGTGAGCGAGGTAAGGTGTCGGTGGCATCTGTGGCGTGGGTGGCATCTGTGGCATCGGTGGCACCGGTGGCATACAGTGGCACCAGTGGCATACGATGAACCTGTGGCTGGACTGGGAAGGGCTGTCTGTGCTTCTGGAACTCCTGGTAGCCATAGCCTTGGTACGTGAGGGCCTGTGGGAAGCCTTGAAAGGGCTGTGACATCACCTGGGGTGGAGGAGCAGACCTGGACTGGGTGGGAGCAGGTTCAGCTGGGCCTGGAGGGTTATGCAGAAGACCGGTGGTCCTCTCCTTGATCACCTGGTACTGTGATTCGGACATGTCCATGAGGATCTGGTTGACGTAGGTGAGGAAGGGCTTGCGGTTTGAGGATGGTATGTCGGTGTGTACCAGCTGAGAGAGGAGAACTACGCTGCTTTTGATGGTGTCCCTGATCTCCAGCAGGACAGTGTGGCTCTGCCCCTCCGGTCTGGCTCTCTGCCTTTCTATGGAGGTGGAGCTGGGGGTGGATGTGGGTTGGTCTCTGGTGGAAGTCCCCTCTCCTTGCTCCCACTGCGTCAGGGGGTCCTCCACGTGCTCCGCCATGGGGAGTGCAGCTGTTGGGGGGGTCTCCGTCGTGGGACGCTCCACAGACACCTGTCTGTACACAGGGCTGACTCTTGGCCAGAAGAGGACTGGCTCTCTGTGGGCTGCCTGAGAGAGTGGGTTGTCAGAGGGGCTGCTCCTCGGTGGCGGATCTCACCCTCCAAGAAGCTGCACTTGGCCATCACGTAGGTCTCCTGGTCCATCAGCTTGACCGTGGCTTGGCCAGATTTCTTGAGGTGCAGCTTCCCGTACCAGGTATGCATGTGCTTCCACCAGCCGAGGAAGACCTCCGAAGTGTAGCCCAGGCTCTCTGCCTTCTCTCTCCAAGCTGCCTGCTTCCTCTTGGTGTCTCAATAGAGCCTGTGTCCCTTCCGCCATAGATACTCGTTCTCCCTCAGCCATTCGAGCACCTCATCCTCATGTTCCTCTTCAATGGAGTATTGCCTCCTCTCCCATTCTCACGTATGCCTCTTCCTCCCTCTGGCAGGGCCATCTGGGCCCTCATCAGAGGGGCTTTGAGGTTCTAGGGGCTGCTCCACCACACCATCACCACCACCAGCAACAACAACAACAGTAGCAGCAAAAGCAGGACCAGCAGGACCAGCAGGACCAGCAGGACCAGCAGCAGCAGCAGCAGCAGGACCAGCAGGACCAGGATCAGCAGTAGCAGAGTAAGCACCAGCAGGACCAGCAGGATCAGCAGGACCAGGATCAGCAGCAGCAGAGTAAGCACCAGCAGGACCAGGAGCACCAGCAGGACCAGCAGGACAAGGAGGACCAGCAACACCAGCAGGACCAGGAGCACCAGGAGCAGCACCAGCAGAGTAAGCACCAGCAGAAGCACCATCACCAGGAGCAGCGCCAGCAGAGTAAGCACCAGCAGAAGCCCCAGCATCAGAAGAGTCAGCCCGAGCAGCAGAAGCCCCAGCAGAAGCAAAGTCAGTGCCAGGGGGTGGGATGGTGGCCCTGTCCTTCTTGCCAGGGCTGGCAGCAGATGGCACAGGCTTCCTCTTCTTACCCATGGTTGTTGGCTGGAGCTGTGTCTAGCAGCAGGTCTTTCCTCTGAATGGTGACCTGCTTGCGAGCTGCATCCTTTTATATCCACGGGGCTGATGCAATGCATCCTCCCCGCATGCGCAGTGAACGCTTTGCATCCACTAGGCATCCTCTATGCATCTGCTAGGCATCCGTTATGCATCCACGTCATCCTCTAGGCATCCGCTCTGCATCCGTTCCTTCCGCTGCGCGTCCGCTTCGGTGTTCTCCCCCAGAAGCCCTGCGGATGTGACATCCGCTTCCATCCGCTCGGCTTTCGTTGACCATCCACTTAACATCCTGGCTACATCCTCTCCCCGTCCATTCCTTTTCGTTGTTGTCCGCTCTGTTTATGCAAATTTGGGGCACTTTTGAGAGCGGATAATAACGGATGGAAAATTTTCTTGTCCACTGTGTCTTTTTTACATACGTTTTGCATCCGTCGGCCTATGTGACAGGCTCTTTAGGGTTTGATCTTAACTCTGTAAGTTTTTGGAGTAGTCTCTCCAACTGTGATGCTTGTCTGGAATGCCACAACTGAAAGCAAATATTCAGGCTGTTAAGGCCCGGTCCCACTGGCCGATGGATGCAAAACGTATGCATAAAGGACACAGCGGACGAGCAAAATTTCGGGGGTGGCTCCATCCGTTGTCATCTGCTCCAAAAAGTGGCGAAAATTTGCATAAACAGAATGGAAAAGAACGAAAAAGAACGGATGTAGGTAGTATGTAGCGGGGATGTTAAACGGATGTTCATAGGTATCCTAGCAGATGAAAAGTGGATGGAAGTGGATGACACCTCTGAAGGGGTTCCGGGGGAGAATTTCGAAGCAGACGCATAGCAGAAGGGGCAGATGCATAGCAGATGAAGCGGATGCATCACGGACGCCTATAGGAAACAAAGGGGATGCTGCGCTGATGTATATCGGATGCAAAGCATTCACTGCACATGCGGGGAGTATGAATTGCGTCAGCTCCACAGATATAAAAGGATGCAGCATGCATGCAGTCAGCATACAGGGGAAAGACGTGCTGCCACATACATCTAGCAGGAACACCATGGTTCGTCAGTCAGGCAAGAAGAGGAAGCCCGTGCCTTCTCGTTCCAGCCCTGCCAAGAAGGCCAGAACCAACATCCCACCCCCTGGCACTGACTCTGAAGCTGCTGCTGCTGCTGTTGTGGTGGACCAGTCCCAAGGCCCTCAAAGCCCTGCTGCTGAAGGCCCTGTTGCTCAAGCCCCTGAAGGCCCTGCTGCTCAAGCCCTTGAAGGCCCTGCTGCTCAAGCCCCTGAAGGCCCTGTTGAAGCCCCTGCCAGAGGGAGGAAGAGGCAAGGGAAGCAGATGGGAGAGAGGAAACAATACACTGTTTCTGAGGAGCATGAGGATGAAGTGCTGGAATGGCTGAGGGAGAACGAGTACCTCTGGAGAAAGGGCCACAGACTGTATCACGACACCAAGAAAAATCAGGCAGCTTGGAGAGACAAGGCAGAGAGCCTGGGGTACACTGCAGAAGTACTCCTTGGATGGTGGAAGCACATGCACACCTGGTATGGCAAGCTACAACTCAAGAAATCCGGGCAGGCTGCTGTCAAGCTCACTGACTGGGAGATGTATATCATGGCCAAGTGCAGTTTCCTAGAGGGTGAGATCCACCACGAGGAGCAGCCCCTCTGAGACCCCTCTCCTTCAGACAGCCCACAGACAGCCAGTCCTCTTCTAGCCAGGAGCCAGCTACCCTGTCCAGGCAGGTGTCTTCAGAGGGCCCCACGGCAGAGACCCCCCCAAGAGCTGCACTCCCCATGCCGGCAGACTTGGAGGATCCCATGGAGGATGACGCCCTGCTGTCACAAATGGAGGAAGAAGCAGCAGCCACCAGAGGCCAACACACCCCCAACCCCACCCCCAGCTCCAAAGGATGCAGGCAGAGAGGCAGACTGGAGGGCCAGGACCACAATGTGCTGTTGGAGATCAGGGACACAATGAAGACCAGCACAGAACTTCTCTCTCAGTTGGTCCACAGCGACATACCATCCTCGGACCGGAAGCCCTTCATCACCTATGTGAGCCAGACACTCAGGGACCTGCCCGAGGCCCAGTACCAGGTGATGAAGCAGAAGATAACAGCACTTCTGCACAACCCTCCAGGCCCAGCTGAAGCTGCTCCTACCCAGTCCAGGTCTGCTTCTCTACCCCAGGCAATGTCACAGCCCTTCTACGGCTTTCAACTGCCCCTCACCTACCAAGGCTATGACTACCAGGACTTCCCACAGCAGAAGCAGAATTTCCCAATCCAGGCCCAGGTTCATCAGACACCACAGACGCCACTCCTCACCCAGCTGCAGACCAGACAGCCCCACTACACTCCTCCTTCCTCCACCCCACAGCCAAGCCTGTCAACAGACAATCTGTCATCAGTATTGGGCCTGACATCTCAAGTCCTTGATGAAGGGCCTCTCAACCTCACGGGACTGAGTCAGCTCTCGGACAGCTTCCTGAACACACCATCCCCTGTTGTACCCTCGGGGCCAAGCACCCCAATGGTGCCTCAGACTAGCACTCAAGCCACAGCCACCTCCACAGTCCCTGCCCGCTTAACAGCTGAGACTATGGACATGACTCAGAGTGATTGAGAATAGTGTCAGAGACTGAGTTGTACTTCTCAAGTTTATTTTTGCTGAAGACACTTTACTTGTTTCATTTTGCTTATTTAATAAAGTCATAAAGTTAAGAAAGTTAATATAGGTTATCTTTGCTTAAGACACTTAAGACACTTTACTTGGTTCATTTTGCTTAGTTAATAAAGTCATAAAGTTTACCTAAGAAAGTTAATAAAGATTATCTCTGCTTAAGACACTTGGTTCATTTTTTTTTACTTAGCAAAGTGTTGGTGAAAACTTTGAAAAAATGGTTAAGCCTTTGCATGCTTGTGGGATAGATAAGGATAGTTGTGGGAGAGATAAACCTCCAGTGTAAGCATAGTGGGACTGTATGGTCCCCCATCCCAGCTGCCACACATATGGACCTTTTTTTATCAATAACAATTTATTCATTGATCAACACATTTTAAAATAAACAAAGTACTTTATTAATGCCCTATTCATTGTAGGACCACTCAACATACATGGCACAATTTCATCAGTGTTATGCGACAGGCTCAAGGAAGCATCCATTAATCATCTGTCATCCTGTCTTGCCACTCCACTGCTCCAGCTGGGGAGTTGCACCAGTGTTTCAGGAGGTTGCGCTGCTTCTTCCCTTCACGTGAAGCTCTTTGGGGCCTTGTACATCCACAGTGTCTATCAGGTTTCATCCTTGCCTCCATTCACCAGGCTCCATGTCCCCATTGCCTTACTGATGGTCCACAAGCCTGTTCTGCAACACTGGGTAGCGGGTGCGCATGAGATTGTGCAGGATACAGCAAGCTTCCACGATGCTCCTTACAGTCCCTGGGTGATGCTGCATGGTGGTGAGAAGTACCTGGAACCTGTTGGCCAGGATGCCAAAGGCATTCTCCACCACCTGCCTTGCCCTGGACAGCCTGTAGTTGAAGATCCTCTCTTCACGGGTGAGGTATCTTGAAGTGTACGGCTTCATGAGGTAGGTTCTGAAGGAGAACGCATCATCACCCACAATGAAGTAGGGCACATCTTGTGTGTCATTGGGTAGGGGGTCTGGATCTGGAAAACCCATGATGAGGTTGTGGTCCAGCCCATCCTTGAAGTCACTTGTGTTGTATACCTGGCCATCTGAAGCTGACCCATTGCCTGAAGCATCGATGTAGATGAACTTGTAGTCAGCATCAACCATGGCAAAGAGGATGATACTGAAGAAGCCCTTGTAGTTGTAATAAGTGGACCCTGAGTTGGCTGGAGCTTTGCAGGCCACGTGCTTCCCATCTATGGCTCCAACGGTGTGGGGAAAGTTCCACCTCTGATACCACTCTTCTGCAAGTTTTCTCCAGCCTTGTTCAGTGGTGGGGCACTTGAGGAGCTCCTCCACGTATTCTTCAATGATGGCCTGCACCACTTTTCTGACCACTTTGCTGATGGTGTTGTGTGGCACCCTCCAGGCATACTGCATGTTTCTGTATATGGTTCCAGGGGCAAGGTGCCACATAGTCAGTGCCACCTTCAGTCCAGGATCCAGGTTGGGACAGAAGTTGGTGCTAGGCTTGTTCAACCTGGGTCTCTGACATTCTAAAAGTTCGTCAAACATGGCTGGTAGCATCCTCATGAAGTGATTGAATGCATGTGGGTCTTCATTCCTCAGCTCCACCATCATACAGTCATACAGTCATTGGTCATACAGTCCAAACTCCATTCTTCTCACGATCCATCCTCGGACCCACACAGCTCTTGGACTTCTCCTTCTTCTCCTTCTGTATAAAAGTTGAAACAGTTTGAACAGGTTTTGGTTCTGGTGATGAATGAGCGCAGCTATCATACGGACTGTGTCATCATCCATGGTAGAGAACACTTGATGATGTTGAAGACCAAGACACCACGGTTGCTGGACTCATATTGAGATCCAGATGATTTCCTCCTTTTTATAGGAAATATCGGTTGTCATTAGGTGTCCTTCTACATACTCTAGACATACTCCAGACATCCTAAATATGTGAGATACATCCCAGATACAAACGTTTTGTCCGTTTTTAATCCTTTATATACGAGATGCATATGCTTACATCCTTTCTATTTCCGTGCTACTAACGCTGTGCAGACGTTCCGTGTACCTTATGTTTCCTCCCTCTTTCCATTTTCAGCTGCAGCGGATATGAGTTGATAGGATGGCCAGAGGATGCCGAGAGGATACAGTGGATGTTTAATGGATGATAACGGACATAGAATGTTTGTTGCCCGTATATGTCGTGGATGTACATTGTACGCGGCAGAAAGTTCATCCATTCACAAAGTTTTGTGCAGCTCAAAACTTTTTGAGTGGATGAAATCTCAGTGGACGGATGCTCGACGGATAGAGCATATGAAACACGTATGCAACGAGTACACAATGGATGCATAGCGTTTTCCAATGGATGGCAAGCTTTTTTTTAACATTTTACATCCTCTTTGCATCCGTAAGTGCAGTGGGACCGGGCCTTTAATGTCATGATTTAAATGCAGTGATAATTATGTAAGACAGCGGTGTCAAACTTGCGTTGTCACGGTGTTGTCATGTGATATATTGTGACTTCCCCCACCCTCTGCTAAACTGGGCATGGGCATCACTAGCACATGATGTATCCGGCCTGTGGGCTGTGAGTTTGACACACTTGATGCAAGATATGCATGCCACAACCCAATACCCATATTTCCTGGCCTTGACAGATTGAATGCCTGATTCTGAGGTGAAGTTCTACTCTCCTTCGTTGTATAGACCCCTCCATATGAACAGAAACTCTGTACCAAGATGTTAGGAGTTGGACATAACACATCACAGTTATCCAAGCATCTTGTCACATTTGTAAGAAAGTTGAACATGATTTCATTCACTTAATGGTTGGAATCAGAACAGAGCTACTCATGTACGAAAGATAGTTCTCATTTTGCACTGTGGAGTAGAAGGTTGTAGTTGACTGCTAATTCTGCAAATCTTTTAATATTCTTCATAAATTTGTGATCCACACAGTAATCTTGTGCTTTCATTCCAAGGTCAGTAGAAGAGTTATTGCAGGATTCCTAACAAATAATCAGACAGGATAGGATGGAAGTAGAAATTGATAGTTCAGTGTTAAAAAAAAAAAATGTGGGGATGTACAAATGTCAGCAATCACTGGAGAATGTACGGATGTGGATGAATAAATTTCCACTATTGATACTGCAAAATTTCTCTTGAGTTGGCTGGGAAATCATCCTACTATAATTCTCAAGAGATATTAAATATTTCCAAGTCCTCCCTTGAAGTTTCCTCTGACTAAGTATAAAATCTAAGTTGGACACGGTCCTGGAATCAGGGATACAATAGCTGCTTTCTGAAATAGAAGAAGCATTTCTCCACCTTTATTTGATTGATTTTGAATGATGGCTTTTAAGAATATAAGGCCGAATAAGCTTTGGAAAAGAATTGGTCACTTCCCAGATAGAGAAGATATACAGAAGAGAAAAATAACTCAAAGATAAGTTGTTTCTTTGATATTAGAGACCACAGAAAGCATAAATAATTAGAAATGAGAGCGTTTCTAACAGCTTCTTTTAAAATGTTGAAAAACAGTATATGGAAGTTACAACATAATGAGTTGAAAAAGAGATTTCCTCATTAGATGATTACCAAACTTGTCTATTTGGACTATAATTTTGAAGCACTTTTTAAAAATTTATATATCTTTTTAAATCACATATTTACTCTTTATATATTCAAGCAATCTGTACTTTTAATTTCTGTTATAAGAAGTGAAAATTTATATGCAATAAACCATACAGAATCATTATCCTCTAATTATTTGGAAGCAACATAAAATTGCTTCTTTAAAGGTGTTACAACTAGAGGCATCGTATTAACAACTACACCAACAACCTTAAAATAAGATTTTGATTGTTATTTAAATTTGCCACCAGAAGTCTTGAATTGTTGTTTTGAGCAAATCTGTAAGGGTGAGTTAGTAATAGAAATTAACATTGCGGTAAAATTCAGTCTGTTGATTTGACTTCATGCTGGACTCTGTACAGACTGTATCATTTCCACTTCACTTCACTGCTGGTGGAAAAAGCTTTTTTCATGGTTTATTTAGCAGAAAGTCATTTTGATTAGCAAGATGAAAAATACTTTACAGCTGTTTGCAAGTATTGCCTCTGTTCTGTTGGTGGATTCAGTGTTGCAACAACAGCCATGCAAAAACTGAATGGAAATTGAGTGGAGACGATACCTGGATAATCTTCAGAGACCTTGTCATGACAAGAGAAAGCAATATCATACTATTTTAAAATCTGTGGTGCATTCTCCAAATGTACAAATGAATGCTTTCTTTTAATCTCGTCTACCATATCTTTATGAGGAGATTTTCTTAAAGTGGGAAAGCTGTAGGCTAGACAAGATGGGGGGGAAGAGATAATGCACAGGAGCAACATAGAGGGATTAGGGAGAGGAGGAACAGCCGACAGGGAGTGGAAGTGTGGCTCCAGAGGTTGTGGAGGAGGCTGGGGAAGGGCAGAGGGCAGCTGGGCAGTCAGAGGAGGACCCAGGCCCATCCCCTCTCCATCCTAAGGCATGCAGGGAGGAGAGGATAAGGGAGAGAGGTGGTCTAAACAGGAGGAGAGAACTTTGATCTTCTTCATGGGCTGCAGCTGTGACAACTGAATAAGAGGATGGACATGCATACAGGCGAACGCTGGAAACAAAGCATGGAAATATCTCTAGTTTATGGTTCCTCTCTGAGTTTGGCATCCTTCCCAGTGTGTTTTCTGTTATCTGTGGATTTCCTCCAGCCCTTATCTTGCCTGGTTTGTGTTGTTTTTCCCCTGTTTCTTGTAACTGCTAGTGTGGGAGTTTTTTGTCTTCTGTCAAGGATATTTGGAGCTTGGAAGCAAAATGAAGGAATAAAAGGGGCTTCACCAGATTTTTTTTTTTTTGTATTTTGTGTTTATTTTGTATCCCCATCCTGGGTCATCACATATTATATGGCATTTGAAACAGACAGGGGAGTCCTTTGGATGGTGTTTGGTGTTTCTGTATTTCTTGTAAATTTGTTCTTTTTAGCTGGCCAATAAAGTTTCAGCTACCACTAGGGATGGAAGACAAATTAATGTGGCTCTCTTTTTAATACTAGCCAGACTACTTTGCCTTTCCCAAAAGGATATACCTCACAGAGCTTGATAATCTTTCAGTTTTGTGCTTTTCACAAATTTTGTGATGCAGTTCCCCAGTCAAAGAACACATATTTGATATGAGGTATACACAAAAAACGGATTGCTCCCCAGAAAGCGCCTGCCAAAGTGTGTATGCTGTGGTTTATTGAATTTCTTTTTTTCTTTTTTTAAAAAGAAGTGTAAATATAATTTCCATAGGAATATAAAAAAAACTATTATTAACATACTGCTGGGGAAGTCGGACGAAATAGACTTGTGCGTCCCCCCCAAAAAAAAGAGCGAAAAAGAAACCATTAAAGAAAGCAAAACTGAAAAATGCAGGCAGTCCTTGACTTACAATAGTTCATTTAGTGACCATTTGAAGTTACAATGGCACCGAAAATAGTGACTTATGAGCATTTTTCATACTTACTGTCATCTAAAAAGATACTCCTTTGGTCTTTTTAGATGCCAGAAGAAGTGGGGAAAACAAGGCATTCTTGAAATGCCTAGATAATCAATCCGACAGCCGAAAGTTGTCAGAGTGTAAGAAGGTTATTGGAGAGCATGATGGATTACTCTTGGAGATGGATTTGTCCCTTTGGAGAAGTCACATTCAGGGGTTGGGGGCAGATCAGGGTCAGGGGGGAAATGTGTGATGTGATTTAGTATCAGCTGCACCCAGCCATGAGTCAACATGGCAATTGCTAATAAATCAATTTTCTTTTCACTGAGTTGTGGCTAGAGATTTTTGATTTGAATGCGGGTAGATTTGTTGGAGCTCTGACACTTACAACCATTGCAACATCCCCATGGTCATGTGATTTATGTTCAGATGCTTGGTAATTGGTTCATATTTATAATGGTCACAGTGTCCCAGAGTCACATGATCCCTTTTTGCAGCCTTCTGACAAGCAAAGTCAATGGGGAAGACAGATTCACTTAACAACCATGTGACTAATTTAAGAACTAATTTAAGAACTGCACTGATTCGCTTAACAGATGTGGCGAGAAAAGTCGTAAAGTGAAGCAAAACTCACTTAACAAATTTCTCACTTAGCAATATAAACTTTGGGCTCAGCTGTAGTCATAAGTTGAGGACTACCTATATGTCAACCTTTCCTTGGTCTTGGCTACCAAGTTTCCCAACATAAGAATATCTGTGCACATATGGCAGATGCCTCCTTCATTTGCTTATGTTTTCTAGCTATTCTCTAACAACGCTTATCAGACTCAGATAGTCCTCAACTTGCAACCACAATTGGTTCCAGAATTTACATGGTGGAGCAAGGCAGTTGTTAAGTGAGTTGCACCCAATTTTGTAACCATTTTTTTGCCACGGTTGTTAAGCAAATCACAGTCATTGTTAAGTGAATCACACAGTTGTTAAGCAAATCTAGTTTCCTCACTGACTTTTCTTGCTGGAAGGTGATTGGAAGGTCACAAATGGAGATCGCATCGACTTGGAATACATCAACCATCATAAATATATGCTGGTTACAGGGGTGGGATTCAAATTTTGTAACAACCAGTTCTGTGGGCGTGGCTAGGTTGGCGTGGCTAGGTGGGTGTGGCCATGTGACTGGGTGGCCATGGCTTCTTCTTCTTTTTAGCAGCACCCTCCTTTTTTGCCTCCTGGGCCTCTTTTTATTAAGTTGCTATTCATAGGTATCTGATAAAGATGACAGCAAACTGATGAACTGTGTCATGGCATCGCAACCCACCCTTTGATAGTTACCCGACAGTGTAAAGCAGGGGTGTCAAACTTATGTCATCATGGCGACATCACATGACATATTGGGACTTTTTCTCCCTTTGCTAAATCAGGCGTGGGAGTGGCCAGCATGTGATGTCCATCTTCCAGTTATATGGATGGTGGATTAGATCATGCCCAGGTGCCATGTATTTTTACTTTTTTTATAATATGTACTTTGTCTTTTTGGTTTAATTGTAAGTGCCTAGAAACCTGAAAAAGTGGCTATTGTAAATTGAGTAAACAAACAAATAAATAGTAAGTAAAGTTGATTTTCAAAGTGAGTAAAACCATGTGAGTTTTTCCCACCTCAAAAGAGTCAAGAGTCACCTCAAACTGTCTTTGGTTTCCTTTCCTTTCCTTTCCTTTCCTTTCCTTTCCTTTCCTTTCCTTTCCTTTCCTTTCCTTTCCTTTCCTT
>BLBF01000020.1:16311196-16352601 GCA_015471245.1 Laticauda colubrina | reverse complement strand
TTCTTTCTTTCTTTCTTTCTTTCTTTCTTTCTTTCTTTCTTTCTTTCTGAATATTCTTTATTAGCCAAGTATGAATTGAACACACAAAGAATTTGTCTCTGGTGCATAAGCTCTCAGTGTGTATATACAAACAACAAAGTGATAAACTTCTTTCCAATTCTTTATTGCTTTTTATCAGCCTTGTGAATAAGTACTGAATGGAAGTTAATTGGACAGTGAGAAGCAATACTAGATTAGACCCTTTTCTATCACATACTGGATAATGTGTCAGTATTCTCAAATCTTTCTCATCTTTCTCATTTTGCACTAAATAATTTCAATATTTAAGCTTTGAACTTCAATATCTTTGTCTCTTAGCTGGCAATGCTGGTAATTATCTGTTTCTCTAGAAGAAGATTCCATACAGATCCATCAATGTAGCCAGGAGTGGTTCATGTTTGCCAGAGGTTCCTCACCAAAACTGGTTGCAAGTTTTGGAGATTACTCAGGGAACATATCCTCAATGGGGTATACTTCCCTTCCTCTCCATATCCTGTGAAGGAAATGTAAGAAGTAGCAGCTGAATAAGCCATGATATAGCATAGCATGATGGATGGAGGAAGCCTTGACAAAGTCCCATATAACGGTGGTCCAGGCCAGTACATATATGATTTTACTTGGAAAATTTGGAGTTAAGAATGAGTATCAATTTACTAATGGGTTTGTCAAACTTTTGATGTGAACATTGTAGCAATTAATGCAAGATTCAAGTTAAGAGTTAGCCACAAGTGCAGTGGCCCATCTAAACACTTCCCAACCACTGGTGTCTCTGGGCTATTGGTTAATGTGAATATGTAGCACAGAACATTTTGTAACGTGGACTTGATTGGAGATTAGAGACTTTATTGTAATGTAATCAGGCTTGTAGAAGAATTCTTTCCCAAGGACTCTGAACAATTTGGGGGTCACTTTTGCAATTCAAGAGTTTTTAAGATAGCTGTCCTTATTCTTCTCCCCATTTTAAAAATTAGTGAATATACTTCTAAGCCATGCACCAACAACAACATGCAATTCCAAAAAGTGCAGAATAGCAAATGGAAAAAATTGGGCTTGAACCTTTAAAGATGAAGTTATGTCAGCTTTTTAAAAATCAATTCATCTAGATATTGATATATCTAAAGCTTTGAAAGTTTGTTTTTCTAAAAATTGCCTGTCTCTACTGCAGCTCTCGGGCATTTGGAAAATTACGCTGTGCCCATCAGAATAGTATTCAAATCAATAGCAACCTTTAAAACAGATTGTGCTAGAAATACTGTGGCAGTTTTTAACGTGTATCCCACATGGTTCTTTGCAATAAAATAAAGTAACACATTATAATAAAATTAATGTGACCTTGAGAAGAACAAGAAAAGATAATGGGATGGGTGGAGAGAAAGGAAAACATTCAAGAGAAGTGGCAGAGCAATTTAAGCTGCCTTAAATCTATTTTTTAAAAGAATTCTGTCCTCTGGAAGATAAACATTGATATAACAGCTCTGGATATTACAGCTTTATCTGTATTAAGTGAAAAGATTCAGTTTGAATCAGCAAGGTTGACTGATGTACAGATGCAAGATTTTATGCAAAACTTGGTTTATATCCAGAGGTAGCCATACTTTTTGCTGAGAGCCAGTGATATGAAAGAAGTCTCATTCCTCTAGTGTACTCACTCAGTTCAATGTATTATTTTCTCCATTCAAATAGACTTCAAAAACCGCCAAATATATTTGTAAGGTGTAACAATATACCTTTGGCTATGCTGATTAGAGATGATGAGACTGGTAGTCCATCAAGAGTTTATGGATGCTGATATTCACCATGGGAAATTATCTGAGCAAGCTCTTTAACATTAACTCTTCAGCCTGAATCTGCAAAAACCTGGATAAAAGAATAAACAAAGAAAATCTCGATGTCCAGGATTGTTAGGGATAACATTGTTTACCCTAACTGGTTTAGGTGAAATAATAACTATGAATCATAGTTAGTGTATGTTAAAGTGTCTGCAGCTTTAACTGTGGAAAAAGTAATTAAAGGAGTGGTTATGAAAACACTATAAAAGTAGCAAGTCTACAGCTTGCTCACGCTGGCTTTGATGATCCCTGATTACTGCTTGGAATCAAGACTGCATTGCTCGAACGGGAGAGACAACAAAGGACTGATTTGTAAGTGAACTGACATAGGATATTCTACATGGACTTTGCTAACTGAATATCCCTGAATGGACTGACTACATGATACATGACTATTGGACTGTTATTTGACTATGCCATAAACTTATACTGGAATAAACTATATTCTTGATAGCACAAGCGTATCTGTTATTTTTACTGTATGTTAATAAACATACAAGCTTAGCTCACTCATTTATCTGTGTGCCTATCTGACTAACGCTGCACATTCTGTTTAGCTTGTCTCCCTAACCCTGGTTGGGGAACCCAGGCTTAACAAGGATAATGTAAACAATGCTTTCATTCCATACGTACCTGCCTGAGCAAGCATTTCCTCAGAGAGCATCAACCTCCTTATCTATTAGATGATCTCAAAGTTGTTCAGAGCTTTTAATTTTCACAAAAACTCAAAGAGATAAATTAATTTAAAAGCTAATAACTTGCCCATGAGCATCCAATAATATTATGTCCCATTGGGCGTTTGAAGTCAAGTCTCACTGAATCTGGCTGAATGACATAATAATTATCAAGACAAATAGAATGCATATGTCTAGCTTTTCTTCCCTGCAATTCTGGATGTAAAGCAGCTTTCCCAGTTGGATACCCTTCATAATCATGTTTGCTAGGAGTGATGAGAACTGTATTAGATTGCGTACTGAATTGGGGAAAGCAATGATAAACTTTTACATTAAGTATTTCCATGCTCCCGTTATCTTAACAGTTAATTTTTTAAAATCTATTTTTAAATTGCCTTTCAGGGCAATTGATCTTTGAAGATCGGGTATAAAATAATTCCATCTCTAAATATAGCTTAGAAAACTGAAGTCTATATTTGTCTCCTTGAAAGGAGCAGAAAAACTTCATTAAGACACAGTTATTAAATAAAAAGAAGACTGAAGTAACAATTTCTGAAGAGCACTCTTCTAAATGTCACCCAGGGTAGGGCTGATCACAGTGAAAATATTACAGTTATAGTTTCGTTTAGTTTAGTTTACTTTATTGTCACTGCACCTCGTACAATGAAATCAAATACCATCTTCAGTGCACATCATGACCATGACCTTGAAAATAAACATAAACACACATCATTCACCCTTCACACTTTGAACCGGAAACCCCTGACACCACACCGACACTGCACTAAAATAAATATAAGACTACCACCAAGCAATGTTCCATTTCTAATATGTTTCAGTCTGAATTATTGTTAAAGAAGGCGAGGCAACATTTTTTGCTGGGTTAGGCCAAACTTTAGGCTTCGGGTTTTTTCAATGTCTGAGTGCTACAGGGGTAGAGAAACGACACAGTGACATCAACTGAGGGGACCAAAATGTTACCTTAGTTTTTCATTGAAGAGGTCTTGAAAAAGTATGTTTGTGAATTCCTGGAGAAACAATCCTGATTACAGTCTTTATGCACCCAGAACAATGAAAAAGTGTGCTGCTGGACATTTTATTGTTGTACTTCAGCAGTACAATTGAGAGAGACTAGGGGCTGCTAAAATGGAGGTATACCTATACATTGCTCACTCTCCTTGTTCCGTCCGGAAAGAGGCACGTGAGACCGGGTTCCAAACAACAACTATTTTATTTAAACTCACAAGGCAAAAGATACGAAACATAGCCCAAGCCGCGGCAGCCCTTTATATAGCGGCTTGCCTGCTGGCTTGTGGCCAATGACACTTGTTTAACTCTTCCCGTCGTTTGGCGGCTTCACTAAGAACCAATCCGGAAGTGGCCTTTTCGGCCAATCAGAATGAGGGACTTGGAACCTACCAAGTTCCAAACAGAACACCCCTCCCCCTTTAGTTCAGTCCAACGTGGGTGACGAAGTCGCACAGGTAGATGGGGCTTTTTCTAGTCCTAGTTGACCTATGAGGCTCAGTCTTGTTTTGGTCTTCTAGCGGTTTCAGTCGGGATCACTGCTTCTCTCGGCCTTCTCCATGGAACCTCCTGGAAGGGTAAGTCAGCCATGCCGCTCCTGCCTGAGTCTCTCGGGCCGGTTGAGATGGCTCCGCCGCTCCCTCCTGGTTTGACCGGGTTGGTTGCGCTGGCCTGGCTGCCACCTTCCAGGAAGGCCCCGCTTTGCCCTCCTGCTTCTGGACTTCTTTCTTGGGGTTCATCTAACCGTGAGTGTTCTTTTTGTTTGGTTAGATTGTCGTTTTGCAGAGTTTGTTGTTTTGTTATGGGAGGTTCATCTCTCCCTTTTTTATTTATTTGTACTTCCCCCCCCCATCCTTAGTTGTTTTATAGTTGGAATTTATTATTTTTGGTTCTGTGGCAGTTTTTCATTTGAGGTTGCGGGAACGAAGCTGGTCTATGTGCCGCTTCCATTCCCTTCCATTGTCCAAAATTAGTCGGTAGGACTTGGGGCCTGTGATTTGTGTGATGGTGGCTGGAAGCCACAGAGGGTCCCCGTTAAGGTTCTTGGCATAGACTAGGTCGCCGATTTCGAAAGGATGGTATTTGCTGGAGGAGTCGGGGGGTTTGTCCCAGGTGTAAGTGCGGTGTAACCTGTCCAGGTAGGACCATATTTTCCTACCTATTAAAAGTTCAGCTGGGCTTTTATTTGTTGTGCTACTAGGGGTAATATGTTGCAAAGTTAGTAGTCGGTTTAGTTTGTCCTGCACGTCCCCCTTGTCCATTCTCTCTAGGCCCTCTTTAATATACCAAACCATGCGTTCAGCCCTGCCATTCGCAGCCGGATGGGCCAGCATGGTTAAGGCATGACAGATACCCTGGGCAGCCAGATATTGTTCAAATTGCAAGGCTGTAAACTGAGACCCATTGTCTGAAACCAGTAAATCAGGTAGCCCATGCATTGCAAACAGTTTGTCGAGCTGTTTCATAACAGCCTTGGTGGTATGGAGGCCATGAGGATGACTTCCAACCAGTTCGAATATGCATCAACCACAATTAAAAAAGTGTTCCCCTTCGTTGGCCCAGCGAAGTCAATATGTACTCTAGACCATGGACCCCGGGGAGTTTCCCAGTCTCTTATTAGTGCCTGTGGGGGGATAGGCCTCACTTTTTGACTATCATGGCATGTTGCAACCCAGCGTTCAATGTCTTTGTCCAGCCCTAGCCACCAGATGTAACTCCTGGCCAGGGCTTTCATTTTGACTATGCCCGGGTGACCCTTGTGCAACATGCCCAGGACGTTTTCTTGGAGGCTGCTCAGAATTACCACCCTGTCACCCCATAAAATGCACCCCCTTTCAATAGACAGTTAGGTCTGTCTGGCATGGAAAGGTTTAAAAGTCTCAGTTTTGTTTTCCTCTGGCCTGCCTTTACCTACCCAGTTCAATTTGCGCGCCATCAAAAGGTCTTTGGCTATGGCTCTCATGACGTCGGCTGCACTCAGCGGTAGCTCTGGGCAGGTCTCAAGGTGAAATGTGGAGGTGGTTGGAGCAGGATCATCCTCTGTGACGAGCAACGGGGAATGGCTCAGGGCATCGGCATGTGGAATGGCTTTGCTGGGTCAGTGGAGCAACGTGTAGGAATAGGCGGCAAGGAATTCAGACCACCTCGTCATTCTAGATGACAGAATGTTTGGGGTTGGCTTGTTGCCTGCTAGGATTCCAAGAAGAGGCTTGTGATCGGTGATGATAGAAAAAGGTCTACTGTAAAGGTACTCATGAAATTGTTTGACTCCGGCGATGATTGCAAGGGCTTCCCGATCAAATTGGTTGTAATTGCATTCCGACTTGGAGAGCATCTTGGAGTAAAAGGCAACCGGTGCCTCTCTGGCATCTGGGAGTTGGTGACTCAGGATGGTGCCGACCCCAAAAGGTGAGGCATCACAGGTGACCGTCAGAGGCAGGGTATTGCTAAACGTTAATAGGAGTCTGACATTAATAGGTCCTTGATACCTTGGATAGCTTTCTGTTCCCGGTGGCCTCATGTCCAAGCAGTTCTTTTATCTAGCAGACGATGTAGGGGTTCTGCTATTGTTGCCTTATGGGGCAGGAACACATTGTAAAAATTTATGAGGCCTAGGAACACCTGGAGATCGGTTTTGTTTTTGGGTCTGGGAGCATCTTTGTTAGCCTTCACTTTTTTTGGGGTGGGGTGAATGCCTTCTTCATCAATTAAATAGCCCAAAAATTCAACCCGGTTAGTGGCCAGTTCACATTTTTCCCTCTTCACTTTGAGGCCTGACTTCCTAAATCTTGTTAAGACTTCTCTTAACCTGGTCTCTAGCTGCTTGGCATTTTTTGCTGAGACCAGTACATCGTCGAAGTATGGGACAACATCTTTGATTCCATTTAGCAGCAAATTGGAGGCGGTTACATTTGAATTCCCCTCTATGTGTTACTATAGTCTGTGCCTCTGCTGTAATGGGATCAACGGGTAGCTGTTGATAGGCCGGTGCTAGGGTGAGCTTTGCGAATATTTTTCCTCCCCCTAGCGAGTGCAGTAAATGTTGCACCACTGGCACTGGGTATGTGCTTTGTTGGAGCACATGGTTCAGGGTTGCCTTATAGTCCCCGCAGATGCACACTGACCCATCTGGCTTCACTGGTGTGACGATAGGGGCTTCCCACCTGGCATGGTCAATTGGTTCTAAAACCCCTTGAGCTATTAACTTATTTAGCAGCTTGTCAATTTTTGGTTTTAGCGTGAATGGGATGCGTCTGGCCTTTAAATGGATGGGGGCTATTTTCGGGTCTAGGCTAAATGAAATTGGGGTCCCCTTGTACTTGCCTAGAGTCCCATCAAAAACATCTTGGAATTCTTGGAGCAGGCTCTCCTCCCAGTTGGTTGCAGCAATGCGGTTGATCCCAGTCATCCCGATTCCCAGGGGCGTGAACCATTCGATTCCTAGCAGGCTAGGGCAGTCGCGGTCGACAATGGTCAGAGGCAAGATTTCAATGTGGTGTTTAAATTCAACTAAAAAATGTCCAAGGCCTACTACTGGGATTTGATTTCCCTGATAGTCTTTTAACACTAGTTTCTGTTTCTGTAGTTCTCTCTGTTTAATGTTCGGTATTAGGCGCCGGATGGTATTCCAGGATACCATTGATAGGAATGACCCTGAGTCGACTTCCATCTCACAGGGTCTCCCCTCAATGCTCACCTCTATCTGAACCTTCTTTCCACTTTCCACCCTGGTATTGCCGATGGTGACTGTCTGATGCGTTTCTTCCCTGTCACCCATTCTCTTATTGCTGTTCCATCTGCTGCCAGCTTGTCTGTCATCATGTTTGGGGGGGGGGGGGTGCTGTCGCGTCTTTTTGGACTATAGCTCTTTTTGTTGCAGCAGACCCTTTCGATGTGCCCCCTTTTATTACAAGTCCGGCATATCGCATCGAGGAACCTGCATTCAGCCCTCAGGTGATTGCCTCCGCAGCCCGCACACTGAAATTCCCACCGATTTCTCCTCTTTTTGCAACATTTTCTATCTGAATAGAGTTTATGGACATCTTTGTCTTCGTCTTTGGTGTCACTCTGGGTTTCGATGTCCTCGTGGTGGGTTGTCGCTGTGGGCTGTTTCTTTCCTCCCTCTGCCTTCTTCTCCCTGGTTTGGGTTGGCAGGTCTGGAATTGCATTCATTTTCCGCATGGTGGCTGCTGACTTCTTTGCTGCTTTGGTGGCGGTTGCCTCTGCAATGGCTTCGGCCATGGCTATGTTCGGCCTATTCAGTAGTTTGCTCTGAAGGGCAGAGTCCTTCAGGCCGAGGACTACGTGGTCTCTCATTGCCTCGTCCATGTTCTGGAACTCACAGGCTCCTCCGATGTGTCTCAAGGCTGCAACGAAATCTGCTATGGTTTCATCCTCCATCTGGTCCCTCTTGTAAAATTCATGCCTTTTGATTAAATTTGAGACTACTGGTGCATAGTGTGTTTGGAGCATTTGGTTCAGGTTGGACCAGGTCACCTGTTTGACATCTCTGGGTTTCGCCAACGCCTTCACCATTTTGAATACGGCCGGTCCACAATGTGTAAGGAAGACAGCCCTCTTCCTTTGGTCTGAGATTTCTTCCATCTCATTGCTTTCTAGAAACATCAGAAAGTGATCGATATATTATTCCCAATCCTCCTCATCAGGATTGAAGGGTGCGGGCAGCGCGTTGTTACCGGCCATCTTTCTCGCTCGGTTCAGCCGCGTGCTTCAGTCTCACCTTCTACGACGATCCCACCTTCGTCGCCAGTGTTCCGTCCGGAAAGAAGTGCGTGAGACCGGGTTCCAAACAAAAACTATTTTATTTAAACTCGCAAGCTAAACGTATACGGAACATAGCCCAAGCCGTGACAGCCCTTTATATAGCGGCTTGCCTGCCAGCTTGTGGCCAATGACACTTGTTTAACTCTTCCCGCCGTTTGGCGGCTTCCCAGATTGGTTGTTAGTGAACCAATCTGTAAGTGGCCTTTTTGGCCAATCAGAATGAGGGACTTGGAACCTACCAAGTTCCATACAGAACACTCCTCTTCATGTGGTCCTTCAGAGAACAAGGTTCCAGCTTAAATTTTTATCTCTAAAACAAGCACTTGAAAAGTGGGCTACAAAAAAACTAACCAGTATAATTGGTACAGAAGCACATATTCACATGAAGCATGTAATGGCCATATTTTGTATCAAGGAAAGTTTTCAAGCTGTTTTGAAAGTCAATCCCCTGTAGATAATTTACAACAAAGTAGTCTGGATGTGTCAGTCACATAGGTTATTTCAGTGATAAAAATACACAAATCAACAAAGCAAGCAAATAAACCGTTGTATTTAATCCCATGGAAGGAATTCTACATCGGTCTGAAAACTCATCACATCACAACAAAAGCAAAGAAAAGGCCATAAACAATAAAACTGCCATGCTTAGAATGACATATGAAAAGTATACTTTGGCTGCCCAGTATCTGCCATTCATTCATTCAATCAATTAATTTATTTCTTTCAGCCAAAACACTGCCACTAAAAAGCCTTACCCATATGCTTTATCCTGGTCCTATTGATTTGTTTTGAGTGAAAATATCAATAATTTTGTATAGATACCCCTTAAAGGTATTTAATTATTGATTGAAAAACAGTTGCTCTAACTGAGCAGTCTGGTTTCTATTGTTTTTAATAATAAGAAACAGAATCTTTTGCACAGATAGGAATTGAATGATGGAACCCTCATGTTGATTACATAAGATTAAGTCGATTGTGAATTGAATCAACTTCTCATGGATTACATGTGTGATTTAAAAAACTCTGGATAGAAAATTTTTATTTAGTTGTTATGTTTGTTATGGAAAGCTAATGAGAAAAAAGCTTGCTCTTTAGCGTAATCATGTCACTATATATAGCACTGTTAGTATTATTGATAATCACAAGATGGAGCAGAACAATAGTCAATTGGTTGACTCTGATAGTCAACCAATTAATAAATCTTAGATAAAGAAAGAACCAAGTTACACAATTACACCTTTACGCATTTATGGTGAGCATCTCTTTCATTCAGACCATTCATTTGGTTGGCAGCATACCCTCCCAACAATGATGAAATCACGGGCAATAAATGTTTATTGAACTTGATATGTATATTTTTATAAATGTTAAATTGTATTGGCAGATGGGAGAGGTCCATGTGAAATAGAATAATTCCATATGTGGCTGGAGTTTGAAGGACTCAATTGGATAAATAAATTACTTGATTTTAATGGTATGTTTCTTCTTGTATATCACCTGTATTTTCAATTGCTGCAAAATGCCTTGAATGTTGGGAAAGGTGGGATATAAATGCATACATACTGCATGTACATATGTACAATTGTTTACTAAATCCAATACTTGTATCCATTACATTTGGTGATTTTAATACAGTTAGGAACTAATTTATATTCTTGATGAAATAGTAGAACTAATGCAATAAACACAATAGAAATTCAAGAAAGTAACTATTTTTACTATTTATCTGTTTCCTTCTTTCAGATGTCTGATGGTAAAAACACCTTTCCCTCATGTCAAAGTTGTCTTAAATTATACATACTGTTCATGCGAGACATGTAACATATAACAAGAAGTTTATTTAATGTCATGCAATTTTAGGATGTACAAACTCTGTGCTTGGATATATTTTAAGAAGTGACAGATAGTTTTGATCCAACTCAAACCTGGCTTTGTTAACAGAGGTGCAGCACTTTTATTATTAGGAACAGAGGAAAATGTGTGCCTGTACATAGCTGTCACCAGTACATTAAAAAATTCATGTGGATCTAAACAACGCCAAGCGAGAAAACATGACTTTGAGACATGGTATAAGACATAGGAAAGCAAATACTTATGACAGACTTGCAACAATCACGTGTTAAAGAAAAATAGGCTTGTCTCATGTGAAATAATAACAACAACTGCTTATAATTTTAATGGCCCAAATGATTCTGATTACAATATTGCTAACCTATTTATTTTATATGTCATAATTGCAATGGTCTGCAATCTAAAATAATAAAGTCCAACAAATGCCATATCATAGCTTACCTAAATCTCAATAGTATCGGTAAGCATAACTTTATGCTGAACTGTGAATAAAATTTTGAAAGTTATAGAGGACATATTCATTTGAATGTTGATTGTATTCTCAGAATCTCTGTTGCGGAGCTGAGAGCAGAGCTTAGTCCATTTATCTTTCCCAAAACATTATGTGGTTGTTGCTTTTGGGCAAAGGTGGTATTCAGCAGGTTATGACAAGTTCCAGAGAACTGGTAGTGGAAATTTTGAGGAGTTCGAAGAACTGGCAAATACCACCCCTGAGTGGCCCCACCCCATCTATTCTTTGCCTCTCGAGTCCCAGCTGATTTCTTGGGTCTTCTTTTGTTGCCCTGCACAAGAGAAAGGAGCTGGAAAGCAGGTTTGTGGGGTGGGAGGGCAATGGGGATTTTACAGTAACCTTCCCCTGACACACCCACCAAGCCACACCCACAGAACTGATAGTAAAAAAAATTGAATCCCACCATTACTTTTGGGGTTAGGATGATTCCATCCCTAAAAGGACCCTACATGTATAAAACACTGTGGATAGGTTTCTATATCAGGCTATGCCAAAAATAAACCAACAAGCCACATTATAGCTTTGCATAATATGTGAACCCAAACTTCCTAATAGACCCAGTGAAACTTTACCCATGAGCACAACTATTTCCATTTGCAGATTGCAAGTAAGAGGGACTTGTTGTGGACTGGAAGACACTTGTATCTATAACACCTTTTCACTCTAGAAAATCCCCCATGTTGAAACTTTTCATTGGCAAAAAAGGACAAATGTGTTTTGCACAGCAGTTGTAGGGTCAACCTCCCAATCTAGACCGAAAGCAGGGAAACCATATATAAAACAATCCTTACCAGTCATATTTTAAAGTTCCAGTCTGAATCAGCCCTTTCCCTACTAGAATCAATTAAACTATTTTTTTTTCATGGACAAATTGTTGGTCATGCTTTGCCTGGAAGTGTGCGTGTGTGTGTGTGGGTATGTATGTGTGAAATAATTGGAATAAATGGAATAATCTGAATCTAGATAGCAGGAGGCACGCTATCTCTCTCCCCTCCCACCTCTGCATATTTCCAATTAATATGAGATTTCCATACTGGAAATTTGTGAATTAAAAACCTTGCCCATAAGAATTTAGGTGCTCACTAGAATGGTATTGAATATAATAGAATATTATGAAGCAAACCTAGGAAAACAATTGGCAATGGTCTTCCTCGATGCACAAAAGGCATTTGACAATGCTAATTGGCAGTTCATAATACAACAATTAAAAAGTATGCAATTTGGCAATAAATTTATTAAATTGATTTCGACCATTTATACGACAGAGATGGCCAGTGTAATAATGAATGGTGACAGAACAGAAACATTCAATATCAACAAGGGAGTAAGGCAGGGATCCCCACTGTCACCCTTTCTCTTTATTCTTACCTTAGAAAACTAATTGGAAAACATTAGGAAAAATGTAGAAATCAAAGGGGCTTGAATTAAAAAGGAGCATTAAAAGGTATAGGCATTTGCAGATGATATAATATTTTTTTTGGAAGATCCAGAGGATATGGGAGTAAAATGAATAAAGGAAATAGAGGAATTTGGCAAGGTCACAGCCCTTAAGATTAATAAAAACAAAACAAAATTATTGACTAAAATTTAAAAGATAAGCAAAAAAAAAAAAGGAATCAGAAGGAAAATTGGGAATGCAAAGTGTGAAAAAGGTAAAATATGTAGGCATTTGGTTAACAGCAAGATGCTCTTCAATCAAAAAAAGATAACTATGACAAATTAATAATACAAATCAAAAAAGAATTGGAAATGTGGGGGAAATTACAGCTATCACTACTGGGGAAAATTGCAGCAATTAAAATTAAACCCTACCAAAAATGCGATATCTTTTTCAAACTGTATCAGTAAGATTGGATAAAACCTTTTTTTAGAGAATTAGATCAAATATTAAGTAAATTTGTTTCGGATGGGAAAAAAGCTGGGATAAAAATGAAATTGTTACAGGACAAAAGAGAAAGAGGTGGCTTTTGACTCCCTGACTGGGAAATGTATTATCAGGTTGTAGCTGTGGTATGGATTAAAGATTGGATCAACCTGGAAAATCGAAGAGTATTGTCAATAGAGGGTCACAACTTGCAGAGAGGGTGGCATAGTTTCCTATGGGATGGGAAATGTAAACAGCATGCATATTTTCAGAGACACATGATTCGAGATTCATTAATTCAGATATGGAACAAGATTAAAAAGAATCATTATACTAAAATACTGAACTGGCTGTCAACTATGGAAGCACAAATCTACCCAAATGCAATGGATCTGGGAAAAAAGAGGAATTACAAAGACCTATTAGACACACAAGGAAGACAAAAATTACAGCAACAAAATATGAAGATAGATTGGTGGCCATACATGCAAATTCAGGTGAGATATCGGAAGGACAAAGAACAATTTGGTTTCTGCATGGAAAAGCATCAATTAGATAAAATTCTACAAGAAATGGAAAAGAAAATGATTTCAAGAATACATAAATTTCTACTAGATTTTAAAATGGAAAAGGAGGTGGTCAAAGAAACGATGGTGGTATGGGTGAAAGATGTTGGCCACAATATAGACCTAGAAAACTGGGAGAGAATGTGGGGAACAAATTACAAACTAATTACATCTACAGCATACAAGGAAAATCAATAGAAAATGTTCCACAGATAAAATGTTTAACTCAGACCCAAATTGTTGGAAATGTGGAAAAGAAAAAGGCACTTATTTTCATACCTGGTGGACATGCCAGGAAGTGAAAAAATATTGGAATACATTTAGACAATGGACAGAAGAAATCACGAATCAGAAAATTGAATTTAATCAGGAAACTTTTTTACTGGATATAATAACATTAAAATGCAGTAAATAAATGTAATAAAACAGATAGATATATTATGTTACATATAATATAATACATATAACAGCTGCAAGGATTTCATACACACAACTCTGGAAGGAAAAAAAGGTTCCATTGGAAGGCATGGTTAATAATAAAAATAATAGATTGTATAGAGATGGACAAGCTAACTTGATGAAAATAAAAGACATAGAAGATTCAATTTATTATAGGGCCTGGGATGCCTGGTATGAGTGGTTTAGAAATAAAAAGAAAATAAAATGGCAATTAGGAAAAAAATGAGGAAATATGTAAATATGTAAATATACCATGGAGAAGATTGAGATGTAAGGATAAAAGATATTAACTTATAGTAAGAGTAAGATGTAATGGTAAAGGAATAAGTAAATACATATACTGAAAAATGTGAGGAGATGCAAAAGATGTCTTGATGTTGATAACAATGTATACATTTTTATTTTATGTTTTTAAAATTTGAAAACTTTATAAAATTTATTTCGGTGCTCACACTGTTAAAAGATTCTCCCCTATCTCCAGGACTTCTTATATTTGCCTTCTCCAAATAGTCACACAATGGCTCCTTTAAGATGGAAAATAAAACATCCATAAAACATCCAGCAGATAGGTACTGGAAATATTCTCAAGCACCTGGGGTTCATGGCAGTGATGATAAGAGAAGCAACTGCTGATGCAAGGATGCATTGAGAACATATTATTGAAGCCTCCAAGTTGATCCTTGTGTCATTTACAGATCCCACCATCATATACTGTAAGAAGAACCAGCAGACAATTTTTGAAGGCTGGTCTGAAAAAGCCTGACCTCCTAACGAGAATGAAAGCCTGTCTCAGTTTCAATAAACAAGATCTGGTCTCAGATAGCAGCTGATAGCTGTAATTTGAATAAGCTACAAAACTGAATATAAACACATATTTAAACATAAGCAACACATAGGCCAGAAACAACATGCTTATTGTGACTATGATATGATTTGCCACAATAGCAGGAAGATTATCTCGTTACATATTGTGCAATTTGCATCCCAAATTAACATTATTGTTTCTCCAGCTCTGCTGTGTTCATAATATAATGATTATTTGTGAAACATTAAATTGGACACTTGACTTCATTGATCTTTTTTTAATGGATACTAAAATAGGGAGTAATTATTTGTCCAGACTAATTCATTGATTAAGTTCGCCATATGACAGCTACAATTAGCAAATATTGTCTCACACTCAAGCACCTGCATTAGTTTATGCCCATTATCTTGGCCATTTCAGTTAGTCATTGTGGTAACTGAAAATGGCTGGGATGTGTTTTTGGTGACAATTCCAAAACAACAAAGCATCTTGCCTCAATTAAAGACTGATTTATATACCATGATATAATGTTTATAAGCATGGTTGTGAAAAGAAAACACTAAGAAAGTTGCAAAAGTAAAGAGTAGTTAGATAGATCCATAAATTATATGTAAAACCACAGAAGAATAGGATTCTTATAGTTCATCATCTGCTATTCCATTAGTCCAAATTTTAAGACCATCTAGCCCAGGGCTGTCAAACTCCTGGCTCGTGGGCTAGATGTTGTTTTGTTCGGAAAACACACGAGGTAGACCGGGTTCCAACAACAAATACTTTATTCTTCAACTAGTTAGTAAATAGGAAAACTTGGCTGAAGCCAAGGCCAGCCTTTTATACAGGCTGGCTTGCCTGCTTGCAGCCAATGGCAGTTGTTTAGATTTGCCGCCTTTTAGCAGCTCTTTGGATTGGTTCCTAGTGAACCAATCCAATGTTCATTTTATTTGACCAATCAGGTTTGTAGATTTGGAGTCACCCACTTTACATATAGAACAGATGTATCATGTGCTGGCCACATCCACACCTGGTTTAGTGAAAGGGAAAAAAATCCCAGTATGTCACATAATGCTACTGTGATGATATGAGTGTGGCACCCCTGATCTAGCCCAACATTTCAGAAAATCCAGAGCTAACCTATCCCCAAGAGATGGCTCTTTAACTTCTGTTTTATCACAAAGACTGGCTTGACTATGAGAAAGAAGTCGTCATCTTAGTAGTAGCTTCTCCAAGACTTAAAGTAATAGCAAAGGCATCTAACTGTGAATAATTTTCTCCTAATGTTAGAATTTAAATCTTTCTTTGACTTAAAAGGATAAAGCGTGGTACTACGCAAGGTGAAATTTAAACACAAATAACTGAATACTCAAACAGAAACATAAAGAAGTCACTCACCTTGCATAAATAACCCCCTCCAAATAAATGCAGTAAAATTTGTATAAATTGGATTGGCTCTTATCTGGCTTTTTTGGCTAAAGCACATAAAATATAAAAGCTATTGGGAAATATATTCACTCTCACACAGATAAACATTCCCTCTTGCAAATGCACATACAACATTCTGTTTTCATTGTAAAAACATTCGTTTTGCTTCTTCCATGAAAAGGATGTGTGTATTGCCAGAATAATTCTCTTCCACAAAATGGATACAGGTATATGGAAGCAATGGAAGCAATGTGGAAGTCAATTTAGCTATAAGTATTAATTATAAAGAGAAAGAGATGAGCTTGTTTTGTCTCTAATTGCCATTTGTTGAAACGAGAGAAGTTCATTCTTCTTTCATTCTTCATTCATAGTGAAAAGGAACCTTTTTAACTGGTAGGGGTAGAAGCAGGACAAGTAGCTGTTCAATGAAGATCATTCCAAAAGGATGGATGGGACTTTGTTGAACATTCATTTCACGTTTTAACTTTTTATGTGCATTTTTGGATTAGAATATTGTCATTCTAAGACTCAGCCATCTGCAGAACAATGTGTGATCTCATCATTCCTACTCCTGCATCAATTTTTCTATTAAAAATAGATTACATTATAAGTAACTAGTGATTTGTTTAGTTAAGAACTAGAGAGGACGACAAATTAATGTCTGTAGTATTTCTGCTTTGCAGAAACTGATTGAACCAGTCAGAGCAAAACAAAACAAAAAGAAATCAATGCACCCATTTTTCATGTTTAGACAAATCCACTCTAAAGCTCCCGATCTTAAAGGATATAGCAGAAAATATTGGTTAATTTTGACAAAGCAGATTTTCATCTCAACAGCTGTAAAGTAACAGAAATATTCTGATTTCTTATATGTGAAGGACACTTTTTTCCCAAGGAAATTTTACATAATTGTATCTTTTCTATTTTTTTCTACACACCTCTGTCAATCATGAACAAGCCTAACTAACTGGATAGCTGACAAATCCACTGCACATTGCTATAATTTTGTTTAATCCAAATTTGTGATTATTACTGGGAACAATCCAACGATTACTCCTATACAATATCACTCATACAAGCACAATACACATGCTTGAAACCCAGAAGTTCAGTGGTTGAGTTTGCACATTGAAGTAAATTTTACATGAAGGGGAGTTGCTGAACAAACACATATCAACTGGGATCCCTACTTAAGGTTTATAAATCATAGGATCAAGTTCATGCAATATCCTAAATCAAACCAAAACAACTTCAGGGCCAGTTTGATAAGTGAAACCAGTTGCTGGGATTTATTTCCAACTCAGTCTGTGTTCTGTGGCAGTTAGATGGACTTTGGTGAGTTACCCTGAAGTTTTATTTGTTTTGTTATGAAATACTGGATTATGCTGATTATGGTTTTAGCATACATGGACTTTTACTATGCAATACTGTAAGCTAGATCCACAGCTGCAGAAGGAAGATTGATTTTGCATCTAGGTCAGTCTGGTAACTTTATGGCACTGCAACACAACATAATCCAAATAAAGATAGGCTGAATTCAATACATAAAATTATTCAAATATTTCATTTAAAATGCAAATGAAAAGCAGCAAGGATACGTCCATTTGATTCCAAGGCAGGGAATTTTGAGCTATATCCAGATGTTGACGAAGTACAATTCCTAACATATCAATCGTTTATTTATTGTTAACCAAATATGTACACTGCCCAACTCTGATCAAGTATCAAACATCAGCTACACTGAGGAGTTAGAAAATGGAAAGCCTGATGCCACCTTCCAAAGGTATCCATGCATTAAAAGAGTAGTTGTCAACAAGAAAAACACATTCTTTTACATAGTCTTGTTTTCTGTGTGAGACAGGAATCTGATATGCAGGATCCCAGGCTACGTGGAAACTATTGTGCATTTATAGTTGTATCTATAAAGGCTTGCCTCCTACATTCAACATCCACATTCAACAATAATGTCATTTCTGTGAGACTGGAAAGGCACTTGCCTTCCCAGCATAGATGCCAAGAGCAAATTGAATGATATAATGATCTCAATTGTACTTTTAGGGACTTATGCCTTTTTTATCTGATGCAAATATATAAGTCAAAGTATACCTATTTTGTCACTTTCCCCTTCCCCCTTTGCCTGCTCCACAACCTTGATGCCTATGATCAGGAATGGCCACCCTAATTAAATGCTGACTAAATAGCATTTTAATTCACAAACACAATATCAGAAAGGCATGGGCATATTGGAAGTTGCAAGATTACGTGTCGTAGAGTATGTAACTAACTGTGTTTTAAGCAGATCGAAAAAAATCTGCTTGTTGATATCTTCCTGAAGAAACTCTCATCCTCCAACTTTATCTGTTGTTTTGTGTTCTTTTAATTCAAAACCAATCACTAAATAAACACA
Source organism: Laticauda colubrina (assembly GCA_015471245.1). Classification (NCBI taxonomy): domain Eukaryota; kingdom Metazoa; phylum Chordata; class Lepidosauria; order Squamata; family Elapidae; genus Laticauda; species Laticauda colubrina. The sequence goes on along the minus strand of BLBF01000020.1, from coordinate 16,334,366 downwards.
TGGGAAGCTAGCATGCTGGAAAGCATGCCATCTACAGTATTCTGCTTCATCTAGTATCATCTGGGTTTACACAAATGTCTCTGGGCGTATAGGCATTCTTGGAACTGAAATTGGTTTAAACAATACTATGTTACCATGACCCATTATTTTGCTGGGAAAAGAATCTTCTTGCTGACCCCATCCTCCCCCAAATAAGCCTGATTTGTAGAAACACTTATGAGGGTTCTGACAGCTACACCAGTTTGAGTTGTTTAATTACTCATAAAAGCCACCACAGCAACCATTTTGTAACAGCATCCACAAAGGCATTCACAATTCCCAATATGCCTACCATTCAAAAAGGTTCTTTTCCCTTATTCATTTCTGAGCAGGCAATCTCACTGAGAATGTTGGGCTTTATATCTGTCTAGTTTCTGGATTAAGCATTCCTTACCTATATCAGGCTGTTAAGATCCCATGTTTAACCATTAACTTTTAGGGAAAAGCACAACCCCTTATTTCTATTGTGCAAGGGGAAAAAAAACACCCCAGAAAGATAGAAGTTGGCTTATAATTGATATATAAATAACTAGTTTAAAAAATGGTGCTCAGTGACACATGCAAAAAGATCTTGATGAGTCAATTAGACATGCACAGGTTAACAAGCTGTAAAACAAGGCTTTCCCTCCATTAAATGAAATGGTCAATAGCCTTACAAAGTGCAATGATTTCTTATCAAGGCTTGAATGAACCGTAAAACTACAGCACCTCTTGAAGTATTGACATTTCCACAAGTTTGAGCACGGCAATGTTTTCTCTCCTGATATAAGCTGATGGGCCTTTGTCTTGAAGATCCTACCCCACCACTCAGCATCTTCATTGTGCAGAATGCAAAATAATACTTTGGCCTCAAAAATCTGGATTTCTTTCATGTAGGCTTTGCAGATATCTTGAAAATAATGGCCACATACAGGATTTTAAGAACTATGCAGTGCAATTATTTGTGGTAATGTTCTAGAGCATGATCTAAACTGCCTAAGGTGTTGCTGCCTTGCAGAAGCAAGCCAAGCCAAGCCATGGTAGTTTATGCTGGCTTGAATTCTGTGATGAAAGAAAGATGTGGAAGAAACATATTAAAAATTAAAAATTTTGTGTATTATTCACAAAATGATAACCATACTTTATTCATATTGTTAGGCATTCCCCATTGAATCAGGAGATGGTTCAACATAATGCAATGGATTACTCCTTCAAAATTTATCACATGTGTACGATTATAGGTGCAAGGGAGAAATCACATCCTTCCACCATTCAGTCTTCTTCTGCCCATATAATCTTCCTGCCTTTTATCTGGACCACAAGTGAACAATTTCAGTGGGCTCAACATAAAGATTAAATTGTGCCAGGAGGCACCAGCCTATCCAGGTGTACATTCCTTCCAGGATGCCAGATATCTTGCTATCTAAATAACAAAAGATCCTTTCCCCAAATAAATTGCCATTTCTATCTGAAATCCTAATTAAAGGGAAACTCATGACACCATAGGGTGCCTGATTCCAGAGCATTCCCTGTAGGAAACCTGATTCGATGCGTTTTCTTGGAATTCCAACATGATTGGCACACTTCTGAGGAGCAAAGGCAAGTTTTCCCTACATATTGGGCTTATGGAGGAAGATTCAAAGGGGCCACCTGCAACAGGTAATTCTGTATGTTGGACTCTCAGAAAGGAACTTAATCTTTGATTTAAGCAACTGCCTGTGTTCTTTATTCCTGACTTGAAAGGTAAGATTTTACCTTGAAAGGTAAGATTTCTTTCTAACAATTGAAGGAATGGATTATCAGGAAACAATTACTGAGCTATATTTCACGCATTTCAGATTATGTGGTTAATCAGTTTAAGTAAGGTAGTTGAATGCAAAACATATGCTTTTTGAAAATAGGCATGTTGGCTTACATCAGAATAAATGGAGGGCTCATGCCTATATGGAAAATAAAATCCATGGCACAAGTGTTAATTATCTAATAGTGCTACTGCTATTATGTAGTGTTGGCTTATTGATTAATGATTCTGCTGTGTTTGCTCACAGGAATATTAATACCTTGTCCACAAAAGGAGTCATTAAAATGAATAAGGCAGTCCTTGATACTCAACTCAATGTGAGTTATGGTTAAGGTTATCTGAGCAGTTGTGTCAGGTATAGGATCAGAATGATAAATGATTAAAACCCAATAATTAAGGAAAAGGTAATTTAAGATAATGCTTATTTGAGTCAAAGTCAATATATCTCCCTCATCCCATGTTATATTTTGCAGAATATTCACAGGTGCAAGGGTTATGGAGGCCAAATGTAGAGTATAATATATTGTTACATCTGTAAACAGTTTTATAGCTGATTATCTAAAGTAAACATTGTGTAGGTAAAAAGCATAATATAACTGTCATGCTTTTTTGTTTTAAAAAATATCCCTTACTGTATTTTTTATAAATGAACCCTGTACTATATTATATTTATCCATGAAAAAAATCTACCTCTACAGTATAGGCAATCTGCATTCAGGTGGCAAATGTAAAACGTCTTCAGCCCATTGAGTAAAAGGGGTCATACATTTATAGTTTCCATGTTGCAATATCAATCTTTTAGCTATAAAAAGGGCATGGAGAATCCATTTACATTCTCCAGTTCTCAAATTCCAAGTACAAACTATGTAATTCAAGAGAATATTATCTTCTGAAAATTTTGTCTTGAGTCTTGAGTTCTGACATAATATCTGTGAACAAATTTTAGGTGGAGGAAAGGTGCTTGCTAAGCTCCAATATCAGAATGCTTTTAAATAGTTTTTTCAAAAATATTTGCAGATTTTAGTAAAAAAAAAATCAAAATTAATCATATTATTCTTAATAAGACCTTCCCATCACATTAATTATCGCCCTTACTGTATACGTAAAAACTTATATTTCAACTAGAGAATGGCCTGGAGATTTGTGAAGAAAATACTGTTTGTGGTTGAGAATTTACATGTGATACTTGCCAAGGATCTCCATTATAAAAATGCTATCTTTTTACTGTGTTAGTTCTATAGTTCTCTGTACTATGAATTTTAATTATTTTTAATAAAACAAAATTTTCACAATGTACTTGCATATCAATTTTTCAGAATGTTTACTTGCTGTCCATTTTTGGTAATATATCCATGTTGTTAACTCCTTTTCGAAACTTTTTCTAAGCTAATACTAGAATATATTGTATTTGGAAATTTTTATACTATTTTAGATGCTATTGTGAGTCTGCTTTCATTGTACATAATTGGATTTATCATTGAGTTGACAATATCAGATTACATATAATATAATATTAATTATAATTATATTATTCATTATAATATTACATGTAACACAGGATTAAATATAATACATACATATTAATTAATTAAACTGGAAAAAAGATTTTTTTTCTAATTATAGTCATTGACAAATATATTCTAAACACTTATGGAAACTATTTGTCCTTGTATCATTTTTAACATGAACTCTTGGAAATCTCATTTATTCTACTCAATATGTATGTTATGTGTCATGTTTATTCCCTGTATGCTTTTGATATTGCTGAACATAATATTTTTTCCAATTTTTAATATAAAACAAGAAAGGGAGAGGGAGAGACAGACAAGGAAGGAAGATGTTAACTCTTTCTTATTATTTGCTTCTTGTAATCTTCTAAAAGAGTTCAGGTTTGTTCATATATAATGCTCCTTTAGCATATTGGTTATAAAATACAACAACTGAGAATACTTGACCCATGAGGGAATCACTTTCATCTTTTTCCTCTTGATCTTATGATAAGATTTTGCTTCATAGTTTTCATCAACCAAACATCTGCACTAAAATATCAGTTGCTGGGTAATTTTTTCCCTCTTCAGTATCTGGAGGATGTGTAAAAATTTCTGTACGATGATCAGAGGCATCTTCAGGAGAGATGCACTTTTAAGACTTTCCACATGAAGAAAGGTGTTGATATCATAGTATGAAGTAGCTTTCTTCTTCTTTTAATAAGAAATAGTTTTGCTGCTATTTGAAGGAGCAGATCAGTTATAAGCAGCAACCTACTAGTGTCTTGGATACCAGAATTTTCCATGTATTATATAGTACCATATCATGATGCAATGTAATTTAAAAAAAAATATCAAACAATTTTTCTTATATACAACATCATTTCCATTCATTACAATGCTTTTGTGATGGTATGCATACTTTTACATAAATCTTAACTATCTATATAATTCTTTGTGTTGTTTAATCTATCTTTATCCACTATATCTTTTACTTATTATCTTATTATCTTCTTCTCTATTCAACTTTATATCTATTATTTATATCTATTATTTAGTACATTTCACGTCAAATAATAATCTGTTTCCTCTCTTTTCTTTATCTCTATGGTCAATTTATCCATCTTGGCACACTCTAGTATTTTTCCTATCACATTTTCCTCTGATGGCATAGTATTATTTTTCCCCTTTGTGCATGTTATTCTTGTTGCCATTAATAAATGTAGCATTAAATACTCTATTTTCTTATCATATTTTCCCATTATACCTAATAGAAAAAGCTCCGGTCTTAATTCAATTTGCTGTTTAATTATTTCTTCTATTCATGTTTTTGTCCTTATCCAATATTTTCTCACTACAGGGCATGTCCAATGTTATTTCTAATGACATCTTTAGCAGAACAAAGAAATTGTGTGGAAGCAATATATCACAATGAGCTATTATTCTTAGATAGAGTTTAGGTTTCTGTTACACCAGGATTGGGCAAGACAAAAGTTATGGATTATATGTGGCCCTGGGAAACCTTAATATTTCACCATTGTAATTCTTTGGTGTAATTTTCCATGGATATCTTCTTTACAGAATGAAAAGGAAAAGAGGCAGTGTCACATTTCCCCTATAAAATGTCAGAATTTCAACTCTTCATTCTTTGGTGGCATTGCCATCTCATCATCATGTTATGGTGAGCTGTGGTAGTGCGGTGTTTAGAATGCAGTATTTCAATATTGCAACTCTGCCCACAGTCAGGAGTTCGATCCTGACTGGCTCAAGGTTCATTCAGCCTTCCATCCTTATGAGGTCAGTAAAACGAGGACCCAGTTTGTTAGAGGCAATACACTGACTCATAGCTTAGAGAAGGATGTAAAGTACTATCAAGTGGTATATAAGTCTAAGTGCTATTGCTATGTCAACCATAGCATCAGCAACTGTCTCTCTAATTGATTCTCTCTCAATTTAAAATAGAGATATATAGAGAAAAGCAATTTCAGCATCTGAGATTTGGCAGGCTACACGCACCCAATATGTGCCATCTGCCTCATTAAATGTTGTATCCAGATCTTGGTCCCTGATAACCATCAGAGTCAATTCATATTTTAATCTGTCTGTTATCATTATTAGTGTAATGTTTCCATTGAGCATGCACATTTTTTTCTTACTCTCTGAGCAACTTGGTTTAATTTCCTTTTATCACTCTTGGCATTAACCCCCCCCCCCATCAAATAAATACTTTTCCCCCCACTAATAAAGTCATATTCAAATACATAAGTTGGAACACGACTTAAACGTTCTTGATATATGGAAGGTATTTTTGTGTGTGTTTTGTGAAAGAAAATGTGAACACATCTGTGATCTAAAATAAGCATTGAAAGATACGAAGAGCCCCTGAACCCCTTAGATATGCTATTCTGCTTGTAGTCATTTGCAGCTATTAGTTTACCCTATGTTCTTTTCTTAGACTGCATGACCCTTGCCAGTTTGGAAGCCTAGGGGGTAATGACATTGTGCCAATCAACAACAAATCAAATTTGACTGTATTATAGTCGAACAAAGTCAGCCCTGAAGGAGAACCTGAAGCCTTGCTTTCACTCACATTGCTAAGGATGGGGCTATGTTGCATGTTGGGGAAAATGGAGGGTCATTCTCCACCCCCTCCCCCAGTTCATCAAGCCAAACAGCTGATAAATGGTGATTCTTATTTAGTGGGGAAAACATGTTTGTATGTTATCATCCAGCTTTCATTCATAATAGCACCCTCCTGATTTTATCTCAGACCTAATTATTTTTAATGGGAAGCAATTGAATAACAATCTCTCTAGCTATAATCCCTTGCATCTTCATTATGGTAATCTGACAGCAGGAAAGACAATCAATGCATTCTATTGACTTCGACTAAAATTCTTAAAATTCCTCCCGTATTATTTATCCTTCATGCTTGCAGAGTCTTATTTTTTTTAAGGTTAATGGATTACATCTGAGCCCTGAGGAAAGATACGTTCTATGCCTGCCTGTCATTTACTAGAGTGGTTACTTATCTGTCAATATTTCTTCCTCTTTCCAAGTCCCAGGCCTACTTGATCTTGTTCATTTGGCACGACTTGAGGAATAACAAGTTTTTTTCCCATCATGCAATGTTCTGGGATACATCAGGACAGAGAAATCTCAAAGCCCAGGTCAATTATAACAGGAGATGTGTAGCACCTCTGCCCCCATAATGCCTTCTGGGGACTCACTTGGAAAAATGATATAAAACTATTTACGGAAGTGCCTCCCTGTTATTTAAAGCTGCTTAGAACTGAGACACAAAGAAAGAAAGAAAGAAAAGAAAGAAAGAAAGAAAGAAAGAAAGAAAGAAAGAAAGAAAGAAAGAGAGAAAGAGGGAGGGGGGAGGGAGGGAGGAAGGAAGGAAGACATCATATGCTCTGTATTTTCAAATTCACTTTATAATATGCAAAGGCAGTTTGCTAATTCTCTCTGTGTGAGAATGAAGCTGGCAGACCCTTCATGGTGCAATAATTATTTTTTAATTAGAATTCATTGAATACAGATGGATTCTTGCTGAACTTCCTCCAGCTGATGTTTTAATATTCCCATGTCAGGTATTACGAGCCTGTAACTGGCAGTGAGTTACATCGCATAACTCTGTAGTGCTAGTGACTTACATAAAGTAACCAACTTTATCATTTTTTCTAGATGAAAGATGATCTTGTTCCTTGTTCTCTTTTTGTAGAATATGTCACTAGCTTGTTGATATAATGCTTGTTTATTCTTGTTCCTGCAGGAAATATCATAGTTCATGTATCAAATTACTGTAACTGCCTGGAACATCTTTATTTAAAATAAAGTACTGCTGTATTTTCTCTTGGTGACATTGACCATATTTGCAGGGATTTCTAATGTTTTTCACAAATAAATCACTGGAGTGCCTTTTCTTTTAATCTTCCTATCAAAAATGAATGATAATATCTGATCTCATTAAAGCAATCAAATCTAAAATGGACTTGATATTTGTTGCACTTTGGCAGAAATAAGGAAGATTTCAGGGTTGATGTTTTTTTTTTTTTTTTTTCTTGCTCTGGGGCCTCTAAACATAAGCTGACATGAGATATATTTTTGAAGTCCAAGTTAATAATTCTCTTTATATAAGAAATAAATACACCCTGCTGAATAGAGAATCAGATCTAAAATTAGAATAGAAATCCTCCAAGAAACGTTACCTATAGAAAATGATTTATTCTAATGCAATAATGGTATAGATTTACAAAGCTTGAGTGATGCAGTGTTCCTCGTTACAGTTGTAAAATATTTGTTGCCACCCTGGGACTTTCTGGATCATTATTTTAAAAAAGGAAAAACTCATTTTGACAGATGAACTGGGGCCATTCCGAACAAATCACTGATACTTCATATAACAAGGCCTCCAAAGAGGGGAGCACAGACTTATTACTATGGCAACCCAGATCAAAACACTATTTTAGTGGAGAGTTTCCAGTTTTACAATGCAATGATGCTTGTTTATAGTACCACTGAAACCAGATTCAGCAAAGGTTTAAGAAATGAGCTGACAAGAGAAAAATCATTATATATAAACTGGGGATTCCTGAATGACATATTCTGGAAATATTCTGTTATTTGATCAAATGATGAAATTTTGACACATTGAGAAATGAATTAAAGGTAGGATGATATTGGCCAGTAAGCCCACTGTACATGCTGGTTTGCATTATATTTCTGCTTCATTATATTTCTGTTTGATGCCAACCATAACTAGCATAACAACAAATCTACATGTATAATTAGTCTGTTCTGACAATACTTAACTTGTCAAAAGTTTAAGGCTAGGTCACACTGGCCGACAGATGCAAAACGTATGCAAAAAGGACACAGCGGACGAGCAAAATTTCGGGGGTGGCTCCATCCATTGTTATCCGCTCTCAAAAGTGCCCCAAACTTGCATAAACAGAACGGACAACAACGGAAAGGAACGGATGGGGGTAGTACGTAGCAAGGATGGTAAGCAGATGTTTGTAGGAAGCCTAGCTGATGGAAGCGGTTGGAAGTGGATGACACATCCGCAGGGCTTCCGGGGAAGAATAGCGAAGTGGACGTGTAGCGGAAGGAGCGGATGCGTAGCGGATAATGCGGATGCATCACGGACTCCTATAGGATGCATAGCGGATGCATAGCGGACGCGTACCGGATGCAAAGCACTCACTGTGAATGCAGGGAGGATGAATTGCATCAGCTCCGCGGATATAAAAGGATGCAGGTCGCAAGCAGTCAGCATTCAGAGGAAAGACCTGCTGCCAGAGACATCTTGAAAGAACACCATGGTTCGACAATCAGGGAAGAAGAGAAAGCCTGTGCCTACTCCTGCCAGCCCTGGCAAGAAGGACAGAACCACCATCCCACCCCCTGGCGCTGACTCTGAAGCTGCTGCTGCTTCTTCTGCTTCTGCTGCTCCTGGTGTTGCTGCTGCTGCTGCTTTTCCTGCTGCTGCTGCTGGTGCTTCTCCTGCTGCTGCTGCTGGTGGTGGTGCTTCTCCTGCTGGTACTGCTGCTGGTGCTGCTGGTGCTGCTGGTGCTTCTCCTGCTGCTGCTGCTGGTGGTCGTGCTGCTGCTGTGATGGACCAGCCCCAAGGTCCTCAAAGCCCTGCTGCTGAAGGCCCTGAAGCCCCAGAGGGAGGAAGAGGCAAGGCAAGGAGAAGGGAGAGAGGAAATAGTACTCCATTTCCGAAGACCATAAGGAGGAGGTGCTGGAATGGCTGAGGGAGAATGAGTACCTGTGGAGAAAGGGCCACAGGCTCTATCGCAACACCAAGAGGAAGCAGGCAGCTGGGAGAGACAAGGCAGAGAGCTTGGGGTACACTGCAGAACTACTCCTGGGATGGTGGAAGCACCTGGTATGGCAAGCTGCACCTGAAGAAATCTGGCCAGGCCGCTGTCAAGCTCACTGACCAGGAGATGTACGTCATGGCCAGGTGCAGCTTCCTGGAGGGTGAGATCCATCACCGAGGAGCAGCCCCTCTGTCAACCCTCTCCCTCAGACATCCCACAGAGAGCCACTCCTCTTCCAGCCAGGAGACAACTACCATGTTCAGGCAGGTGTCTTTGGAGGACCCCACGGCAGAGACCCCCCTGACAGCTGCACTCCCCATGCCAGAGGACGTGGAGGATCCCCTGTCTCAAATGGAGCAAGAAGAAGCAGCAGCCAGAGACCAACCCACCCCCACCCCCAGCTCCACCTCCACAGAAAGCAGGCAGAGAGGCAGACTGGAGGGCCAGAGCCACACTGTCCTGCTGGAGATCAGGGACACCATCAAGACCAGCACAGATCTTCTCTCTCAGCTGGTCCACAGTGATATGCCATCCTCTAACCGCAAGCCCTTCATCACTTATGTGAACTCATGGACCTGCCCGAGGCCCAGTACCAGGTGATGAAGGAGAAAATCACAGCACTGCTCCACCATCCACCAGGCCCAGTTGAACCTGCTCCAACCCACTCCAGGTCTGCTCCTCCACCCCAGGTGATGTCCCAGCCCTTCCACGGCTTTCAACAGCCCCTCACCTACCAAGGCTATGAATACCAGGACTTCCCACACCAGAGGCATCCCTTCCCAGTCCAGGCCCAGGTACATTGCATACCACAGATGCCTCACCTGACCCAGCTGCAGACCAGACAGCCCCACTACACTCCTCCTTCCTCCACCCCACAGCCAAGCCCTCAACAGAAAATCTGTCATCAGTATTGGGCCTGACATCTCAAGTCCTTGAGGAAGGGCCTCTCAACTTCACGGGACTGAGTCAGCTCTCTGAGAGCTTCCTGAACACATCATCCCCTGTTGTACTCTCGGGGCCAGGCACCCCAATGGCGCCTCAGACCAGCACTCCAGCACCAGCCACCTACACAGTCCCTGGCTGCTCGACAGCTGAGACCATGGACATGCCTCAGAGTGACTGAGAATAGTGCCAGAGACTGAGTTGTTACCTGTTCACCTTATCTTTGCTTAAAGACACTTGACTTGGTTCATTTTAATTTTTTAATAAAGACATACAGTTTACTTAAGACAGTTATTAATAAGGTTATCTTTGCTTCACACACTTGGTTCATTTTATTTACTTAATAAAGTATTGGTGAAAACTTTGAAAAAAGAGTTAAGCCTTTGCATGCTTGTGGGATAGGTAAGGATAGTTTTGGGATGGGTAAGGATAGCTGTGAGATGGATAAGGATAGCTGTGGGATGGGTAAGGATAGTTGTGGGATAGATAAACCTCCAGTGCAAGCATAGTGGGACTGTATGGTCCACTCTCCCAGCTGCCACACATATGACCCTTTATTATCAATAACAATTTATTCATTGATCCACACATTTCAAAATAAACTAAACTCTTTATTAATGCCCTATTCATTGTAAGGCCACTCAACATACATGGCACAATCTCATCAGTGTGATGAGACAGGCTGAAGGAAGCATCCATTAAGCATCTACCATCCTGTCTTGCCACTCCACTGCTCCAGCTGGGGAGTTGCACCAGTGTTTCAGGAGGTTGTGCTGCTTCTTCCCTTCACATGAAGCTCTGTTGGGGCCTTGTACATCCACAGTGTCTATCAGGTTTCATCCTTGCCTCCATTCACTAGGCTCCATGTCCCCATTGCCTTGTTGACGGTCCACAAGCCTGTTCTGCAACACTGGGTAGCGGGTGTGCATGAGATTGTGCAGGATGCAGCAAGATTCCACGATGCTCCTTACAGTCCCTGGGTGATGCTGTATGGTGGTGAGAAGTACCTGGAACCTGTTGGCCAGGATGCCAAAGGCATTCTCCACCACCCGTCTTGCCCTGGACAGCCTGTTGTTGAAGATCCTCTCTTCACGGGTGAGGTATCTAGAAGTATAGGGCTTCATGAGGTAGGTTCTGAGGGAGAAGGCGTCATCACCCACGATGAAGTAGGGCACATCTTGTGTGTCATTGGGTAGGGGGTCTGGATCTGGAAAACCCATGATGAGGTTGCGTTCCAGCCCATCCTTGAAGTCACTGGCATTGTATACCTGGGCATCTGAAGATGACCCATTGCCTGAAGCATTGATGTCCATGAACTTGTAGTCAGCATCAACCATGGCAAAGAGGATGATACTGAAGAAGCCCTTGTAGTTGTGATAAGAGGACCCTGAGTTGGGTGGAGCTTTGCAGGCCACGTGCTTCCCATCTATGGCTCCAACGGTGTGGGTGAAGTTCCACCTCTGATACCACTGTTCTGCAAGTTTCCTCCAGCCTTCTTCAGTGATGGGGCACTGGAGGAGCTGCTCCACGTATTCTTCGATGATGGCCTGCACCACTTCTCTGACCACTTTGCTGATGGTGTTGTGTGGCACCCTCCATGCATACTGCATGTTTCTGTATGTGGTTCCAGAGGCCAGGTGGCGCAGAGTCAGTGCCACCTTCAGTCCAGGGTCCAGGTTGGGACGGAAGTTGGTACTCTGCTGGGTCTCAGAGGCTCCACAATTTCATCAGACATGGCTGGTGGCATCCTCATGAAGTGCTGGAATGCACGAGGGTCTTCATTCCTCAGCTCCACCATTAGCTTGTCATAGAGTCCAAACTCCACTCTTCTCCCAATCCATCTTCGGACCTAGACAGCTTTTGGACGTCTCCTTCTTCTCCTTGCATAGAAAAGGTGAAACAGTCTGAAGAGGGCTTGGTTCTGGTGTTGAATGATGGCAGCTACCATAAGGAGTGTGTGATGATCCATGGTGGAGATCAATGGATGATGTGGAAGAGCAAGAGCAAGGGTGAAGAGGTCTGTACACCAAGGCTGCTGGACTGATAGTGAGATCCAGATGATTTCCTCCCCCTTTTTATAGGAAATGTCGGTTTTCCACTAAGTGTCCTTCCACATACTCTCGGCATACTCCAGACATCCTAAATATCCGAGATACGTCCCATATATGAACGTTTTGTCCATTTTAATGCTTTATATATGATATGCATCCGCTTACATCCTTTCTATTTCCGTGCTACTAATGCTGTGTGGACGTTCCATGTACCTTTCGCTTCCTCCCTCTTTCTGCTTTCAGCTGCAGCGGATGTGAGTTGAGGGGATGTCCATAGGATGCGAGAGGATACATCGGATGTGTAACGGATGACAACGGACGTAGAACGTTTGTTGCCCGTATATGTCATGGATGTGGATCGTACGCGGTGGAAAGTTCATCCGCTCAAAAAGTTTTGTTCAGCTCTAAACTTTTTGAGTGGATGAAATAGCAGTAGACGGATGTTTGCTGGATAGAGTGTATGAATCACGTATGCAATGAGTACACAACGGATGCATCGTGTTTTCCAACAGATGGCAAGGTTTTTTGTCCGTTTTACATCCTCTTTGCATCCATTGGTGCAGTGGGACATGGGCTTTAGGCTGTAGATGAATTTCCTTTTAGTTTAGGATTTTCTATCCAGTGCACCCTACAGTGTGGTTGATAATGAAATGATCACCAACTATCTACCCACAAGATTGAATTATAGCAAGTGTTCCATTAATACATATCTACAACTGAACAACAAAAGCTTAATATTCCTAAGTAAATGAACTTGTAATCAAGGGAAAATTATGTAGATGAAATGTATATAAAGCTGTTTTATTCATACTTGCCTACAGTTAATCGTTAGATTGTTCTATGATCATTCAGACCTCTCTTCGATAGTAGTTTTGACTGTTACATTTAAGTATTTTGCCAAAGTGACAATGGTCATATTTAGATTCCCACAGACACAAAGTTAGGTAGATGAAATGAAATTAACAAAACAGTAGTTATCTTAAATTGGCATGAATTTAAGTGAGGGATAATCAACCCTTTCCCCCTTTCCCTAAAAAGAAAGTTCTAATTTCTAAATATTTTATATTGAAAACTGACATCAGTCTATGAAATTTAAAAGTTAAGCATTCTCGGGTCCATTTCTATGCAGTTTTAAATGTTAAATTATCAACAATAAATATTAATATTTTATCATTTTCTTTGTTCATTAAATAATAGGCATTTGTGAACATTAAGTTCCTGGACAAGAGTTGGGGTAGAAATCAATCAAACAACTTGTTGTCACATTAAAATTATCATTTGAGAGATCTTAGCATTCTCAAAATCAATTTAAATTTATATTTACTTATTTGATATTTATCTCACCTTTATTACTTTTTAAGCAATTCAAGATTGGAAACATGTATAGTACTCCTACTTCCTCCTGTTTTTTTCTCACAACAACCTGTGGGGTGGGTTCGGTTAAGAGAGAGTGACTGACCCAAAGTCACCCAGCCAGCTTTCATGCCTAAGTAGAACTAGAGCTCACGGTCTCCTAACTTCTAGCCTAATGCTTTAACCATTAGATTAAACTGGCTCTTTAGCATATCCGCAGAGCTATCCATTCCTGTCTTTTGCAGCACCATAGAGACAATCTATAGGAGTCTTGTCGTGTCCTAGAGATAATCAAATGTATTATTGCCCAATCTTTCATTATTCCCCAGAACTTCCTCAGAATCCAAACTTGACATGATTGTGAGACACCAGAATAACAACAATTTCTTCTTGTTGTTCTTTCTCCCATCCTCCTTTTCCTCTTTTGCAATGCAAAAAGTACTTGGGAAGTGGATCAGAAGGTAGTTTGCCTTAGCTGCCCTCCACATCCTCTATGTCCTAAAGATATTTAGACTTTCCTACATCTGTATGTATGTTCACACAATTGAACAAAGTAGTTTTTCTCTATGACAAATTCTTGTTGCATTTCCACAACCCTCTCAAACTTTGGTACTATGTTAACTACTATGTCTTTTTTCAGTGAGAAAATAAATGGGCTCTTGGTTTTGGTATCTCAGAAATTCCAGCTAGATCATGTTAGAATACAAGTATAGGTCTTGAAAAATGAAATTGCAACATTTGTTCTTTGTACCTATATTTGTATATGGCTGATTAACCATTTCACAACCTTTTAGTTCATTAAGGGTGCAATCATATCTATTCATTTGAGACTAAGTCCGATGGGTTCAATTAACAGCTATGCATAAATTTGCACAATAAACTAAATAATACATCTTAACATTTTCTGTGCATCATGATCAGCCCAACACACACATAAAATTTACCTGACACTTAAAACAAAAGTAAAAAATAAAATTAGCAGGAGAGTAATGCAGAATTCAATGTTACAATATAAAATTGGTAGGGTAGAAACCTGGCTTTATCAACTGTTACTTTTTATAGTCAGTCTTACAATTTTTAAACATTAAAAAGTAATTGCAGTGTTGTACTTTAAGAATACTGACAATATTTGAAGAATAGATGTACTGTACCTACGTCATTTAAAATCAAAAAAGGAAAAGGAAATTATGTGGATTAATCAAACTGTACAATCAAAGTGTCTCTTGAAGGATAGTACAAACATAGCAAGTCATCTTGGAACTCTTTACAGTTTAAAATTCCTTTGATATCTATTTTGGTGAGTTATCAGTAATTTACCATGAACATGATTAAATATTTGTACTATGTATCCTTAAAATTATATTATAGTAATCAAAATCTTTCTAGATCAATTTGGAGATGTTATAAACAGCTTCATATATATTATGATCTCTGGTATTTACTCTCTTACAAAGAATGGTGCTAATCTAGAGGAAACAAATACATTTTTGTTGTTTTATATCAGATTTATTATAACAGAATACTGCACATATAAAATACTATTTTCTTTGGAAAAATGCTATTTAAAATATGTAAATAAAAATTATATTTATTATTTATAATAAAATTGAATATAAGAATAAAATGAAATCAATTTGTTAAGGGTGGTTTACTCATATTTGTTCTCAATTTTAAGTTTATATTGTCAGGATTCCGACGGATGCCCAGTTTCAAAAGAAATCAAATTATTAATTAGGAGCAACAAATTGACACTTTTCCCAAGTGCAGTCAACTCTGCCCTATGTAATTTACTGCCCGCCTATGACCCTGTTTTCCCCCTCCTCCCAGGGTGTGTCATATATCACATTCTCCAATGGAGTACTTTTGCAGGCTGTAGAAAACATGCTTCTCTGGCTGGCTCTGGTAACCTGGGACACAATCTGGAGAAAGATACATGTGGAATGCACTTTTGGTCATAGCAACTGAACTGCTCCATCAGATCTCCCCCCTCCTTTTTATGACAACTCAAGAGCAGACCAGGAATGCTTTATGAGTTGACATATTTTAAGGAAATAATTCATAATAAATTATAGTAAAACTTTGGTTTAATGGATCCCTATTTAGTGAAATTTGTAGGCAATGCACCTTTGTCCAGTGACCATCTGGAAAAATAAGAGACAAATTATTTGTAACATACATCAATAGTCCAGATGAAAGAGTTAAATGTTATGTTAATTTTACCTTTTTTTGATGACAACCATGGTCATTCTTGTTATTTATATAATGACATAATTTCCAACATTATTTCTAATAATATCATTTATACAAATAGAGTAACATGATGTAAATGAAATCTGATTTATATTTAATGTACAATGGGAACTTACCAATATTCTTCCTTTCCAATTTGATTATTAAACTGATGTTTTACTGTACTTATATTTTTACAAATGCATGCTTGGAGAGAAATATTGAACATGCATGTTTATAATGGCTAATGTGTTGACTAGCCTTGCATCAGAAGTTGTATACATTCTCCTAGTCTAGTGCATTTGACTTGTAATCTAGATATGCAAAAAGGTAACTGAAACAAACAATGCTAAAAAAAATTCTAATTTATCATGTTTGAGGTTCAATCATACTGGGAATGGCACAGATCTAAAATGTGCCACTCTGCCATGAATTCACCCTCAGTTACAATTTTGACAGATCTTCCCAACAGCTGTAATACCACCACAAGCCAGGATCTGGAGCTGAACAGCAGTTATTAAAATAAATATAACATTAGCTACTATTTAAAACTGCCTTAAATCTTGTAGTACAACCAATTTCCCCATTTGTCTTACATTTTGTCTCACTTTTAAAATAACATAAACCTGAATTTAAACATGAATAGAAAAGACACACAATAAATACTCCATTCCATAATGGAGGTCACTGTTTTAACAAAAAATAATAAGGCTATCACTTATAAAGAACTTCACTGGCTTTTTTTTTTATGAATTTGACACTTCTGCTCTGCACTGACACAAAAGGAAAAAGAAGATGAGAAGTCTGGAGTAGGACTAAAATGCTGAAAGCAAGATAGAATTATACAAAGACACCAACTTACTCTTTGCCTCTGAGAAAGGGACACAGAAGGGTGACCTTGAATGAGATATGTAATCTTAGTTAATCCTTGTTGCAAATATGTGCACAGGAGGGCAAAAAACAGCATGTCACTTAAAAAACCCTGATCACATAGATTCGCCTACATATGTATGTACATGCATATTTATATGTAATGTAGCAGTAGTTCTATTAAAAATAAATATCACAGCAAAGACTCTTTATAGATACAGCTTAATTCTATGTTGCCTTTCCTGAATTTCATACACTGATGTCATACACTTTTTAATGGCAACAGTGGAAACCCACTGGAGAGTTTGTATGTGCTGGTTAGATCACCCTGCCTCTATCTCCTCTCTGTTGCCCATATGCCCTTTCTCATCTTTGAATTGTTTATAATAGGGACCATCGATTTAAACATATATCAAACTGAAGGGACAGGGTTTAAAATATGGAAGATTATTTTCTTCTCCCATAAAAACTACGAAATGAGAGGGAGGGAGGAAAGGAAGGAGGAAGGGAGAGAGAAAGGCAGGGAAGAAGAGGGAGGAGGGAGAGAGATAGAGAGAGAAAAAGAGGGAGGTAAGTTCATCAAAAACAATTAGGAAGCTGCCTTCACTCTTTTAGCAGCCTCTTGTAGAAAGAATGTTTTGCATACCTAGAGGTGGGTTTCCTCCCCATCTCTTTGAATTACCCAAGTGGTCATCAGAATGGCGCTCAGATGAAAACGTGATGCTGAAGGAGCACTTGGTTGCTTGAGTTGCTCAAAGCACTGCCACTATAATTCAATAAGAAGAGAATAAATGTTAAAGTGGGCATTCTGGGACAGTGGCATCAAGGTTTTTCTTAGCAACTGCTGCCCTTTTCCTTCTTCCCTCTAGGCAACAGACAGTCTCTATGACATCTGTGTTACTAGATACACCAAGTTATTCAGCCAACTGTTGGCCTAGACAAGCCAACTTAAAAATATAGTGCAAATAGCAAGGGATGCACAGAATGTGGAAATGGCAACAAACAAGGTGGCTGAGGACTTTTATCTGCTTACATAGTTCGGTTCTTAACAAATAAAGCAGCTAGGATCTTCTTGGTACAATGATCCTATTAGAGCACAAAAATAAGATTAAAGCCAAATTTTGAACTTTTAAAACACTGAACTAGAGATTTGTTATATGTGTGTGTGTTTCTTTGTCTGGGTATGCACAGAATTAAATTCCAATTCAAGGTGTCCCAAAACTGACTTTATCAGTGTACCCCAGTATATATTAACAACTAAAAATTATTTCATGTGATGTTATTATAACAACATACTTCAGTGCTGAATATTTTACATACCATTCAAATATTTACAACTTGGCATGATGGCTATTTCAAATGCACCATATTCTGCTTAATGTAATAATGTATGGAGGATTTATTCCTGTGGTTTTTACTTCAGTGTTAAAAAAGAAAGAAAAAGAAATGATGACCAAGAATCTGGCAGGGGAGAAGTTGTACGGGAAAGTATGTTGTGAGCCTGGTCAAACAAAAATCAGAAGTCAAACAAAACTTCACAGGTTAGTACTATGTTAAATTATATTGATCTTATTCGAAGATGGTAGATTGGATCAATTCTAATCACATATACATGGGAAACAAGCCCCATTCATTCCAATGGGTCATTTCCAGTTGAGAAGAGGATTGCAGTTTGATTTCTTTGTACTGGGTTCCCATTGGGGGAAAAAAAACCATGGGGCTTAAATTGTCATGACTAATGTTTGTTGATTTTCTACAGGACCTAAGTTCAACTAAGTTTGACTACAATTCATTTTGTGCTCCCTAGGTTATGTTTTAAGAAGGTTTTAGCAGTAAACTTGAAAAAAATGTGCAGAATAGAGTTCCTTAGTGGCTACCCTTTACCTGGGAAGCATAACAGCTGGAAGTCAGCAGAAGGAAGAATGACAAGTCATTAACCTGAAAGTGCTATTCATTGCATTTAATATTAATACATACACAGAGCATTCCACTGTTGCTACTTTGTAAAATACATTAGATTGGGATACAAGAGAGAACCACTATTAAATTACTCCCAATTAGCCTCTGTGGTGTGCCTCCACATTGGGAGAAAGATTGTCCCAAGTACAATGACAAAAAAGACCAACAGAAGAAATTCTCTTGGCTAATTTTCTTGCCAGCAGCTACTGCAATGTTTCTACAAGGAAAGAGAGAAGAAGAGAGAATGTGATATAATAAATAATGACTTGCACTGCTGGTACAAAGAAATTATGACTATGCTTGGGGGAATCTAAGTTTAGGTATATACCCATCCACACTCTGAAGTAAGGGGGTAGAAGTCAATCCAGATTGCTCTGATCCAGATTGCTCTTGAATCTTTAGTAGATTCAAGCCTATTTGAATTAAGATGAATCAAAGGGCTTTAGTTGTTCTAGCAGAAATCAGTATAAAGAGAAAAATTTTGACACAAAAGTATGACATACAAATAGCCCACAATATATTCACAGTATATTCAAAGAAGCTTGAAAATAGCTC
This sequence comes from Laticauda colubrina, assembly GCA_015471245.1. Classification (NCBI taxonomy): domain Eukaryota; kingdom Metazoa; phylum Chordata; class Lepidosauria; order Squamata; family Elapidae; genus Laticauda; species Laticauda colubrina. Next base: position 16,315,267 of record BLBF01000020.1, on the reverse strand, counting down.
AGCATACTTATATTTACATAAGCTTTCAAAATATGAAACTAACTACAGGCAAGATTTAAGTTCAGTGTAGTCGATCATAGGAAATAACACAAAACCTTAATTGTTATAGGATTCTGAGCAGGTGAGAAATAACAACATTGGATCGGTCTGCATTTATCAGATGAAATTACTGAACAAAGCTAAATATCATAAGCTAAATATCAAATAAGTGATAAATAGGAAGCACTTTTACTATCCATATGCTGCGATAGGATTTCAATCAAAATGCACGTATTGCCAAACATTTCCCATCCAGGTTTGGGTTAAAAGAAAGAAAACTAATAGATTTCCCAAACCCACCAAACTGGTGGATAATACATATTGCAATCAGGCAATTTGGAAGGATATATCCAAACATGTCAAACAGGAGAAGGACAAAGTCAAGCTTCCAGTAAGATTTTTTTTTTAGGTTAACATAAACAGAACTTGTCCAGGATTGTACAGAGAAGACTGAAAGAATATATTGCTCAAGAATTCTTCTGAACTTATCCCACATAAACACATGTTCAAGATGGAACATATTTAAATAAAGGCCAGTCAAATTACAGTAGTGTTGGTACAGATGAACAAGTAAGAAGCTTACAGATATTTATTTGGAAAGTGTCCCTATGAATCTAGAAACCAGTTGCAAACCTAGGAACCAGACTTATATTGATTTGAAAATCAATGTCCCAAGTACACTGTTTAACAATACTTCAGGTGGACAGAGGCTATCCAATAGAAGCCCTATGGAGTGACGCTTGTTTGTGTTTTGTTTTTAATCCAGTTTTATTAAAAGTGATTAATTTTTTTTAAAGTAATCTCCAACAGAAAACTGACCTACAAGCAATCCCATCCCAAAACAACTTTATTCAAAAGTTAAAAAGATGATACCAAACTCTGGTTTTGTAGGTAAATGAGGAAGCTGTATTAAGAACTCATGATGAAAACCATTTGTCTTATATACATACATACATACATACATACATACATACATACACACACACACACACACACACACACACACACACACACACACACACACATATATATATATATATATATATATATATATATATATATATATATATATATATCAGTTGTAATGATCTATTCCACAGCCAGACTGCCATTTATTTTGTCTATTCCATTAAATTTCCTTTTTTTTAAAAAAAGAATAACTCTGATTTTATTTACAGATTTATTGTTTTTTAATTTCTTTTATTGGTTGATTACGTGCCATCAAGTCATTGTTGACTCTTGGTGACCACATGGATAGATTTTCTCCATGACATTCTGTCCCTAAACATGGTCCTTCAGATCCTCCAAAGTGCCCTTATCACTACTGTCACTAGATACGTCCACCTCACTGGTCTCCCTCTTCTTTAATTAATTAAAAACATGTATATACCCTCTCATCTTATATTAAACTATGGATGACTTCCAATCAACAATTTGAACAACAGTTCTACACTGCCTTTTGTAAATTTATTATAAAATCTACTGTTTGTCCTGCTTCTTATATATTTTGTGAAATAATACTATCAAAATAATAGAAATCTGCCCTGCATTTTTGCCTGTGTTTTCCCAACCTGAGATGCTTCAAATAGTATTGGACCATTATTCTCTTTAATAGCTATGCTGGCTGGGAGGATGGGAGCTGTGGGGAAAGGTCTTGTGTTAAACAAACATAGTTTCAGTTATAAGCTACATTCATACTTTTCCATTAACTACCATCTACTGTAGTTCTAATATATGTTGTGCTGGAGAAAGAAATAACACGAGATTCAATCATTTATATCTCTGTTGTATATGAATATTATTACTGTCAATGCTCCTCTTATTTATCAGGTTTGAGGCATCCATTTTTTTCACTGAAGCAGTAGCACAAACACAATTACAAATTGGCTTCAATGTTAATTGGATGAGCACTACTAAATTGCTTCCAGCAATGCTGGAAGTAATGGCAATAGTACCTTATGCCCAATATGGGCACATTGTTCCAACTGATGCTTTCTTGTCATTCATTTATTGGGGACGTATCACTCCATGTCTGATTTGTAGCAGGCTGAAGTAGGGAATGGGGCATGTAGCACATTGCCATGTTTATCATAATTTTTAGGTGGTTCAAATGAGCTGCAGGGGCACATCTGCTTGCCCAGAGAAAGCAGATGTTTCATCATGATGCAAAGATCTGTCAACAAAGAAATAACAAGTGGAGAAAGAATGGAAAATTCCTCTCTTTTTTAAAAAAAGCCAATAGTGTTAGACAAAGTTGATTTTAATATACTGAATTGAAACATTTTGTTTCAGTCAATATAATGGCAGCTCAACTGACCACACATTTATCATAGTTAGTTAATCTTTGTGTCTGGATGAGTATTGGAACTGGAATTCTTCCTCAGACAGATGTTTCTTCATTCAAATTTAGTGCCTTTTATTCTGATCCTATGTGGCGATTCCCCCTTCCACCCCCTGATTTTATTTTCCCTTGATTTACATAATTTTTATTTTTCTTATAATTATTTTCAAATTCTTGCCAATCTCAGGATGAGTGTGGCAATGACAGCATCAACACAAATCCATTGATTCTTTTTGGAAAGAACAGAGAACTCTTTGCCTTGAAGACAAGGCTGACTACAAGTTGTGATAAAAAGAAAAAAGTAAAACTGATGGCTGTGGTGATGCAACAGAACTTTTGCTGATTTTTCTGATATGAACCACACACTTGTTCCACATAAAAATCAGGTTTGATTGCAGTATCATGGCCATCATCTTGACTTCTTTTACCATACCTCTGTGTCTTTTTGGGAACATCCTGATTACTAAGGTAAAAGATTTGTCATTTTTAGATGGGTAAGACTCAGAATGGTTTAGGCCAGTGGTTCTCAATGGACCCTTGGGGCCCACGATGTCATCATAGGGGGTTGTGAAGGCTTGAAGAAATGGTATGATTTAGATCTTGAGTTACGTCTTGGTGGTCCATGGCCACAAAAGGTATTTAAAGGGGAGCCAAGGTGAAAAAAATGTTGAGAACAATAGGTATTCAGAGAGGCATGTGTAGAAAGGTCTTCTGAAGTCAACTTCTACTCTTGTGGACTTCATGGACACATACTTTTGTTGTCAACAGTGTGTAAATGGTTTGTCTTCTTCCATGATTTTTCTTGATTAATTTACAGTTCTGGCATCCTCTGCTAGTGTCTCAGTGTAGTAGGCAGATACAATTCTGTTTAGTTCTAAGCCTAGATAAAGTCAGCCATCTCCTTGGAGCTCACTTCTCTTTATTCATATCTCTGACCTGGCTATGGCTACTTTCGGCATAGGATATTACTAAGCGTGACAATGTAGGATCTTCTATTTCAGGAAGATTCAGAAAGATCCTCTTCCTGAAGAATAAAAATGAGACGCACCCTATCAACTCTTCAGAAGAAGAATGTTCAGAAGAACATTCAGAGGTACCATTGATCCTGGTGATAAGCAGCAAACAGAAATGCATGGCTACTAAATATGCTTCAATGGTCATCTATGGAGATCCTTAGTTATCCAGGTCATGGTTGTCCCAAAAGTGCTTTTTCAAGAGGCAGCTGGACTTTCTTGTTTTTCTTTGAAGATGTTTTGCTTTTCAGAGGAGGAAGAAAATTCTGCCTTAAGAAAATTCAAAGCATTTGTAAATATCCATCTCATCCTGGACATCCTTTTTCTAGCAGATGGTACAGAACAATAAAAACAAGGACAAATAGGTTGAACAACAGCTTCTATTCCAGAGCAGTAACTATATTGAATTCTACTGTATAGTGTAATACTAATGCAGTATCAGGGGTTTTCAGTTCAATTATATGGAATGTGAATATAAAATATATTATTTTTTATAGTTTTCTTCTGTATTATGTATGATGTACACTGAAGATGGCATTTAATTTCATGGTACGAAGTGCAATGACAATAAAGTAAAGTAAATAGAAGAAGAAGAAGAAGAAGAAGAAGAAGAAGAAGAAGAAGAAGAAGAAGAAGGAGAAGGAGAAGGAGAAGGAGAAGGAGAAGGAGAAGGAGAAG
>BLBF01000020.1:16217455-16305348 GCA_015471245.1 Laticauda colubrina | reverse complement strand
TCCTTCCTTCCTTCCTTCCTTCCTTCCTTCCTTCCTTCCTTCCTTCCTTCCTTCCTTCCTTCCTCCCTCCCTCCCTCCCTCCCTCCCTCTTTCTTTCTTTCTTTCTTTCTTTCTTTCTTTCTTTCTTCCTTTCTTCCTTTCTTCCTTTTCTTCTTTTTCCTTCCCTCTTCATTCTCCTTTCTTCTTCCTTCCCCTTTTTTCTTATTTTTCCTTCCTTGCTTTCTTCCCATCTTTCCTTATTTATCTTTGTCTTTGCCTCCTTTCCTGTCCCTTCTTGCATGTTCAAATGCAAAAGGGGAAATAGTTATCCTTTTATTTCGTTTTTAGCTTGTTTTGGTAGCCTTCTGCTAGGTGCGCCCCCTAACTCCATTTTAATTGACAGAGCACTGTGGGCAGGTCCTTTTCCAGGATGGCTCTGAACGTCAGATCCAAGCACACTGCATCCGGGATGGATCTGGCCCACGGACGTTGAGTTTGACACTCCTGTTGTAGAAGGTCCTGAATGGATCCTAATCATTAGCACCAGCTTCTGTTTTCTGTTGAAGGAGAGTTGTTTAAACAACATGACAATACAGACATTAGTACTTCTCGGTATTAAGAGTTGATCACTTTTTTTTTTTTTTTTACTGGGGATGGGCATTTCAGCAGCAGCCCCATTCCCTGAGAATAATTACAGCTATTTAACTGTATTCATAATTTAGGATACACCTGGAAAATATGCTGTAAAATATCAAGGGGTTTTCTTTTTAATACTGCCATGCCATTTGCAAACTGTCACATTTATAATGCATCTTTAATCTTCTATGGTCTGCTAGAATTTTATATTAAAAGTCTGCTCTGTGCTTTAAATATTAAAGAATCTGCAATACTTCAAAAGGTGATAATGCCTGATGGTCTGGTACTGCTGAAATCTCAACAGCTAAATATATGGAGAAATGTTCAGTGGCCCTAGCTTAATTAAACATGCATGTGTATTTTCCAATGCAATATTTTTCTGCTTGTTAGGTTTTTGACAGACTTCCAAACAGGTCCAGGTGGAACAAAGCATGTAAACAAGCTTGTGAATGCAAGCTTAAAACGTTCAATTAACACCTCCCTACAATTAATATGCAAATTGTGGGGCGGTGCTATTGATAAAGACATTTAATACAATTAATCATTTGGTGACATATCTTCTACATAGCTTGTTTTCATCCTCCCCCCCCCCCCATTACATTCTGCCCACTTTAATTACAGGGGAAGAACAGGAGACTGGAGATTTACCATCTTATGGGAGGCTTTGAACTGTTATACAAATCTGCATGTAAGGCAGTACATATTGCAAGACTATGATTATAGTTTCAATAAGTCATTAACTTTGAGGGATGAAATGGTTGCTTTATTCCAGGCAAACATGGGAAGTGCAACTTGAAAAGGAAGTGGGCCTGAAGACCATAGTCAGAAATAGGGTGAATTCGTAGGCATTGGATCTGGACGAGACATTGTTTATTTGTTTTGCTTTCGTTTGAAGTACAGGTGAAACTCGAAAAATTAGAATATTGTGCAAAAGTTCATTTATTTCAGTAATGCAACTGAAAAGGTGAAACTAATATATGATTTAGACTCATTACATGCAAAGCAAGATAGTTCAAGCTGTGATTTGTCATAATTGTGATGATGATGGCTTACAGCTCATGAAAACCCCAAATCCACAATATCAGAAAATTAGAATATTACATGCAATCAATAAAACAAGGATTGTACATTGAACAGTATTGGACCTCTGAAAAGTATAAGCATGCATATGTACTCAGTACTTGGTTTGGGCCCCTTTTGCAGCAATTACAGGCTCAATGCGGTGTGGCACAGAAGCTATCAGCCTGTGGCACTGCTGAGGTGTTATGGAAGACCAGGATGCTTCAATAGCTGCCTTCAGCTCTTCTGCATTGTTCGGTCTCATGTCTTTCATTTTCTCTTGGCAATGCCCCATAGATTCTCTATGGGGTTCAGGTCAGGTAAGTTTGCTGGCCAATCAAGCACAGTAATCCCACGATCATTGAACCAGGTTTTGGTGCTTTTGGCAGTGTGGGCAGGTGCCAAGTCCTGCTGGAAAATGAAGTCAGCATCCCCATAAAGCTCATCTATGGAAGGAAGCATGAAATGCTTAAAAAATCTCCTGGTAGATGGCTGTGTTGACCCTGGACTTAATGAAGCACAATGGACCAACACCAGCAGACGACATGGCTCTCCAAATCAACACAGACTGTGGAAACTTCACACTAGATTTCAAGCATCTTGAAGTGTGTGCCTCTCCATTTTTCCTCCAGACTCTGGGTCCTTGGTTTCCAAATGAGATGCAAAAGTTGCTCTCATCAGAAAAGAGGACTTTGGACCACTGAGCAACAGACCAGTTCTGTTTTTCTTTAGCCCAGGTAAGATGTTTCTGACGCTGTTGGCTGTTCAGGAGGGGCTTGACAAGAGGAATATGACATTTCAAGCCCATGTCCAGGATCCATCTGTGTGTGGTGGCTCTTGATGCACTGACTCCAGCCTCAGTCCACTCCTTGTGAAAGTCCCCAACACTTTTGAACGGTCTTTTCCTGACAATCCTCTGCAGGCTGCGGTCATCCCTGCTGCTTGTGCACCTTTTTCTTCCACACTTTTCCCTTCCACATCACTTTCTATTAATTTGCCTTGACACAGCACTTTGGGAACATCCAACTTCTTTTGCAATTACCTTTTGAGGCTTTCCCTCCTTATGGAGGGTGTCAATGATGGTTTTCTGCACAACTGTCAGGTCAGCAGTCTTTCCCATGATTGTGATTCCTACTAAACCAGACTGAGAGACCATTTAAAGGCCCAGGAACTCTTTGCAGGTGTTATGGCTTAATTAGCTGATTAGGGTGGGACACTTTGAGCCTAGAACATTGAACCTTTTCATAATAGTCTAATTTTCTGAGATTGTGGATTTGGAGTTTTCATGAGCTGCAAGCCATAATCATCTCAGTTATGACAAATCACAGCTTGAACTCTCTTGCTTTGCATGTAATGAGACTATCTCATATATTAGGTTCACCTTTTAAGTTACATAACTGAAATAAATAAACTTTTGCACGATATTCTAATTTTTTGAGTTTCACCTATACATGCCTTGATATATATAGGAAAACCATTTTACTTGGGATATCTGGCCATAAATGTTGCAGTATGGCAGCCAATACATGGTTCTCTTCTCTCATTACCAAAACCAATCTGCTTTTAAAACCATGCTGAAAATCCCTCACCCCTTTGCTAATCTTTCCATATGACAAAAAGACTCATCAATTAAAGTAGGTCAAGAATCCAGATTAGGGTTAGGGATATCAATCTCAGAAAACCCAAGGGTTCTTTTGAATCAATCTTCATCTTATATATCCATATTCAGGTTCCTTCACCCATCATAAGGAAATCCAGGATGAAGGTTTGATATTTTTCTCTCTCTCTTTTTTTAAAAAAAATATATTTTGCTTGTTCTATGTCTGTCTAGAGTTGCAAAAGAACTTGCTTCTGAATAAGGATGTTTATAATTGGATTAAATAAAGAGAAGTTTTGTGACATATCCCACAATTCATGAAGTTAATAATTATATTAACCTAGCAAACTAAAGGTATTTCTATCTACAGAGCAGCAATAGGGATTCCACATCTTGCATCAGGCCCTTAGCTCCTTTCTTACAAATCCTGCCATCATGAATGATTATGTAAGACTTATTGCATTTCTGGAGGGATGTGTTTAAAAAATAAAACATACATATTTGCACATGTATTGTGTACAGAGCAAAAAATGTTAATCTCTTTTTTATTTCCTCTTTTTATATTTGACTTATATTTTCCTTCCTTAACATGTCAGCTTTCTCTTCTGGGAGAGCTAATGCACTAATAATACTATGAATTTCTCTGGTGGGAATAGCATTTATATCTCCATTGAATTCAGCCTTTCTCAAGCTGTGGCCACCATGTCTGATTAAAATGTTATCTTAACCTCAGGACTGGGCTACAAGGGAATAAGTCAGTTCACCTTGGAAAGGTTTATTAGGCCAACTGAAACCCTCCTAAATGGAAGTTGGTAGAAGCTGCCTCTGAAGTCAGTAATGGATTTTTTTTTAAAGATGACAGGAAATAATACAGGAAATGAAAGCAAATGAAGACCCAAATTCCCAAAGGCACATTCTGAAGGAAATCAGAGCAACTGAAAAAGTAAATTTGTTGAGCCCTGGGATATCTCTCAGGTTTTTCTATTTTCTGTAGCTGGACATTGATGGCAAGTGGAATCCCTAAGCACCTCAGCTGTGGGCACATTTTAACATTGTAAGTCAGAGAAAGATGAACTGTATCACCTGAAGTAATGCTGGACGGTTGGAAATTGCTCCCTTTGCATGCCTGCATTGCCTTGACTCAAAATCTTATGACTTATTACAACTTTTTGCATACACATGCTTGTACACTCGCACACAAACACAAAACACAGAGTGCCATTTATGTATGTTAACTTTTCCAGCTTCAATAAGCACATCCCTCCCCACTCACCCTCCCTCTTTCCTTCCTCTGTCTAATGCAGCTGAAGACAGAAAAGAAGATGCAGTCAGTTTCTATGAAATCAAAGCTCACCTTTGCATCTTTTACTTTTTGGCATCTTTTAAGGCTATGTAGTCAGACTAAATAATGGGACATAAATCATAAATTAGCTCAGTGTGGCATATTTGCCATTGCTTTTGCACTCCTTCAAAATAATTTCTCCAAATTCTAGTGAGTTAAAAAAAAATAAAACAAAAAGAATCAGGAATTGTATGTGTGTTACAACAGAAGAGAATCAGTGACTACCGTATATACTCGCATATAAGCCGACTTTAGAACACTTTTTTTTCCCCCAAAATTTGGGGGTCGGCTTATACGCGAATAAATCTGGCTGCCCGACTTCGTGCGATGAGAGCCAAGACTCTCATCGCGCGAAGCCAATGCCCGTGAAGGTGATGAGAGTCTTGGCTCTCATTGCGCGAAGCCACTGCCTGCGAAGGCGATGAGAGTCTTGGCTCTCATCGCACGAAGTCGGGCAGCGACTTAGTCTCTTAGATTCACACAAGTTTCTGGATTTAAGAGAATTTCCCCCTCCCTTTCTCTCAATCTTTCTCTTAAAGATTTTACTTCAGACTGATACAATGAACATCAGTTAGCATTATGTAATAATTATGATAGGTTCCGATGCCACATTCAGTATCTACATCTACTTAATGTAACAGTCAACTCCAACACTGCAAAGAACAACTCCATGGCTACTGTGCCATCGACTGTGTAAAGAATACTTTTGTGTTCCCTTTTTATGCCCTTTGGTGTGTGCAAACTTGATTTCATCGTTATGGATTTTTGAGAATTGCATTGTACGAAGGCTATCCACAAAATAGATTATGTTTTGCGATAGAAAAAAAACAAAGTGTCGGAAAAAAATTTATTATATACACTTGAAAGTGACACTTAAATACTACTTTTCAACATATTCACCAAACAAATTGAGGCCCTTATCATAGTGGTGAACAAGCTTTGTAATTCCATTGTCATAAAATTCAGCCACCTGAGATTTGAGCCAGTCAGTCACGGCCACCAGCAGTTCCACGTTGTCATCAAAGCGCTGTGTTCCAAGCCAGGTCTTCATGCAAAAACAAAATTTTTGAGCTTAACTTTCCTCTATGCTTGTTCTGAATTGCTTTTCTTAGTTTTTGCAACATTTCACAGTACCTCACAGAGTTTATTATGTTCCAGAAAATCGATAAGAAGCACACCTTGCCTATCCCAAAAAACAGTTGCCATAATCATTCTTGCAGAGAACGTTTGCAAACATTTTCTTGGTTTTTGGGGGGAATTTGTGTGCCCCCACTCCAAAGACTTCAATTTGGTCTTGCTGTTCACATTTTTGACCCAAGTCTCATCTCCAGTTACGATTTGATCAAGAAATGAATCTCCTTATTTGTCATAAGAGTACAGAAATTTCAATGATGCGGCCATACGCTGACTCTTGTGGTTTTCTGTTAGGATTTTTGGCACCCATCTTGCACAAAATTTGTGGTAGCCTAGATTTTGTGTAACAATTTCATGCAACAGACTGCGTGAAATTTGTGGAAAACTAAGTGAAAGTTCAGTTACTGTGAAACGGCGGTTTTCACGAATCTTGTCATCGACTTTCGCGACCAGTTCATCAGTCACAATGCTCGGACGTCCACTCTGCTGTTCATCATGAACATTAGTTTGTCCATTTTTAAACTTAATGCATCATTGGTGCACTCCACCTTCAGTGATGATGTTGTCCCCGTACACTTCACACAGCTGCTGAAAAATTTCAATCGGTTTATGTTTTTTTGCCAACAAAAACCTTATCACTGATCCCACCTCACAACCCGTGGGATTTTCAATTGCAGCACACATTTCAAACGTTTGCTATGAAATAACGGGCAACGATACGAACCTCCCACTAGCACGACTAGATGCAGACTAAGCAATGGACGCACAGACCAAAGATGGCCACGCTAGCTCCGCCCCTTCTTGCTACAGATGAAAACGTAATATATTTTGTAGATAGCCCTCGTACATGCTATATATAAAAGAAAGTTCAAGTGATTCAGAAGGAAACAATTATCCTATAAATTCTGGCTAGGTTGGAACAGTTAAGGGTTAAGATCAGTGGTGGGGTTCTAATTTTTTTACTACCAGTTCTGTGGGCGTGGCTTGGTGGGCATGGCAGGGAAGGATACTGTAAAATCTCCAGTCAGAGGTGGTATTTGTCAGTTCTCTGAACTACTCAAAATTTCTGCTACCAGTTCTCCAGAACTGGTCAGAACCTGCTGAATACCACCTTTGGTTACCACCTTCACTGCTCTGAAGTGAATAGATTCATGATAAATAAATCTCTGCTTGGATACCCTTCCCCAAAGCTGTATAGCATAATGTCCTAAAGCCCTGACAAATCTAAGTTCCCAAATAAATCCTCATTATACTAGTATCATTTTCTAGTATAAACTATTGGACCTTTATGCAAATGTATTGTCAAAATATACCATCCATATATTAAATCTGTCTCTTTTTTGGAAAATTGAACATGGTGAAGGAAATAAGCAAAAATAAGAAAGTATCACCTTCTATAATTAGGTCTTGCCCAGCCTTTCTCATGCTGGTGTCTTCTAGCCATATTGAACAACAATGAACAACTATATCTGAAAGTTATGGACTGTGTTGTGCTGGAAAAAATTGATACAAGGATCTGCTTAAAAATCTGCAAATAAGGAACTGATAAAGTATTACTGATAATCCAATAATTCTCAATAATCCCCAAGTGGATCCTACTTTTCATTAAAAGCAAAAATGTTTTTTTTATAAAGTCAAGCAATATGAATTTTTTATTCTTTCAATGTTTTCTTTTCTTTAGGAATTTTTTTAATGGATTACAATGTTTATTCTTTTCTAAAAGTACAAGTGAGGACTAATGGTGTTTCAGCTGAGATGTTTTTTATTGGAGGGGAGTTAGGATTGTGTTCAAGGGCCATTCACAGAAATAAAAATAAAAAAACCAAAAATGTTAGCTGTGACCAAGCCATTCAAGTTCTGTGTCTCTTTGTATCACACATGTGAAAAAGAGTATGAGGCTTTGTTCATGGTCATAGTTGCCATCTTGACCTTTTTGCCCCTTCCACCATGGATGCTCTTGATTGACTCAATCATCTTTCATTGCTTGGCTTATTTTTAGAAGCTTAATCTTGTGAGAATAGAGGAAGAAGCAAAAATTTGGTATACAGAAATGGACAATAATCTAGAATGCTGAATTAACAAACTGTTAATATGGATTGAATCTGTTAATATTTATTGATAAATCTTCCATGTTGGAATAGATAAAATGAATTGATGCTTTTGTATTAATTTCTAAGGGGAATAATTAATTTTTGTTATATAAGGAAATGAAATAAAAATATTTGCCTAAATATACACAGTAGCAACATCTTCAGCTCCAACTATTTTTATTATACAATCATTTTTTAAAAAAACTGTAAATACCTCAAATGTCTAAATCCTCCTGATTTTAGTTTTTTGCTCCATTCCACTGAAACTTTCTTATGATAATATTTCCTTGATAAAATGAAAGTGTTAAGTTTCCAGCTATTGTGAACAAAATTGCCTTACTCTACATGGGTCATACTTTTCTGGTGCTTCCTGATACCTCATATTTAAAATTCTTTTTTCACATTTAAAAACCAATGGTATATATTTCTGTCCAATATGATGGACCCATTTTGGAGTTCAACTCTATTGGTATTAAAGTCAATATTCCACTGGGACAAAACTTTGGATCAGAAATCCAAAGCACTATTCAATACAGTTCCTAAAAGCATCAGAGTTCTCTTGCTATTATTATATGAAATCCTTCATTCCATTAGAGCAGGGCTGTCAAAGTCCTGGTCCAAGGGCTAACTGTGTCATGCGCTGGCCACACCCATGCCTGGTTTAGCGAAGGTACGTCAAGTGATGCTGCTCTAATGTGAGTTTGACACCCTGATTTAGATTTTGGGTGCCAGCATCTAAATTGCCTAACTGTACCATTGTCAAAAATCTATGAAAATATATTGATAAAGTGAGGCATTTTATATCACTTTTCAGCCATTTAAAAAAGGCAGACCAGTAATATATGACTGGGTTCAGTTCTAAATTGTGTTTTCTCAAAGTAAGCTGAATAACTGAAGATGCTCGAATACTATTTTTGAAAAGATAAAAACATTTCTGCCCCTACCCTAATCATTCTTACTTGAAATGTTTAGTATGAGGGAGAGAACTTTCCAATGTTGAATTCAAGGGCTTGCTGGAAAGTCTTCTTTTAAAATAGTTTGTGTGTGTTTGTATGTAAGTTTGTGTATATATGGTTTTTTGAAAAGCTTATGAAAATTCAGAGAAGGATGCAATAAGAAGTCAGGAAGAGAGGAATCTACATGCTACATCTGATTCAACTCATACTGTCTATTGAGCCTGCAAGACTTAATTGTTTTTACAGTTTACTTTCTATCCAAAATAACACTACCAATTTGTTTCTAAGTTACCAGAGGTGGTGCACTAACTATACAGCAACCTCACCAAACTGAAATGTTTAACTGCTACTCATGGATATATGTTTCCTTGCTTTGTGGTAGAGTATATTGAAGTGAACCACACAGCAAGAAAAGAAGGAAAGAACCTTTCACAGATTATCTGAAAGTTGAATTATGTCAACTGGACTTCTTTTCTTTTTGGTCTGAAACATTTTGCTGCTTATCCAAGTAGCTTCTTCAATGTGAGCAAGTTGCTTAGAGGAACCCCAAATATGTCTTCTAGGGAAGTTTCATTTCTCACCAAACCTGAATAGCTTGTTAGGGGACTAGGCAGAGAGTCATAGCTCCTAAATCTTTTCTTCTAAGTGTGTCCTGCCTGGTGAAACCGTGAAATGGTCTTGCTCTTCCTGGACACTGATGCAAGAGCAGCATAAAAAACAGGGGACAGGTTGTGTCTGAGGAATCCATCCACCTCTATTGGATTCCACTCCAGCGTAAATTGATTCTTTCACTTCTCTCTCAACTATCTATCTTCACTGTCCAAAATGTGAAAATTATGGTTCTTAAAAGAGTGTCCTTTTTCCTTTAAATGAAGGCATACTGCTAATACAGGTCTTGGGTGTTGTTCCTCTTGTGTAAAGGCTGCTTGGTTTCTCCAGTGTAGAGCTCTGAACTCTGCTCACTACACTGGACTGCACACACTACTTTATTCTTCCTATGTTTTGATATACAGTAGAACGTCTGGTCACGACCATAATTTGTTCCATAACTATGGCAATTTCTTCATCTTCTAATGTTTCATCTTCAGAAATTTCTGGGTCAAGGGTTGTGTTTGATCATCACCTGAGTATGTGTTCATGACCAGATTCAAAAATTTTGGAATTTTTTTGGTCGGAATCCAAATTGATCATGGTCAGAAACGTTCATGACTAGAGGTTCTATTGTATGATCTTTAGGATGGACAGACCCACCTAAAAAGAAACATTTTAGGAGCAGCTACTCATAACATTTCCTGCACACTCACCTGAGCCTATTCAGATTAGGTGAGAAATGAAGCCACCATGAAGGTGTAGTGTTCACGAAGAATGAGACCGGAGACCAGCGTAACTTCAGCTCTTTTATTTAGTTCTGAAAATCCGTCTGAATCAGGAGCCGCGCAGCTCTTTTTATAGAGAGGCTGCTCGCGGCTCGTGGGCAATGACGGCTTCTTGATTTTCCCACTGCTGAGCTGGCCAATCATAGGTTAGCTATTATTGGCCAATTAGCATCGAGTAGGGAACCAATCAGCTCCCAGTATTTATTAACGAATAGGAATAGACTATTTGGAGTATGTTAATATGGAACACCCCTCCCCTCTTGGTATGGTCCTACCTTACGTAGTCACATAAGTAGGCGGCGCTTTTTGGTTGCCTAGTTGACCTGCACAGTTTAGTTGTGTTGTCGTCTTCGGCGGGTTCGGACGGGATCGCTGTTCCTCCCGTCCTTCTCTGTGGAACCTCCTGGAAGGTGGAGTCAGCCATGCCGCTCCCGCCCGGCCTACCCGGGCTGGTAGAGTTGGCTCAGCTGCTTCCTTCCAGAACAACTTCTAGGTCTTCTTGTGCCTCCTGTTCCTCTTCACCAAAGTCTTCTGTGGGTAGGTCGTTGTTTCTATCTGAATTTATTTGTGAATGTTGTTTATTGTTTGTATTTTGATTTTGTGGAGTTTCTTGTTCTGCCGGAGGGTTTCCCCCTCCCCCCTTTTTTGAGTTTGAGGGGTCTCCCCCCTCTCTGGTTGGTCTATTAATATTTTAGTTTAATGTTTGCTCAGGTTCTGGTGTGTGTGCATGTTGTTCTTCATGTCTGGGTGTGTCAGTGATGCGTTCCAGTGTTCGTGATCATAACTGATCAATGTGTCTCCTCCAGCTTCTACCATCGTCTGTCTCTAGTCTATAGGAATGGGGTCCCATTATTTGTGTTATTTTTGCCGGCACCCACAGTGGGTGCCCGGTGAGATTTTTTGCATATACTAGGTTTCCTGGTTTGAATGTGCGGTGTCTGCTGGAGGAGTCCGTTGGTTTTTCAGAGCTGTATGTTGGGTGTAATCTATCCAATTGCGATCTTAATTTTCTACCCATTAGTAATTCTGCTGGGTTTTTATTTGTAGTAGAGCTCAGTGTTATGTGTTGTATGGTGAGAATTTTTTCAATTTTTTCTTGTATGTCCCCTGAGTCTAATTTTCTTTGGTATACTGGACCATGCATTCTGCCCTCCTGTTTGTAGCCAGTTGGCCCGACACTGTCAAAGCATGTCTTATGCCATGTTCGGCGAGGAATTTTTCAAATGTTAGTGCAGTAAACTGCGGGCCGTTATCTGAGACGAGTAAGTCCGGTAACCCATGTGTGGTGAATAGTTTCCATAGTTGTTTAATAACTGCTTCTGTGGTGGTAGAGTTCATGACACTTACTTCTAGCCAATTGGAGTAAGCATCTACTATGATTAAAAATGTATGTCCTTTTGTTGGCCCCGCGAAGTCTATGTGGATTCTTGACCAGGGGCCCCTTGGTGTTTCCCAGTCTAGTATAGGCACTGAAGGGGGTGCAGGTCAGGATCTTTGGCATTTCCTGCAAGTTTCTACCCATTTCCCAATATCCTTATCCATCCCTGGCCACCATACATAGCTCCTGGGTAGGGATTTCATTCGTACAATGCCCGGGTGTCCTTCATGCAACATTCTCAGTACTTGTTCTTGTAACGGTTCCAGTATTACCACCCGATTCCTCCATAAGATACAACCTTTTAACAATGACAGTTCAGTTTGTCTATGCTTGAATGGTTTAAATTTAACATCTGTCTTGTTTTCCAGCCACCCTTTTTCTACCCAGTTTAAAACTTGTGACAAAGTTTTGTCTCTTGTTGTTGTTCTCGCAATGTCTGCTGCGGTTATGGGTAGATTTGATAGTGTCTCAATCTGTAGGGTGGATGAGGTTGGTGCCGGGTCAGTTCCTAGTTCCGGTAGGGGAGTACGGCTCAATGCATCGGCGTGGGAAATATCTTTGCCCAGTCGGTGAATCAGTTTATAATTGTAGGCTGCAAGGAACTTGGACCACCTTGTCATTCATGGGGATAGTATATTTGGGGTGGCCCTGTTCCCTGCTAGTATCCTCAATAGAGGTTTGTGGTCTGTAATAAGGGTAAAAGTCCTACCGTAAAGATATTCATGGAACCGCTTGACACCGGATATTGCTGCTAATGCCTCTCTGTCCAATTGACTATAGTTACATTCAGATTTTGATAGTATTTTGGAGTAGAACACGATCGGTGCTTCTCTCCTGTCAGGCAGAAAATGGCTCAGTACGGCTCCGACGCCGAACGGTGACGTGTCGCAGGTGACTGTCAATGGTAGTGTCTTGCTGCATTGCATTAATACAGAGTCAGATGTGATTAAGTCTTTTACCCTCTGGAACGCTGTCTCTTCACGTCATCCCCAGGTGGCTGCCTTGTCCAGTAGCCTATGTAGTGGTTCCGCCATTGTTGCCTTCTGGCAGAAAAACGTTGTAAAAATTTATAAGTCCCAAGAATGCTTGCAACTCTACTTTGTTTTTTGGTCTAGGCGCTTCTTTGATTGCTTTAATTTTTTTCTCTGTGGGGTGGATGCCCTCTTTATCGATTTGATACCCCAGGAACTCGACTTTTGAGGTGGCTAATTGGCAGTTTTCTTTCTTAACCTTGAGTCCCACCTTCTGGAACCTTTGTAAGACTACTCTGAGACGGGCTTCCAGTTGTCTCACATCGCTGGCTGACACCAGCACATCATCAAAGTATGGGACTCCTTTTATCCCCTGTAATAACTGCTCCATTAGGCTTTGGAACACCCCTGGGGCCACGCTGACTCCAAATTGCAGTCTTTTGCATTTGAAGGCTCCCCTATGAGTCACGATCATTTGTGCCTCTGCTGTCTTGGGGTCAACTGGTAATTGTTGGTATGCTTGGGCAAGGTTGAGCTTTGCGAAGACTTTGCCTCTCCCCAATGAGTGTAGTAGGTGTTGCACTACCGGAACAGGATACGCGCTTTGCTGTAGTGCATAGTTTAGAGTGGCCTTGTAGTTACCACAGATTCTCATGGACCCATCTGGCTTAACTGGGGTCATGATTGGGGTTTTCCATTTGGCGTGGTCAATTGGTTCCAAGATGCCTTGTGCTATGAGTTTGTTAAGCTCTTCATCAATCTTTGGTTTTAGTGCGAAGGGGACTCGCCTCGCTTTTAGCCTAATAGGAGCTATTGTTGGATCTAAATTAAATGATATAGGGGACCCTCGGTACTTGCCTAATTTCCCATCAAAGACATCCGGGAACTCCCTCATTAGGTTCTCCTCCCAGTCTGTCTCGGCGATGCTGTTAATGCCGGTCATGCCGATTCCTAGAGGTTCGAACCACTCGAGTCCCAACAGGCTAGGCTGGTTTCAGTCTATGATAGTTAGAGGCAAGATTTTCTTATGTTCTTTGAAAATTATTTGGAAATGTCCGAGTCCGACTACCAGTATTCTGTTTCCTTGGTTGTCCTTTAGTACTAGTGATTGGTGTTCTAGTTCAGTTCTGCCAAGATGCAGTACCAGTCTTTCAATGGTATCCCCATGATACCATCGATAAATACGATCTGGAATCCACCTCCATTTTACATTCTTGGCCCTCGATCCTGACTGCCACATGCACTTTTTGGCCATTTGTTGCGTTAGAATGACCGATGGTGATGGTTTGGTGTGTTTCTTCTTTTCTGAAGTTCTCGTTTTGCCGCTTGCCCTTGCTTTCACAACTCTTATGGCTCCACGTTTGTCTATCTTGGTTCTTGGTGGTGTGTTGTCCCTACGTTGGGGGCTGTAGCTCTTACGGATGTGACCCCGTCATTCGCAGTACTGGCACAAAGCATCTAGGAACTGGCACTTGGAACGGAGGTGGTCTCCTCCGCACCTGGCGCACTGAAACCCCAACTTACGACCTTTCTTCAGCCGTCTATCTCATTCAGCCTGGAGTCTGTGGATCTCCTCATCATCATCGTCGTTGATTTCGGATGATCCACTATCCACGTAGTGTGTGGTGGTCTTGTGCGTGCTCTCTGCCTTTTTCTCTGTACCTTGGCTCATTTCGGCTGGTGTTTTGGATGTTGTCGCATTCTTCTGCTACATTTTGGCCACTGATTTTTTAGTTGCCTCAGTGACTGTAATCTTTGGTTGGGTTAACAGTCGGCTTTGTAGGGTGAGGTCTCTCAGTCCGAGGACCATGCGATCCCTCATGGCTTCGTCCATGTTTAGGAATTCGCATGCCCCTCCAATGTCCCTGAGAACCACTACGAAGTCTGCGATGCTCTCACCTTCTCTCTGGTCCCTTTTGTAAAATGTGTCTCTGAATAAGGCTGGAGATGGTCGGTGCATAGTGAGCCTTCAGCAATTTTTCTAGATCTGGCCAGGCTATCTGTTTCACATCTTCTGGTTTCCCTAGCGCCTTGGCCATCTTGAACACTGTGGGCCCACAGTGCATCAGGAATGCTGTGGGGCCACAGTGTGTCAGGGCTCTTTTTTGGTTGTTGGAGATTCCTTGCAAATTGTTGCTTTCCAGGAACATGAGGAATCTGTCGATATAGGATTCCCAGTCCTCTGTTTCTGGGTCGAATGGTGTGGGTGGCGAGTTGGTTCTGGCCATTTCGTCTGCTCAGTTCTCGATGCCATGTGCTCGACTGGTCTCCTCTCTCAGTATCCCACCTTTGTCACCAGTGTAGTGTTCGTGAAGAATGAGACCGGAGACCAGCGTAACTTCAGTTCTTTTATTTAGTTCTGAAAATCCATCTGAACCAGGAGCCGCGGCAGCTTTTTTTATAGAGAAGCTGCTTGTGGCTAGTGGCCAATGACAGCTTCTTGATTTTCCCGCCGCTGAGCTGGCCAATCATAGGTTACCTATTATTGGCCAATCAGTGTCCAGTAGGGAACCAATCAGCTTCCAGTATTTATTAACCAATAGAAATAGACTATTTGGAGTATGTTAATATGGAACAGAAAGACATATATGGGGTCCCCTTAATCAAGGTGTTCAGACTGAAGAAGCTACTTGATATCAAAACAAAAAGAAGTTCAGTTGCCAGGACTCATCTTCCAGACAACTCAACCTGAACGATTGAGAACCCTTGTCAATATTCCTTCGCAGAATGTTTTCCACTGGAATGACAGAATGATTTTTCATTGGAAAACAGTCTTTGAAAGATAATCCAAAATTGAGGGCAGCTGCTACAAAGCTGGAGAGATTGCTTTTATTGAGTTTCTCTTGCTCCATTCTCTGCCTCAGAAAGCTAGTCATTTAAAAGTTTGCAAGTAACCTGAAAGGTATGTTAATACTAGCTGGCTATGAGCACAGAATCAACACTTGGTTACTGCTTGGAATGCTGACCACTTTACTTGGTTATATTGATAGCTCTACTGTGAAATGTACTGGCATTAAAGGTCAAAAAGTCCCACTTTCTCGTTGCATCTATCCAAGAGAGAATAAATCCTGCAGCAGAACTATTCTGACAATAATTTATGAATTATGCACTGACTGTGTTTGAATTGAGAATGGCTTTCATATCCTTTCCATTAACTCAGATTAAGTTTTCATATAGATGCTGTGAAGCATGCTAGCAATATCCTTGGCTCATTTTTATGAAAATTTTTATCAAGCCCCCCATCCCCTTTCCCCCCCCCCATACTACACTCCAATTGGGATGTCTCAGAATCTAAAGCTGAGCTTTGGACATGAACTTATCTCAACCTGCTTGGCTGCTGCTCTAAAGGTTTCAATATTTTATGGGCCCAAGCTAACTCAGCCGTGAGATTCAAGCTGCAGAGATTTAGCTCTAATGTAAAATCATGAAGGGATGAAAACTGGGATGTCATAAGTAATATATCTACAAGAGCAGGAGGCAGTTATCATTTTTAAAAGGGGTTTGGAAAGAAAACAGCCTTCTCTCTTCTCTCTTTGTGTCCCAAAATGAAAAGCCTCTGAGCTATTGCACTAATACATTGCTGTGATTTCTTGCCTACTTTTCTTCAATTGCTGCTTAATTGGTATGTTTGTGTATGCCTGTGCATGTGTGCGTGTTGCAGTGCTCGGTCTTTTCCCCTTGCCTGGTTCTTGGAGAGGATGCCATCAACCAGAAAGCCTCTAATGTCAACTTTCTAAAGAAATGGGCATCACGTTGCCTGATGTTCATAGGGCCCCTCCATTTCTTAGCATCTCCTCTCTTTGTCTCAAAATGGATTTAAAACATTTGGAAAATCTGCCTATTCAGCCAGAGTGTTCCAAAGCATTCTTTCCCAGACACAGTGGGTCAGCTGTGATCTGCTGATGGACTCTTCTGCTACAGTCTAGAGCTAGTTCCCTAGAGTCAGGTGGAGTGTAGCAAAGCAGAAAAGCCTTATAATGGGCTTGATAACAATATATTCTTTGTGCAAAAGAATCCAGGGGGAAGTGCTGGAAGGTGCATTGGTCAGTTTTTAAAAAAACAAAACTAAACAAACAAAAACCAGCTCCTGGTTTTAGTGCCCCCCCCCCCCCCCCCCGCTTTATTTATTTATTTGTCTTGCACAAAGTGATGATGGGCTTCACTGGAAACATGCTTTGCCTATGAGTGTCCTCATAAAATGGTTAACAAGCATGAAGTGCACAAATACACAGGGTCCTCCCTTTAAGTTTTTAAAGGGCTTTAGTTATCGTGCCCTTTCTTAGCACGTTCTCATATAGAGGGCGGGAAGCCAAAAGACTTCAAGTGCATTTCTGATGAAAAGCTGAAGTGCAGAGATCTAAGTGCATCTTGCTTCTAAAGCACACAATTGCTTGATTGCAATATGGGATGTAAAGCCAATAATAAATATTAACCACATAAAGATAATTAATTATTCTAATGTATACCTTTTATTATTTGCCTATCATGCCCAAGAAAAAATGTGCTTAAAAAAAGAGTAAATTAAATTCAAGAGAGTGGGCCAGGGTGAAGTGGAGGAAATGCAACAAAAATATCCCAGGGAATAAAATTGGAGATGAACAAAATAATATGGTAACCTGGGACCTATTTTAGAAAAGTTCATCTATTTGTATTATTTTTAATCTCGTTGGCAGGACACAATTATCTATTGATATGCCTCCACGCTTGTCTCAGTGTTGCTTTCTATATAGGAAAAATAGATATCATTTGCCCACCTTAAACACATTTGGTCTTCTAAGATAACCAAGGATACATGTTTGCATCCAGACCCATTCCTCATTTTAACTGAAGCTGAATAAGACCCTCCTTTGGTTGGCAAGTTTTTATCACTGAAATAATTTGGAGTAGCTTGGAGAACTGCTACAATTGTAGCGCCCTGAATGCCTAATCAGCAAAACCAGGAATAAGGATGCTAAAATTTGATTTGGTAAACAGATATCATACTCAAAACAGAAAGGAACACTGGTGATATTTTCTAGCTATGACACATTACTCCATCCCTTCTTATTTCAACTTATCAATTTCCTTTCTGAAATTGGCTGCTGAGGAATCTAGATAGAAAGAGAGAGAATTGGTTTAATCTTACTTATTCATTCCACTGGCCAGTGTTGTCCCCTAATGGAGCCTACAGTGGAACATCAAAGCCCTATTAAAAGGCTTAGAAATGATTTTGCTCTTCACATGAAGTTAGTCTAATTTAATTATATAATAATATAATTCCCAGGATATTTTCTAGCAATAAATTCCTGATTTAAATAAAATGTGTCTTACCTTAAAACTTGGTAAAATTGCAAGATTCATTTGAATATTTAAGAATTTGAAATAATCCAGAGGAAAAAAATGATAGAATGATGATTCAATGACTTTACTGCAGATAGTATTAATACTATTCTTCTAGTGGATGTACTGTCAAAGACTCAATCTGATGGCTTTGTTAAATTTTAATGGATAATGTAGTATAGAAATTAGGAATGGAATACTTTTCTGTGTCCTAATAGAAAAAAAAATATCTAAAACTTATTTAAAACTTATTGTCAGTAAATGAAGTGGAAAATTCCATAAATTCCCTTATAAAGACACGAGGAGGAGGAGGAGGAGGAGGAGGAGGAGGAGGAGGAGGAGGAGGAGATTCTGCACATTAAATACAAAGGGCCTTTACAATTCAAACAGACAAGCACCAGATACATAACAAACTTAACAATTATAAATAAGAAAAACAAAAAGTCAGGATAATGCATATGGCAATATCTGGAGACAGCACAATACAAGAGAAAGGATTGATAGAACCAATCAACAATCAAGCAATAAACAATACAGTTAAGGAACTATCAACTGAGATAAACAAACAGTAAACAATAGCTTTATCAAAAAACTACCAAGAAAACAATGCTCCCACCAACACTGACAAGATAAGCTACTGTATATAAAGAGAGAGCAAACCCCACTTTCTTCTAGCACTGAAGATATTATCTGTTTGGGTAATGAAGCATCTTCAAGAAAACAACCAAACTTGGAGAGCACCAAGAACTCTATAGAAAAGAAAGAACTAGAGAATGTCACAAAATACGAAGACCTGCAAGTAGAAGTAGAACAACTGTGGCAAAAGAAAGAAAAAAATAGTACTAAATAGTATTATGCCCTGGATAAATTCCCAACATATCTGGAGCACCACAGTCAATTGCAAAAGGCAGTTTTACTTGGAACAACTTACATCCTGCAATGGTACCTTTAACACAACCAAACAACATCTATCTATTCCAGGTCCTTGTGAAGGATTGGATTTGTGGATAAAAATGTCGAATTTAGTCTAAAAATCTGGCTGCTTGTGCAACAAATTATAATCATAACTGCCAAAGACTTTGAAATCCAAATCTGCTGCCTGCTTCATTGTAGGAGCAGCCACAGTATCCTTGCCATTATTGCCTTAAAAATATTTGGAATTTTGGAAGTTTAGAATATTGGAATCCTAGTAGTTTAGAATACTTTAAGCTAGGATTTATGAATCTACTCCTGTTCAGTGAATCAAAACAACTAAAAACAGAACTGACAAAAGTATTCGTATTCAAGATTTGATAACGCCGTGACAGTTACGTTAAATGATTATTCTTGATTTTCTGTTGGGTTTAAGACCTCGACTAGGTTCATAATGTTCATACAGTTATACCCATGTAGCCAGCACATGTTTATTTAAATGATAAGAATTACCTCATTTAAATAAGAAAGCATTGATATTTGTTTTAATTGTTTTTTTTCAACAAAAAAATAATCTCACATGAGTTTTGTGGTAGGGATATCCTTTCTCAATTCTTAATTAGCATCTTTACAATAATGGAATAGCCAATACAATATGAATTATAAATCAAAATAAGATATTATGATAATTTCTAGTCTAATTTCTAATTTTATGATATTTTCTAATCTAGGAGATCCACCTTTATTTAGCAAATCAAACAAAAACTTAAATTTTAAAATGTTACGTTAAGAGAAATTCAATTACAATTTAATTGTGTTCTATATCACAACCCTCAAAGAGAAATACAATACAGTCCAATACTTATGGACAGCCCTAGTTTCCAGTGGCTGTCCTATATATTCCTTTTACTCTGTTTCTGGCAGATTGTATTCCCATGCTGCCCAATCTTTTAAGAGCCAATAAGGATCTCTTGCCAATCATTCTACCCATCAATTTGCTTTTCCTTTCTATTTTATCCCCCAAAACTTGATTCTTTGAATAAATGCTCTATGCCCACTTAGCATAATTGATGTCATTATTCAGTTTGTAGCAAATTCTAGATACACAATAAAATATGACTCCAGTAATATCTTGATGACAGCCTTGGTAGTGATCAATTGCAAATGATCTGATTAGCAGTCAGCTGCTGATTCCAGTTTAATTAATCCTGATGGGCCACTGATGTGCTGCAACTGTTTGTCCTAATAGTGAATTTTAATATTACTGCAGCAAGCCATTTAGACAGCTGCCAAAGAAAATAATCATTTTGCTACAGCACCAGTGAAGACAACAGAGGAAGTATGGCTGTATTTGATAGAAAATTCACATGGCTATGTCACATGCATTTGATTTTTGCATTTAGAATTAAAAATACCAACAAGGAAGCAATGACATGCAAGAAGCATAAGCATTATAATTAAGTTTGTTATTTCACATCTGTAAAGAAAAACCAGACATGGAACAAGGTGTATTAATGGCAAAATATATGTACAGTAGCAGACCACTGAATAATTTAGGTCAGTTTTTGCAATATTTAATTAGATTAATATATCTGTTTGCAAATAATAACAGATGTGACAAGTTAATATGTCCATGTACTGTCAAATTAACCTTTGCCCATCAGCTGCTTGGAACTGTGAGAAAAGTGCCATGTTTTGTCTCTAGTCAAGTGTGCCCAATGAAACCTGTAGAATAATTATAAACAAAATATTAATAGAGGGGCTGCTGAATAGGATTCATAATCCAAAGGGAACTATTTTTCAGCCACATTATTAGCTATTGTGTGGAAGGAGGAGGCAACAAGATTATTTTTTAAAAATGTAATTATAGTTTTCTTTGGGAAAAGATAGCATTTGTTAGGGGCAATGGACTGATAATAATCTGGCAGATTAACATCCATTTGCCATTCATGAAAGAAGCCCCACCAAGGGAATCTTTACTTATCTGGCTAGGATAGCTGAAAGAAAGTATTGTTTTAAAACTCACATTTCAGAAATTATTGTGATATTCTGATGGGCACAATCTCTAGAAATTATTCAAATGCTTAAGTATTTGTTATATACTTATTCTATGAAACCCTAGAAAGTTGACTGTAATTTTATTATAGCTTTATAAATATTTTTAAATTTTAATTTTGGAGCCAGTTTGGTCTACTGGTTAAGCCCCTGTCACACTGCACCAACAGATGCAAAGAGGATGTAAAATGGACAAAAAAGCTTGCCATCCGTTGGTTAACGTGATGTATCCGTTCTGTACTCACTGCCTCCTTTTTGCTTCCTCTCTATCCGTCCAGCATCCGTTTATTGACATTTCATCCGCTCAGAAAGTATTGAACTGCTCAAAACTTTTGAGCGGAAAATGTATCCAATGCGTCCGTTCTGCATCCGCTAGGCATCCGCTAGGCATCCGTTCTGCATCCGTTTCGCATCCACTATATCCGCTAGGCATCCGCTGTGCATCTGCGCAACTCGCATCCGCTCGGACGCAGGGAGGAAGTGGAACGGACGCGGAACGGATGCAGAACAGATGCCTAGCGGATGCAGCACTGAAACAAAGCATTTAAAATGGAAAAAACGTTTGCAGAGGGGACCTATCTCGGATATTAAGGATGTCTAGAGGATGCCTAGAGGATGCAAAGGGACACCTAGGGGAAAACCTATACTGCCTATAAAAAGGGGGAGCAACTCATCTGGATCTCACTTTCAGACCAGCAGCCCAGCTGTGCAGACTTCTGCAGCCTTCATCTGACTCTTGCTCTTCCACAGCATCCAGTCATGTCCACCGTGGATCGTAACATAGTCCTTTTGGCAGCCACCATCCTTCTGCAACAGTGCGAAGCCATCTACAGGCTCTGTGAACTCTACTACGGGAAGAAAAAGAGGCGGCCAAGAAGCCTCTGGGTCCGAAGATGGATCGGGAGAAGAGCAAAGACACTCGTGCATTCCAGAACTTCATGAGGATGCCTCCAGCCATGTTTGATGAAGTTGTGCAGCGGCTGACACCCAGGTTGACCAAGGCAAACACCAACTTCCAGCTCAGCCTGGAACCTGGGCTCAAGGTGGCACTCACTCTGTGCCACTTGGCCTCAGGGACCACCTACAGGAGCATGCAGTATGGCTGGAGGGTGACACACAACACCGTCAGCATTGTGGTCAGAGAAGTGGTGCAGGCCATCATCGAAGAATACCTGGAGGAGCTCCTCCAGTGCCCCTCCACTGAAGAAGGATGGAAGAAAGTTGCAGAGCAGTGGTATCAGAGGTGGAACTTCCCACACACTGTTGGAGCCATAGATGGCAAGCACAGGGCATTCAATAAAGAGTTGTGTTTGTGTTGACATGTGTGGATGATTATTACATTATTATTGATAATAAAGGGCCATAGGTGTGGCACCTGGGAGGGTGGACCATACAGTCCCACTATGCTTGCACTGGAGGTTTATCTATCCCACAGCTATTACCCATCCCAAAGGTATCCCTGCTCATTCCACAGGTATCCCCGCCCACCCCACTGCTATCTTAACCCATCCCACAAGCATGCAAAGGCTTAAACCATTTCTAAAAGTTTCCACCAAGACTTTATAAAAAAAAGAAATGAAGCAAGTGTGTGAATCAAAGATAGACTTTATTGAACAACAAGCTGTAAAAGAAAAATGACCCAAGTCAAGTGTCCAAATAAAGTCCACAGGTAGCCAGCCAGCCAGTCTCTGGCACTCCTCTTGGTCACTCGGAGATGTGCCCAGTCTCAGCGGTGAAGGGTCCAGGTGCTGTGGAGGTGGCTGGTGCTGGAGTGCTGGTCTGAAGCACCACTGGGGTGCCTGGCCCCGAGAGGACAACAGGTGATGGTGTGTTGAGGAAGCTCTCAGATAGCTGGCTCAGCCCCATGATGTTGAGAGCTCCTTCCCCCATGCCATGGGGTGTCAGCTCCAGTACCGAGGACAGATGTACTGAGGCCGGCCTTGGCTGTGGGGTGGAGGAAGGAGCAGTGTAGTGGGGTTGTCTGGTTGCAGCTGGGTGAGGACTGGCGTGGGTGGCATCTGTGGTGTGGGTGGCATCGGTGGCATCGGTGTCATGGGTGGCATCGGTGGCATCAGTGGAACCGGTGGCAACGGTGTCATCCGATGACTCTGTGCCTGGACTGGGAAGTGCTCCTGCCTGTGCTGCTGGACCTCCTGGTAGCCATAGCCCTGGTAGGTGAGGGCCTTTGAAAGCCTTGGAATGGGAGTGACATCACCTGGGGTGGAGGAGCAGACCTGGACTGGGTGGGAGCAGGTTCCTCTGGATCTGGAGGGTTGTGAAGCAGCTCGGTGATCCGGTCCTTCACCACCTGGTACTGTGGATCCACCATTTCCTTGAGGGTCTGGTTGACATAGGTGAGGAAGGGCTTGCGGTTGGAGGATGGGGAGTCGGTGTGGACCAGCTGAGAGAGGAGATCTATGCTGGTCCGGATGGTGTCCCTGATCTCCAGGAGGACAGTGTGGCTCTGCCCCTCCTGCTGTCTGGCTCTCTGCCTTTCTGTGGAGGCGGAGCTGGGGGGGTGGATGAGGGTACGGCTGTGGTGGATGCGCCGTCTCCTTTCTCCCACCGCACCAGGGAGTCCTCCATGTGGTCCACCATGGTTACAACACCTGTCCGCGGGTTCTCCGCCGTGGCACACTCCACAGATACCTGCCTGGAGACAGGAACTGACTCTCGGCCGGAAGAGGACTGGGTGGCAGCAGGCTGCCGGAGACAGAGGGTAGTGAAAGGGGCTCCTGGTGCTCCTCGGTGGTGGATCTAACCCTCCAGGAAGCTGCACATAAGTCTCTCTGTCTGTCAGCTTAAGTGCGGCCTGGCCAGATTTCTTCAGGTGCAGCTTCCCGTACCAGGTGTGCATGTGCTTCCACCAGCCGAGGAGCACCTCTGAAGTGTAGCCCATACTCTCCGCCTTCTCTCTCCAAGCAGCATGCTTCCTTTTGGTGTCCCTGTACAGCTGGTGTCCCTTCCGCCACAGATAGTCATTCTCTCTCAGCCACTCCAGCACCTCATTCTCATGTTCCTCCTCAATGGAGTATTGCCTCCTCTCCCGTTGTCACATACGCCTCTTCCTCCCTTTGGCAGGACCAGATGGGCCCTCATCAGAGGGGCTCCCAGGTAGTAGGGGCTGCTCCTCCACACCACCACCACCAGCAGCAGCACCAGCAGGATCATCATCATCATCATCACCAGCAGGATCATAATAATAATAATAATAATAATAATCATCATCAGCAGCAGCAGCAGCAGGATCAGCAGCAGCAGCAGCAGCAGCAGCACCAGCAGCAGCACCAGCAGCACCAGCAGGACCAGGATCAGCAGCAGCAGAGTAAGCACTAGCAGTGCCAGCAAGACCAGGAGCACGAGCAGGACCAGGAGCATGAGCAGGACGAGCAGGACGAGCAAGACCAGGAGCATGAGCAGTACGAGCAGTATGAGCAAGTCCAGGAGCACGAGCAGGACGAGTAGGACCAGCAGGACCAGGAGCAGCTTCAGCAGAGTAAGCACCAGCAGAAGCACCACTGCCAGGAGCAGCTTCAGCAGAGTAAGCACCAGCAGAAGCACCACCGCCAGGAGCAGCTTCAACAGAAGCTCCAGCACCAGAAGAACGAGCCTGAGCAGCAGAAGCCCCAGCAGAAGCAGAGTCAGGGACAGGGGGCAGGAGGGTGGCCCTGTCCCTCTTGCCAGGGATGGCGGCAGGTTGCTGAGGCTTTCGCTTCTTCCCCATGGTTGTGGGGTTGCTGGCTGGCAGGGAGGCTGGTAGGCACCAAGGCTGGCAGGAAGGCTGGCACCAAGGCTGGCAGGAAGGCTGGCACCAAGGCTGGCAGGAAGGCTGGCACCAAGGCTGGCAGGAAGGCTGGCAGGAAGGCAGGCAGGCAGGCAGGCACCAAGGTGGCAGGTAAACTGGCTGGCAGGGAGGCTGGAAGGCAGGCTGGCAGCAAGGCAGGCAGGCAGGTAGAGAACAAGGCTGGCAGGGAGGCTGGCCAGGAGGCTGGGAGGCAGGCTGGGAGGCAGGCTCGGAGGCAAGCTGGCAGGAAGGCTGGCAGCAAGGCTTGCAGCAAGGCTTGCAGGCAGGCATGCAGGGAGGGCAGGTAAGGCAGTCAATCCATCCGGCAGCAGGTCTTTCCTCCGAATGGTGATCTGCTTGGGAGCTGCTTCCCTTTATATCCGTGGGGCTTACACAATGCATCCCCCCCGCATGTGCAATTAACGCTCGGCATCCGTTCGGCTTCCGCTGTGCATCCGCTAGGCTTCCGCTCTGCATCCGCTTCATCCACTGTGCATCCGCTGTATCCGTTCCGCGTCCGCTTTGCTGAGGTCCCCCGGAAGCCTAGCGGATGTGCCATCCACTGCCATCCACTTCCATCCGCTGGGCTTCCGTTCCACATCCGCTTTCCATCTGTTCTGCGTCCTCCCCGCGTCCATTTCTTTCCGTGTTATCTGCTCCGGTTATGCAAATTTTTGCCCCTTTTGAGAGCGGATAACAATGGATGGAACATTTTGCTCGTCCGTTGTGTCCTTTTTACTAACGTTTTGTATCTGTTGGCCACTGTGACAGGGCCTTTAAGAAACCATGGTAAAAACCAGGAGACTATGAGCCCTAGTCCTGCCTGAGGCATGAAAGCCAGCTGGGTGATTTGGGGCCAGTCACACACTCTCTCTCAGTCTAATTCACTTCACAGAGTTTTGTTGTCGGGAAAATAGGAGAAGGATAGATTATTAAGATATATTTACTGCCATAGGAAACTAACAAACCAATAGTTCTGCAATTGCCACTGTACTTACTCTAGGATGGCAAATTCTTGGTGATGTTAAACCTCCATACGCAATTGACATGAAATAGCCTCTGACATGTTATATGCAACATGTTCACATTATTAGTCTGATTTGAACTCCTGCTTGATATTGAACATTCTGGGTCATAGTAAAATAAAGAAATGTGGAGCCAGAAGTAGAACTGAGGATGACTCTGAACATATTTTTCGTGTCAAAACTGTGTCCCTAATCCTTTCACAGAAAAATCCACTCCTGCTTTCCCTCCTTCCCTTTACTTGATTTCAGCAGTCTACTTGGGATTACACTAAAAGTCTCTTTACTGTTGTAACTGTTAAATTATTTGGAGTTTAAAAAAAAAACCAACAACCTCAATTTGATCCAGTGCAAGTCACTCACATATTCACCAAAAAATCTTGAATCTACTCTCTGCTTTCCACCCCTATTCTACAGAGAATCAAAGCACACGCAACATTAAATATGTAACATGTGGCAGACTTGCTCTTCTGATTTTAATTAGAGAAAGGGCACCTCCATACTAGGACTTTGCACATGTTAAAAATTGTCTCTCAATCTGTCTGATCAGATCTGCTTGTGAGAGCTGAGTCAGCTTCTTTCTGGCCCTAACTACCTCATTTGAAGCTGAAACTACATTTGATTTTTCTTTTGCAGCATTGGAGACATTGCTTGGTCTCTGGACTCCTGGGCCCAAGAGCCCAATGAGCTGTTCCATTTCAAGGTAATCTTTTGAAAGTAAAAATACAAGAAAAGCAAGCAACTGGGTGCTTTGAGGGTGAGTTGATCCAGCCACAGAGAAGGGGGAGGGAAAAGGGGGGCTCCCCTTTTCACCTCTGTTCATCTGGCCATAGGAGGAGCTTCAAGGATCTGCAGACATCATAAATGTAGACTTACTTAAGATAATCAATGCCCACCTGAGGAAAGGAAAGATGCTTCCTTGTAATAATTAGATCAAAAAGCAATATAAGATTGGAAGATGTGAAAGGAATCACCAAGAATTGGACATGACTGAATGGATAACATCATCATCATCAGTAACAATTAGACAACTTCTAAGGAAGCTCATGTAGTTGGAACTTATGTGACTGGGAAGGCACAATTATCTTGATCTAACAAATTGGTTTAAAAACAAAGTTGAAATGGTCTTCATCAATTCCCTTCAGCAAAGGGAGTGAGATCCTGTTGATTCTTGTTAAGCCCATGTCACACTGGCCAACGGATGCAAAAAGGACACAGCGGACGAGCAAAATGTTCCATCCGTTGTTATCCGCTCTCAAAAGGAGCAAAAATTTGCATAACCAGAGCGGATAACACGGACGCAGGGAGGATGCAGGGCGGATGCAAAGCGGATGTGGAATGTAAGCCCAGCGGATGGAAGCGGATGGGAGTGGAAGGCACATCCGCAGGGCTTCCGGGGGGCCTCAGCGAAGCGGACGTGGAATGGAAAGAGTGGATGCAGAGCGGATGCCGAACGGATGAAGCGGATGCAGAGCGGAAGCCTAGCGGATGCACAGTGGAAGCCTAATGGATGCCTGACGTTCACTGCGCATGCGGGGAGGATGCATTGTGTCAGCCGCGCGGATATAACAGAAGCAGTTCGGAAGCAGGTCGCCATTCAGAGGAAAGACCTGCTGCCGGACACATCGACTGCCTTGCCTGCCCTGCCTGCATGTCTGCCTGCCAGCCTTGCTGCCAGCCTTGCTACCAGCCTTGCTGCCAGCCTGCCTGCTAGCCTGTCTGCCAGCCTTCCTGCCAGCCTTGCTGCCAGCCTGTCTGCCTGCCAACTTTTCTGCCAGCCGGTCTGCCTGCCTGCCTTGCTGCCTACCTTCCTGCCAGCCTTGGTTCATGTCTGCCTGCCAGCCTTCCTGCCAGCCTTGGTTCATGTCTGCCTGCCAGCCTTGGTGCCAGCCTCCCTGCCAGCCTTCCAGCCTGCCTTGGTGCCAGCCTCCCTGCCAGCCTTGGTTCCTGCCAGCCTCCCTGCCAGCCAGCAACCCCACAACCATGCGGAAGCACAGCAAGCCTCAGCCATCTGCTGCCAGCCCTGGCAAGAGGGACAGGGCTACCCTCCCGCCCCCTGGCCCTCACTCTGGTTCTGCTGGGGCTTCTGCAGCATGGGCTCACTCTTCTGGGGCTGGCACTTCTGCTGCTTCTGCTTCTGGAGGAGCTGATGACAAGCACTCCAGCACCAGCCACCTCCACAGCACCTGCACCATTCACCCCTGAGACTGAGCGACCAAGAGGAGTGTCAGAGACTCATTTCTGTCTTATAGCTTGTTGTTAATAAAGTCTATTTTTGATTCACACACTTGCTTCATTTCTTTTTTTTAATAAAGTCTTGGTGAAAACTTTTAGAAATGGTTTAAGCCTTTGCATGCTTGTGGGATGGGTAAGGATAGCAGTGGAATGGGCAGGGATACCTTTGGGATGGGTAATAGCTGTGGGATAGATAAACCTCCAGTGCAAGCATAGTGGGACTATATGGTCCACCGACCCAGGTGCCACACCTACGGCCCTTTATTATCAATAATAATGTAATAATTATCCACACATGTCAACATAAAAACAACTCTTTATTAAACGCCCTGTTCATTGTAGGCCAACCAAACATACATGGCCCAATCTTATCCGTGTGATGAGACAGGCTGAAGAAAACATCCATTAGGCATCTACCATCCTGTCTTGCCACTCCACTGCTCCAGCTGGGGAGTTGCACCATTGTCTCAGGAGGTTGCGCTGCTTCTTCGCTTCATGTGAGGCTCTGTTGGGGCCTTGCACATCCTCAGTGTCGATCAGGTTTCGCCCTTGCCTCCATTCCCCAGGCTCCATGTCCCCATTGCCTTGCTGGAGGTCCACGAGCCTGTTCTGCAAGACTGGGTAGCGGGTGCGCATGAGATTGTGCAGGATGCAGCAAGCTTCCATGATCCTCCTCACGGTCTCTGGGCAATGCTGCATGGTGGTGAGAAGTACCTGGAACCTGTTGGCCAGGATGCCAAAGGCGTTCTCCACCACCCGCCTTACCCTGGACCATCTGTAGTTGAAGATCCTCTCTTCACGGGTGCGGAGTCGGGAGGTGTAGGGCTTCATGAGGTAGGTTGTGAGGGAGAAGTTGTCATCCCCCACGATGAAGTAGGGCACATCTTGTGTGTCATTGGGCAGGGGTTCTGGATCTGGGAAACCCATGATGAGGTTGCCTTCCAGCCCCTCCTTGAGGTGACTGGCGTTGTATACCTGGGCATCTGAAGAGGAGCTGTTGCCTGAAGCATCGATGTACATGAACTTGTAGTCAGCATCGACCATGGCAAAGAGGATGATGCTGAAGAAGCCCTTGGATTTGCAGGCCACGTGCTTTCCATCTATGGCTCCAACGGTGTGTGGGAAGTTCCACCTCTGATACCACTGCTCTGCGACTTTCTTCCATCCTTCTTCAGTGGAGGGGTACTGGAGGAGCTCCTCCTTGTTTTCTTCGATGATGGCCTGCACCACTTCTCTGACCACAATGCTGATGGTGTTGGATGGCACCCTCCAGCCGTACTGCATGCTACTGTAGGTGGTCCCTGAGGCCAGGTGGCACAGAGTGAGTGCCACCTTGAGCCCAGGTTCCAGGCTGGGCCGGAAGCTGGTGTTTGCCTTGGTCAACCTGGGTGTCAGCCACTGCACAACTTCGTCAAACATGGCTGGAGGCATCCTCATGAAGTTCTGGAATGCCCGAGTGTCTTCGCTCCTGAGCTCCACCATCAGCTTGTTGTACAGTCTGTCCTCTGCTCTTCTGGCGAACCATCTTCGGACCCAGACTCTTTTTGGGTGGCTCCTTTTCTTCTCGCAGTAGTGTTCACAGAGCCTGCAGATGGCTTCACACTGTTGCAGAAGGATGGTGGCTGCCGAAAGGACTTTGTTACAATCCACGGTGGACATGACTGGATGCTGTGGAAGAGGAAGAGGCAGATGAAGGCTGCAGAGGTCTGCACCGCTGGGCTGCTGTTCTGAAAGTGAGATGCAGGTGAGTTGCTCCCCCTTTTTATAGGCAGTATAGGTTTTCCACTAGGCATCCTCTAGGCATCCTGTAGGCATCCTCTAGACATCCTTAATATCCGAGATAGGTCCCCTCTGCGAACGTTTTTTCCGTTTTAAACGCTTTGTTTCCATTCTGCATCCGCTAGGCATCCGTTCTGCATCTGTTCTGCGTCCGTTCCGCTTCCTCCCTACATCTGGGCGGATGGAGTTGCGCGGATGCGTAGCGGACACCTAGCGGATATAGCGGATGCGTAACAGATGCGTAGCGGATGCGTAGCGGATGCAGAACGGACAAATTGGATACATTTTCCGTGCAAAAGTTTTAGGCAGCCCAAAACTTTTGGAGCGGATGAAACATCCATAAACGGATGCTGGACGGATAGAGAGGAAGCAAAACGGAGGCAGTGAGTACAGAAGAGATACATCGTGTTAACCAATGGATGGCAAGGTTTTTTGTCCGTTTTACATAATCTTTGCATCCATTGGTTCAGTGTGACATGGGCTTTAAGCTCCGACTGCCTCAAGATATCTGAGAACAGAAGGGACTACTTTGTTGGAGTTCTCTTCTGATTTGTCAAATAGGTTTAGTTGATATTGCTTGGGGATATTTCTCCTTGAAAAAGGAGCCATTGTATGTTGTCTCTTGAGGGCCCAATCTTTCTCCAATCCTTTTCAAAATTCACATAAAACTTCTGAAAAATATAATTAAAGGATTTTAAGCTATCAATATCCAAGTGGTCCCCAAATTCTTGTCTCTGTCACATCTTCATCTAGTTATGTAACTCTTCTGAATACTATCCAGCTTATTTGAGAGACCAGAAATTGAACACTATCCAGGTAGGATGGAGATGTTTATTGTTAGAGGACATAATTACAAAGAGGCAGAAGGTTTCTATTTTATGAATGGAGTTACAACAGAGTGGTCAATGTCTGGAATATTCTACCTGACTCTGTGGTTTCTTCCCCAAACCCCAAAAACTTTAACTTTAGACTGTCTATTATTGACCTCACCTACTTCCTAAAAGGCCTGTAGAGGGCGTGCATAAGTGCACCAATTGTGCCTACCGTCCCTGTCCTATTGTTTTTTATTTTTCTTATAAGTATCTATCTCATGTATTCAAAACTATATTTATTCTTATACCTGTATCTTGTAAGCGATTGACAAATCAAATAAATACTAAAATACTGAAGGAATAGTTCCTATGTCAACTTTAATTTTATGGTAACTTTAGTTACCTTATGGCAGGGGTGTCAAACTGAAGGTCCAGGGGCCATATCGGGCCTGCAAGTTGCTTAGAGGAGCCAAGGTCCTGCCCTGGAAACAATGGAGAACTGGCCCACAGTGCCTCTGCCAGCAAAAACAGGGCTCAGGAAGGCTATGTGAAGCCTGTCTAGGCTCTGTTTTTGGCTGCAATGGCCTCCTATAGCCCTCTTCCAACAAAAATGGTTTGGGCCATCCACAGCTTCCCCAAGCTCTGTTTTTGTTGACAGAGGCTTGCAGGAGTCCTTCATGGCTAAACATGGAGCCTTGATGAGTGACAATGAGATGGCCATGACCACCCCTGGCCATGCCCATCCCAGCCCTCCTGAAGTTAAACACAACCCTGATGCGGACCTCAATGACATTGAGTTTGACGCCCTTGCTTTATGGTAATTGGTAACATTAGGCTGGACTATTGTAACATGCTCAACATAGGGTCACCTTTGTGTCTAATTCTGAAAGTTTAATTTTTATAGAACTCAACAGGCAGATTGGTCTTTGGAAGAACCCAAAGAGGTTATATCATATCTTGCTAAAAGCAATTTAGATGGCCAATTCAGATCCTGGTGATCAGAAGAAGCACAACTTTCTAGATGATACTCTCTAATCAGTGAGATCATTTGAGGAGGTTCACACTTTTTTCAGGATTGGATCCTTTCTGTATCCACTTCCAGTTCTTTAAAATGCCTCCCTGTTCAGAGGTCTGCCCACTTTACAGGCTTTCACAAAGACCTTATAGTTCACAACTTTAAACACAATGCATATTACTTAAAAATCTTTCAAGGATACCCGATAAAGTTGACTGAATCTATTCAATAATTTCCAGATAAAGTCCCTATGATCTTTCTCTGCAACAGTTTTCTCCCCGGATCAATTTTATATTGGTAGAGTTTAAATGCTTGATTTATAATCTAGTAATACCCTTTTTATAATCCAATTTCTCATTGCAATGATTTGTTATGTACAAAGGGATACTTTAGTGTGCAATATACCTAAAGCTTTTTATAGATCCTTCACACTCCCCATTATTCCATTGTGTCTAGTGTATGTTGTCTTCCTTCCATTCATGTTTTTAACTTCAGAGGGAAAAAATTATTCATGTCCCAAAATCCAAAACAAAAGCACTCATGTCTATGTCAAGAGCATTGTGAGAAACTTAAATCCTGTACAATTTTTTTCAAAGCATGGTCTACATTGTACTTGCCAATTGAATTTTTGTGGATGAGAAAAGTACCTACCCACTTCTTATAATTCATCTCTGTGTTATTGAGTTTTAAGAGATAGAAGCAATTCCTTGGGCTTTCAGTCAATAGTTATGCTAAAATTTATTTATTTTTTAATGACAAAGGGTCAATTTACCATATAGCATCAAACACCTAACTCCAGGAGACAGTGGAGGACAGAGAAATATGGTGTGCTAAAATGCATGGAGTTACCAAGAGTCGGACACAAGCAACTATGCGACTGAACAACAACAAATCAAACACCCACAGCTTAAAAATTCACATAAAACTTCTGAAAAATATAATTAAATGATTTGAAGCTATCAATATCCAGGTAGTCTCCAACAGATAGAATTAAGTACAGTTTTAAAAGTTCATTTAGAAAAATGAAGTCTAAAAACAAATTTCTTTGAGGGACCCAACAGTTGTTTAACCTACCCTCATGAACAAAGTTATCCAAATTGGTAACTAAAAATGAATCTATGGAGATTCTCAGTCAGTCAGGTCATGACTGTCCCAAATGTGCTTTTTCAAGAAGCAATTGGACTTTCTGGTTTTCTTTCTTTCTTTTTTTAAATTTTTTTTTTATTGATTTGCAATAAACAAACATCCACAAACAAAACACAAAACATAAAAACATAAAACTTCTTTTTGGAAAGCGGCTTCCCGGGTTACATCTTTTAATAGAGATATAAATTCGTATTCATGCTAACTTTTTTCCCCATTTCATATCTTATTTACCATTCAACATTTTCTATATAGCTTCTCTCTCCCCTCTTTTCACTCTCTTAATTCTATTTTATTTATTTCATCTCAATTTAAATCATTATGCATATATCTTTTGTCTGTTCTATTTCAATTTTCTATTATCTTTTCTCTTCCCTTTTTCTTTCCTTTCTTCTCCAATCCTGTCTTTTTACTTCCTTGTCTCTTAATCTCCCCCTTCTTAATCTCCACCTTCTTCTGTATTCCTCTTTTCTGTTGCTTTCTGACATTGTATTGATTTTTCACCTTATTTTTTCCTTTATTGGTTGTTTTTTTTTAAGTCTTAAATTCTCCATTCTCTTTCCCCTCTTTCCCTTTTCTTCTCCAGCTAAAGTTGTTTGTTCATTAAAGATGGCTTCTTCTTCATCCCAGTCTTCTTGTTCTTGTAGTTTCTGGTAGGTAGAAATCGCCATTTCTAAAAAATGGAAAACAGATCTAGAAGAGCCCTTCCCTTCTTGTTCCTCTTCTTTTAGCTTTTTAAATTCAATTTTCAATTCATAAACAAGTAGTGCCATTGTAAAGTTTTTTTGATACAACCCAAATGTTTTTAGTCTTTCAAATAATGATTTACAAAAGTCCAAAAGTCACCAAGCAATCCAAATATACACAGACTGATTCATTTAGCACTTTCTTCTTTTTATACTTTCTCTTCCTGGAGTTATAGTTCAGTTACAACGCTTCAATTAAAATATATATTTTAGAAGTCTAGTTACAGTTTAGCTCTGTTCTTATAAATTCCAAGCAGCCTCCTCCAACAAAATCTTAATATTTATTCTTTTCCTCTCCCTTCCCACTTAGAGCAAAAAAGAGTTCTCCTCCCCCCCCCCGATGCTCAGAAATCTTTATTGTCCCCTTGGCTTTAGTTTTCAAGATTACCTGCTGATGCCAAAATGGGTTTTTCCAATTTCTCCATTCATTTGCTATCACCATAAGGAAGGAGAATGAGAAAAAACAATTTTTCCCTTTTAACTTTCATTCGCCGCTTTTTCCGTCTTCATCAGGAACAATGTATCTTTAATGAAGCTTAAATTCCAGGGTATTTAAATGTTACTTATTATCCCAGTTAGCCAAAAACTTTCACTTTCTCAGCTTCCTCCTGCACATTCTTATCCAGATGAAAGCTTCTTTGTGGCGGCCATTGCTGACCGCCACTCCACCACTTTCAGAAAAGGGAGTTAAGTCAGCTGAGGAGGGGGGTTGCGATTCCCCCGGAGCCCTGCTGGATCTCCCCTATCTTCAGTTACCTCTACGGGGTAACTATAGCCCCCAAATCCAGCTGGATCGAGGGCACTCCACTGGCGAGTGTAGCAGAAACCGCGCACAATCGTGGATTCCTGCTGCCGCTGAAGCCTTGCAAACCGGAAGTCCTGACCTTCTGGTTTTCTTTTGAAGATGTTTCGCTTCTTATCCAAGAAACTTCTTCAGCATTGGCTGGATGGTGGGGAATGGAAGAGAATAATAAATGAAGCAGTGTTGTCATTCCATACATTGCAGAAATATCAGAAAAGCTCAGAAGGATCTTTTGCCAACACAACACATGTGCACACTTCAAACCCAAGAATACACTAAAACAGAAGCTTGTTCACTCCAAGGATAAACACCCAGACACAAACTGAGCAACATGGTATATACAGTTTAATGCAGTGAGCCATGTGGAGATCTGGGGAAACAAAACAAGCACTTCATCAATGCATGACACTTTTGAACTTAGGAGAACAAACCCATCAGGACAAGATTCAACAGTCTATCTGCATTTAAAAGACAAAGGCCACTGTTTTGAAGGCAGCAAAGTCCACATTTCGGACATAAAGAACTGGTCTGAAAGAGGGGTCAAAGCAGCCATCTGTGTCAAAATTGAGCGGCTCTCTCTCAACAAAGGGGGAGGGATATGACACAAGCTATCTCTGGCTTACAACACAGTCCTTTCAACAGTTCCAAGAAGGCTCTACACCCATTTGCACTGCACCCATTTGATCCTGATGACACAGATAAACCTCCAAGTGGCCTCAATGACTGTCTAAAAGAATGCAAATGACCAGCTGTCTGCAAGGAATATAAATCCTTCCATTCCCCACCATCCAGCCAGAGCTGAAGAAGCTTCTTGGATGAGAAGTGAAATGCCTTCAAAGAAAAATCAGAAAGTCCAGTTGTCTCTTGAAAAAATATCTTTGGAATAAGAATGAATCTATTCCAGGGAATCTTGGACAGATTTCCTTAAAAGCAAATTCCACTGTGCTCAGCGTGGCTTATTTTGAGAGTGTGTAGACATTAGTTACTTGATTTATACCAATTTAGGTTATTGATTCATTCCATCTCAAAGTGGTGGCTTTCAGATGAACTACATTTAATTCCTATGATTGTCAGGAATCTGTTGAAATTTCGTGTATTGAAAGGCATCGTGTTTGAATTCATAGTCTGATTTACTGCAGTCAGAGGCAAAACTTCCAGAAGATAGTTTTTCATGTCCAATTTACTCCCACCTTGCCTATTGATCATTTTCTATGGAAACACAATCAAAGCAAATGCAAGAAGGCTGGTAATTTTCCAACTCTTTATTTTGGGTCATTTAAAAAAATGATGCAGAGTATTCCCTTTCAAAGGGTCTGAGGAAAATAAACAGATGAAAGGAGTTCTTGTTCTTGAACAAATAGCACATAACATCATTTCATGTGAAGAGGAGTTATTTCTGCCTTTTGGTATCTTGAAATGGTACAAATGGACATTAATTTGCTGCAAGTAGCCTGTCATTTCAGCCTGTCATATCATTTGAAATTTTCCTCTATTAAAAAAAAAGCCCCAAAACAAATTTTGTGGGGCCTAATTATGATGTCATGTGTGGGTTTCTTCTTGTAATGCGATGCAAAATTGATGAAACTTCCAAGCAAAATTGTTTTGTTTGATCTGGAATAACATTGTTGAAAGCTATAGCTTCTGTAAACTTTGTTCAAATGACTTAGCTGGGTACTGATATTGTGACAATGTGGCCACAAATAATATTAGAACTATTTAGAAAAGGCACCAAACAACAGCAAAGAACATGGCAATTGATTCTGAAATAATCTTTTTCCAATGAACCTCTCTGAAAAATAACATTTTTCTGCCAAATCTCCTTCTAAAATTACTTTCTCCAACTACAAGTTTTCCGAAGTGCCTTGATGTTAAGCAATATAGTTTTAAGTTCAAAATGTCACGGGGCCGTGAAAAGGAATTGATAGGAAATTTCAGGGCTCCTTGTTGATCTTTGAAGTGGCTTGTGGATTTTTGTTCTTTAACACAGATCTTCAGCAATGTGCTACCACTTTGATTTCTTTATTGCCAAAACCAGCATGTCTCCCAACTTAATGGCTTCACAGACAAGAACGTGAAGATGATTTTAGTTATTGCTGTGGCTGAGAAGCTGCCACTGCTATAAAATCAGTAAACACGCTTAAAAAAATGTTTCCCCATTTAGTGGCAGGAAGGTTTTCATGTAAAAAAAAAAAAAAAGGAAAGAAAATGAACTTTACTTTTGAGTCAATTTTATTGCAAATAAGTACAGAGGACATGAATTTCCTGAGCAACACTAAGATTCCAGCAATGATCAAGTGAAAAGGATGCTTTATTACAAAATTACAATAGACAATGATAATTTATTGGTCTCCAAAACAAAAACAGCCATTCAAATCTTTCTTGCTTTCAGAACAAGATTAAACATAAGCTGTTAAGGCATCTTTTATGTTCAAGCATAATAATTTGTTCACACTGTCAGTTAATTCAATGACCACAAGATGGACATGATCCAAAGGCCTACTTGAAGACAAATTTCTCTTGAGTTGGCAGCTCCTGTTAAAATAATAGATAGAATTCAGTAGAACAGCAACTCGTTTGTGGTAAATGCAGTGGTTCTTGGTATAATTCAAGGAGCTGCTGATTGCAATAGCAAAAGTACTTAGACTTATATACTGCTTCATAGTACTTTACAGCCCTCTCTAAGCACTTTACAGAGTCAGCATATTGCCCTCAACAATCTGGGTCTCATTTTACTGATCTGGGAAGGATGGAAGGCTGAGTCAACTTTGACCCTGGTGAGATTCAAACTGCCCAATTGCAGGCAGCTGGCAGCAGAAGTAGCCTGCAATACTGCACTCTAACCACTGCACCACCATGGTGATCTATAAAACCCTATAAGTTTGGGGCATCACTACTCTTAGGACTGTCTGTTCCAATAGAATTGGTCTCCTCTCCATGATCTACTAGAAAAGCTGGGAGTCCACAGAATGGCTTCTCAGTAGCAGCCTTTTACTAAACAATAACTTGTACAAAGATTGAGTTAACCCCTATGTTTCTATCATACTGAAAGAGAGTAAAAATAATTCTTCTACAAGGGCTTTTAAACAATGAGATTCTTAATAAGCCACACCAATGTTTTGGGGTTCAATATTGATTTTATTCTGGATTTTGTTTCAGTATTTAATACTGTATACCTTCTTGAGTCTGGTGAGTAGCTGGAATGCAATATTGTTGGAACTAAATAATTAAATGCCAGGAAACTGAAGCTACCATAATAGAGAAGGGTATTTAGTCAAGGTAAATGCATTTGTACCTTTCCATATTGGCTCTATACTTCTATGAATCACCATCTTCATTTCTGGGGAGTTCAGCTGATACATTTCTGGTTCCGTTGTAGTGCATTCCAAAATGCTGCAAAACTGTCTTCTCATTTTGTAATGTTGAATATTATATTCAAAGTACTATGAGTGGTTCCATTTTATGGAAAACCACAGTGGTGAGGAAGGACCATACACCTGAGGTAATTGTTCCATTTTTATTGCCAGAATAGATACAGGCAGGGCATGGAAGAAGTCTACATTTCAAATCAGACTAACAATCCAAATCAGCTATGGTAGTTTTGTTCCTCAGCTGAGTAAGAATTTTGGCCTCCAAGGAAAGAAGAAAATGGAAATGAGTGACAGGAACTTCATTTACATTTGACAAAAATAAACTTTAGTTCTTGTTATTTTATACTTTAGCAAATGTTAAATGTAATACAAACTGTGTTTTATTCTACCATCCTTTTTTGAGTGATAATGAAATATTTGGAAAAAACAGTTAACTTCCTAAGGACCATTTATTTGTACTACAAGAAATGGAATGAAGATTTAAAGTGAGGGTAGTTTACCCTGAGCAACTCTAAGTTTATGAACTTTGCAAGATAAGTTCAAGGTTTATATGAGCTAATATACCGAGCAATTTTTTTAAACCACAAAGCTTGGGAGATGAGTGTGAAAGTCTTGAAGGAATCATATTCTGTTTTTCATGCTCATGGATTCTTGAGTGAAAAAAAAAAACACCACATAATAAATGTCAGGTTTCTGAACACCTCAAGCATTGTATATTTTTTTAATGCCAGGCAGTATTAACTATGCTGAGCTAAGAGAACAAATTGTCTGATTCAGTGCAAAACTTCTCTTTAGTATTAAAGAAAGATACCAGAGATAGATCATGTTCTGGTGTTCCACAAACAACATAAAGGGGAAAAAAAATACTACACACAAATCTTATCTTTTTTTTATAGACAGAAAAAGAAATATCTATAAACTTTTGAGTTTCTGATCCTGATTTTACACAAGAAAAATAATAAAAGCACAAATTAGAAGAGTAAACTTAGGAAACTTCCATTTAAAAATCAATAGATTTTAAGGCAAACACCAAATATATTTCTAAATATTAAAAGCCAGAAACTGCATTGATAAGATAGGTATGTATTAACAAGGGAAATTTTTTTCCCAGTGATAACATGACAATGAAAATAGTATAATCAAGAAAGAAGTTCCATTGCTGAACAGCATGACTGAGAATATCTTGGACCACAATCAGAAGTGCCTGAATGATTAAACAACAGATTATAAGAGGTTAACTATAATTGTTAACATTCAGAGCTTTGCATACAATTTTCATTAAAGAATCTGAACAAAATACTCTGTGTAAAGAATATGTACTAAGTGCTCTGATGCCGTAAGTACTATGGCATCAGAGCATAACTATTGATTTTGTTACTCTTCATCTTTCATCCTTGACTTGGAATACATGTTTTATGCAATACATTTTTATCAAATATGGATGCTTTAAAGGGCTATTATGTTTATGGATATTTTCTTTATGAATATCAGACCCCACGTAATACATTCATTAATTAGTTTATTATTTCAATGTATATAAATGCCAATCTCAAATATAGTTTGTTCTCTGTTTTGTTATGTTTCTTCTGTGTCGGTGTGTATGTGTGTTATGGTGTGCATGTACATATGTATGTCTCTCTGTGTGATGGGAAACTAGCATAATAAAAAGCAACTATTAGATGTGTTTTTGTTTTTAAAAAAGCCTTTGGGCTTAGATACCTAAAAAGCATGTTTTAAAAATGGATAGGGACCTGTAGCCCAGAACTCTGTTCTAAGCCAAGCTGATCTTTTCCACAGGGGGAAAAAGTCAGCTGAGATTATGCAGAGCACTCTAACAGACTAAAGGAATGGTGGCCATACCTAATACAGCTGCAATTTTGTCAGAGTGTCTATAATATTCTTCTCTTTGGATGAAGAACAGTATAACAGTAATGGCTTTCAACTGTTGATATTATAGTAATGCTCTTAACATCCCAGGAGCCAAGCTCATTGTTGCAATTAATATTTGGGGGGAGGGGGCTTCCGCATAATTGATATCCCCTTTCCTTTTCTTTGTGAATGTCAGTCATCAGTGAGCCCAGAATGCCTATTAATCCTATAGTGGGTTGAAGTATAAAATTGGGTAATAGTAATCTACTTGGAGAATCAAAGGTCTGACAGGCTGCAATTAACAGCACTTCATATATATTTGTATTCACATTATTGTACTTACTTGCACAGCATTCTTTGTTGTGCTTTTTTGATGATGTTTTTGATGTTAGGTGTCCATTTTAGGTCTTGATAGAACCTAGAAATTTGAAGGTCTCTACTGTTGATACTGTGCTGTCTAGTATTGTAAGAGGTGGTAGTATGGGAGGATTTTTTCTAAAGTCTACCACCGTTTCTATGGTTTTGAGTGTGTTCAGTTCCAGATTGTTCTGGTCACACCACGAGGCAAGTTGAACAACTTCTTGTCTGTATGTGGATTC
Organism: Laticauda colubrina; assembly: GCA_015471245.1. Lineage (NCBI taxonomy): Eukaryota > Metazoa > Chordata > Lepidosauria > Squamata > Elapidae > Laticauda > Laticauda colubrina. Next base: position 16,265,370 of record BLBF01000020.1, on the reverse strand, counting down.
ATTGTTGTCTCAAATGAAACCAAACACTGTTGTACCATTTCCCCCCTCCTTTTTCAATGCTATGGGCTGAGGGCCATCTTGGAACATACATTTGTCTCTCTGTGTATATCAGGGATAGTATTATACCAGTTTGGCCTGGCTCAGCGGAACTGGTATTACCAAGGATCATCTGTGAGTGAACTGGTTCACTCCAACAATCAGCTGCTGGGCCCACCTGCCTGCCCTGGCTCTATTCTTACCTTTATTTCCTGGTTTTCAAGCTCAGCTGCTTCATGCGGCACAGCGGATTGCCACGCATCAGCTGTTTAACAAACAGGGAGAGTGCAGGATTGCAGGAGAAGATCAGTAGCAAACCCTCCGCATGTGCAAACCAGTTGTTATACTGGTTGAATCACACCCCTGAGGCCACGGGCACCAAGCCACACCCACAGAAACAGTGGTAAAAAAATTGAATCCCACCACTGGTGTTTATGTTTAGTGAAAGAGAGAGCATTTGTTACTCTAGAATGTGTGGCAGCTAAGAAGTGTCATCGTGTTTGAGCCCTATTTTTTAAAAACTTTCCCTAGAGATCCCCATGGATCTCTGAAGCAGTGGTGATAGCCTCCTGTGTTCCCTAACCCTCTTGACAGTTGAGGGCTGGCAGAAATGAAGAACATTGAAAGTTGTCTTCAAAGTGGCTTATGAGAGTTTGGCAGGGTGGCTAGAAACTAAGTGACACTTATGCTGTGAGGAAATGTCCGACATCTCATCCTCTTTTCTTCTCTTCTTTTTCTCCCCTTTCCCTGGGAGACATTTAGCTCTATTTATAATTGTTAATTATCAAGATACTTGCCATGTTACTATTTAAAGTGCAGAATAAGTTGAAGGCACTAGAAAAACATAAACTCCTCTCACAGGAAAAAAGAAGAAGACAGAGTACAATATTATTAACACCAGCTTGAAGAAAAAACAAGGGCATGTCCTTTGTTTTTTGCAGTGTTCTTAGCAGCCATGAGGCTTCCACTACAACATGAATGGAAAACACTGAATAAATATTGGATTTGACAATTATCCGGCACATGGATGATACATCCAACACCCTTTCTTAGAATAATATAGATGATAAGGGCCATCCTCAGTGCAGAAACATAATTAAACTGTTCCAGATAGATGGCAATTTGGCCACTCCACTTAAAGGAAGCCCACTACTTCTCTTGGTATTTGACAATCAAACTGTTGTTACTGACAAGGATGTTGTTTCCACCATTTAATTTAAATTGTTTTCCTGCAGCTTAAATGCATTATGAAAGAAGTTCTTCGCGTTGTTCTATGTTATATTATTTCAAATAGAATAGAATAGAATTCTTTATTGACACAAAAAAATTGTCTTGGTGCAAATGCTTTCAAGGTACATAAAAGAAAAGATACATTCATCAAGAATCGTAAGATACAACACTTAATAATACTCATAGGGTACAATAAGCAATCAAATCATACTAGGAAACATTCAATATAAATCGTAAGGATACAAATGACAGTTATAGTCATACAGTCACAAGTGAGAGGGGATGATGATAAGGAGTGATGCGAAGATTAATAGTAATAGTAATGCAGACTTAGTAAATAGTTGGACAGTGTTGAGGGAATTATTTGTTTAGCAGAGTGATGGCTTTTGGGGGAAAAACTGTAATTATGTCTAGTTGTTCTGGTGTGCAGTGCTGTATAGCGTCATTTTGAGGAAAGGAGTTGAAACAGTTTATATCTGGGATGTGAGGGGCCTGTAAATATTTTCACAGTCCTCTTTTTGACTCGTACAGTATACAAGTCCTCGATGGAAGGCAAGTTGGTAGTAATTGTTTTTTTCTGCAGTCCTAACTACTCTCTGAGTAATGTGCGTGACGAATATGTAATGAATGCTATTACATCCCACTTCTCCTAGCTTCATTCAACTCTCTACATAACTTCTAATCCTTTTGATCAGCTCTGTTACTTTTATGCTGAACTTTGTCAAATGCTTTGCTGTTGAGGGATATTATATGTACTGTATAAAGGTTGCCCAATATTTATTTATATTTATTTATTTATTTATTTATTTATTTATTTATTTATTTATTTATTTATTCATTCATTCATTCATTCATTTATTTATTTATTTATTTATTCATTCATTCATTCATTCATTCATTTTGCTGCCCATCTCACTCTGCAAAAAACTCTGGATGGCTTACAATTAAAATAATAAATATTTTTAAAAATAACATCATTAGGTACAAAGATAAGAAACCAAAGACAGGAACAATCTGGTGGTGACACCTTTTTTTAGTCCACCAATCATTTCCAACATGTACTATCTGCACCAATCATCAGAGTCATTTTTAACACCCTTCCACAGGGCCAAAAGACACAGGGACAGACCTCCACCTTACGTGGCATGATATTTCAAGAAGTAGGGGCCATGGCAGAAAAGACTCTCTTCTAAACCCTGCCAGATGATATTCTTTGATGGATGAGGCCTGCAGCATGCTCCTTCTGCCAGATCAATGTTAAAAACTGAGATAAAAGTAATCTGACAAGATTTGTTCTTGACAAATCCATATTGACTTTTGGTAATTATTGCAATGTTTTTGAGGTGCTAACAGATCCATTCCATTACAAACTGATGTAGAATCTTTCCATGCATCAGTGTCAACCACTGCATTGTTTCCTCCATTCTGAACTTATGAACATTTGCCGTCCTCCATTCATCAGGCACTTCATCAGTTCTCAGAATTTCTCAGGCATAAGGCTTTCCCACTAGGCTCGTTTGTTCAATAGTCAGAATACTGATCTTGGAAATTTAAATTCATTGAAAGCAAGTAAGTATTTCTTTATCATATTTCAATCAATGTTAAGTTTCAATCATATCCCTTTGCCATTTCCTGTTAGAATATGTGGGGGGGGGGGTGAGTGTGTGTGTGTAAAATGGAAGATTAGTAACCTTGCCTTTGTTTGTATATAACCTCATCTAATTCACTGAACAATTAGTATCCTGATTTTACCCTTTTTTAACTAAACATATTATCGGAATAAGATCTTTGTTAAGTTTCTTAACATCTTTTGCTAACCTTTGCTCTACAGTTTACTTTGTTCTACAGTTCTGACTGACTGTGTTTTTTTCCTTTGGGAACAATCTGTCTTTCCATTTCCTATATGAGTTTTTCGGTTTCTAGATTTTTGTTAACTTTTTTGCCTAGCCACTGGTGTGTTTTCTATCTTGAACTCTTTTTTCCATTAGCTTTCCTGCCATAAGATCTTATTAAGGTTTGTGCTGAGTTTATGAAAACCAGGGCTTTAACTATTTTTTTTACAACTAAACTCAGGTTTAATTTCCCTTGAATCAATAATTCCAGTATTATAATGATCCTTTATAACAGCTTTCAAACCAGAACAAATAGAACACACAACCAGTGATAATTGAGGTCTGGAGGATTATTGAACACAATTAAGGGTGTGCCCAACAGCAAGACCCCATTCTGTTACTTCCCAAAAGATAAAGTATCAATGTTTAAATCAAACTTTATAGTGTTTGTTGACTCACATTGTCTGCACAGTTTACCGCTGGCTTCATGCAGATTTCACTTTCCTAATTTGTGTGGATAGTCCACTCAAGGCACCAATCCCAAATCTGTTCTTGGAGTATCATTAATGTGGAGGAAAGGATGAGGGCTTCTCAGCAGTAATTAAAAGGAGAGCCCATGTAATCTGGCATGTGAAGATTTCCTCTTAACACTCAACTTCATTTCATGCTGAAGTAAATCCTATTGAACTAAGTCTGTGCTAACCTATGGCATCTCCCTCATTATTACCTAGTTAATGTGATAACATAGCCATCAACAGACTCATGGCTATAATTACTTCATATATATCACTTTAAAAAGAAGGAATGTGGATATGATTAAAAGTGGCCTTTTCTGAGAAATATTTTTTAAAAGAGAGAAAGAGAGAGAGAATGGTCTTTACCTCAGTTTTAATTTACCACAGAAAGATCATGTGTATGCCAAATCATAAAATAACTATTTTAAAATGTTGGATAGGAGGCTAACAATATTCATTCACAGGTGCATAAACACTGAGAAGCTAAGTTACAAAACAGAAACTTTCAATAATATATTCCAAAAAGCCTTTTAAAAATTGATAATAAGTGATTCATCCTAATATGGGCTGGGGTTTGTTTTTGTTTTGTTTCTATATTTCGGGAATGTTTAGTAAAATGAAATGCTTCCCATCAAGGCGAATTAAGGTCTAACACTAGTCTATAAGTGAAACATGTGGAAGAAAAGGAAATATATAGAAAATGGAGATCAATTAGAAAAAGCTAAGAAGAAGAAATAAGTTCTTGGGATGAGCCAGACAGATGTCAAAAAAATAATAATAATCAGTAACTTCAAAGGACAGTTAGAACAAGGAAGAATTAAATGAATTAAAGCCCCTGTCACACTGCACCAACGGATGCAAAGAGGATGTAAAACGGACAAAAAAGCTTGCCATCCGTTGGAAAATGCGATGTACTCACTGCCTCCATTTTGCTTCCTCTCTATCCGTCCAGCATCCGTTTATTGACGTTTCATCCGCTTAGAAAGTTTTGAGCTGCTCAAAACTTTTGCGCGGAAAATGTATCCAATTCATCCGTTCTGCATCCGCTATGCATCCTCTAGGCATCCGTTCTGCATCCGTTACGCATCCACTATATCCGCTAGGCATCCGCTGTGCATCTGCGCAACTCGCATCCGCTCGGACGCAGGGAGGAAGTGGAACGGATGCAGAACGGATGCAGAACAGATGCAGCATGGAAACAAAGCGTTTAAAACGGAAAAAACATCCGCAGAGGGGACCTATCTCGGATATTAAGGATGTCTAGAGGATGCCTAGAGGATGCCTAGAGGATGCAAAGGGACACCTATACTGCCTATAAAAAGGGGGAGCAACACATCTGGATCTCACTTTCAGACCAGCAGCCCTGCTGCAGACCTCTGTAGCCTTCATCTGACTCTTCCTCTTCCACAGCATCCAGTCATGTCCACCGTGGATCGTAACACAGTCCTTTTGGCAGCCACCATCCTTCTGCAACAATGCGAAGCCATCTACAGGCTCTGTGAACTCTACTACGGGAAGAAAAATGGGCGGCCAAGAAGCATCTGGGTATGAAGATGGTTCACCAGAAGAGCAGAGGACAGACTGTACAACAAGCTGATGGTGGAGCTCAGGAGCGAAGACACTCGGGCATTCCAGAACTTCATGAGGATGCCTCCAGCCATGTTTGATGAAGTTGTGCAGCGGCTGACACCCAGGTTGACCAAGGCAAACACCAGCTTCCGGCCCAGCCTGGAACCTGGGCTCAAGGTGGCACTCACTCTGCACCACCTGGCCTCAGGGACCACCTACAGGAGCATGCAGTACGGATGGAGGGTGCCACACAACACCATTAGCATTGTGGTCAGAGAAGTGGTGCAGGCCATCATCGAAGAATACAAGGAGGAGCTCCTCCAGTGCCCCTCCACTGAAGAAGGATGGAAGAAAGTTGCAGAGCAGTGGTATCAGAAGTGGAACTTCCCCCACACCGTTGGAGCCATAGATGGGAAGCACGTGGCCTGCAAAGCTCCAGCCAAGTCGGGGTCCACTTTTTTCAATTAGAAGGGCTTCTTCAGCATCATCCTCTTCACCATGGTCGATGCTGACTACAAGTTGATGTACATCGATGCTTCAGGCAATGGCTCATCTTCAGATGCCCAGGTATACAACGCCAGTCACCTCAAGGAGGAGCTGGAACGCAACCTCATCGTGTGCTTCCCAGATCCAGAACCCCTGCCCAACGACACACAAGATGTGCCCTACTTCATCGTGGGGGATGACGCCTTCTCCCTCAGAACCTACCTCATGAAGCCCTACACCTCCAAATACCTCACCCGTGAAGAGAGGATCTTCAACTACAGGCTGTCCAGGGCAAGGCGGGTGGTGGAGAATGCCTTTGGCATCCTGGCCAACAGGTTCCAGGTACTTCTCACCACCATGCAGCATCTCCCAGAGATCATGAGGAGGATCATGGAAGCTTGCTGCATCCTGCACAATCTCATGCGCACCTGCTACCCAGTCTTGCAGAACAGGCTCGTGGACCTCCAACAAGGCAATGGGGACATGGAGCCTGGGGAATGGAGGCAAGGGCGAAACCTGATAGACACTCAGGATGTGCAAGGCCTCAACAGAGCCTCACGTGAAGGGAAGAAGCAGCGCAACCTCCTGAAACACTGGTGCAACTCCCCAGCTGGGGCAGTGGAGTGGCAAGAGAGATTGGTAGATGCTTAATGGATGCTTCCTTGAGCCTGTCTCATCACACGGATGAGATTGGGCCATATATGTTGGGTGGGCCTACAATGAACAGGGCATTTAATAAAGAGTTGTGTTTATGTTCAAATGTGTGGATCAATGCTTACATTGTTATTGATAATAAAGTGCCAAACGTGTGGCACCTGGGAGGGTGGACCATACAGTCCCATTATGCTTGCACTGGAGGTTTATCTATCCCACAGCTATTACCCATTCCAAAGGTATCCCTGCCCATCCCACAGCTATCTTAACCCATCCCACAAGCATGCAAAGGCTTAAACCATTTCTAAAAGTTTCCACCAAGACTTTATTAAAAAAAAGAAATGAAGCAAGTGTATGAATCAAAAATAGACTTTACTAACAAGAAGCTATAAAACAAAAATGAGTCTCTGGCACTCCTCTTGGTCGCTCAGTCTCAGGGGTGAAGGGTGCAGGTGCTGTGGAGGTGGCTGGTGCTGGAGTGCTTGTCATCAGCTCCTCCAAAAGCAGAAGCAGCAGAAGCCCCAGCCCCAGAAGAGTGAGCCCGTGCTGCAGAAGCCCCAGCAGAACCAGAGTGAGGGCCAGGGGGCGGGATAGTAGCCCTGTCCCTCTTGCAATGGCTGGCAGCAGATGGCTGAGGCTTGCTGTGCTTCAGCATGGTTGTGGGGTTGCTGGCTGGCAGGGAGGCTGGCAGGAACCCAAGGCTGGCAGGAAGGCTGGCAGGGAGGCAGGCACCAAGGCTGGCAGGAAGGCAGGGAGGCAGGCACCAAGGCTGGCAGGCAGGCATGAACCAAGGCTGGCTGGCAGGCAGGCACCAAGGCTGGCAGGCAGACTGGCTGGCAGCAAGGTGACAGGCAGGCAGACATCAAGGCTGGCAGGCAGGCAGACAGCAAGGCTGGCAGGGAGGCTGGCAGCAAGGCTTGCAGGCAGACATGCAGGTAGGACAGGCAAGGCAGTCGATGTGTCTGGAAGCAGGTCTTTCCTCTGAATGGCGACCTGCTTCTGAGCTGCTTCCATTATATCCGCGGGGCTGACGCAATGCATCCTCCCCGCATGCGCAATTAACGCTAGGCATCCACTAGGCTTCTGCTGTGCATCTGCTGTGCATCTGCTGTGCATCCGCTGTGCATCCATTTCATCCGCTCTGCATCCGCTCTGCATCCGCTGTATCCGTTCCGCATCCATTTTGCTGAGGTCCCCCGGAAGCCTAGCGGATGTGCCATCCGCTCCCATCCGCTTCCATCCGTTGGGCTTCCATTCTGCATCCGCTTTCCATCCGCCCTGCGTCCTCCCCGTGTCCGTGTTATCTGCTCCGGTTATGCAAATTTTTGCCCCTTCTGAGAGCGGATAACAACGGATGGAACATTTTTCTCGTCCGTTGTGTCCGTTTTGCATCCGTTGGGTAGTGTGACAGGGCCTTTAGGAATGGAAATGGTGGCCTTCAATTCATGGAGAACAGAGGGACAGAAGAGAAAGTGAAATGATTGCCAATGATCCAAGAAACTGGGAGAAACTGTCTTTTTAATGTTTCTTTTAAAGAAAACAACAACAAATAGTGGTGGCTCATCAGACAGAACCAGGGATATTACAAATATCCATAAGGAATGAAAAGTCAAAAAGAAAGAGAGATGGATTTTCTAGGGGGGAAAATAAGGCATCTGTGGGTTCTTATCCCTGTTTATTTTGCATAACACAGTCGTTTGGTGAGGGGTTTGGGAGTTGGTTTAGCTGCAAGGTTATTTCTTGCCAAAACCAACCCCCTGGATTTGCTGACTGAGTTATGGTGCTTGTATAATCATCTTGTGCCTCCTTGATTCCAGAAAGAGAGCCATAAATAGTTGACATCAGAGGTGGTATTCAGCAGGTTCTGACCAGTTCTGGAGAACCAGTAGCAGACATTTGAGTAATTCAGATTACCGGCAAATACCACTCCTGACTAGAGATTTTACAATATCCTTCCTCTGCCACGCCCACCAAGCCACAGCCACAAAACCAGTAGAAAAAAAAAATTGAATCCTAGCACTAGCTGACATGATGTATTTATACATTCAAAAAAAGTCTTGGTGTTTCTTGACTACTGGTCTATCTTATGGCCATGGTTTCCACTAGCTATGCACTTGTGAAAAGCGGTTCCTAATTAAAGCTTAATCATATTTTGATAATATAGAAATGATGCACATTCCTGGTTGTGTGCATTGTATACGCAACTACATGAGTGTAGTTGCCATTTGACAACAGAGGTGTTCGCGGAAATTTAGGAGTAGTCTGAATTAACAATACCTTTGATTCCAGCTAAGGGTCGTGCAATTCATAGTATTAAAACAGAAGGGATCTGAATGAGCAACTACTTGAAAGAGACAAATAGAAAAATAGAACATAGTCTTGAAGTTATAACCCTGACAGAAATAGAAATAAAATTACCTGATACAAGAGAAAATGAGACAAAAGAAGAATGGTACAGAGAAGAAAAATAATTGGAATTCATTCATTTTCAAGACTGGAATCATCCAAAGTAGCAGACTAAATACTGAAACATACTAGCTAAGAAAGAAGTGATACCAAGAAAAGAATTATAAAAATAATTTTTTGTCCCAATGTTTTTAATAAGTTTCAGCATGATTAGATCTGGGTAGACTCCATAAGAAAAAAAAACCTTGGACAAGAGATAGTGCTCAAAGGAACAACAACAATAACAACAGCAACAGTCACAAACTATTAATATGTCCAGAATATGTGCTCAGAATATATACAAGTAGACCCTCCCTAGTTTCTTGGGCTGTAAAGGCAAGGGGAAGAGATAAACTTTCAGAGTTGCAAGATTCCATCAATTTTACCTTATAATAAAGGTAAACCTTATAATAAAGTTCTGGATATGCTTCTTGTATCAATCTTGAAAATCTGAATCAATCTTTCAAGTCTCAAGAAAAAAAGCATTTTAAAAATGGATGTAAAATGAGATAGCTACTCTTTATCAGTTTATAATTAATAATACTGTTAAATATTTTAATAATTATATTTTACCAAAACAAATTAATAAAATTGTAATGGAAAGTCAAATATTATACAACGAGAAATCTGAAGTTTTAGAAAATATAGGGTAGGCTTCTTATTAGGGGTGGGATTCTATCAGTTCAAACTGGTTCTATAGAACAGGTTTTTATACTTCTGCACAGTTTGGAGAACTGGCAAATCGTGCTCCTGGCTGTCCAGCCCCTTCCTTCCCCGCCCAATCAGTCCTTATCGTGCATGAACAACATTGCACACATGTCCAACATTGCTGACTGCGTTCTCCCCCCAGTCACTCCTTAAGGTATTTCTTTCTTTTTTTCCCCTCCCAACAATCAGCTGTGCCAATGATCAGCTGTGCTGGGATCCCCCTCGCTGTCTTACTGCTTCACCCATTAGGCTTCCCTGAGACCCAGGAGGAAAAAAGGGGTGCCCGTAGGTGCTGTGCCCCCTGTGATCAATTTTTTTGCCTTCCTGGTCCTCAGGGAAGCACCCCATGGAGGCTTCCCTGAGGCCCAGGAGGCAAAAAAAATTGGGAGGGGGGGGTGTGCTGCAAAAAAAAAGAAGAAGCCACACCCACCCAGTCACGTGGGAAGAAATTAAAGGCTAAACATGATAAGGTGTTGTTAAATTGTTCCCCACATTTTGAAGTTGTTCATTTACAAAGAGCTTTGAATACATCAACCTTGGATAAGTGCAAGAAAAGGGACTGTGCAACCCTTAAAACTTGTGTCTATGCCAGACTCTAAAACCTGGTTCAGTAAAATTTGTCAACAGTTCTGGTTCTTTGATGGAAAATTTGGGCAATATGATTCTGCTTTCCCAATGTTCTATTTGTTGCTTAAAAATTGGGTTAGAGTATAGTAATTAGCATAAAGAAATGGCCAATTTTCTTACATTGCCAACAAAATTTCAATATTTGTATTATATATTTTTTCATTTTGTTTCATGCTTTTTATTTTTTTATTCATTTTTAGTCCTTACCATTTAATTTTATATGCATATGTGTGTTTAAATTTTATTATAAGTTTTGTAGCTTTAAAAAAAATAAAATTTAATCAAAGGCAAGTTCTCTAATGTAATTAAGGAAAAAAAACAGGTACTGGGGCTTTTAGAATATTTCAGATTACTTCTATATTTTTCTTTTGTGAGAAATATGCTACAAAGTGTTATTTTTAGTTTGAAATATTTCTGAAAAAATGCTTTTCAGGTATACATATTCTTTCTTGAATGCTTTGAATGATCACAAATGATTTCTACACCTAAGCTGTCTTTGCTGTTGCCTCTTAAACTACCTGGAATGCATTTTGTAAAATGAATGAATGAATGAATGAATAAAAATAAAATAAGCTTCAAAAAAAAAATCCCTGAAACTCCACTTTGCATATTATTCTCATCAATCTACAAAAAGGGGCCGCAGTGGCTAAAATGGTAAGATGCTGGGCTTGTGCACAGCTGGGGTTGATGGTTTTGTCAGTTCGATTCCTGCTGAGGTCGACAGCTCGGCAGTTCAATTCCCATGAGCAAATAAACCGATCAGGAACAAGAAAGGAGCTTACTGGCATTCAGGTGTTTCACCATTCCTTTTACAGCGGCAGCCAGCCTCCTCGGTGATCCCTGGTTAACACACGCCATATGTTAAATAAATAAATACAAAGTGGCATCAGTGCCTTACCTGAGTTTCCAGCCTTAAATGCAGCTCCCAGAATGCTTCCCCAATTCGACTACAAATTGTATGTCTTTCAATGCATCAGGAGAGAAAGGTTGACTGCATAAGATATATTAATTTAAAAGTAAATTAATAAAGTATATTAATTTAAATATAAATTAATTTCATTGAAATTAATTGAAATGCAACTTTGTTCTAGCCCTATCTTTTTGCTACACTGGCCCCTTCTTTTTTGGGAGGGGGAGGTATGCCCATTGAAGCTCACATGGGCCTCAGATCATGTTTCTTATCCCTTTCATGGCTAAATCAAAGATAAGAGTAGATTCAGCAACGTCATTGAAATAAGCAGGGAAGAGAGTAACAACTACGTAAGCACAACTTTGTTCCCAATGTCAAACGTCTCCTGGTCTCTCTTCTTCATTTCTCTATCCATTTCTCTAAAATAATAAAAGGATACTGAAACAAAATCTATTATGTTAGACAAATCACTTTTCTCAGCAGCACAACTATAACAATCTTTATTCTTGCAAGTATAATTATATGCTGTACACACAATTTAGATTGGATGAAAAGGCAGGCCAGGATGGTAAAACTATTTGTCTGTTAATTCTCAGAATTTACTCTATTTTATTACTGACTATCACGGTCTCTTGATAGTTTTCAGTAAAATATCAATTTAAAAAGAGAGATATTAAAAACTGATGATGAATTGATGGACCGCTGATGATGTCACCCTAGTTTGGGTAATGAAACATCATCATGAAAACGGCTGGGTTTAGAGAGTGCCAAAGATTCTTCATATTAAAACTGTTTTTAAAGAACAAGTAAAATAATCAAGTAAAAAGCATGTTTATTTAAAAAGGCTATCTGGAAAGCTGCTAAAAAGCAAACAAAGGAATTAAACTGTCTTCCTTAACTGAAATGCATTTTGATAAAATTGGCAGAGATACAAAAAGGATTCATTTCTAATTCTCTGTGAGTTGGGCCTGTGGTATAAACTCCCTCAGTTGCTGGCTTGGATAAAAAAGAGGTGTTGTTCAAAGGACCCTGCAACTCAGCCATATAAGATTTTTAAAACAATAACCAGAAATTTAAAGCTAATAATGAGAAGTTCATATGTATATAAATTACAGTACTAAGCCAGAACTATTTAGAACTCTTCAGCACATCTTGGTTATCCAGAAAACTTCGTTGGACAAACCTGCAGTAAAAATTCTTGTGCAAAGTTTTGTCCAATAATGCAGTGACTGGAAGATCAAAGCACCCAACAAACTACTTTTAGTCTTGTAGTCCAATTTTTTCACTTATTGAAATGGAGATGCTAGGATTTAAGATGATTTAAATATAAATAATTTGATTTAAGCAGATTGTCAATGTAACGGATAGGTTACACTGTGGTGCAGTTAGAAACTTCACCACTAGATGTCCTGTGGAGTAAGCTAAAAAAAACTTGGTTGCACTAATTTGCACTTGAGCTTTAGACAAGAAATGTTTTCCAGTTGCACTTATTCAGGTTCATATTTCTGAAACTATTGGTGTGAAATATTAGGACACATTCCATATTAGCATAGATAAAGGCACATAGTAAGCAAACATATCTGTATATTAAGATTAAATAGCTATTACTTTGTGTGCCTCAAAAGGAAATATTCTGATATATTGGTGTATTCATGAATTTTATATCATCAGCAATTGAGGAGGAATAATTATTGCTTATTCTTCATTGTAGCAACTTCAGGGGCAAACCTGGATACACTCTCATTTCATAGCATCAGTTTAAACCCAATGTATCTTTTCTCATATTCATTCTTAATCTTGGCCTTTCAGGCTTCATATTTCTCACCTCTAAACCAAAAACTTATATTTGAAACAAATACACTACAAAATACATCTTAAGATCTTGAACAGTTGCAGATTTTGGGTGATCAACTCACCCAAAACTTGGCTTTGTCTTCAATGTTCAGTTAATAAACATCATATCTATTTTTCTATCATACTGAGAAATCAAGCTCAGAAATCTGAACCAGATATTATTGGGATCATTGAATGACTTTTGTTTAAAGGGTGTACATTCAAACTGAGTTTGATTTTAATAAATTTTTCAAACATATAAGTAGAAAAGCATTTTCCCATTTGGCTGGACCAACTTTTGCAATGTGTGTGTTCAGTATGCATTGGCTGATACATTCAATATGGACAGAAAAAAAGGAGAAGCTACACTGCCTTTCCTAAGGACTATCTGATGTGTGAATTCATATCTAAAGTTAAGGAGAGGCTCTGGCTGGATTTTTCATGGGCATTTACTTTCTGTCCTTGTGATCGCATTTTAAGCTCAAAGTAAATGACACATACTCTAATCCACCTCTTTAAAAGCATTTTCCCTCTATATGCCATTTTCCCCCCACTGATACTTTTGTGAGATGCTAAGTCATTTCTTCTTCAATCTTGCAGTGTTATATGGAAGCTTGGATGTCTGAAGCTGAACAGATTATTGGTGTGCCTATGTAGGTATCCAACTATTTAATTGAGAAGCAAATATTCAGAAGTCAGAAAAGGCCGGAAATAAAAATAAAAAGACCATATCTGGTGTTTATTTTATTTTTATAAAATGAAGCATTATTTTACAAAATAAAAATAAAATAAGTCCTGTTGGTTGTTAAGTGCTTTGTGGAAGGCAGCACCCATCAATAATATTTAGGATTATTCATATTTATTGACTATTTTCTACAACAGCGATGATCCTAAGATTCCGAGAATTATCTCACAGAATTCCTTTGCAGAAAAAAAAAGGAATATGTGCAATTATCAGACACATATAACAGCATGAAGGGCTTTGGGAGCAAATGGAAAAACTGCCAGATGAATATGTTTTGCAGCACAAAGTAGGAGGGAAATATATACACTTGAAGAATCTTTTATGTTCCTTGTTAAAACTGTATGATTTAGTCACTCCTGAAGCTCTGGTATCAAAAAGTTTAAAGCTATTTCAAAAATTGCCAAAATAAATTTGGATAACATACAAGAAATTTGGAATGGATAACTGGAATATACTATATAAGGTCACCTTATTGGGGAGATGGGTGGCATAAAATATTAATAAATACAAATATATTGCAAAATGAATGCTTAGGTTTTCAGAAATTTTAAATATGTTTCTCATATCTAAAAATTAGTCTAATTCAATATAAAACTCTTTCCCACTTTTTAGATAGAAGTTTCAAAAAGATTGATTACTGTTCTTATACTGAATATGCAACAAAAGGGAAGATGCAGATGATCGATCAAGTCTGTAAGTAATTTGCTTTTTGTTAGATATAATTACTCTGGTGAATGCAAAGGTTTAAAAATGTCTGTGTTATTAAATTAGAACTCTGTAAATCCCGCGATTGGGCTGTAGGAAATAATGTGATAATGTATTCTTGGAAGGATGTGTGTGAACCAGATTCCAAGGTCTGACCAGCAAGGTCTGACTATCAACGCTCAATCTTTGAACCGGTTGGTTATCAATGAAAAAGAAAGATCGGAGACTATGTTTCTGTTTGAGCAAGGCTCAATTTGTTTTTAAAAAATTGAATTGTGGTCATTTAAAAGATGTTGCCGTTATGTATGTATTGAAATAAATACATATACATCTTTATGCTTCTTTTTTGGTTGGCTCATTTACTATTTTCAGCAACTAACCATTACAATATTTCACTAATATTTCAATATCAGAGGAAGGTTCACCGGTTATCCTTTTATAATTAGGAAGTTCTTTCCTGAAGTTTGTAGAAGTGAAAATAAACAGAAAAGTGTAGGTCCTTAGGTTTTTTTTATTAATTGTTTTATTGAAGTTGTTTTTCATTTTTTTCCTAACATCCTGGGTTACTTTGATAGAAACAGTAATAAAAATAATAAGCACTATGATTTTCCTTGTCCTCCCTCTCCTCCTTTGCATAATCATCATAAAAAGTTGATGGCTTCAGTTAGTTCTTAGTGTAGATCTCCTAAAATTGCTGTAACACTTTCAGGAAAATAGCTCTCTAACATTTGTTATTGCAATAACAAATTTCATTTGACTTATTTACATATGCTGTGATGCTGAACATTGCAGTAATTCTGCATTTTTAAAACAAAAACAATGAAATATTTTGTCTCCTGGGTGTTTGCTTGTTTATTTGTTTGTCTTTCAAAAAAAAAGTGGAAGCTTGGGACTTCTGAATTCATTTTTCAACAGTGATGTCCCTGAACAGACACAAAAACTTATATTTTAAAAATATTTCTGAACTGTCTCAAAGTGATTTTCAAAAAAGTCAGAGGAAGAAGAAAAAACTAGAAGAAAAGACTCAACATCTGTTGATGCAAAAGCATTCAGTGCTACAAGCATTCTTGGTAGCATTAAATAGTGGTTTATGCTTGCTGAAATTCAAGAGTGAAATGAAGCCCTGCCGGTAGTATATGGGGGTAGGTGCAATATTTATTTATTAATTTGCTGCCCATCTCACCACAAGTGACTCTTATTGCCATTACTGAAACTTGGTAGGATGGAACCCATGATTGGAACATAAGTTTATACATTATTTAAAAAACAAACATCCCAGACCCAACAAAAGAGGAGTGGAAGTTGCATTGTATGTAAGAACGTAACTTTGATATTATAAATAAACTTAGCATGAGAAAACTGTTTACAAAACACTAGTAAGAAACATGTGGGAGTGAACTAGTTTTATTTCCTTTTCTGAGTTCCATTGTATTTAAAACTGGAGTCAGCAGCTCCAATACTGTAAATCATGATGAAGTTAGGATTAATCAATTAATTATCAATCCCATGATTGGACTATAGAGAAAAATGTGATAATGTATTCTTGGAAGGATGTGTGTGAACCAGATTCCGACAAGCAAACTCTCAATCTTTGAAATGTTGGTTATCAATGAAAAAGAAAGATCAGAGAGTATGGTTCTATTTGACCAAGGTTCAATTTGTTATTAAAAAAATTGAATTGTGGGTCATTTAAAAAATGTCACCATTATATATGTATTGAAACGAATACATATACCGTGTTTCTCCAACAATACGTCCTCCCCCAATAGGAAGACCCAGCATATTTTATGGGCATAAAATCAAATTAAGCCCCTCCCCCCAAATAAAGGCCTATATTAAACATGTGAAATGGGGGAAATGGCGGGGGGGGGCTTGCCGTTAGAAAGTCCTTTTGTTGCATACTCAGATATGGTGCTGCCTGTGTTGACTTTGGCATTGGTGGGGCACTTCATATCATGAGACCTTCCTCCACCATTGCTTTCTCTTCTCCCTTGCTGCCGCGGTGTTTAGAGCAACTTTGCTTTCAAAGGTAAAGCCAATTATTTTAAAAATGACGTCCTACTACAACATCGCCTCCCCTGTCCGAGAGGGCAGCCCAACCCCATGTGGGGAGGCGATTCTCCCAGGGCCGCAGTGCAGGATCGCCCCCCCCAGAGAAGCGCCCAGCCGCCATCCCTGCCTGGTGCCAGGCAGAGCGCGAAAAGCTTTGCCTGGGCACCCAGCACAGCTGACAGGCGGGCCCTTCTTCCTGGCAGCAGAGCTCTCATCAAGGCAGCGAGCACCTCCCTGCTGGACCCTCTGCTCATCCCGCCAGGGCTGCATCAGAGCCGAACGGGCTGGGCACAGCCAGGAAAAGGAGACGCGGGTGCACGCCCACCTGCCAAGCAAAAGAGCCGGGCTGACCTGAGCTTGGCTTCCTTCCCAAGTCCCCCCAGGGGGATGGAGGGGCCAACCGGAGAGGCCACCCGAGACAGTGATAGCACCCACCCATCCATGGACAGGGAGGCAAGGCGATTCATCCTCCTCCTCCAAGCTGAGCCCCGCCGAGTCAATGCCTCTGCCTGATGCCTGTTCTGCTGCAGCGTTTGGAGCTGCTGACGCATTTGGAGATGCACAGGGATGGTATGGGCAAGGGGTGGAAAGGATGGGCGGCTTCGAGCTCTCTCTGCTGGCCAGGGAAGCAGCGCTGCCATCACCTCACCTCCCTGTCTGTGGAAGAGACCTTGGAAGTCTTTCCTTGATTAGTTTCTATCCATTGTTTCTTGTGTTGTCTTCTGCTCCTAAGCAAAATAAGTTGACACCACCCTTTTCTTTGCGGCAGCCCCTCAAATACTGGAATACAGCTGTTTCATTTCAAATATACAAACATGTATATAGCCACCCATCCACATGAAATATCACCCTTTTAGTAATTTCAGCATTTCTGAGTATATTCTTATGCATAGAGAAAATTGTAGAAGACAGAGTCTTGAGGGAAACATTGGATTTCCTGAGACGGTTTCCACAAGGCTCAGGGAGTAAGCAGAGAAGCCAACCCTCCCTGCCACCCTTGTTAAGTGAATCACTATCATTGTTAAATTAGTGACACCAGTGATGGGATTCAATTTTTTTTACTGCCGGTTCTGTGGGCGTGACTTGGTGGGTGTAGCAGGGGAAGGATACTGTAAAATATCCAGTCAGAGGTGGTATTTGCCGCTTCTCAGAACTACTCAAAATTTCCACTACCGGTTCTCCAGAACTGGTCAGAACTTGCTGAATTCCACCTCTGAGTGACACATTTGTGAAGTGAATTTGGCTTTCCCATTGACTTTGCTCATTGGAAGGTCACAAAAGGTGATCACGTGACCCTTGGAACTCTGCAACTGTCCTAAACATGATTTGGTTGCCAAGCAAATTTTGACCATGTGACCATGTGGGTGCTACCAGAGTTGCAAGTGTGAAAAATGATCCTAAATCACTTTTTCCAGGGCCATTGTAACTTTGAACAGTTACTAAACAAACTTGTAAATTGAGGATTACCTGTATAGAAAAGAAACCAAATGAAATTTCACCAGTCAGTAGTTCAATCAAACCCAGGTGGGTGATAGAAAGCAGAAAAAAATAACATTGGTCAAAGATATCCAAAACAAATAAGTTTCCAGACACCCAACACACAGTTTAAATAAAAACAAAGTGAATCTTAACACACTTCTAAATACAGCTAAATAACTTCCAGCCTTGTCTGAGGAAACTCCTTCATCCAGGACTCTAGCCAGCTCTCTCACCTGCCCACAGGTTTTCTGTCAAAACCAAGTAGAACAACCTTCTTTCTTTTGATTGGTCTTCAGGGTTCAGGTGACTTCAAGCTGACTTAAGGACCAGCTGCTCCACACCACAGTGAATCATTTCTTAACAGGCTGTTTCAGTAGGCTGTTGGTGGGCGTGGCTTGGTGGGCATGTTATTGACTGGGTATGGCCAACTCAATATCACTCATTGAGGCACACATCTCCTCGCCTGGCCTCTCATGACTGTGGGGATGCTGCAACAGTCGTAAGTGTGAAAAATGGCCATAGGTCACTTTTTTCAGTGCCATTGTAACTTTGAATGGTCATTCCACACAAGCAAAGTATGAGCAAAGGAGGGGAAAAAACTCCAAAGATGTTCCTAGGTCAGGAAGTCTAGTCCTGCCAAGAATGTAATAAAGGTTAACGGAGAGGCAGTTTCTGTAAGCAACACTAGAATGTTTCCTTCCTGCCTTCCTTACAGGATTAGGTCAGTAATTTCTTCTAACAACCGGTTCTCTGAACTGCTTAGAATGTTAACAACTGGTTCTAGTGAATAGGTGCGAACCTGTAGAATCCCACCCCTGTATAGGGCCCTATGTTGAGAGTGTTTTTGTTGTTGTTTTTTATTTTTGTGTACCTTAACCAGGTCCTATCTTGTTTAAATTTGCAATGTCTTTTTGGTAATATATTGCCAAAATAATAACAACAGAATAACAGAGATCTTCTAGTCTATTCAAGCATAAAACCTTAAATTGGTGATTGAGGAAAAGGGATTGAAAGTAAGGTAGGGGTGGGAAATGATTCTTCTTACAATTACCCAGTGTTTTTCCTTTGTTCAATGTTATGCAATTATAAACTTAATTAAATACTTAAAAATGGGGTGTTTAAGCATAGGGATCGGCACTGAGAGAGGGAAACAAATGATGAAAAATACTGTATATCCTAATTCAAACTATACCTCTTTTATCACAAAACCATGTGGAAGGATGGTACCAGTACTGAAACACCATGATGCATCTTTTATTTGGATGAAAACTTGGTTAGTTGTGTATGTTTCTGGTTGGCAGATGGAAGAGTTAGAAGAACCAAATATCAGCTAACAGCAAACAGCCTAATCAAGGAAGTACGAAGGACTCCCACCAACATTGATGGAGCAAGCCACTAGTATAGGGGTGTTAAACTCACATCATCACGGTGGCGTCATGTGACATATTGGGATTTTTCCCCCCCTTTGCTAAACCGGGTGTGGGCATGGCCAGTGTATGACGCATCTGGCCCATGAGCCAGGAATTTGACAGCCCTGTACTGGTATATAAAATGAAAACAGACCCCAGTCCCTTCTGGTACTAATGATGTGACCTAGTCTGGTAATGAAATGTCTGCAAGAAAGCAACCAAACTCAGACAGTACCAAAGACATCACCGTTCAACCCTGAACTCCAAATACTGTCTTCTATTGGAACCACACATCAACTTGTTACCAGAATGACCTCTTATTATAAGTCTTTCTCTTTCTGATGAGCTTGTATAAGGGTTGTATTGTTTAAGGAAAGGGCATTACAAACCGAAGATTAATCAGATTTAAACAGGCAAACAATAGAAAAATGATTTACAATGAGAATATTTTCTTAATAGATATGAGCTACTTTGACCTCTGAGAAGAAGAAGGGGTAAACACAGAGTGTTCCTTATAAGAAAATTATCTATTGTATAATAACTGAAGAGTTAGGGGGAAAAAATAATGGGAACTACTTCTAAGTCCCCACAAATAGAATTCTTGAATCTTCAGGCATAAGTGAATACATTCAAGCTGTTTGAGACAGCAGGCTTCATATGTGATTCATTGTCCTGAGAGGAAAAGAGCAGAAATCATCCTGTTCAATTAACTATTACTTTAGATGAGGTCAAGGATTAAGGGTATCTTCAGTGTCATTTGCCATTTTAGTTTATTGAGTTAAGGAACCCTTTAATATCTCTGCAATCGCTACTGGCAGTGTCATGCATCAAGGAGGGCAGGGACTGATGAACTGCAAGTTTTTCCCCACGGATTCTAAAGCTAATGGATAAGTATCTTGAGAAAAATACTTAGCCAAAAGAATAAGGATTTATATGAAATTTCCTACCAACATTTAATAAACCAGTGCAGCAGAAGAAAAAGACAGGGTAGTATCTGAAGAATTACGGTAACTTGTTTGCTCCCAAAGATAGCTTTACTGACGTATTGATAATTTTACTTTATCTTGCATGCACATATGCACACATACATAATAGATACAAACAAAATATCCTGAAGGAGAGTTTTCTGCCTTCTGAATAGAGGTGGATTTGAAGCTGTAGAGATGCAGATAGATAACTCAACAAGATGTCCATAACAAATTATATTTATTGATTCATTAGGTGTCCTCATAACTCACATTTGTGATGAAGTTCTTCTTTAATGACCAATCCTTTGTATATCTGCCTTGTAGTAAAAGATAGTTATCTCCTAACTCATCTCGTAGCGATAGAAAGAAGCTGCCATGAGTTAGAGAGTTCAGGCAAAAGTGAGGAAAACCTCCCCCAACCTACCAAGGGTCAATTCAGTGACCAATCAGGATTACAGATATGGTCACATGACATGGACTACATTTCCCAGGATACCTTTAGCTACATTTACCAAGATGCATTCCCTTAAGGGGACAGCTGACAATTACTACCTAACTGTCCAATTCCCATACACTGACTGGGACAGCACAGGGAGCTAAATAGGGCTAAAAATTGGATACATTCCAAAAATATCTCTGTTAACAGAATAAAAGCAAAGATGAACGGCTTAAAGATATGACTTTGTGGAAGAATGGAATGAGGGGATCACATTATTAATCACAAGATCTGAAGAAATCTACTCACATGTAACTATTTAAACATCTTTATATTATGTAGTACATAATAAAGCAAGGCAGATTTTTGAGAATGTACTTCATGTTCATGAAGGCGCAACAAAGCACTCCCTCAGGGTGGTTTTGCAAAACAATTCTGCACCTCTCTTCTCACTGCAAAGTGAAGTGGTCATGTTGCTTGACTTTACCACTTTCAGCTACAGATAGTCTTTAAGTTACAGATGCAATTGGGACCAGAATTTCCCTTGCTAAGCAAGGTGATTGTTAAATGTGTCAAGGATATTACAACCTTTTCTACTGTGATTGTTAAGCAATTTGTTTATTTATAGCAATAGTACTTAGACTTATATACTGCTTCACGGTGCTTTACAGCCCTCTCTAAGTGGTTTACAGAGTCAGCATATAGCTGCCAACAATCTGAGTCCTCATTTTACCCACCTTGGAAGGATGGAAGACTGAATCAACCTTAAGCTTGGTGAGATTTGCACTGCAAAATTGCAGTCAGCCGGCAGACAGTAGAAGTAGCCTGAAGTACTGCACTCTAACCACTGCGTCACCAAGTGCATCATATGGGTATTAAGCAAATTCTGTTTCCATACCGTGAACTTTGCTTGTTGGAAGCTAGCTGGGAAGGACACAAATGGTGATCACATGATCCCAAAGATTCTGAATCTGTTGTAAATAAATATTGTTTGCCAAGGGGCTGAATTTTGATCCTGCGATTATGGGGATGCTGTGGTGGTAGTAAGTGTGAGAGATTTAGACGTAAGTCACTCTTTTCATTGTAACAGTTGCTAAATGAATGGTTCTAAGTTGAGGACTACATGTACTTCATTGATTCTTGGCAGAATCTAGAATGATTAGAAATAATTTCTATGCATTGGCAGGTCACTTGGAGAAACGTTTCCCGCAATTACACATGACACTCAAGACTGCAAGGTGGCATAGAGTGTCTTGTTGAGATAAACCATCTTTCTTTTTTACCATGATGAGGAGCATTGCTTTGCTATCGTAGCATCAAGTATCTTCTCAAAGCAAATCAAAATTGTCAAGGTACACAATTGTCTCTGAAAACAGGCTCTGTTTAAATTGCATAGTCTTTAAAGGATTCTTTAAGTCTTTAAGCTGGCAATAAATATTTCACCAGGAAGCAGATTTTGTGTTTGATTGTCAAATGACAACATGTATTCAGTGAGAAGAAATATAAATTCACAGGAATCATTTCCCCCCATTCCTAGTATTTTTCTGCAAGTGCAAGCTTCACAACTGAGTTTTGATTGGTTGTTGATTATGACAAGAATTGACCAAGTGATTTATCACCTGAGCCTGAGGTTAAGAGCTGAGAGACTGACTGTACCCAAAGGCACCCCGACTTTCATGCCTAAAAGTGGGACTAGAACTCACAGTCTTCTGGTTTCTGCTTTCTCAATAGGATGAATATAATACCTAGTATTATAATGTATTTTCAACCTCTAAAATGCAACCACAAGCCACATTTTCCCCTCAGATTCCTTCTTCATCATAACTAACCCTTTCTCCTGTATTCAAGAGTACTATTTCCTTCTTCCTCATGTTCCCTTTCTCCCCCACTATTTCTAGTTTTTTGTATTCTTAAACACCATTTTAAGCCATAGCACATGCTTCTTCTATTGCTCATCATTTTGTAATACTTCAAATTGAAGTTTTCTCAGTTGGATTATTATTGGTGTCTACATTATGTCCCTCACAGACGTACTTGGATATTTTACAGGCTGAGTAGGTACCATGGACTTGAATATGTTACCAACATCTCTCTTTGATGCCTGTCAAGCTCTCTGTTCCACCAGGTTTTTCAAAAGAATACTTTAGTAATAATAATAAAAATGAAATAGCAAGCTAGCTTACTGTCAGTCATTCTGTGAAAAGACAGACTTCTCATGGCAAATGTTTTGTGAGAATGCACACCGTATGCTCCAAATTTTTAGATATGCCATGACTCTTTTCAGAACATATGTATTACTTTTTTTGCCAGCTGTTATTCAAGGTGTACATTACTAATGTTTATTGCAAGTATCAAACCTGTTTTGAACCAAAAATGAAGATGTGTTGGATATTGCATACTTCTACTGGTGGATCAATACCAAAGTGATAAAGACTTTGACCAGACAACAGAACTTTGCAGTTTGATTTATCTCTTTGCTGATCTGATTTCCAAGGTACAAGAGTAACTCTAGAGGAAGATCATAGAAAAGATGCCTATTTCCATTTCTTGTGACCTCTTTTCATGCATTCTAGTGGAAGGGAGGATTTCTTATTCCAAAACTACTAAGAGTTTGTTGATGCCTTGAGACAGAAGCTTCTGACCTGAAGGCCAGTAGATCAACCAAGGCATTTCAGGAAGTTAGAGGGGCCAAATGAAAATTCCTTTGAGCTATGGGTACCTTGTTATAGTTTTATCATAACTGAATTTTTAAACTCAATAAATGTTCAAATAGATTTCTGCTGCTGAACTTTTCCTCTACGTGGGTTTTTAAGAAAAATGTGGGTGTGGGTATGTACCCATATCAATTATTTTCTTAGATGCTCTCCTTTCAGAATGATACTGATGTCTCCCACATTTTTTTTCCTTGTCCTCCCTTTTGTCTTCCTTTTATAAGTTTTCTCAATAAAGTTGCATACTTTCTCATATTTTTCAAACCCCTAGCATCGTTCTATTCTTCATTTTATAGCACACAGACCCACTTACAATTTTGGCCCCTGAATGGACCTCAGAGTTCTTCCTGCCTTAGCCAGGGCAAAAACAGACTTGGCAACAGTGCAGAGGTCAAAGAGGTATAAATATTGCTTCTCAAAGAATTAAGAAATGGTTATGTCAACAGCCATCTGTGAGTGTCTTCATGGAGCTACCTGGATCATAGGAAGTCTATTGAAGGAAAATCTCTATCCCTAATGATCATAGCAATACAGTGTTTCTAAACTGATATCAGCTGAGACGCTGGAATGCTTGAAATCTATCCTCGGTAATTTTGCTGAAGAAAACTCTGAGCTCTATGCTTAGAAAGAAATCACTTTGAGTTTGGGCAAAAGTGCCTGGCTGGAGGTTCCAGCAATCTTATTTCTATAATGACCCATTACTGATGGTTTAAAAGAACATGATTTAGCTACAATTTTGAGAAGTCAAAGGTTTTTCATTAACTCTTTCCCCATTCTTGCCTAAGAGAATTACTTCTTTAGTCTTTCATATTTATTGATCATCTCACTCATGGTTCAAGCAGGCAACTGAAAAGCATGGGGGATGGCTAATTTTTATACGTAATGGTTTACATGAACAATGGGGAGATAAATCTTCTCCCCTCAACTTTTAGCTTCGAGAAGTGAGCTAAACAAGAAAGGAAAAAAACCAAGGGAATTGAAGTGGAAGGAAGTTCAAACTCCTTTTTAATATCCGTTTGTTTCCTTGGATTTGAATGTGGGAGATGGTTGTATAAATAGCAATGGGTACACACTACCACATCCAGATTTTTCTCTAAGGTTCTGCTTTCATTATTACTTTTAATAGTAGTTAGTAATAATAATAGTGTGGTGATAAATTTATTGCTTCTGCCTTTTTCATTCCTATCCTCTTCCTAAAGGTGTTGCCCAGACATATTGTTATATGGTTATCTTTGAGGTCCAAATATAACACTTTAATCTCAGTTTCATATACTTTAGGACACTTAATTTTTCTCTATAGCTATTTGTTGCTGATGTGACTAAATTTGTGAAATGAAAAATCACATTTTCAGGGGCCCACTTTGACTCCTAAAATGCTAGGACATTTGCAAGGATGCCAACTGAACAACTTTGTTAATGAAAATCAGGCTTCTTCACAACATTGATGTGAGTTACCTTTGACCTAAAAGTGTTGCGTGATCTCACTGATCATACATATGGATGAATGAGATTTTGAGAATGGCAAAAAAAGTATCACCTTGCCTTCATTCAGACATATGCCCATTGAAGGCTTATTATAACCCGCTTTCCTAACTAAGCATTCATTTGAGAACTACATAGAACTATTTGCACTGAACATATCTATTGTACAAACTACAGTGTTTGAACTTGGTACTTGCAGATTTATGCATGTCATAAGCAGAAGATAAAGGACTTTTTGAATTTAAACCAAATGACTGGCCTTTCAGAGAAAGATATTTGCTCATTTTCTTTGCTTATGATCTCATTATTTTTCAATAATTAAGCAGGATTACTATTCTTTCAAAACACATGTTCTAAGTATTTCACTCCTCTCCTCTTCCTTTCTGATTTGATCTCCTTTGGTTGTACTCTGAAGTTAATGTGCTATACTTAAAGATCAGTTTATGAAGTAAAATATTTGCATGTAATTTAAGTGAAATATTAAGACATATGCTTCTGAAAAGTGGGTGAAAAATAAAATATAAATAGCAAGGGCATTTTCCAGCATTCCCAGGAGATACGAATGTAACATTTTAAAAGCTAGAGTGAATTTTATTGGATATTCAAAAAACAAGGCATCACGTCATTTTTCATCTCATGCCAATTGGTTTTTAAGAAGGAGAAGTGATCATTTAGAAACAGTATGCTAATGGATAAAGAGAATTCCATTATGAAAACTATAAATAAATAAATAAATTAGAGAACAAAATAAAAACCAAAATTTTATAGCAAACAAAATCTTCATTGTTAACTTACTGTCAATGCACCATAGCCAGAAATTATTTTTAGGAAAGAAGTTCACTAGTTTCAGAATGACTACTTCATAACAAGCTATTTGTGAACATAACATTATCTTGTACAAAATGTACATTTGCACAAGAAACCTAACATACTATGCATACATATATATAGATGATTCAGAGCCAAGACCTCTGTAAGCATTTTATGCATAGAATTGCTTGCCAAAACATTTTGCTGCAACCATCTCTCCTTCTTAAATCTTTTCACAACACTGGAATTCACCATTTAATTCCAATGTCTTTGTAAATAAGGTGAGCTATGAGCAATTAAAACAATAATATAGTGTTTATCTTTTTATTTCTGCCTTTTATTTTTCTTCTGTTTATTCACTTTGCTAAAGTTTTTGCTGTAAAATCTTGGTTGGTATTTGCCAAACTAGCATCCCCCCGCCCCCCAGCATCATGTACACAGAAATGCTTTTTTGGGATGATGTGAGGGAGTCCCTTAAAGTCAACTTTGACTTTTGGCAACTGGACCAGTCCCTGCAGTTTTCTTGGCAAACTTTTTTTTGAAATGTTTGCTTTCTAAGGCTAAGAGTGAGTGACTGGCCCCAAACTCATCCAGTTGGTTTTGTGATAGGGCAGGACTAGAATTCAGCATCTCCCAGTTGCTGATACTTTAACCACTACACCAAAGTGAATCTTATTGTCATGCCCAGCTGGAATCTGATTCTGAAGGAGAGGTAGAACAGCTGACAGGGAATGGGAATGTGGCTCCGGTGGCTGTGGAGGAAACTGGGGAAGGGCACAGGCTGGCTGGGCATTCAGGGAAGACCCAGGCCCACCACTCTTCATCCGAAGGCACATAGGGAGGAATGGATAAGGGAGCAATGAGGTTTATGAGGGAGGAAAGGGCCCTGATCCCTTCATGGGCTGCAGCTGGGAAAACTGTTTAAAAAGGCAAACTGCTCATGACAAAGTTGCTGGAAGCAAAGCGTGCATTATCTTTGTCGAGGCTTATCTGGGTTTTGGCCTCCTCCCAATTGTGGTTGCTGCGTTATCTTTTGGAGGTCTGCAATTTATCATCTTGGCCTGTCATGTTAATAACTTCAGCAGGGTTTGTGTTGCTGTTTTTTATTTCTAATTATCTTTACTTTGGATTCAGACTGTATTTCTTCCCTTCATAGACTGTTTTTAGAAGAGTTTGATCTCCAGCCGAAGATAACTGGACATTGGGGGCCAAGTTGGAGGCATTAAAGGGAATTTATCTACTTTTGTGACTTTGTTATTTTTGTGCCATGCCCTGGGTCATCACACTTACATAGGGATACTTTGCAATAGAAACGGATCTGATTTATCTAATTGTTAGATTTAATAGATAGCTTATGTTATTAAGATAATACTTTTTGAACCCCGTATAGCTTTTAATGCAAGCACTTTTCTTGTCTTCATTTAGAGATTGAAGTTATAGAACTCCTGTAGTTTTATTTGTACTAGGATGACTGATATCAAAGGGCAATTCCAAAGGGATGAAGCTCAGCCCTTTGGGGTTTATATTGTAGGTTTCTGCAAAATTCCACCTCCTTGCCTTGTACTCTTTTCCATAAAATTGCTAAAAAAGATATCTTCTGGGAATTTTAGATGACTTGTCTTAATACATTGAAAATACTTAATTTGTTATTTACATTAAATGAGGTGTTGAAGGTACTGATCCTGTGATAGGTGTTGGAAATGATGTATGACACCAAACCCACAAAAATGAACTTTGGAGTTTCTTTCCCTTCTGAAGCACTTATTCTTATGACATTCTTATCTAGCATAGCATTTATATACCACTAAAACTCTCACGGTCATACCTTTAATGGGGGAAACAGTGCATCATAGGGCAATAATTTTTAAACCAAGGTACCTAAAATGGGCTAACTTACAGAATGTGTGTGCAAAATTTGGAACCCATGACTCTCAAAGGAATGAAATATTGGAAAGTGGTGGCTGTTTCAGTGTTACTGGTTGCTGCTGTGCTGCTGCAGTCACAAAACCTATATTTTCAATGTTTTGTGACAGCTTCCCAACCAGTCTCACAATCCTTCACTTCTGCCTGCTGAAAAGGGAAGGGGAGGCAGGAAAATTTCTGATGGTCCCTGATCCTTCCCATAAGGAAACTAAATGGGGAAGCTAGCAGGAAGTTGAAAGTCCTTCCTGCTCCCATTGCTTTTTTCCTACCCATTTTTTGCCATTCCATTTCTCTATTTAGGAAAGAAATATCACTGAAACAATGAGCCAATGGGGCAGAGGTTGTCTAATTCTTATCTGATTTCAACCCAGAGGTTGTGAGTTAATCAATAAAGCTACCTTGTTTAATAACATGATTAAACATCATGTACCCATGCATAGTGGACATTGATGCATGTTCCCACAGTTTAGTATGTCATTCTTCTAAACAAGAAATGATATCTAATTTCCAGTAAGAAGCATGGAGACTCCTGGCAGCTGTTATCATATGCAAAATCAATTTTGTATTCTTTATATGACTGTAACATTTAATGATATCAGGAAAAAGCTGGCAGAAAAAAAGCCATTAAGTAAGATTTGCTTCATTCTATAGTTATTCCAGAATTCTAGGGTTATACGACATTACATATGAATAAAAGTAAATTCAATTTCATTGTCTTTCCAGCTATTTATCTATTTTGGCAACCAGCACTGAAGTAACATACCAATGGGAAAATTGCACTTTTCTCTAAGTGTAATATTTTGCAGTAAATGTAATATTTGTTTCCTAAGAATATTCCTGTTGATGCATATCAGTTATTTTGTTTAAAATTGACATCCATTCAAACATGCAATCTTTGACTAGTTTGGCTTCTGAATGAAATCATCAGTCTATTATCATTTACATTTAAAATAGGAGGGAAGACCACAGACACATGTAGAAAAAGTAGAATGTCACTTGAGCTAACTTAAATTCTTTTTTTTTTTTTAAACCCTCAAAGCTGGCAGATACATGTTCAATCTATGCATCAGTTCTAATCTGGCCAATTTCATTCCAGAGTGAATGAAGCAGAAGTAGTCATTTCTTGAACAATTAATAAAGTCCACAAAAAGGATTTTAATAAACATTGTGGGTGACCTTTAGACATTTTATAATGTCAGATGCATTGCTACAGAAATGTAGATTTAATTCCCACGCCCATAGTACAAGTGTTTCAAAGCCTTATATAGTTAGACTCCCAGTCCATAAATGAATGCCTTGTATCATATTCTAATGCTTACTTGTTGGTAAATGGGGCCCTTCACCAATAGATTTACTCTTTCATAGAAAGTGCTTTAAAAATAAAGAGTAAGTTTTCTAAGTGGTGGCTCCTTATTTACAAAAATTATATCCCCAATTTTAGAAATCAAAAATTCCTATTTGAAATAGTATTAGCCCAAATACATTATGCTTTACCAAATTAGAGTATTGTAGATTTATAAAATAAGATTAGCGAAATAGGATAAAAAGTAAAATAAGGCAAATAAAAAATATATAATCAAATCAAACATTTCCTGTGAGGTTTCTGATAGATCTTGCCAGCTATTAAACAGAACTCAGTGACATTGTAAGAGAATTCATCACTCTTCTCAGATACAAGGTAATTAAGGAAAAAAAGAGTCAGCATAAATTGAAAGTTGAGATAATAAAGGTGCAACAGGTTTGTGTGCACCAGAGGTGGTATTCAGCAGGTTCTGACCAGTTCTGGAGAACCGGTAGCAGAAATTTTGAGTAGTTCGGAGAACTGGCAAATACCACCTCTGACTGGAGATTTTACAGCACGCCCTTGCCACGCCCACCAAGCCATGCCCACAGAACCGGTAGTAAAAATTTTTGAATCCCACCACTGGTATGCACATTGTGGTAAGACTGACAATAGAAAAATATGCAAGGTCTTGTTTCAATAGCTCCTGATATACAATGACAAAAGATTCTTAGTATGGAAATTTTTGGAACCTCTCTTTCAAACTGCAGTTCACAGAGCGTTAAAGTTCTTCACAATTCTGTTATAACAATTTGACTGAGCTGTTCAGCAGACTTATATCTGATGACTTGATTGCCTAAGTTTAGATCAGCAGGGATTAGACTGTTCTCAATTTGTTTTTGCCATATCAGACACCCGTTGTTTGACGTTCTTCTTAACTGAGTTGTACTACATTGTGATCAAAGCATGAGGAGAGAATAACAATGATAGAAGATTCTTCTCCAGTTCCATTGTTCATTTTGTAATGAAGGGGAATTATGTAACCCATGTGGGAATCAAGCCTATAGAAAAGATTATAAATTTTAGCCAGCATTCAAAGATATTGATTGGCTTCAACTTTAGGGAAAGTGGCATTGGGCACCCACTGAGATTCTTGAAGCATGTTTTTTTAGGAACTAAATGCCAAATCTTTGAGAAGTTAGTATATATGCCAAGTTGCAACCAAAAAGGAACTCCGTTCAAACTTTTGCTGAGAAGATTTTTTTTATTGCAGCAGGAGTAACTGGGCCCTGTGGATAAAAAAAAAGTTGAAATGGGTTACTTATTTTAAGCTGGGCTTATTTATTGTCTAATTTTGCAGCCTTAATCTTTTTTCATTATCTTAGTTTTATCATGGTTGATTTGAAAAAAATGTTTGTCATATTAAGAAACAAATATGTGCGATGTCCTTTTCAGACCTACTTAAGTTGGAGAGAGAATTGCCACACTGTTGGCATATATGAATGTTATAAGATGTTTACTTCATGTTTTGGTTGATGGTATTGTCTAGGTGAGCAATCAATGTGTTAGTGTACAAATTATGACACTGGGATCTAGTCCTGCCTAACATCTTCGAAACAATTTTTTTAATGAGGTGCCCTTAGGAGTAGGGATCCTTGGGATTGAAAGAAAAAGAAGTGAATACATCTTTAAAGGAATGTAGTGTATTTGAATCGCTGCTATTGCAAGGGAAAAAATATTCTGAAGTGAGCGATTTTCAGTAATGAAGAGATAATAGCCAATCTAGCTGAGTTTTGTTGTATAATGTAACCTACTGGAGGTTTCTCAAAGGCATCCTTTTTAGGAAATTGAGATTCTTTATAGATTTTTATCTTTTCTTCTTTTCTTCTTCATTGTTCTATGAAAGGAGGGGGGAAAGGGAACTAAAATTTAAAAGAATGAATAGTCTCTCTTAGAATGATGTACCAATCCTATCATCTTTTGATATTCCCTTGATTTCTAATTATGTTTCTGGTATCTTTAACAAAAGAAATACCCCAAAAATTAGATGTGTAACCTATATTATTCTTTAAAGTGATGTTCTACTTTTCTGTTTTTAGTTCTTTAAGTTTTTGTCTTCCTTCATTAAACATTTAATAAATCACTGCCAGTTTATGACAGATTTTAACCATAACACAAACAGCAGGAGGTGTAAACTCTGCTCAGTTTGGATAGGCATATAACATCCATGTCGACATCATCTTCCCCTCCAGGCATATTGGCAAAACGACCAATGGAAGCTAAGCTTTTTCCGACAAAGCTTCAAAAATAAAGTTTTCTTCTTTTATCTTACTACAAATCAATTGGAGCCCTTATAGCAAAATCCTATAAAATAACTTCAAACACCACTTCTTAGTCTAAAAATTTGTATTATGGCTAAATCTCTTTGAACTTTTTATGACTGAAGTTTGGAGAAAAATGATTTAAGTGCTATCTGCTAGACATCAGAGTGTCAAAATTTCACTCCATTTTTATTGACACTTAAACTGCTACCTACTGTATGTTTTGGGAGGGGTTGCTTGCTTTTAACCATATAACTCAGTTCATTTGATAAAAGTGACTTAACTTCAGCTTAGGCTACTGAATTAATCTCCTTATAAAAGGTTCAGTAGCTATAACTGATTGTTGTAGTTAAAAAAACCCTCATCTCACACAATTCAGGTAGTTCAGAAAAACCCTGATATATTAATTTTGAGGAAATAAAGAAAGCAGGTAAAGGTGAAACAGAACGTGAGAAAAAGATGGTTCTAGATTCTTACAGAAAATAAAATCTGTTATAGAAAATATGTCATCTGAAATAGGTCCTCAAGGAGGTTGAGGCACTCCTTGGGATATTTTCTTATAATAAAGGAGTCTGGGGAAAAAAAGCAGACATGCTGGCAGTAAATTCTGGTCACAAAGGTTTCATATTGCTGTTTTTGAAATAAGCAGATAAAATGCATGCAATTTGCATATCTTTCAACTTCCTAAAGAATGTCTGAAGAATGGGCTAATATTAATCAGTTTTGCTGACATTTTAGTAGCATTGTGTTATCTGATATGAGCAATACTTCTCACACTTAGGGTCTTTTGAATTGAATTAGTCACCTTCACTAACCACAGTACATCCTTTGATAGGGTTATAAAGCATTCCAGATTATTATTTCGTTGGGTTTTATCTCAGTGAAATTGAAGAATCTGTTCTTTTAGAGATGATAATGAGAATAAAGACACCTTCCCAGACAAAATTGTCCTTAGATAATTACTGTAATTTTTTTCCAAACAAACCTAAAAAAATGAGAAACTATCTGAAAAGCTTTGGTATTAAATATTGTTAAGATATGAATAAAGATATAACTTTTATTGACATTTTTTGTGAGCACACTGGCTCACATTAAAAATGAAATTCTGTCGCCTGCTCTCAAGAGAAGTATATATCTAACCAAACACATACATAACACACATATACACATGCTACATGCATACATAAATATATAAGTTTTATTTATTAAGTAGAATTTCTATATTTAGTGATGTTAACTCTTCCTTAGAAGATGCAATGTGTTCTATTGTATAGAAGTGTTTCCTAACCTTGGCAAGTTCCCGGTATGAGGACTTCAATTCCCAGAATTCTCATCAAAGAAGCCTGCTGGTTGGGGAATCTGCAAATTGGAGTTGACATACCTGGAAAGTTCCAAAATTGGAAAACCCATTGTGGAGATTTGGCTCTGGGACCATTGGTTTCTGAAGATTTCTACCTCTTACTCATATTTAACTTATTGAAAATCACCAGGATTCTGTCAGCTATGCAGCATCCAATCATGAAGCACAACAGGAACTACAAATGAAATTAAGAGTTCATTCCAAATAGTTAAAAGTGCAAAATGCAAAGATCTGTCTGTCGTGGCTCTGAAAACAAAGAATGAGGAACTCCAAACTGACATTCCACCCTAAGATCTTGAGACCCTCAAAAACCTCATATTTTATCAG
This sequence comes from Laticauda colubrina, assembly GCA_015471245.1. Taxonomy (NCBI): domain Eukaryota; kingdom Metazoa; phylum Chordata; class Lepidosauria; order Squamata; family Elapidae; genus Laticauda; species Laticauda colubrina. Next base: position 16,232,515 of record BLBF01000020.1, on the reverse strand, counting down.
ATCCCCTGATGAAGCACTCCTTTGTCCTCGGACCCTAAGTTTGAAACCAGTTCCCAAACAATCCAAGCATAATTATATCAGGAAAATTATATCAGGAAAAACCTGGCTTCTAGGTTCTTTGCCATTATTTCTATGGCAAAGAATGAAGGAGGAATGTGCAACCAAGACTCCATGAGTTGTTAATGTCTTTTTGCAGTAAAAATTTGAATTCCCCATACCTCCATGAAGTCATTAAAAAAGAACCCTGTTCTGTGAAACATTTTGAATTCACCCATTTTCCCTTTCTGATGCTCTAAAAACCACCCCACTCTTCCTAGAAAATGTGCAGATGGAGACAGTAAAGAATGGAAGTTCAGCAAGGGAGGACAGGTTATCCACATAAACATTCTTTCCGCTGTGCTTGGAAAACTCCTCTCTGGCAGGATTTCAAAGGACATGCTTGCTATTTGGCTTCATGAACTTCTTCTCTCTTGAGATAGAGCAGGGGCCCTCAAACTTGACAACTTTAAGACTTGTTGGACTTCAACTTCCAAAATTCTGGAATTCAACTTCCAAAATTCTGGAAGTTGAAGTCCACAAGTCTTAAGGTTGCCAAGTTTGGAGACCTCTGAGATAGAGCAACATCATATTTAAAATATAATTGCAATGTTCTCTTGGGAAAATTTACAAAGTGATCAACATGGAGAACAAATGGACTGGGCCCTGCGCATCAGTGCACAAAAGAGCTTCCGACTCTTTGCATGTGACGGGCACATGATTCGAAAGACTACTGTTGTGTCAGTCCTGAACATCATCTTCTTGGTGTAATATCCATCTGGCATACTGATTACATAAAATAAAACACAAGCTTGAGATGCTAAAACTCATCTGACAACACAAATTAGACTTCACACCACCAGTCACAGATATCAACATTTTAACTAATGTCAAAGTCTGACTGTTGCTAATGAGCTGCGACACTGAGAAATATTCCTGTTATAAGTCACACAGTCACAATGAAAGGTAGAATGGATGCAGAAACACCTGTTCAGAAATTTCATTTTCAGTTGCAGCACAGGAGTTTTATTGTTCACTTTGTGCAAGCCAATATTTCTAGTAGGAGTTTCCAACTCCTGAGCTCCAGTAGAAAAATTGGGAGTATTATAGAAGACAAAATATATCTCATGAAGAGTGCTATTACTAGGGAAGAATCTCAAAAAGTGCCTGGAATGTGGGCAATCCCATAAAATTCCTGTGATAAAATATACTTGTCCCAAACACTGCATCTCACAGAAATGCCAAGAGATGAAAGAAGATAAACACAAATACATCCTTGTGAACTAATACATTTTGTCCAAGAAACACCTCATTTTCCACTGTGATATATCCGGATTTACTTTATTTAAGCCAGTGTGTGGCTTAAATACATTGACTTAAATAAAATAAAGCTAATGTTATTGATACATCTGCCTTTATAGTGAAGCAGCATTCATTATTGCCTTCTTTACTGCTAATTGTGGCAATGGTCATGGTAAAACTTGCCAGGCAACAAACTCCTTGCACACAGATTGAAGAATGAAAACTTGTGAAGAAGAATGGGCACTTTGGACAAAATGAAAGATAGATTTTCAACAGATCAGATAACACTGCCTGGTGAAGTTTTGAATGCCTCTATAGTAAATTCCTATTGCGATTTATCCAGGAGTGGGATTCAAATTTCTAAACAACCAGTGATGTGTGTCCTAATTTGTGGGTGTGGCTTGGTGGTCATGTGACTCAGTGGGTTGCTTGTATGACTGGGCATGTGTGCCCAGTGTGGCTTGCTGACTGGGCATGGCTTGGTGGTGACATGACTGGGTGGGCATGGCTTGTATGTAAATATTCAAATATGATTCATGTTCATATTAAACCATTGATCTTCCTCTTCCATTTAATGGAAGAATAAATCTTCCATTTATTATCTCTCAATATACCTTATTGTTCCATTGATTATGAAATAGGTAGAAACCTCTTCCGCACAACCTTAGGCTGCTAGAGAAAAATAGGATGCAAAAGTTTTAGTAAATAAATAAAATTTCAATCGATGCCTAACATCAATCTAAATATTGTGTCACTGCTAAAATAATTGCTAGCAAATTTCAGGAATGATAAGATACAGGCAGATCTCAAGTTATGACCATAGTTGATACCAAAACTTCTGTTGCCAGGCAAAGTATTTATTAAGTGAGTGGTGTCCAATTTTACAACATTTTTTGGCCATGATTGTCAAGCGAATCTACAATTGTTAAGTGACTTGTGCACTTTAAGCAAATTTGGCTTTCCCTTTTGACTTTGCTGCTGGAAGCTGACTGGGGAAGGTTGCAAATGGTGATTTTGGGATTACAGCATACTGCAAATACATGCTAGTTGCCAAGGACTGGGACTTTTTTCAGTGCTATTGTAACTGGATGGTGTCTAAACAAATGGATGTAAGTCAAGGACTACTTGTGCATTAGGGGTAAATGGCAAAAATTAGCCACATTGTGGAAGACTGGTTTCTCAAGCTGATGCTAAAGAGCTTGACTCATTCATCATAACAGAAGCTTCCCTTCCATGTATAATCTTGCCATTTATTTGTTTATTTTAACTTGTCTTGCACAGGCTCATAAAGATCCAACTAATGCTTTGGGGGCTATGTAGCTGTCTTTGGAGGGGTGCTTCTACCATTCAATATGAGAAGATATGTACACAGTTTTATGCTGAATAGATCTCACCATTTCCTACTTTGAATGCAGTTCCTTATGCTAAGGAAGTAAATGCTGCACTGATCACACCTATATAACACTCCTAAGCAGATTTTCTCCTAGCTCATTACAATCTATTTAAAATTGGTAAAACCTATTATCTCCGTGAAGCTTTTATGCCAATATGTATAAAAAAAGCCTTGGAAGTGTGTTTGATTATACAAAAGTCCAATCCAACAAGCACAAAACATTCTTCACAATATTCACTACCATAATCATATCTGGATTATCCTAGATCAGTGAGATGTAATCCTAATTACCAAGCAGGAGAAGGAAGAACTCATATTTTATATTGAAAGAAAGAACTCAGGAGGAAAAAAAGCAAGAACAGAAGCAAGAATTTTTTTGTCAGATATATTGTTGTGAGGTTTAAAAGGAAAAGGAAGAAAAAGAAAGAAAGGAAAGATTGCAAAACATACAGTCACTGGTTTTCCAGTCACTAGTAAATCTAGTTGTTGATCTTTCTCGAATCAAACAAGATAATTTCACCATATCTGCTCATTCTGTCACCTTCGCTGACCATTTCTCCATTGTAGGTATTTCAGAAACTTTCCATGTTTGTGTATAAACTAGTTTTATAACAATAATTGTTTATAAAAATAATATTTCATGGATCTTTTAAAATTAACTATCCATCATAATTGACTATCCATTGAAATGTCTTGTCTACCATTTTACATTTTCAGTCTATGACGTTAACAGCAAACTTAAAAAAAATATTCTTTGAGGTATCCAATGTACTTGAGGAAAGAAAAATATTTTGTTGGATTAGTCTTATTTTAAGGTCATAAGAATCATCACTAAGATCTCAAATGTTCTGGGTTTGTTTTGGGTTAATTATAACACTTTATTCTAAAGTTTGTGCAGAAAATTCATCTAATGCAATAATGATTCATAAAAAGTCATTAATTCAGGTAAGATATTGTTCAAGCTAAAGTCTCGGGTCAGCTTATAGAGAACAAACTCAAGGCATTCCCAGAATTGAGGGACTGCAGGGTAATAACAAAAAGATCTAGCCTCAGCATCAGTGCAATGGTAAGAGCAGATTAACATAATTCTTGTATGACTCTCCTTATTCCTGGCATTCTGGAGTCTGCTTTAGGTCAATTCAAACAAAGAAGATGACAAAGAAAAGATTCAAACCAGAACCTTTTCAGAGACAGCAGCCACATTGTGAAAATTTCTGCTCAAACTAGCCTGAAGTCTTAAGACTTCCTATTTCAAATATTTGAATGTCATAACTGAACATTGCTTTGACCAGTGCATGATTTAATTGACTTAGGTTTAAACTGTTTTTACAGGTAATTTTGTTATAATTACTGCTGCTATTACACCAGGCTCCATGATCTGGTCCATTCTCATATCCCAACTTTTATTCATTGCCCTTTGCACAGTCCACTCTGCCACACTCAGATCTCCAGAGGTCTCCAGTATGAAAAAAAAAAAAATCCCTTTCTATCTTGTCAGGCTGAAGCTGACTCTCGGAATGTATCTATGTGTCTCCATCACTTAATTCATATGCCGTTCTTTATGTGGCCCATTTTCTGAGAGGCCTTTGGAAAAATGATATTCTTCTCCAAGCCAAATCATGTATTGTGTGCATACATACATATATGCTCTCTTTCTCTCTCTCTCTCTCTCTCTCTCTCTCTCTCTCTCTCTCTCTCTCTCACACACACACACACACACACACACACACACACACATGCACGCACGTGCACATTCGTGCACACAGCCCCCCCAAAACACATATATGACATGCTCGGAGGTGCAGCAATGTCAGAAAGGAGTAAGAAAATCTGAAGAAGTACTGTGGTCTGAAAAGGAACTAGAGAATATGTGGAAAATAAAGGCCAAAGTGATAGGAACACTATCATGAGTCCAAAACTAAGACCTCCAAAAGATCTCAGGAATGGCCCCAGAGTTCTCTATCTACCACTGTTCAATGCTAGGAACACCTAGGATACTACATGCCCAAACCCCTCAAACTTCCAGGCCTCTGGTAGAGGACCAAAGATTGAAGAAGACACAGACTACCCATAGGGAAGATAGGAACACCTAGGATACTACATGCCCAAACCCTTCAAACTTCCAGGCCTCTGGTAGAGGACCAAAGATTGAAGAAGACACAGACTACCCATAGGGAAGATATGGTGGGTAGCTAGCTAGCTAGCTAACTAGCTAGACAGTCAGACATAATCCCCCCCCCCTGCTTTTCCTGCCTCTATTCCCTAACTTCATTCTTCTTTTTTTACATTTTTGTATCATCAGTTTCTTAATGTTGGACAGGGGTAAGGCGCTTCTAATCTGCTGTGGACAGCTTTCCTTAGTTATAATGCCTTGGTGTATACAAGTAAGTCTAGGGATATGGCAAGTTGCTCCAGAACAATAAGTTTTTATTCAAAACAATAGATGGTTATTAAAGGATTGAAGGATAGAGCTATGTGATGTCTTGGATTTGAAAAGAAAAGGTGATTTAGATAAGGAATGGCATTTTTGTGTTTTTTCTCCTTTTTATGAGCAATGTTAAGATTATTTCAGGATTTAAAATAGTCTTTTCATATGGTTTTGCTCCAAAATACTGAAAACTGTGGAACCTGTAAATTAATTAACTTGTGGTATTCATTATCAAAGTCATAATAATGGGCAACAATCAATGGAAAATTCTTGGAAGGTAGGTTTATCAAGAGCTATTGGCTCCTGAAATCCAATGACTCTTGATAAACTTTCCTCCAAGAATGAAAAACAAACACTGGACTAACATAAGCTTTGGACTGATCCAACAATACTGTTCTTGTGAAACCATATGATTTTTAGCAAGCGTATTTGGTGGGAACTTTATTGAATTAAAAAATAAGCTGAGGAAACACATAGGGTCTTGGAGTATGGGTTTTCCGCTTATTTTAAGCAGAAAGTTTTAGGAACAGACTTCTTCAAATTCTCCTGTTTCTTAGTTTATCATATGTAAATAGCAATAGCACTTAGACTTATATACTGCTTCACAATGCTTTTTTCACAGCCCTCTCTAAACAGTTTAAAGAATCAGCATATTGCCCCCAACAATCTAGGGTCTCATTTTACCCACCTTGGAAGGATGGAAGGCTGAGTCAAACTTGTATTAGAGAATTCCATAATTCAGTGAAAGGTCGAAAAAGATTTTCTACCCAAGTAACCAAAAAAAGATATTACACCTGCCATTGAACTTAGCTTAAACACTGACGTATAATTTTCATTGGATATGGATGTTAGCTCTTTGCAGCTTAAAGCCTTTCTTTTCATGCTGAGTTTGCCCTTGCATTTGGCATGTACCTTCCTCTGAGGGAAACAGAGAAATGTAGATCATTTTGTATACTGGAAGACTCAATCCATTCAGCAAACAGGAATACTTGGATGTATTTTATCTAACAGGCAGCTTTGAATGTCTAGCTGCAACTTTCAGTCTTGTGCTGAAAATCTTGAAAGAGTTATAAATGCTATGTATACAATGGTAAGATTCAGAGATACAAGGCAAATTCCAATAGCTATTTTACACAAAAAGAAATGCAGCAAGTTTTCTCCCACATTTCTTTAATCATTGTCTTCAGTTAGGGAGAAAGTAACATTATCATAACGAATTGTTAACTGCTGGATCAGGGTCAAACATGGTGGAGGTTAAGATATTCCTTAATAATCAATTTTAAAATTGATTGGAATCCATCTTTTGCGCTCACGTAGCAGAATGACATGATGCATTTCACTGGAGATGAAACATAATGCAGTATTCCAGTTGCATTCTTTATTTGGAACTTTCTCCTTTCCTAGTTTTAAAATAAATGATTTATTCATAGGCATCTGCCTGGGAGAATGGTGGCGTAAAGAGCAAGAGACATCATACACTTTTCCACATCATTACACAAAAGATTTGGGAATTTGCATCATTTGTATAATGATGCCATGATGTACATGATGTTATCATGGCTTATATTGGATGCCTCTGCATTATACCTAATTGTGACTCAAACATTGTTTTCATAGTTATACATGTACAGTAGGTGACAATTCAGTTTAGAGGCAATATAAATACCCTTTAAATGAACAATCTAGAGAAAGTATGCCATTGGAGGAACAATGGAATGCTAAATCAGAATCACCAGTGTTAAATTAAAGAATTGATTGATATAAAGATTGTTCAGTTTAACAGGGAGGAGAGCTACATTTAGATCTCCATTGTGTTGAGGAATTTGTTAGATAATTTTTATCAGTTCAATCTATTCCAACTTATTATTACAAAGATTAGTAGCAAGAGAAATGAATGAAGCTTCCTTTTTTAGATTAATCTAAACAGTGTTTAACTTGGCATTGAGATTCAGAAACAACAGAATAAAAAAGAAATAAACCACAACTTCAGAACCAGATGCAAAAGAAAAGCAATTTTTGTTAAATATCTTACAGTTTACATGCTATATACTTACATTTTTAAGTTTAAGGGGAAATATGAAATGTTAAACATGCTTATTGAATGTTTTGTTCAATAAGACATTAGTACAGATGGAGTGAATCTACTACAAAGTACTTATTATATCTAAAAAATAGAGACCAAATCTAGATGAAGCAATTTTCTAAAGAAAGAAGTCTTCAAGATTCTTTGCCAGGATTCAACCAATACTTCAGTCACTGCTATTTCCCAGACTTTTTAAAAAGCTGATCCAGAGACAGCTTTTTAAATACAATATAGTACAATACAATATTCTTTACTCGTCAAGTAGTATTAGACACACAAAGAATTTGTCTCCGGTGCATATGCTCTAAGTTTACATACAAACAACAAACAACAAAATAATATAATCATAAGATACCAATAGCAAAAGGTTATAGGATTTTAGTTTATTGTTTATGTATTAGTTATTATTTTTATCATTTATTTATTCTTTAATTTCATTCTTTAGTTAATTTTAGTTTCTTAGTATATGTCTATAATTTATTTGTTCAATTTATATGCTGCTTATCTCAACTAGAAGCAACTCTATATATCTTTATAATTATATATCAAAGCAATATATATTATGGTATATTATGATATGTATGAAGGGCTGTGGCTCCTGCCTCTGAAATACCATGCTTGCTTCCACCCTTCTGAAAAGATTTGAAGGCCTGGCTCTGCTAATTGGCTTGGAATTCTGAGGGAGACATCCCATTCTGGAGATGGTTAATGGACTGAGATAAAATCTCACCTCTAATATGTGTGGATCTTAGGATAGATAGAATAGAATTCTTTATTGGCCAAGTATGATTGGACACACAGGGAATTTGTCTTGGTGTAAATGCTCTCAATTTACATAAAAGAAAAGATACATTTGTCAAGAGTCATCAGGTACAACACATAATAAAAGTCATAGGGTGCAATAAGCAATCAAATCATACCAGGAAACAGTCAATATAAATCATAAGGATACAAGCGACAAAGTGATAGTCATACAGTCACAAGTGGGAGGGGATGGGTGATAAGGAGTGATGAGAAGACAGTAATCTTGTTTCCTTCTTTGCCACCTCTGTTAATTTTAAATACATTTTAATGTCAATATTTATTATTCTGATTTTTTAAAGTTTTATTTTGTTGCTTTTACTGGGCTGTAAGTCGCCTAAAGTTTGCCTAGTCGATTAACCACCTCCAGAATGGATGTCCCCATCAGAACCCCAGGCAAATTGGCAGAACCAAGTCTTCAAATCTTTTCAGAAGGCCAAAAGGATGGGGACAAGCACGGTATTCCAGAGGGCAGGAGCCATAGCAGAAAAAACTTTTCTCCTGGTCCCTCATAGGTACTATAATATACCATAATATATATTGCTTTGATATAGAAGGTTTGTGTATTGTAAACCTTTTGTGTATTGTTTTTTATTATCTTAATAAGTATGATATCATTATTCTCATTTGTTTAGTTGAAATAAAGCCCCACAAGTAAGGTGGACCACCTGCATACTGTATACTAGTTGCTTCCAGACTGTGAAACTCTAAACAATATAAAGGACAAGGGCACTAAATAATGGTCCAGCAAATATGGTCATATTAGTGATCAGAATGAGTACCCAAAGCATCTATGGTCTTAACTGGGAAAGGCTGATCAAAGCACCTGTTACAGGTTAGCTCCCTGCTGTCAAATAATGATGGACAGAAGTTACATTAGAATGAATGGGTTGATCTTTGAATAATTTTCAGTTGATCTGTAACAAATATATTTGTTATATAAAAAGACTGAAAAAAAAGCAATCAAGAGTGGACGATTTATGTAAAGATATATATTATTAGCTCGCAAAGAATTCAACACAGTTTCTTATTTCCCAACATATGTCCACCTACCATATCACTATTTAGTATTCTGATATGTAGCTTTCTTGAATTCTGGCTCAAAACAAGGGAAATATTTTTCAAGCCTCAGAATCTCCCCATTTTTGTCATGGTTGGTGAATTATTGAATTGCACCAAGAATCATTTGCTCTGTGAACTGAAATTAAATGTATTCCTTCAAATATCAGGATCGTCATTTACAATCCTATCCAATTTCTAGTTCACTTTGAAGGGACAAAGAGTGGTGAGTTTCAACTACCACTATCTTATTTTTTTTTCAGGCATTAATGAACAATTAGTTGGCACTAGCCCTCTTTCCATCAGTAATCCCAGAGCTGCATCACTAATCTCCACCACTAGCAGCTAATGATGAAGGTCTCTTAAGCTTTACTTCTTATCTTGGCTAGTTCTTAATACTTGCATAAGTACGCTGTCTGAAAGGGGGGCCCCCAACCGCTTTGCAACTTCAGTACAAAAGACTGGTGAATTTTTTGAAGGGTTTGCTGTTCAATAACACTTCTATGCTTGTGTTTGCTTTCCTACTACAACAAACACAAGTGATCAGTAAAGACTACAAAGGTCAGTGGGGCCTCTTCGTTTCCATACGTGTTCTAATACTCATAAGAATGTATTCATGCTGTTTTCTGATACAGCCCAAACACAATAACTATAAAATGCAGGCACGGGGATAGAAGATAGAAGAAGATGCAAAATAAGACAGTATTTTGTGTCATGACCCAAGGTTTTCCTCTATTTACCAAAGGACAAAAAGGATTATGTCTTTTTGACCATTGTAGCATGGTCAAAAAATTCAGATCAAGCCGTTTACTTGGCAAGGTCCTCCTCCTTTTTGCTATTAGAACCATTTGTACATCTTCTGTCGATTTGCTCAACTTGCCTCTGAAATTTGCCCTTAGCAAAATTTGCAGCAAATGTAGCAAAACAACTGAGGGATATTGGGTAAGCCAAGAGTTGTAGGTATCATGAGTTATCATTGCTTAGGCTATTGATGAATTTAGCCCGAAAAGGATTTTCAAAGTAACTAAAAAGATATATCATAAACATTTCAATCGGATTCTCTACATCCTTAGGACTTTCTCCAATCATTTTTCAAATAATACTGTTAATAACAATATTGTTGTGATTTCAAAAAAAAAAAAAAAGATTCAGGCAGGAATCTTCTGCCCATTTTGAAGGAGAAGCATCATTTGATTGCATCCAGTCATAGTTGTGCTTACAAAAGCCCCAATGAAATCAGTAGGTGTATTAGGTGGCATTCATTTATATTATATTTATATTGCTTTTTATGGTAAGCAACACAATATCTGCTGGCATCTATCTATGCCAATTTAATTTTTAAAATTACATTTTATTAAGTTTTTTTGTTTCAAAAAAATAAGAATCTGGCAAGTTGAAAAGCAAAACAACAATCTCTAGCACAAGATCTCCAAGGATATGTTTAGACTCCATATAGATACCTTAAGCATTTTCAGGAGGCAAAAATAGATGTCTACAGAGTACAGATCAATGAATGCAAGTAGAAATAAGGGGAAAAGTCTGCCTAGCTACTGGTTAGACATGTTGATATTATGCAAAGTTGGTTTGGGAGAAGTGCAAAACCCCAGTCTGGAAAGGTCCTAAATGTACTTTGGAAGTCTGACAGTAGAGTGAAATATAGCATTATATACTTCCCTTGTTTTTTTTTTTTTAAAAAAAAACCTTTATTCTAGCTAGGTCAAGTTAAACAGATGCCTCTAATTATTTTCTTAAATATGCAATAATATGAACCTATTTTACATTACTAGACATCAGGGGAATGTAAAATTTCTAGTGACACATTTTCCTTTTAGAGTTAGATTTATTTATTTTTTGTACAAAGGCCAATTCCAACCTGGGCACGTGTAGCAGCATGCTGCCTATCCAGAGGATAATTTTAAAACAGACAAAACTATGAATGTAGGAAGTTTAAGAAAGGCAAGATTTAGCCACAAAAGGCCTACTTTAAATTATGTGTGGCGCAGTGAAAAGGGGAAGTCTTGCCAAGAGAGATGCCAATTGCAGCCAAGGAAATAGGCATAACTAATCAGAATTAAGAAAACATAAAACAAAATTCCAGATGCAAAATTTCTAACTTCACAGATATCTAATCTGCTAAATAGCCTTTTCATTTTTTTCTCTTTAAATCATATATTCATTATCCAAATTGCCTGTTCCTAAAGTGATAATATAGTGTGTTGTAACATGCCCTGACAGGACACAAATTGACTCTTTGCACCGAGACTCTACCCAGGCAATGTAAAGGAAATATCTCACTCTATTATCTGTTGTCTGTATGAACCAACAGATTACATGGTTCACTGGGTAGCTGAATAACTTTTAGACAGTTTGCTCATATCTATTTACACATTTTCCAGGGAAAAAAATACATTAGCACCAGAGAAAATGTCTCCTTTTTCTCTTCTCCTGCATCTGTGTAAGAGGGAGAGTGTTGAGAGAGAGTGGCAGAAAGGCAGACATTCTAAACAAAAGCATACACAAGAAGAAAACAAAACAAAACTCAGAATAATTTGCTACCTTTGTAGGAATAATGAAGGAAGGGCTAAATGCAAAGAAAGTAGAGTATTCTGTATCTTTAAAAGTTGTATGGAATGAAAGAATATTGCTAGGTGAAAAGCACAAATAGGCTTCAAGCAGGTATTTTTTATAGTTTTGGTAAATTCCCCTGATTAAAAAATGCACAGCAATAAAATACTGTCTTCTATACCACTGAGATTTGAAACTTTCCCCTTGAGCTGTGGTGGATCACTGGAGGATACATGATCTCATACTGAGGCTGGATTTTCTAAATTTGGGAGGTGTAGTTTCCAAACCATAACTTTGAATTTGCTGACACACTTATTCAGTAAGTAAGATTCTTGACAATCTTCCACCATTATAAAGAATACCAATACAGTATTTGTGGTAGAGTAAATATATTGGCTTTCAGGCCAAAGATGAAACATCTGCAATCAAAAAATTAAGTCCTGGAAAACTCTGTCCAGGGACAACCTTATTATTAGGGGTGAGGGAGTGAGGCTAGAAGAGAGCATCACAAAACATCACAGAAAATATGAACTCTAGATGGGAGAATCTGAAAAAAATCATGGAAGTTCACAATGACACACCAAACAGGAAGCAGAACTTCTGTCAATCTACCTTGTTTTACTATGAACACTGATGACCAAACTACAAAGTACTGTAGTAGTGCAAAGTACCACTAAATATACTTATCTCAAGAAAACTGAACTCATAGCTTCTTTCACACAAACACTACTTTTAAATTTCCTCCAATTCACATTTTCTTTTCAGCAATTAGAGATGGAGAGAGACTATTTTAGCAGCTGCACTTTTGTTGATTTGTCACAAATCGCACCTGAGCTAACAGTAGCTCTCCAGCTATCTTCTACCCATCCCTAAAGTGGATGCTCTGGGAGGCAATTTCAGTCTTTAGAGCTATTTAATGGCTCTCAAATCACTTGGGCATATTAAAAACCAACTGAAGTTCTACAGATATAATTGAACATCGAAGCAGTGAATTTCCATGGGTCAATACAGCTTTGAGTCCTGCCTTCTTTAACTTTAGTATTCTCCAGATGAGTAGCCTTCAACTCTTGGAATTTTCAGGACTTTCCATGCTGTCTACAGAAATTTGAGAGTTCATCCATGTAAGATTGTAGAATGTTGAGTTAGGTCTTTGTGTCCAGGCTATGATAAATAATTCCATTTTCTTTTGCCCCAACCCAGGTCTTTTCTGCATTGTGCTTCCCACCACTCTCTCATAGGAGTGGTTTTCTCACAGTATGCAGGGAGACTTAGTGAAAGTTGCTCTCTGCTTCCTCCTCTGTGAAGAACAAGACTCCTTAAGGTTAGCTTTACTTCCTCAGAAAGCTTTACATTAGGGATACGTTTCCTCTGCTTTAAACCCTTAACCTGAGGTAATCTGACCTGCCAAATAAGACGGGGGAATTCTATGCTTCCAGGACAAGAAAGAAGGCTGTTCTTTTCCTCAAATGTGTAACATTAACCATTTTAGTTGTTGTTGTTGTTGAGATATAATTGGTGCTGCACAAGCATGACAAATGGGGCTTCTTTTTGATTGTACAAAGCATTCAGTTGTGCTTTGTCTTAAAGCATGACTTGAGAATTGGAGATGTGCATTCTCGGGGTAGGCCAGCACTGGTTATGTGTGGAGATCTTCTACAGTGTTAAAAAAAAAATGACCCCTTATATACACACTTTATATTTTGGGTAATAATAGTCCTATTTTGCTGTACTTTTGCTCTTAATTCCCAGGAGCTGTCTTTTGCCTTTAATGATATCTTTATTTGATTAGCTATGTAGTGTTGTGATAACATTACATTCACTATGTGATCCTAAATTAGCAAGAATTACATCTAATATAAATCTAAAGTAGAGAAGGAAGCCATATCCCAAAAGGGAAGTGGATGGAATCAAAATAGCAAATGAGGGGCACTGAAATGCAGATATCTATCACCATTGTTTACTGTATAATACTTTTGACTATATGCTACAATGAAGAAGAATGAAATATTCTCTACTGTCTGAATAAGTTTCATTCTCAAGCCAACTCTGAGAAAAGCTGGAGTAATACTGCTAAGTCAACTCTTGATCTGCGGTGTCAGCAGCTCAGTATAATGAATATATTACATTGATAATCAGTGATGCAGTGACTATTATTTATTATGGTGCATCAAATAGAGACTAACTAGGAAGAGTCCCCAGTGTAAATCTTGAATATAATAGATCAGGATTGACCATGATAATATTTGGTTGAGTGGTGCCCTATTTTGCCTGTTTGGGCAACACATCTGGTTAATGGAAAGAAGTTATTCTGATAGCCTGTGGTATATCCGATTGAAAATTCAGCTACATAACCTTCCATGAACTGTTTATCTTATATATTTATTTGAATAGCATTCTGAGTGGCAGTTCTCTTATTCCTTCATTTTGTTTTTTTCTTCTTCTTTAAAATATGCCTTAACAGCTGAACGTATGAAACTATCACACTTTGCATGTTTTTGATGTTCACATAAATTGAAGGGTAGACTCAGTGTCATCAGTCACTCAGTTTTCTTTCCAGTCTTTTGACTTCAGACAAAAGTAGTTGTGGTATGCGGGTTGGACACAAACACACAAATAGAACACAAATACATGCTTATGTCTTTCTTATACGATCCATACAAATATGCAGAAAAAGTCGCAATGCCATGTTGGCGGCAAAGCACAGGCAGCTAACAGCAGCAAATCAGAGTAGTTCAAGGGCAAGAAAGCTTTTAGGAATAGAACTTTGTGTGTATATGATTCATTGGGAAGAAATTATCCAATTAATTTTGCCTCTCTTTCTATTCATGAATCATTCAGAAACAGCTGCTGATGTCAGCAAGTGCAGTACATTATTTGGAGAAAATTTGCCAAGGCTTTGTTTGGATATGAAATTCCTATTGTGCATTTCATTTGTCAACTTTTCATTTTCAGGGTTGCTCTAAACCTTTTCAGGCATAAGAACAGGAGAGCTTATTTTCAGGGAAGTTATAACTATGCCCTTCTCTTCTCAACCTCAAAGTTTCCAAGTGGGAGGACAGAAACAACAATTGCACTTGAACACAAATGCAAAATCCAGGATACTAATAAAGCAGAGATCCAGATTACATCAAGAATTGCACTTGCATTTAACACAAATATGATATACAGTACCTGTCCTTCAGGGTCCCAAATGAATGAAAGCATAAAAAATGTCAGGCCTGGGGTGAATTCTTTTTCAATTTTGACAGTGAACACTCAAAAGATGTCTTATGCGACTGATTATTGAACTAGTTCTATAAAAATACTACGTGTATCTCTGGTTCCAATATAACCAAACAGACAGTCAAGTTTAGTTTAGTTTAGTTTAGTTTAGTTTAGTTTAGTTTAGTTTAG
>BLBF01000020.1:16172013-16206940 GCA_015471245.1 Laticauda colubrina | reverse complement strand
TATATATATATATATATATATATATATATATATATGCTGTTCAGCTTTCTTTGGATATTATCCCACATCATTGTAGTGCTTTTAAAGTTGTAGCAATATTTCAGCAGAATTTCATCTGCCATCATCAGGTGTCTTCCAGCTTTTTTACTGCATTTTTGTGTTCATCCAGGCGGATACTTATTCTTCAATTGGTCTGTCCAATGTATGTGGCCGGGCATACATTGTATGTTGCTGGGAATTGTGGCTCAAACTGTTGATTTTGTTTTTGTGTAAGCCTTTGGCTGTCAGTACTTTTGTCAGGGTACAAAGTTCAGTCTTTGTATGTGTCTTGTTTGCCAGGCGTTTGGTTCTGGTGATTAGCGTTTTGGCCACGGAATTTATCTGTGCTGGGTGGTGGTGGGATTGGACGTTGAGGTAGTGTGTGTGTTTTCTTCTGGTATACAGAGTGTCCTAGTGTGCCATCTGTTCTTTTGTAGATTAGTACATCTCGGAATGGTAGTTGTTTGTTTATTTCCATTTCACACACCTCCTCACTAGTCCAACACATTAAAGCCACAAGTCATATCATTAACTTCAATGGCACCAAAACCCTAGCCACTATAGAAAACCCCAGCCACAGAATCATCAGAGAAACCATAGAGATTGAAAAAAGACCTGAAAGCATGAATAGAAGAGATGATTCCACCAGACTGTAAATCATTTGGAAGCCTGCACTCTCAAACAGAAAGATCTCCACACCACAAGCCAGGCAAACACCTGGGCACAAACAGACTCCCTCTGATACCTCCAGCTCAAACACACCCCAACCAGGCACCCAGATGAAACCTAGCTTCCTAATAGATAATAGCCATCCTTTTATTCGAAACCAAGCTGCACTGAAAGCCTCCAACACAGGAACACAGTATTGCCAGCCAATCAAAGCCACAAAACAGATGGAAGAAACCAGAAACACCAATCAAACAAACTCCAAGACCAATAAGCACAGACCAAGACTCCCAACCAATCAGGATGAAGAAAAAACCATCCTGGCACAACTGTCGGCTAGCCTCAAATTTAAAACTAACGGCTGTAATAGCCTGACCCACATACAAACTCAATACAGAAGCCTGATGATGGCAGATGAGATTCTGCCGAAACATTGCTACAGCTTTAAAAGCACAACTACAATGACGTGGGATAATACCCAGAGGAAGCTGAACAGCACACATGTAAGTACCCGCGAAAACTTAAAAAAACAAATATCAGACCTCTACGGGAGGAAATAAATAGCCAGAACAAAACCTCTGAGAAGCTGGAAGTTAAAAGAGCAGGAATATTATGTGAAAATGAAAAAAGAGCAGGAATTACCTGAAATTCCTACGCAGCTGCAGAGACAACAATGCAACACCAACCTGCTTCAAATTAACATTTCATCACAGCACAGCAGCTACTAAACCTATCCTGAAAAGAACTGAAATAGCTCTACTCAGGAACGAGGTCCACAGTGAGAGATTCCAATTGGATCAGTTAAACAAAGATTTGCTAGCACTACACCTGGAATTGAGCAGCAAAATCCACCCTCTACTTTGGGATAAGATAAAACAACTTACAACTTGGAGAGCTGAAACTGAAACCACTTACAAAAATGAAAAACTCTTAAAGAAACTAATAAAATTAGAACATGACAACAAAGCCCCCAACAACTCACAACAACACCTGAAATAATTAGTATATAACGTTTCCAACAGAGAACTCACCAAAACAGAAAAAGATGTCCTAACCAAAGGATTCAATTATGCCATAGCACCCAAAAAACTCTCCACAGAATCCATCATATGTGCAGTAGAATCCAGCCTAAATAAATTAAATACAGATGAAGCTGACAGAATAAGATACCAGGTTACCAACATCCTATGAACAAGCAAACCACCCAAAAGCAACTTGCACAAAGATGAATTCAAAGCGCTACAAACCCTGAAAAATGATAACAGTATAATCATACTCCCAGCAGACAAAGGGAACGCCACAGTAGTAATGGATAGAAAAGACTACGATACAAAATTGACAGGCCTACTCCAAGACTCCACATACAAACCTACAAACACAGACCCAACCACATATCTGAAAAAATTAATCAAGAAGAAAATTATAACCAGCCACATAAGCAAAGAAATCCAACAGACGATCATCCCAAGAGAAAAATCTTCCAGATGCCCCAAATTATACGGCCTCCCAAAAATACACAAAGAAGGCATAAATCTCAGACTCATAGTCAGCTCCAAAGGAGCACCACTACAAAACCTAGCCAAACTCTTAGCAAAACAACTAAAGCCCCATGCTGAAACCGCAGCTTCATATGTACAAAACTCATACCACTTCTTAGAAATGATCAAAGATCTACACGTGAAACAAGAAGATCTGCTTGTAAGTTTTGACGTGGTTTCACTATTCATTCAAGTCCCGATAAAAGAAACTCTTGAAATCATCAAAAATAAATACCAACCAGCTAAAGACCTCATGGAACTAATAGAACACTGCTTAACCAACACATATTTCGTATACAAAGGACAAAGATACAAGCAAATTGAAGGAGCCCGTATGGGATCACCACTGTCACCCGTCATTGCAAACCTGTTCATGGAAGAATTCGAATCCAGAGCCCTGGCTAATGCCACCCACAAACCCAAACTATGGCTAAGATACATCGATGACACATTTGTGATTTGGCCCAAACAACTTAAAGCAGCAAACATATCCAACATACCTTCCACCTCCTATTTTCCACACAACAACCCTCTGAGATTGCATGAGCTGAGAGAAAGTGATTGGCCCAAAGTCATCCAAGGTGGCTTTCACAGCTAAAGCAGGACTAGAATTCACAACTTTCTGGTTTCTGGACTGGTGTCTTAATCACCAGACCAAACTGGCTCTTTATTCTCCTTTTATATTCAATATGAATGCATATTTAAGCATGTGCAGGAAATAAATTACACACATGCAATTTAAATACATTTAAAAAGTGTTATAAGAATGAAACAATATTTATATCCACTTTTAATACACCTTTACAGTTTCTGTTGTTCAGGCCTCCTCATTTCTTTTCCTATTTTCAATTATTTTAAAAATTCTAGTGCTGGTCTAAATGTTGTTTAATTTTTCCTCCTCAGAGGATTTTATTTTACTGATGTCAACTTTTATGCTCCTTCTGTTCTTCTTTGGAAAGCCTTCTTGTTTTAATACCCTTTATTCAGCAAACCTAAAAGCCAGCAGAGTTACTAAGAACCTTTACAATACCTGGTGGAACATTTAAACAAATCATTAATCACAACAAACTAATGTAAGTCATACAATTAACATACTTAATGTACAGTATGTAGCTATTTGTTAACTATAAGCTGATAAATGAATTTATCCAACTTTCTTCTTTCCGATACTCTGAGATCTTGTTCACAGAATAAACCAGGGAAATACTTGAAATACTTAAGTCTGTGTAGTGGCCACAGGGAATGCTACTGTATTGTGATGACATGGAAAGTATCTGGTCATTCATTGTTGCACATTATTTTAGCCAGATATTTCCAATGTTACCTATTCTGCCTGTACTCACTAAAGCTGTACTATCCCTGAATCCAGTGTGGTTTTGTAGGAAATCTTGTATTTCATATTTCATTATATGTATTTCTTATCTTTCTGCCATAATTAGTGCACAAAATAACTAACATATTTAAAGCATTATCATTAAAGTGAACAACATGGTTTTATACCACAATAAAAACTTCTCTGTGAAAGACACAAAGCATGTACCAAATTGAAATTTTCTAGTTTTAGATAACAAAAGCCAATAGCAATAAAATAAAAACAGTATGTCCATTCGAAGGGGGAAACCACAAAACTAACACTAACCTGGCCTTCCTAGGCAAGAGCTTCCAGACTCTGGAAATGATAATCAAAACGACCTTTCTTTTATTTCCTTTAAATCTGCTACCGAAAGTGAGAGGATAGAGAACAGGAGCCCATCTGGGCATCTTAAATCATAGGCCTCATACAATATATTAATCATCCTTTGTTATTAAATTGGTAATTCTATAATTAGCTGCTTTCAGGAAAATTGTATTTTGGAACTTTCATTCTGAATAAGTTCTGGAAGACTCTTTAATTGCTAAGACCTGTATAAATATAGAACAAGACACCCTTTAATGAAAATTGAAATAAGATTCAAGATATATACAGACAGTCTGAAAAGCTATCAGCATTACTACCAGCAACGCCAATAGTGACAAACAAGTGTAGCCTTCTTTATCTTCAATTGGAAAAATCTGCAAACAGATAGCTGCCTTCATCCCATTTTTAGGTCCAGTCCCTTTAATCTACAATAAAAGTAATTATTCATTTTCTTATTTTGGCATGGAAGGTAGATTTAAAATCAAGTGTTACCTCTGCAAATATACATAATTCCTATGAAAGCTATTGATTCTACAAGACAATTTTAAGGAATTGTACAGCTCAAAAATTATGCGGAAGGGACCCAACATAGCTTTGAAACATCACTTACTGGCAGCCCAGAGTTTTGCTTGCTATAAGTTGTTAAGGCTGCATGAAACCAGTCATACACTGTTGGTTCTTTACAAATATCATGAAATCTTTTTCGGATATCCAAAAAATCCTGAACTGCTTGAATCTTTTGTCTTCCAGCACTGGGGACTGACCCATAATCTCTTTCCCAGCCAGCCAACCAATTTCGAAGCCAACCTTGTCGCTGACTCCAACAGCTGCTTAAATTCACCAGAGGGGATACCAGCAATCCTGCTTCTAAAAGAAACACCGCAAGGCTTACATTTGCAATGGCTCGAGGAGTCACTGAAAGGAAGGTCAAAGGTGAAGAAAAAGATAAAGTGCTGTACAAGAAGATTGGTAAAGTGGAGTCTTCTTAATGAAAAACTCATGTCTGTTTCTTTCCGATGCAAACATAACTTCATTTCGGAGAGCTTCAGATTCCCTCTCTCCTTATTCAGCCCCTTCTTCTTCTTCATCTTCTTCTCTATTTTTTTTTTTAGGTCAAGCCACTGTGCATCTAAAAGCCTTATTCAGTTGTTCTTGTCACGAGTACTTTGTCTGACGCTGCCTGCATTACTCTTGTAAACAGCGCCAGCATCAAAGTGAAAGCACACAGACTCACATCAGTGGATTAAGACCTTCTGCATGATAAAGTAGCTACCTAGGGTGGGATAAACCTAATATGTGAAAGAATGTTATTGAGGAGGAAGAAAGTGCCAAAACTCTGTCATTCTTTCCAGTAATGTCCTAATCTAATGCCTGACACCAAGGCCTTAGGCCAGTGTTAGTGTTAATCAATGAAATACCCATCTGTGTTCCCTGTCCTTATCGCTATTTAAAACTAGCCTAAACTCAATTATTTTCCCTTAGAGACCAAGATGGGATATTAAGTGGAATGAAAGGGATTGCATCCCACAAAGAAATCCCAGTGTTCAAACGCCAAAGTGTCAAGACTGCTGACTAAATTTTAGTTAAACAGAGATTAAACAGCAATTGTTTTGGACATGAAGTAGCCCATCCCTAAATTAAATCTAATTCACAATCTTACAATTTAAGAAACATGACTAATAATAATAATAATAATAATAATAATAATAATAATAATAATAATACTCTGATAACATATCTAATTTCTCATGTAATTTTTAGTTATTATATGGCTATTATATGGCTGACCCTCTCTGCAAATAAGAATTGCATAATAAGCTTCAGGCAGGCATGTTCAACTAATGTAGTATGGAAGCTTAGTCTCACTGTTGTCCAAAGCAACAATGAACAAGATAGACATTTCCAGATACATAATGGGTATCCAAATATAAAATAACTTATCTCATGAGTGAACAACACATCTCATCACTCAACAACAACGTCATCCCAGAATGAATTGTGTTCGTTGCAACCAGAGCAAATATATCATCGCACAGCTCCTTGTTACTCTGATTTCATTTTCTTTCCCACGATGTATCTAAAATATTAACTCATTCTCTATATTGGAAGTGAGTTTTTTACGTAAAAATTTGCTCTTTTAAAATGTTAAAAAGCAAGACTATTCTATGAAATTAGAGGGTGATATTTTGCCTCGTGTAATGATACAAAGAGATAAAAGCAATTCTCTGAGCAATGAGTCAATTTGAGAATGGCTCATTCATTCATTATAGAACACCTATAAGCTGTTCTTCCCACTTGTAATTCAGGACATCAACTGGACATTTAGAGTGCATTAAAAAAAAGAATTAGTATGTTGTAGGCCAATTCATACCTGTACTACCTTCTGCATTATAGAAATATTATACATGTCTCTGATATGCAAAGGGGCAAATGACTAGTAAAAATAGCACACTTCCAGATACAGTCACATATATTTTATTTTTTAATTTATGTTCAATCTTATATAGTTCAGGACTTCTTGCAGAAAATAATTTTAAAAATTAAGGTTCAAGACCATTATCCTCCTAATGCCGCTTTGGCTTCTGTTCCACCGTATATATCTATATAATATAATACATAATATATGTAGTTGTTGCTAAGTTGTGTCTGACTCTTTGTGACCCCATGGATCACAGCACATCATCCCCCCCTCCACTGTCTCCCTAAATGCCCAAACTCATGCCCACTGTGTTGATGACAATCAATCTATCAATCAAAATAGAGCTTGTGATGACCCAGGTGGCATACAAAATAAACATAGTCACAAAAAACAGGTGAAAGCCTTTTATTCCTTCATTTTGCTTCCAAGCTCCAAATATCCTTGAATGGAGACAAAAAACTCCCACACGAGCAGTTACAAGAAGGAAGAAATGCCATTTAAATTATAAAGAATACAAAACAACACAAACCAGCAAGATAAGGGCTTGAAGATATCCACAGATATCAAAACACACACTGGAAAGGATGCCAAACTCAGAGAGGAACAATAAAATAGAGATATTTCCATGCTTTGCTTCCAGCATGGAAACACACTCATACGCATGTCCATCCTCTTATCCTGTTGTCACAGCTGCAGCCCATGAAGAGGATCAAGGCCCTCTCCTCCCCAGTAGACCATATCGCTCTCTTATCCTCTCCTCCCTGCATGCCCTAGGATGGAGAGGGGATGGACCTGGTTCCTCCTCTGACTGCCTAGCCAGCCTCTGCCCTTCCCCAGCCTCCTCCACTTCTGTTGTTCACCTCTGGAGCCACACTTTCATTCCTTGTCGGCTGTTCCTCCTCTCCCTCAGAGTCAGTCTCCACTAGGGGCATGACAGAGCTAGAAGGGGCCTTGGAGGTTTTCTAGTCCAACGCTCTGCTCAAGCAGGATACCCTATACCTCAAAATCATCTCATTGCTGTCCCCTTTCCCAGCATCAGGTCTTTTCCAATGAGCCCTCTCTTCTCATTTGGTGGCCAAAATATTTGAACTGCAGTTTTAGTATCTGTCCTTCCAAAGGATAGTTAAGATTGATTTCCTTTAGGATTGACTGATTTGATCTCCTTTCAGTCCAAAGGATTCTCAAGAATTTTGTCCAACACCACAATTTGAAAACATTAATTCTTTGGCACTCAGCCTTCTGCATTGTCCAACTCTCAAAGCTATATATTCCAACTGGGAAAACCGTAACTTTGACTATACAAATTCTTTGGCAGCATGGAGATGTCTCTGTTTTTTATATATTACCTTGTTTTGTCATAGCTTTCCTAATACTGAAATAGTCTTAGTGAATCCATCTAATTCAATATTTCTGGATAAATTAGAATAGAGTTCATCTTGTTTTTTAGATTCTTCCATTTTTGAAATTGAAATCCTGCTTGAGGAAGTTTGACAACCGCTGCCTGTTCCTTTATTTAAGGAAACAAATACACAGATATCTAGAAAAGGTTAGGATCTACATGTGGCAAAAGACATAGTAATAATGCTTTCCTCTCCATTTCATGAGAGGAAAAGTAGGCAGAGAAAACATCTTGCAGTTTTTCTACCTCTTTTTTAAGCTAGCTCTAGCTCAAATTTAAAAAAAAATCAAACAGCTTCCCCCAGGTTTTCAGCCTTCACCAGTGGACCTGGGGGCCCAGAGACTAGATATCTATCTCTATCTATCTATCTGTATTTCATATATATATTTGTTTTTGTAGATTTTCATGGCTACAGGTATGTAGGTTTTAGCAGCACAGCCAACGACCCAGGAGATTACAGCCCAAGACCCAGGATGTCACAACAAAAGAACTCAGAAGGTCATCACACAGGCCATTACCCAGGTCATGACAACACAGGAGGCTGATAGACACAAAGCCAGTACCTCAGCCTCACAGTTTCTTATGAAAAAGCCAACCAATCTGCAAACATCAATTCAATCAACCAATCAAGAAATAACAACACAGGTTTTAGTGCCATTGAAGTTGATATTGTGACCTGTGGTTTTCCAACAGACCTATGGAACAGCTGTCTTGCCCTACATAAGAGGTACTACAGATAAAATCAGTAAGATACTACACAGGCATCACATCAAGACTGCCTTCAAAATAGACAAAAAAATAGCAGCCATCCTGAGGAACCCCAAAGACAAAATTGACCTGGAAAACCAAGGCATATATGAAATTCCCTGTACATCATGCCCGGCCACATACATTGGACAGACCAATCAAAGAATAAGTACCTGCCTAGATGAACACAAAAATGCAGTAAAAAAGCTGGAACACACCTCCTCACTAGTCCAACACATGAAAACCACAGGTCACAACATCAACTTCAATGGCACTAAAACCCTAGCCACTATAGAAAACCCCAACCACAGAATCATCAGAGAAGCCATAGAGATTGAAAAAAGACCTGAAAACATTAATAGAAGAGATGATTCCAGCAAACTGTCAATCATTTGGAAACCTGCACTCTCAAATAGAAAGATCTCCACGCCACAAAACAGACTCCCTCTGATGCCTCCAACTCAAACACCCCCCCACCAGGCACCCAGGTGAAACCCAGCTTGCTGATGAATAGCAGCCATCCTTTCACACGAAGCCAAGCTGCACTGAAAGCCTCCAACACAAGAACAGAGTGTTGCCAGCCAATCAAAGCCACAAAACAGACAGAAGAAACCAGAAATACCAATCAATCAAACTCCAAGTCCAATGAACATAGACCCAGGCTCCTAGCCAATCAGAATGGACCAGCCTCGAATTTGAAACCAGGAGCTTTGAGACCCACATCCATACAGAAGCCTGATGATGCCAGATGGGATTCTGCTGAAACGTTGCTACAACTTTAACAGAACTACAATGACGTGGGATAATACCCGAAGGAAGCTAAACAGCACACATGTAAGTACCCGCGAAAGCTTAAAAACACACACAAACACACACACACACACACACACACACATATATATATATATATTCGCAGACTTTCATACATACAGCTATGTAGGTCTAGGTGTGTTCAGGTCTTTTCCCATGTAAGATTAAGAGTATCTTGGCAATGTTTCAATGAGGTCCCACTCACCATCCTCAGGCTGGTGCTTTCGGCTTCGTGCCAGTGCAAGCAGTGTGTGATCGGAGCTGCCGTCTCTCTATAAATATTGGGGGGGGGAGGCTGGTGTTCTGGGCTGTGCTGTAGTTGTGCTGCTGCCTCTTGATTGGTTGATGGAGTTGTTATTAATATAATGGGCTATGTGATGGCCTTGTGAGTTTTGTTGTGGAGATATCCTGGATCTTGTGCTTTAATCTCCTGGCTCGTTTGTGTTTCGATCTCTTTTCCATTAGCCTCCTATTGTAACGGCTTGGGTAATGGGTTGTGTGGTAACCTTGTGAATTTTATTGCTGTGGTATCCTTAGTCTTGTGCTGTGATTTCCTAGGTCGTTTGCTGTGTTGCAACTTCTTGAGTTCTTGTGGTGTAATTTCCAGAGTTTTCTGATGTGGTATCCTGAGCGGGTGGCTGTGATGTAGCATTCTGGGTTTTGGTCTGGCTTTGAGTTTGGGGTCTGGGTCTGTGTTCTTGGCATGTGTCAGCTTGTTTGGTTTTGGGGTCAGGGGTGCGACAGCTGGTGAAGTAACCATGGTCTGGTTTCTGTATGGTGGTTGTCCTTCATTTATAGGATGGGTTTGGGCCTGAGTCTGATGAAGGGGATTGGCGGTGGTGTCCCGTATTGTTTTGGGTCTGGTGTTGGTTTTTGTGGCTGGGAGTCATTTGTTGGTGAGGGCTAGTTTCCAGATGTCTGGTAGGTGGGAGGTATCATCCCGTTTATTCATGTTATGGGGACATTTCTCTATTTTGATGGCTTCCCTGATTATTCTCTTGCTGGAGTGTTCAGTGTTGGATATTAATTTGGTTCCTTCAAAATTAATTTCATGTCCTGTGGCTTTAAGGTGCTGGAAAAGGGAGGAAGTATTTTCTTCTTTTCTGACTGCATTCTTGTGTTCTGCGATGTGTGCATTTATTCTCCTGTTGATGGAAAGGAGCACCTATGGGATCACCCCTCTCACCCATCATTGCTCACCTATACATGGAACACTTTGAAACCAATGCTCTAGACAAATCTGAACACAAACCCAAACTCTGGCTCAGATATGTAGATGACACTTTCGTAATTTGGCCACATGGGAAAGAAAAACTGGACAACTTCCTCACACATCTTAACAATACACCCCAAAATATAATTCACCATGGAAACAAAAACCAACAACCAACTTCCCTTCCTGGACATCCTAATTTACAAAAAAACCCAATGGCTCCCTAGGACACACCATTTACCAGAAAAAAACACACACCAACCGCTACCTAAATGCACAATCCCATCACCACCCTGCACAGAACAACTCCATAGCCAAGACTCTCCAGAACCAAACACCTAGCTGACAAAGACCACCTGAGAACAGAACTACACACCCTCACTAACAGATTAATTTCCAATGGATTCAAAATAAAGACTATTACCAACCTAATCCGAAGAGAGATACCCCAAAAAACCAAGACACAGAACAAGACAACGGTATCGCACTCCTCCCCTACATCAAAGGCACCACAGACAAAATCAGCAAAATTCTCCACAAACACAATATCAGGACAGCCTTCGACACTGACCAAAAAATAGCCAACATCCTAAGAAACCCCAAAGACAAGATCCAGCTAGAAAACCAAGGAGTTTATGAAATACCATGCAACAATTGCCTAGCCACATACATTGGACAAACCAACAGGAGAATAAATGCATGCATCGCAGAATACCACAGCAACAAAACTCACAAGGTCACCACACAACCCATTCCCCAAGCCGTTACAACACAGGAGGCTAATGGAAAAGAGATCAGAACACAAACGACCCAGGAGATTGTGTCTTAGTTTAATTTCTATTTACTCCCCCCCAAATATATTTTGTCACTAAGTTTAATGAACTCAGAGTGGTTCCTATCACCAGATACATCATGAATTAATATAAATCAGGCACAGGGAATGATCATGAAGGATTAGGCTGCATTAGAATCCTTGGGTTTAGAGAAAAAGAATAGATTAAAATTAGGATTTGATTTGAGTACAAATTACTAAGGGTGGAGCTGGAAGGCTTGCCTGACTAAATAAATTATAGCCCCCTGTGCTCTTTGCTCTCCCCTTTGATAGGATGACTCAGATGCCAATCAAGCAGCAGTTGCCAATCAAGCAGCAACATTGGGCTAGGCAAGATCTGGGAGTTCTTTAGCCATAGGCCTTAGGAAGAAGTGCAGAGATGGTATTCAGCAGATTCTGACCAGTTCTGGAGAAGCGGTAGTGGAAATTTTGAGTAGTTTGGAGAACTGGCAAATACCACCTCTGACTGGCCCCGCCCCCATCTCTTCTCTGCCTCCTGAGTCCCAGCTGATTGGCTGGGCCTTCTTTTGTTGCCCTGCACAGGAGAATGGAGCTGGAAAGCAGGTTAGTGGGGTCAGGAGGGAATGGGAGTTTGCAGTTCTAACCTTCTCCCAGGAGTGGGGTGGGAATGGAGATTTTAGAGTATCCTTTCCTTGCCATGCCCATCAAGCCACAAAAATTTGAATCCCACCACTGAAGAAGTGGCTGAAAAAACAAAACCAAAGTCCAGAAGTTATAATAAAGAAGCAAACTGAAGGATAGATAGCCTTGATGAGAAGTGTTTTGTTCGGAAAACACACGAGGTAGACCGGGTTCCAACAACAAATACTTTATTTTTTAACTAGTCAGTAAATAGGAACACTTGGCTGAAGCCGAGGCCAGCCTTTTATACAGGCTGGCTTGCCTGCTTGTAGCCAATGGCAGTTGCTTAAATTTGCCGCCTTTTAGCAGCTCTTTGGATTGGTTCCTAGTGAACCAATCCAATGCTTAGTTTATTTGACCAATCAGGTTTGCAGATTTGGAGTCACCCACTTTACATATAGAACACCCCTCCCCTCTTAGTTCAGTCCTATGTGGTGACGTAGTCTCGCAGGTAGGCGGGGCTTTTCCTGACTCGACTTGACTTGCGTGGTTCATTCTTAGTGAAGTCTTTGACCGGTTCGGATGGGGCTGCCGTGTCGTGCGTTCTTCTCCCTGGAACCGTCTGGAAGGGTGAGTCAGCCATTTTACCGCCGCCTGAGTTTCTTGGGCTGGCAGTTTTGCCGCTACCTCCCGTTTCCTCCGGGCAGGTCAAGTTGGCCTGGCTGGCCCCTTCCGATGGGCTCTTCACGCAAGTCTCTCCAAACAGTGAGTCTTTTATTTGCTCTTTTTGATTATATGTTTCATTGGTTTTGGTTTTAAACAGTTCTTTATTTACTTCTCGCCTTTCCCCCCCCCACCTTGGTTTGCAATTCGTCGGTTTTGTTGGTGAATGGTTGTAAGTCTGTGGTTCTCTCTATAATTCGGGATCGAAGCTGGTCTATGTGCCGCTTCCATTCCCTGCCATCCTCTATTATTAATCGGTAGGATTTGGGGCCTGTGATTTGGGTAATCTGTCCTGGTAGCCATACCAGGTCCCCGGTGAAGTTTTTAGCGTATACTAAATCGCTTATTTCGAATTGTCTAAGCCATGTACAGGAGTCAGGGGGGTTTTCTGGAGTAAAATTTGGGTGTAACCTATCAAGGTGTGATCTTAACTTTCACCCCATAAGACTTGTTGGTTATGGTACTGGGCGTTATGTGCTGGAGTGTGAGCAAACGGTTTACTTTCTGTTGGACATCTCCGGCGTCCATTCTTTCTAAACCTTCTTTAGTAAACCGGACCATTCTCTCAGCCCTGCCGTTCGCAGCTGGGTGAGCCGGCGCGGTTAGGGCATGTCTTATACCTACGGAGGCTAGGTATTGCTCAAATTGTATGCTGGTTAGCTGTGGCCCATTATCTGAGACAAGAACATCCAGTATGCCATGGGTGGCAAAAAGGTTGTCCAGCTTTTTAATTACAGTTTCTGTTGTCGTTGATGGCATAACTTTTACTTCAAGCCAATTCGAAGAGGCATCAACAACAATCAGAAAGGTATGCCCCTTGGTAGGACCCGCGAAATCAATGTGTATTCTTGACCAAGGTCCCCGAGGGGTTTCCCAGTCCTTAACGGGTGCTTTTGGTGGGGACGGTCTAATTGCCTGGCATTTGTTGCATGAGCTTACCCAATACTCTATGTCCTTATCAATACCCGGCCACCAAACATAACTTCTAGCAAGGCTTTTCATCTTAACCATTCCCGGGTGCCCTTCATGTAACAACCTAACTACCCTGGGTTGTAATTTGGCAGGAATTACCACCCGATCACCCCACAACAAACACCCCTTTTGGATTGAAAGTTCAGTCTGTCTGGACCGGAAAGGTTTAAAGTTTTCAGTTTTTTGATTCTCCGGCCAGCCTTTACCTACCCAGCTAAGAACGCGGGCAGTCAATGAGTCTTTCGCGGTGGCTCTGGCGACATCATAAGCTGATATGGGTAGATCGGGGCAAGTCTCAATTTGTAGTGTTGTCATCGCTGGTGCCGGGTCTTCGTCAGTTGCTGGTAAGGGTGCTCTGCTCAAAGTGTCCGCATGGGAAATTTGTTTCCCTGGCCGATGTGTCAGAGTGTAGGAATAAGCTGCTAGGAACTCTGACCATCTAGTCATTCTTGGGGACAGTATATTATGTGTTGGCTTGTTTCCCGCCAAAATCCCCATCAGCGGTTTGTGGTCTGTTATGATTTGAAAAGTCTGCCCATATAAGTACTTGTGGAAGCGTTTACTCCAGCGACAATTGCTAGAGCTTCCCTGTCCAATTGGCTGTAATTCCGCTCGGTTTTGGATAGAGTCCTAGAGTAATATGCGACGGGTGCTTCTCTGCCATCCGGTAGTTGGTGGCTCAGGATGGCACCTACTCCGTATGGTGAGGCATCGCAGGTCACTCTTAATGGCAGTGTGTTGCTAAATTGGATGAGAACGTTTGTTGATGTTGGCAAGCTTTTAATATTTTGGAAGGCTTTTTTTTCTTTGTAACCCCAAGTCCAAGTTGCCTTCTTGTCTAAAAGATGGTGTAACGGTTCTGCTATAGTGGCCTTGTTTGGCAGGAACACATTATAGAAATTAATTAGTCCTAAAAATGCTTGTAGTTTGGTTTTATTTCTTGGTTCAGGTGCGTCTTTGATTGCTTTAACTTTTTTGTCTGTAGGGTGGATACCCTCTCCGTCTATTGAGTAGCCCAGGAATTCGACGCTGTTCTTAATTAAACAGCACTTTTCTCTTTTTACCTTGAGGCCAGATTCCCTAAACTTAGTTAATACTTCTTTGAGTCTTTTCCTTAATTGAGTTTCATCTCTGGCCGAGATTAGGACGTCGTCAAAATAGGGAACGACTCCTTGTATGCCATTTAGGAGGCGTTCCATCAGACTCTGGAAAACGCCAGGGGCCACGCTTACTCCAAATTGGAGCCGGTGACATTTGAATGCACCCTTATGTGTGACTATAGTCTGTGCTTCTGCTGTTTCTGGGTCCACTGGGAGTTGTTGATAGGCTTGTGCCAAGTCGAGTTTAGCAAAAACTTTGCCCTTTCCCAGGGAGTGAAGCAAATGCTGGACTACTTGGCACCGGGTATGCGCTTGGTTGTAATGCGTGGTTCAGGGTAGCCTTGTAGTCACCACAGATTCTTATGGACCCATCAGGTTTTATGGGTGTGACAATAGGCGTTTCCCACTTGGCATAGTCCACAGGTTCTAACACCATTTGGGCTATTAATTTGTCCAGCTGTTCCTCTATTTTTGCCTTTAGTGCAAAAGGAACTCGCCTGGCTTTTATTCTTCGTGGGGCTATTTGGGGGTTTAGATTGAAAGAAATGGGATTTCCCTGATACTTGTCAAGTGAGCCGTCAAAAACGTCCTGGAATTCTCGGATGAGGTCGTCTTCCCAGCCGGTTGTAGTCACTCGATCGATCCCGGTCATCCCGATGCCCAATGGCGCGAACCATTCAATGCCCAGGAGGCTTGGTCTGTCTTGGTCAACTATGGTCAGCGGTAGCACCTTGACGTGTTGTTTGTAGGCGACTCGGAATTGTCCCATGCCTACCACAGGGATTTGGTTTCCCTGATAGTCCTTGAGGGTTAGGTGCTGCTTCTTCAATTCTTTGGGTTTGATACCTGGGACTAGCTGTCTTATTGTGTCCCACAATACCATGGAGAGAAAGGACCCCGAGTCCACTTCCATCTTGCAGTGTTTTCCTTCGATTTTTACGATCACTTTAATTTTCTTCCCACTTTCCGTCTGAGCGCTCTTTATAATGACAGTTTGGTGTGTATTGGCTCGCTTCTCTTGTTGCCACTTTCTCTCAGCTCATTTAGGCTCAGCTCGTGTTGGGGAATTTCTGCGTTTCATTGGGCTGTAGCATTTTTTGTTCCTGCAGACCTTCTCGATGTGCCCTCGTTTCTTGCAATGCCGGCAGATGGCATCGAGAAATCTGTATTCGGCTCGGGGATGGTTTCCTCCGCAGCCAGCGCATTCCCGCCAATTTCTTCTTTCACGCTCTTTTCTGTTCGTGAGCAAACAGTGGACCTCGTTGTCTTCTTCGCTCGATTCAATTGTTTCGCCCGACTCCTCGTAGTGGGTTGTGGTGGCAGGCTGCTTTCTGTCTTTGGTTGGTGTTTCTTCGCTGTGTGTGTTCATCTTTTTCATGGCTATGGCAAATTTTTTCGCGGCTTCAGCAGCTGTGGCTTCCGCGATGGCTTCGGTAACGGTGATGTTGGGCTTGTTGAGTAATTTACTCTGTGTGGTCGAGTCTCTCAGGCCCAACACCACGCGATCCCTCATTGCTTCATCAATGTCAAAAATTCACACTCACCCCCTAATTGTCTAAGGGCAGCGATGAAATTGGCGATGGTCTCTCCCTCTCTCTGGTCTCTGAAGTAAAATTCGTGTTGCTTTATTAAGTTTGACACCATCGGAGCGTAATGTGCTTTGAGGACTCTTTGCAATTCTGTCCATGTTAGTTGTTTAACATCTCGGGGCTTTGCAAGGGCCTTTGACATCTTGAAAACTGTTGGCCCGCAGTGTGTCAGGAATACAGCTCTCTTGCGTTGCTCTGAAATGTCTTCCATTTCATTGCTCTCCAAATACATTTGGAAGCGATCAGCATAGGAATCCCAATCCTCTTGGTTGGGATTGAAAGGTGCGGGCGGTGCGTTGTTTCCAGACATCTTGGTTGTCATCTGGACTTCTTATCACCGCGTGCAGGTTTTTCCGTTCAGGACGATCCCATCCTCGTCGCCAGTGTTTTGTTCGGAAAACACACGAGGTAGACCGGGTTCCAACAACAAATACTTTATTCTTTAACTAGTCAGTAAATAGGAACACTTGGCTGAAGCTGAGGCCAGCCTTTTATACAGGCTGGCTTGCTGCCTTTTAGCAGCTCTTTGGATTGGTTCCTAGTGAACCAATCCAATGCTTAGTTTATTTGACCAATCAGGTTTGCAGATTTGGAGTCACCCACTTTACATATAGAACAAGAAGAGACAACAAGAAAGGAAATTCTTAATTTTTATATTACAGGTAATCCTTGCTTACTGACAATTTGTTCAGCGACTGTTCAGTTATGATGGCAACTGAAAAAGGAAACTGATGATGATCCTCAGTTTCAACTGTCCCAGCACCATGATAATCACATGATTGTAATCTGTGCACTCCATAACTGGCCCACATTTAACAATGGTTGCAGCATCCTGCAGTCATGTGATCACAATTTTTAACCTTTCCTGCCATGTTCCAATAAAGAAAATCAAGGGGGAAGCCAGCAGAGAAGATTGCAGGTCACTCTGTAAGTTTTCTGTACCTCCCTTTGCCTAGCAGCAAGCATACCAACCTTGCTGGGTTTGTACTGCACCTCAGAGGCAACTTGTGCATCTTCCCCCTCTTCCTAACCCACAGCCTTGCCATGTATCATGCCACATCTGTTGCCCTGCCTGGGATTTGCTTAACTTGCAATCCTTGGTTAGCAACAGTATTGGAGAGTGCCAGGATTCCAACCTCAATAACCATCATTATCCAAGGAATACCCTTATAGAAGAAAATTGAGGTGGGGGCAGGTTGGCGCCTATCTATTGGGTACCTGGAGGATTTTTCATATAAGAAATTGCTCTTTATGTTATAAAATCTAATAAGTAAAAATTAAGGAGTCCAGATTAATGTAAGGTCTTTATTTTGTGGAAGGAGGGAGGCAGGAGAGAGACAGAGAGAAAAAAAAGGGAGAAATTAAATGAAATTTAACAATTATAGTGACATGTAAAAATATGGGAGCAGTTCTTGACTGATCTACTTGCTTTTTTTTAGCAATAAATCCCTGATGGACTTAATCCACAGTCATGCCAAAACATAATCAGTCACTTTATATGTTATGGTGAGGTTGTAATCTGAAACATAGCATGGTATATTCTGGCAAACTTTACAAATATTGGAAAAATAAAAACATTTTGAATATCTTTAGAAACTGAACATTCATTAGGGGCGTAATTGTTCCTATATCTCCCCTCCAAAATATCAAAAAGGATTGTCCCTCAATGTATCCTTGTCTGTTTTGGAACCTCTAATTGTAAATCATAGATTGTCTACATATTTAAGATTATTAACAAAAGTGAAATTTAATCCCATACTTAAATCAATCATTCAATATCCAGCATTTTCTATTTATATCAAAGCTAACTTGCTTATATCCCCTTATTAGCCTCCCCAAGAAAAGGGAGGCCAATTTTATCATCAGTAATTATTTCCATATAAATTGGAATCCATAGTTAGAAGGCTAGGTCTGCTTTGGCAAACATCAGAGTCACCAGCAACTTACCAGCAGCTGTTTTTTCTTTTGTAATGCCTTGTGTTCTGAAGGTCAGTAGCTATCTTGGCCAGGTACAACTCACTGACAATGGGAGGAAGAATGTGGAGGGTGGTTTGAGTTAGCAGGGAAAGATGCTGGTGGCGGCAGAGTGCAGGGGAGCTGAAAGGGCATGGATGGGGGAGAGAGGGAAATCGGTGGGTGGGCCAGTTGAAGCAGAAATAAATGCAAAAGGGTGGCAGAGCCTTATCTGCTAAAAGGAGCTTACTGGGCCCAGCCAGGGAGAAGGCAGTGGGATGGAGTCAACAATTTGCTCAGGGCAGGAGAAGTATGAGGACCTTGCCTAATGACCACAACTGGGCCTGCTGGACCTGATGTTCCTAAGATGTGTGGTCATATGATGTGTGCTCACCTGATGAACAACTGCTTCACTTAACTATGGAATTCCCAGTCCCAATTAGTGTCATTAAGCAAGGACTACCTGTATCAATGATTAAAACTCAGTGTAAACCGCTTCAAACTCAATTGCAGAAAGTATGACTTCAGCAACAGAATGATCAATGCCTGGAATGCACTACCTGATTCTGTTGTTACATCCTCAAGCCCTCCACTCCTTTAACCTCAAACTATCCACTTTTGACCTCACCCCATTCCTAAGAGTTCTGTAAGGGGCGTGCATAAGTGCACCATCGTGCTTACCATCCCTGTCCTGTTGTCCCCATTTATTCATACCTATTTCCTGTTTCTTACACATGTTTATACTTATATCTATTATCTTGTAAGCAATTGACAAATAAAATAAATAAAAATAAATGCTGCATTGGTCACATTATATAACATTCCAGCTCTGGTCACACAATTCAAGGAAAGATTTCAGACAAATGCAATGAAAATAATAAAGACATGGAAGCTAAATCCTATTAAAAGCAGTTAAAGGAGCTAGGTGGGTATAGCAAAAACAAGATAACACTAAGGGAGATACCTTTACATTAAATGTTGCATTCTAGTGGGCCTAGATATTGCACTTTTTAGATATCCCAGTGGCGGGATTCATTTTTTTTTACTACTGGTTCTGTGTGCATGGCTTGGTGGGCATGGTGTGGTTTGGTGGGTGTAGCAGGGGAAGAATACTGTAAAATCTTCATTCCCTCCCCACTCCTGGGGGAAGGTTATCACTAAGTCTCCGAACTACTTAAAATTTCCGCTTCCAGTACTCCAGAACTAGTCAAAACCTGCTGAATACCGTTTCTGTAGCAGTCCCTCCCCTTTGGAACACCTTTCCCCCTAAATCCAGCAGGCCTCTACTGATCCATGGGTGGGACATTTAGAGAGAGAGATCCAAACAAAATGGGAAGGTATTTTATAAGTACCAGCTTTCTAGTACTTGTGCCTTCTAGATGTGTTGGGATCACAGCACCCAGGAAATAGCCTGCACGACCAATTGGTATTGTATTGCAGGAAGACACCATACTGAGACAGGCTGTTGCAACATTTTTGTGCGTGTTAATCACCTCCTATTTTTATGAGTTATATTACTGAGTAGGTGCATATAAGAATTGACCTGTAATAATGATTTATTCAGAGCTTCTTCTTTTTTGCTTTGAATAGAACTGCTTAAAAAGCATGCATTTCTGTTTATTATTTTTTGTTGTGTATTCAGTCTTTCAGATATATGGCAAACCAACCAGCAATTCCTTATTAAGTTTTCAGTGTCATTTATAATACTGTCAAACTGGACCAGCTGCTTACAAATGAGTCAGAGGCAGGAAGAGTTTTTTGTTTCTTGAAAAATGAACCTATTCCTTTAATAGCTGGAATTTCTTTTCTTTTCCTTTCTTTTCTTACCATCTAAACATTTAAAAGGCAACAGTGGTCATAAGACAAGAATGCAGTTAACATGTCTATTATGGTTATTATTACCATTCTCTTATCATTATTGTGTAGATGTCAGATACAATACATATTTTTGTATATGGCAGAAATAGAAAAAAATAGAAAAAAAACAAGGCTCTGGTCTCAAATATCTTATAGTACAAAATTGTCTATGGGGTAAATAAATGGGAGAAGGAAGTGAAAAGTATTCATGAAGGCAAATACTGAGTAAGAACTCCCAGTCTAAGAAAATAAAAAGGATTCTAAAAGTATTTGACATTAATACATTTTGTCTTTACTCATCTATTTGGTTCAACTGTTTCAGTATCATTCATAGTTGTTCTTTCCTTTCAACTGCAGTATTTGCCTAAAACAAACATTTTCCTAGTTGCTTCTTCAAACGTAAATGGAAGTGAAGGTCACTCTTTACTACTGCTGCAACAGTATCTTCCTAAAGGTATTTTGTTAAAGGTCAGCATAGCCTCCACTAACCAAACTGATTCTCATTTCACAACACATGCATTCCTTTTTCCTTAAATGTATAGATTTAATGCACGACCTGATTAATAAAAGAGTCATCTTAAGCCCATGTCACACTGCCCAACGGATGCAAAAAGGACACAGCGGACGAGCAAAATGTTCCATCCATTGTTATCCGCTCTCAAAAGGGGCAAAAATTTGCATAACCAGATTAGATAACACGGACGCATGGAGGATGCAGGGCGGATGCAAAGCGGATGCGGAACGGAAGCCTAGCGGATGGGAGTGGATGGGAGCAGATAGCACATCTGCAGGGCTTCCGGGGGGTCTCAACAAAGCGGACGTGGAATGGAAAGAGCGGATGCAGAGCGGACGCCGAGCGGATGAAGTGGATGCACAGCGGATGCACAGCGGATGCACAGCGGAAGCCTAATGGATGCCTGGCATTAATTGCGCATGCGGGAAGGATGCATTGCATCAGTCCCGCGGATATAACGGAAGCAACTCGGAAGCAGGTCGCCATTCAGAGGAAAGACGTCCTACCGGATGGATTGGCTGCCTTGCCTGCCCTGCCTGCATGTCTGCCTGCAAGCCTTGCTGCCAGCCTTGGTGCCAGCCTCCCTGCCAGCCTTCCTGCCAGCCTTGGTTCCTGCCAGCCTCCCTGCCAGCCAGCAACCCCACAACCATGCGGAAGCACAGCAAGCCTCAGTCATCTGCTGCCAGCCCTGGCAAGAGGGACAGGGCTACCATCCTGCCCCCTGGCCCTCACTCTGGTTCTGCTGGGGCTTCTGCAGCACAGGCTCGCTCTTCTGGGGCTGGCGCTTCTGCTGCTTCTGCTTCTGGAGGAGCTGATGACAAGTACTCCAGCGCCAGCCACCTCCACAGCACCTGCACCCTTCACCCGTGAGACTGAGCGACCAAGAGGAGTGCCAGAGACTCATTTTTGTCTTATAGCTTGCTGTTAATAAAGTCTATTTATGATTCACACACTTGTTTCATTTCTTTTTTTTAATAAAGTCTTGGTGGAAACTTTTAGAAATGGTTTAAGCCTTTGCTTGCTTGTGGGATGGGTCACGATAGCTTTGGGATGGGTTAGGATAGCAGTGGGATAGATAAACCTCCAGTGCAAGCCTAGTGGGACCGTATGGTCCACCCTCCCAGGTGCCACACCTATGGCCCTTTATTATCAATAACGATATAATCAATCACCCACACATGTCAACATAAACACAACTCTTTATTAAATGCCCTATTCATTGTAGGCCAACCAAACATACATGGCCCAATCTCATCCGTGTGATGAGACAGGCTGAAGGAAGCATCCATTAAGCATTTACCATCCTGTCTTGTCACTCCACTGCTCCAGCTGGGGAGTTGCACCAGTGTTTCAGGAGGTTGCACTGCTTCTTCGCCTCACGTGAGGCTCTGTTGGGGCCTTGCACATCCTCAGTGTCGATCAGGTTTTGCCCTTGCCTCCATTCCCCTGGCTCCATGTCCCCATTGCCTTGTTGACGGTCCACAAGCCTGTTCTGCAAGACTGGGTAGCGGGTGCGCATGAGATTGTGCAGGATGCAACAAGCTTCCACGATCCTCCTCATGGTCTCTGGGCTATGCTGCATGTTGGTGAGAAGTACGTGGAACCTGTTGGCCAAGATGCCAAAGGCGTTCTCCACCACCCGCCTTGCCCTGAACAGCCTGTAGTTGAAGATCCTATCTTCACGGGTGAGGTATTTGGAGGTGTAGGGCTTCATGAGGTAGGTTGTGAGGGAGAAGTCGTCCTCCCCCACGATGAAGTAGGGCACATCTTGCTTGTCGTTGGGCAGCGGGTCTGGATCTGGGAAGCCCACCATGAGGTTGCCTTCCAGCCCCTCCTTGAGGTGACTGGCGTTGTATACCTGGGCATCTGAAGATGAGCCATTGCCTGAAGCATCGATGTACATGAACTTGTAGTCAGCATCGACCATGGCGAAGAGGATGATGCTGAAGAAGCCCTTGTAGTTGTGATAAGTGGACCCCGACTTGGCTGGCGCTTTGCAGGCCACATGCTTGCCATCTATGGCTCCAAAGGTGTGGGGGAAGTTACACTTCTGATACCACTGCTCTGCAACTTTCTTCCATCCTTCTTCAGTGGAGGGGCACTGGAGGAGCTCCTCCTTGTATTCTTAATTGATGGCCTGCACCACTTCTCTGACCACAATGCTGATGGTGTTGTGTGGCACCCTCCAGCCATACTGCATGCTCCTGTAGGTAGTCCCTGAGGCCAGGTGGCGCAGAGTGAGTGCCACCTTGAGCCCAGGTTCCAGGCTGGGCTGGAAGTTGGTGTTTGCCTTGGTCAACCTGGGTGTCAGCCGCTGCACAAGTTTGTCAAACTTGGCTGGAGGCATCCTCATGAAGTTTTGGAACGCCCGAGTGTCTTCGCTCCTGAGCTCCACCATCAGCTTGTTGTACAGTCTGTCCTCTGCTCTTCTGGTGAACCATCTTTGGACCCAGACTTTTTTTGGGTGGCTCCTTTTCTTCCTGTAGTAGAGTTCACAGAGCCTGTAGATGGTTGCAGAAGGATGGTGGCTGCCGAAAGGACTTTGTCACAATCCACGGTGGACATGACTGGATGCTGTGGAAGAGGAAGAGTCAGATGAAGGCTGCAGAGGTCTACACAGCTTGGCTGCTGTTCTGAAAGTGAGATGCAGGTGAGTTGCTCCCCCTTTTTATAGGCAGTATAGGTGTCCCTTTGCATCCTCTAGACATCCTCTAGGCATCCTCCAGACATCCTTAATATCTGAGATAGGTCCCCTCTGCGAACGTTTTTTCCACTTTAAACGCTTTGTTTCCATGCTGCATCCATTCTGCATCCGTTCTGCATCCGTTCTGCATCCGTTCTGCGTCCGTTCTGCTTCCTCCCTGCGTCTGTGCGGATGCGAATTGCGCGGATGCACAGCAGACGCCAAGTGGATATAGCGGATGCGTAACGGATGCATAGCGGATGCGTAGCGGATGCAGAACGGATGAACTGGATACATTTTCCGCACAAAAGTTTTGGGCAGCCCAAAACTTTCGGAGCAGATGAAATGTCAATAAACGGATGCTGGACGGATAGAGAGGAAGCAAAACAGAGGCAGTGAGTACATCGCGTTTTCGAACGGATGGCAAGGTTTTTTGTCCGTTTTACATCCTCTTTGCATCCGTTGGTTCAGTGTGACATGGGCTTTAGGCAGGCACTGAATTACATTTAAGAAGGATTGGAAGAGTCCTCTTCCAGCCACATTCTTTCAGGATTCATCCTATTTTGTAAGATATGTCTTCTTTGTCATGTGATTATATCACAATTGCAGTTTATTATTTTGTTACTGAATACAAATAATTTACACAGAAAGCTAAATACATACTTCAAATTATTGTTAACTAGAAATGACATATAATAAGGTTTCACGTG
Source organism: Laticauda colubrina (assembly GCA_015471245.1). Taxonomy (NCBI): domain Eukaryota; kingdom Metazoa; phylum Chordata; class Lepidosauria; order Squamata; family Elapidae; genus Laticauda; species Laticauda colubrina. The sequence continues at coordinate 16,182,916 of BLBF01000020.1, read as the reverse complement.
GATTAATGTAGAAAGGGTATAACAATACAAATATAACTTTTTTTATAAAAATGTTGTACAAATATAACAATGCAGGTTGATGTCTATGGAGATTCTCAGTCATCCAGGTCATGTTTGTCTCCAATATGCTTTTTTTCAAGAGATGCAGACAGCACAGACTCATCCCCAACAGCCTGCACCTGTGTTCAACAGTGAAGGGGCACAGAGCAGAAACATTCTGTAGAAAGCACAGCTCCAACTTCCCAATGACTCAGATGATCCTGAGGACACAGATAAACCTTCAAATGACCTCAACGACACTCTAAGAATGCAAATAACCAGCTGTCTCCATGGTGGGAGTCAAATAATGTAACAACCAGTTGTATGCCCTAATGACCAGCTGGGTAGGCATGGCTGGATGGTCATGTGACTGGGTGGTCATGGCCAACTCAACATCACATCTAGAGGTGCTTCACCTTGCCTGGCCTCGTGTGACTGTGGGGATGCTGAAAAGGTCGCAAGTGTGAAAAATGGACATAAGTCACTTTTTTCAGTGCCATTGTAACTTTGAATGGTCCCTAAATGAAGTCAAGGATTACCTGTACAAGAATACAAAAAGCTTCTATTCTTGCAGAAAGCTGCCCTAAATAACAATCATTAAATTAGAAATGGGGGAATACACACTGAAGATCAATGATAGCCACAGCCACCATTGAAACCTAAACCATTCTGTCTGAATACTTTCTTTTTCATCGGTAATACCTGCAACCCGGAGTTACAAATCAGGCAGGGTACTAGAGCACCTTGAGAAATTAAAATAGTTAAAATGCAATGATAATTATCAGCAGCCAACTCTTGCTCATAAAGTGAAACCCTTTAGCAGAGAGGTCATTTAAGTTCTCCAGAAAGTGGGTGGCCATATTTGGGCTACAAAATGCCAAGCTAAAGCGACAAATTAATAAAGTATATAAGGGACCCACGTTCAAGCTTCCCAAGCTTGTCAGGATTACAATAAAATTAGTACATGCCACAGATATCTAAATAAACTTTAAGCTTGGTGCCATGTTACTAAACCTTATTATCATGAGATAAAACTAAATCAGATTGAAGGATCCACACTCCTACCTCCTATTTTTTAAAATCTTACTATCAGTGAGAAATCATGTGCCTTGGCCACTCAGAAGCAATGAAAGAGACTCCTGTCCCAAAGGTGCTTTTTCAAGAGGTAACTGGACTTTTGCAAACCAAGAAAGTCCAGTTGCCTCTTGTAGAAAGTTAGCAAACCTCCCCCCAGAAGAATGAAATATTTTCAGAAATATTAAAAAGGCAGAAAATTATATTTCCCTAAATGAGAAATATAGAAACATGCTCTTAAAAGGCAGGAAACAGACTCACTCTTTCTTAATAGCCCCAAAGAAACTGAGGAGGTCACCTTTTAAAAATGCAGATTTGCTAATCCATTCAAGACATGATTAAAACTCCAAGGAAGCCAGCATATAGGATTAATTACATTTGTTAAACAAGATTAAAAACCTCAACTCATTGCCGGCCTTTGCAAAACTAATTAAAATCAAATAACAAAATATACAAAACAAGCCTCTAAATTACAAAATGCTGCAGAACAAACTGTAGAAAAATTCATGTACTCATCAAACCAATTGGTCAGCTGCCCAGGACCTCAAACCCATGTGATCCTGTTCACCAATAAACCATCTTTCCAATCAGTGTCCATGTTTCCAGTGTCTTTCTCCCTGCTTGGAACTGAATCAGTTGGATATTTCTTCCAACACTCTTGAAAAAAGCACCTTTGGGATAACTATGACCTGGACGACTGAAGAATCCCCATAGACAAGAGACTCCTGTGCTCAGTGAACTGATAAAGCACTCTTTCATACCCAGAAGAAGCAATCCTTAGATTCATTTGCACCACTTAAAGGTACAGCTGATCTCACTCACCTCACAAGATATCCTAAGGAAATCATTCAGATTTAAGGATGATTTAAAGATCACATGCATCCAGAAAGGCAGAAAAAAAATCAGACAGAGTGCCAATCTTGCATCCTACCTCTCAGAAGTACACCCCACGCAGTGTAAAGTAAAAATCTTTTTTAAAAGCCCCTAATAAAATACCAGCAAAACAAAAAACAACCCTCCAGAGAAGTGGTTCAAGCTAGTCTGGGCATACTGCCAAGAACCATTAGCTACTGTTACAATGTAAAAAGGGGAGAGGCAGTTTCTGAAAATACTTAAGCAGGGCAATAAAGGTAAGGATTAGGCTAGAAACAACACATGCACACCAGAATGTTGCCTTCCTGCCTTCCTGACAGGATTAGCCTTGTAAAGTGGGAAAAACAAACGGCTGTTGGAAGGAGATTTCTTCCAACAATCAGTTCCCTGAACTGCTTAGAAAATTCACAATGGTTCTCCAGAACCAGTGCGAACTGTCTGAATCCCACCACTTAGCTGTCTGCTCAGATCCTTTCATTCCCCACCATCTAGTCAGAGCTGAAGAAGCTTCTTGGATGGGAAGCGAGACATCTTCAAAGAAAAACAAAGTCCAATTGCTTCTTGAAAAAAGCACCTTTGGACAATGTAGGTTGGTAATGGTGATATCATTCATATACATATAGTCTTTGACTTATAACTACAGTCTACTCTGAGTCCTGTATTTATAGTTTACAGCACATACTTTCAGAATGACCCCTAGCTTTAACTGCAACTATAACAAGTTGGATGTTACTTTGTGCAGTCAGTTGCTCAATTCACTAGTTCCTATGAGATGAGAAGAAGTTCATGCTTCATAATAGATGAGAACTAGCTTTAGATGAGAACAATGAAAAATGCATTACCTCAAAAAAGGAAAATGTGTGAATCTTCATTTGCAAACTGCTAGTAATCATTGATTGCCTGTTATTGACTGATAAATTTATGTTCACATTTCCTCACTGCACATTAGACTAATAAATTTGAACTAGAATGTGGTTTAAATGAGCATGACATTGTCTAAGTAGATCTGGATCTAATCACAACCTTGAAGGGAGGCAACTTAAAACCTTAATAGAAACCTTGGGATTTCCAGATAAGTATCTTCTTCTTCTGCCTAAATTTATAATTATCAGTCTTTGATGTGCACAAGAGAATTTAATAGTCTGGTAAAAGCATCCTATTTGAAGGAGATGCCATTGACATTAGTGTAGTTGCTTTCAAGAATCTGTACTTAGAACCACAGCCTCAAGCTTTAACTTATTCTGCAATTAAAACACTAAAACAGAAAGCAATTATGACTAATAAATACTATAATAACAGAAAGGAAAGGAAAACTTGAAGGAAACTGTTTTAACAATCAAATATCAGAAAGAAAAAGTGAAACAAATACTGGAGGGAAAAAGTAATTGGAAAGGCAAATTGGAATGGCTGGGGAATACAGTGACTGTGTAGGAGAATTCCAGAATATGAAAATGTGTTTAAAAATGCTGAAACAAAAAAAACCAGGGAAATGTAGTTGATTGTGGTTAAACATTGTGTGTGTGTGTGTGTGTGTGTGTGTATGTATATGTATATGTATATGTATATGTGTATGTATATATAAATATGTGTGTGTGTGTGTGTGTGTGTGTGTGTGTGTGTGTGTGTGTGTTTAAGCTTTCGCGGGTACTTACATGCGTGCTGTTTAGCTTCCCTCAGGTATTATCCCACGTCATTGTAGTGTTGTTAAAGTTGTAGCAACGTTTCAGTAGAATCCCATCTGCCATCATCAGGCTTCTGTATGGATGTGTGTCTCACAGCTTTTGGTTTCAAATTCGAGGCTGGTCCATTCTGATTGGCTAGGAGCCTGGGTCTGTGTTCACTGGACTTGGAGTTTGATTGATTGGTGTTTCTGGTTTCTTCTGTCTGTTTTGTGGCTTTGATTGGCTGGCAACACTCTGTTCTTGTGTTGGAGGCTTTCAGTGCAGTTTGGTTTCGTGTGAAAGGATGGCTGCTAGTCATCAGCAAGCTAGGTTTCACCTGGGTGCCTGGTGGGGGGGTGTTTGAGTTGGAGGCATCAGAAGGAGTCTGTCTGTGCTCAGGTGTTTGTCTGTTTTGTGGCATGGAGATCTTTCTATTTCAGAGTGCAGGTTTCCAAATGATTGACATTCTGCTGGAATCATCTCTTCTATTCATGCTTTCAGGTCTTTTTTTCAATCTCTACGGCTTCTCTGATGATTCTGTGGTTTCTATAGTGGCTAGAGTTTTAATGCCATTGAAGTTGATGTTGTGACCTGTGGTTTTCATGTGTTGGACTAGTGAGGAGGTGTGTTCCAGCTTTTTTACTGCATTTTTGTGTTCATCTAGGCGGGTACTTATTCTTCTATTGGTCTGTCCAATGTATGTGGCCGGGCATGATGCACAGGGAACTTCGTATATGCCTTGGTTTTCCAGGGCAATTTTATCTTTGGGGTTTCTCAGGATGGCTGCTATTTTTTTGTCTGTTTTGAAGGCAGTCTTGATGTGATGCCTGTGTAGTATCTTACTGATTTTATCTGTAGTACCTCTTATGTAGGGCAAGACAGCTGTTCTATAGGTCTGTTGGTCTTCTAGGTCTCTGTTATGTCTTGGTGTGTTTTTGTGGATCAAGCTGATTTTGTTTTTGTGGAAGCCATTGGCTGTCAATACTTTAGTCAGGGTGCATAGTTCAGTCTTTATATGTGTCTTGTCTGCCAGGCGTTTGGTTCTGGTAATTAGTGTTTTCGCCACGGAATTTATCTGTGCTGGGTGGTGGTGGGATTGGGCGTTGAGGTAGCGGTTGGTGTGTGTTTTCTTTTGGTATATGGTGTGTCCCAGTGTGTCATCTGTTCTTTTGTAGATTAGTACATCTAGGAATGGTAGTTGTTTGTTTATTTCCATTTCCATGGTGAACTTGATTTTGGGGTGTGTGTTGTTTAGGTGAGTTAGGAAATTGTTTAGGTTTTCTTTTCCATGGGGCCAAATCACAAATGTGTCATCGATGTATCTTAGCCATAGTTTGGGTTTGTGGGTGGCATTAGCCAGGGCTCTGGATTCGAATTCTTCCATGAACAGGTTTGCAATGACGGGTGACAGTGGTGATCCCATAGGGGCTCCTTCAATTTTCTTATATCTTTGTCCTTTGTATATGAAATATGTGTTGGTTAGGCAGTGTTCTGTTAGTTCCATGAGGTCTTTAGCTGGTTGGTATTTATTTTTGATGATTTCAAGAGTTTCTTCTATTGGGACTTGAGTGAATAGTGAAACCACGTCGAAACTTACAAGCAGATCTTCTTGTTCCACGTGTAGATCTTTGATCATTTCTAAGAAGTGGTATGAGTTTTGTACATATGAAGCTGCAGTTTCAGCATGGGGCTTTAGTTGTTTTGCTAAGTATTTAGCTAGGTTTTGTAAAGGTGCTCCTATGGAGCTGACTATGGGTCTGAGAGGTATGCCTTCTTTGTGTATTTTTGGGAGGCCGTATAATTTGGGGCATCTGGAAGATTTTTCTCTTGGGATGATCGTCTGTTGGATTTCTTTGCTTCTGTGGTTATAATTTTCTTCTTGGTTAATTTTTCTAGATATGTGGTTGGGTCTGTGTTTATAGGTTTGTATGTGGAGTCTTGGAGTAGGTCTGTCAATTTTGTTTCATAGTCTTTTCTGTCCATTACTACTGTGACATTTCCTTTGTCTTCTGGGAGTATTATTATGCTGTTATCATTTTTCAGGGTTTGTAGGACTATGAATTCATCTTTTTGCAAATTATTTTTTGGTGGTTTCGTTGTGCATAAGATGTGAGTAACCTGGTGTCTTATTCTGTCAGCTTCATCTGTATTTAATTTGGTTAGGCTGGATTCTACTGCACATATGATGGATTCTGTGGAGAGTTTTTTGGGTGCTATGGCATAATTGAATCCTTTGGTTAGGACATCTTTTTCTGTTTTGTTGAGTTCTCTGTTGGAAACATTGTATACTAATTGTTTCAGCTGTGGTGAATTGTTCGAGGTTTTCTTGTTATTTTCTAATTTTTTTAGTTTCTTTGAGAGTTTTTCATTTTTGTAAGTGGTTTCAGTTTCAGCTCTCCAAGTTGTAAGTTGTTTTATCTTATCCCAAAGTAGAGGGTGGATTTTGCTGGTCAATTCCAGGTGTAGTGCTAGCAAATCTTTGTTTAACTGATCTAATTGGAATCTTTTACTGTGAACTTCATTTCTGAGTAGAGCTATCTCAGTTCTTTTTAGGATACGTTTGGTAGCTGCTGTGTGCTTATGAAATGTTAATTTGAAGCAATTTGATCCACAAAAACACACCAAGACATAACAGAAACCGAGAAGACCAACAGACCTATGGAACAGCTGTCTTGCCCTACATAAGAGGTGCTACAGATAAAATCAGTAAGATACTACACAGGCATCACATCAAGACTGCCTTCAAAACAGACAAAAAAATTGCAGCCATCCTGAGAAACCCCAAAGATAAAATTGACCTGGAAAACCAAGGCATATACGAAGTTCCCTGTGCATCATGCCCGGCCACATACATTGGACAGACCAATAGAAGAATAAGTACCCGCCTAGATGAACACAAAAATGCAGTAAAAAAGCTGGAACACACCTCCTCACTAGTCCAACACATGAAAACCACAGGTCACAACATCAACTTCAATGGAACTAAAACTCTAGCCACAATAGAAACTTTGTATATGAACTTCGTATATGCCTTGGTTTTCCAGGTCAATTTTGTCTTTGGGGTTTTTAAGGATGGCTGCTATTTTTTTGTCTGTTTTGAAGGCAGTCTTGATGTGATGCCTGTGTAGTATCTGAAGCCCATGTCACACTGCCCAACAGATGCAAAAAGAACACAGCGGACGAGCAAAATGTTCCATCCGTTGTTATCCGGTCTCCAAAGGGGCAAAAATTTGCATAACTGGAGCGGATAACACGGGCGCGGGGAGGACGCAGGGCAGATGCAAAGCAGATGCGGAACGGAAGCCCAGCGGATGGAAGCGGATGAGAGCAGATGGCGCATCCGCTAGGCTTCCGGGGGGGGCTCAGCAAAGCAGGCGCGGAACTGATACAGCAGATGCAGAGCGGAAGCCTAGCGGATGAAGCGGATGCACAGCGGATGCACAGCAGAAGCCTAATGGATGCCTGGCATTAATTGCGCATGCGGAGAGGATGCATTGCGTCAGCCCCGCAGATATAACGGAAGCAGCTCAGAAGCAGGTCGCCATTCAGAGGAAAGACCTGCTGCCGGACACATCGACTGCCTTGCCTGCCCTGCCTGCATGTCTGCCTGCCAGCCTTGCTGCCAGCCTTGCTACCAGCCTTGCTGCCAGCCTTGCTGCCAGCCTCCCTGCCAGCCTTGCTGCCAGCCAGTCTACTGCCAGCCTTGCTGCATGCCTTCCTGCCAGCCTTGGTTCATGTCTGCCTGCCAGCCTTGGTGCCTGCCTGCCTGCCAGCCTTCCTGCCAGCCTTGGTGCCTGCCTCCCTGCTCGCCTTGGTGCCTGCCTTGGTGCCTGCCTTGGTGCCAGCCTTGGTGCCTGCCTGCCTCCCTGCCAGCCTTCCTGCCAGCCTTGGTGCCTGCCTCCCTGCCAGCCTTGGTGCCGGCCTTGGTGCCAGCCTCCCTGCCAGCCAGCAACCCCACAACCATGCGGAAGCACAGCAAGCTTCAGCCATCTGCTGCCAGCCCTGGCAAGAGGGACAGGGCTACCATCCCGCCCCCTGGCCCTCACTCTGGTTCTGCTGGGTTTTCTGCAGCACGGGCTCGCTCTTCTGGGGCTGGGGCTTCTGATGCTTCTGCTTCTGGAGGAGCTGATGACAAGCACTCCAGCACCAGCCACCTCCACAGCACCTGCACCCTTCACCCCAGAGACTCATTTTTGTCTTATAGCTTGTTGTTAATAAAGTCTATTTTTGATTCACACACTTGCTTCATTTCTTTTTTTCAATAAAGTCTTGCTGGAAACTTTTAGAAATGGTTTAAGCCTTTGCATGCTTGTGGAATGGGTTAAGATAGCTGTGGGATGGGTTGAGATAGCAGTGGGATGGGCAGGGATACCTTTGGGATGGGTAATTGTTGTGGGATAGATAAACCTCCAGTGCAAGCATAGTGGGACTGTATGGTCCACCCTCCCAGGTGTCACACTTATGGCCCTTTATTATCAATAATAATGTAATAATTATCCACACATGTCAACATAAACACAACTCTTTATTAAACGCCCTGTTCATTGTAGGCCAACCAAACATACATGGCCCAATACATACATGGCCTGTGATGAGACAGGCTGAAGGAAGCATCCATTAAGCATCTACCATCCTGTCTTGCCACTCCACTGCTCCAGCTGGGGAGTTGCACCATTGTCTCAGGAGATTGCGCTGCTTCTTCGCTTCATGTGAGGCTCTGTTGGGGCCTTGCACATCCTCAGTGTCAATCAGGTTTCGCCCTTGCCTCCATTCCCCAGGCTCCATGTCCCCATTGCCTTGCTGGAGGTCCTCGAGCCTGTTCTGCAAGACTGGGTAGCGGGTGCGCATGAGATTGTGCAGGATTCAGCAAGCTTCCATGATCCTCCTCACGGTCTCTGGGCAATGCTGCATGGTGGTGAGAAGTACCTGGAACCTGTTGGCCAGGATGCCAAAGGCGTTCTCCACCACCCGCATTGCCCTGAACAGCCTGTAGTTGAAGATCCTCTCTTCACGGGTGAGGAGTCTGGAAGTGTAGGGCTTCATGAGGTAGGTTGTGAGGGAGAAGGCGTCATCCCCCACGATGAAGTCGGGCACATCTTGTGTGTTGTTGGGCAGGGGTTCTGGATCTGGGAAGCCCACGATGAGGTGGCCTTCCAGCTCCTCCTTGAGGTGACTGGCATTGTATACCTGGGCATCTGAAGATGAGCCGTTGCCTGAAGCATCGTTGTTCATGAACTTGTAGTCAGCATCGACCATGGCGAAGAGGATGATGCTGAAGAAGCCCTTGGAGTTGAAATAAGTGGACCCCGACTTGGCTGGCGCTTTGCAGGCCACGTGCTTGCCATCTATGGCTCCAACAGTGTGGGGGAAGTTCCACTTCTGATACCACTGCTCTGCAACTTTCTTCCATCCTTCTTCAGTGGAGGGGCACTGGAGGACCTCCTCCTTGTATTCTTCGATGATGGCCTGCACCACTTCTCTGACCTGATGGTGTTGGATGGCACCTCCAGCCGTACTGCATGCTCCAGTAGGAGGTCCCTGAGGCCAGGTGGCGCAGAGTGAGTGCCACCTTGAGCCCAGGTTCCAGGCTGGGCCGGAATCTGGTGTTTGCCTTGGTCAACCTGGGTGTCAGCCGCTGCACAACTTCGTCAAACATGGCTGGAGGCATCCTCATGAAGTTCTGGAACGCCCGAGTGTCTTCGTTCCTGAGCTCCATCATCAGCTTGTTGTACAGTCCATCCTCTGCTCTTCTGGCGAACGATCTTCGGATCTAGACTCTTTTTGGGTGGCTCCTTTTCTTCTCACAGTGGAGTTCACAGAGCATGCAGATGGCTTCGCACTTTTGCAGAAAGATGGTGGCTGCGGAAAGGACATTGTTACAATCCACGGTGGACATGACTGGATGTTGTGGAAGAGGAAGAGCCAGATGAAGGCTGCAGAGGCCTGCACCGCTGGGCTGCTGTTCTGAAAGTGAGATGCAGGCGAGTTGCTCCCCCTTTTTATAGGCAGTATAGGTTTTCCGCTAGGCATCCTCTAGGCATCCTCTAGGCATCCTCTAGACATCCTTAATATCCGAGATAGGTCCCCTCTGCGAACGTTTTTTCCATTTCAAATGCTTTGTTTCTGTGCTGCATCTGTTCTGCATCTGTTCTGCGTCCGTACCGCTTCCTCCCTGTATCCGGGCGTATGGAGTTCCACGGATGCGTAGCGGACGCCTAGCGGATAGAGCGGATGCATAACGGATGCGTAATGGATGCAGAACGGACGAACTGGATACATTTTCCACGCAAAAGTTTTGGGCAGCCCAAAACTTTTAGAGCGGATGAAACGTCCAAAAACGGATGCTGGACCGATAGAGAGGAAGCCAAACAGAGACAGTGAGTACATCGCATTTTCGAACGGATGGCAAGGTTTTTTATCCGTTTTACAAATCTTTGCATCCGTTGGTTCAGTGTGACATGAGCTTTACTGATTTTATCTGTAGTACCTCTTATGTAGGGCAAGACAGCTGTTCCATAGGTCTGTTGATCTTCTAGGTCTCTATTATGTCTTGGTGTGTTTTTGTGGATCAAGTTGGTGATTTTGTTTTTGTGGAAGCCATTGGCTGTCAATACTTTAGTCAGGGTGCATAGTTCAGTCTTTATATGTGTCTTGTCTGCCAGGCGTTTGGTTCTGGATATAAAGACACATATAAAGACGAAGCCATAGAGATTGAAAAAAGACCTGAAAGCATGAATAGAAGAGATGATTCCACCAGACTGTCAATCATTTGGAAGCCTGTAATCTCAAAAAGAAAGATCTCCACACCACAAACCAGGCAAACACCTGAGCACAAACAGACTCCCTCTGATGCCTCCAACTCGAACACCCCCACCACCAGGCACCCAGGTGAAACCTGACTTCCTAATGGATAGCAGCCATCCTTTCACATGAAGTCAAGCTGCACTGAAAGCCTCCAACACAGGAACAGTGTGTTCCCAGCCAATCAAAGCCACAAAAAAGACAGAAGAAACGAGAAACACCAATCAATCAAACTCCAAGTCCAGTGAACACAGACCAAAACTCCCAGCCAATCAGAATAGGCCAGCCTCGAATTTGAAACCAAAAGTTGTGAGACCCAGATCTATACAGAAGCCTGATGATGGCAGATGAGATTCTGCTGAAACGTTGCTACAACTTTAACAGAACTACAATGACGTGGGATAATACCCGAAGGAAGATGAACAGCACACATGTAAGTACCCGCGAAAACTTTA
>BLBF01000020.1:16134085-16171613 GCA_015471245.1 Laticauda colubrina | reverse complement strand
ACATCCATACAGAAGCCTGATGATGGCAGATGAGATTCTGCTGAAACGTTGCTACAACTTTAACAACACTTCAATGACGTGGGATTATACTCGAGGGAAGCTAAACAGCACACATGTAAGTACCCGCGAAAGCCTAAAAAAGCATACATACATACATACATACATACATATATATATATATATATATATATAATCTGCCATCATCAGGCTTCTGTATTGAGTTCGTCTATGAGTCAGGCTAGCCTACTGTTGAGCCAGTATGGATTTTTCTTCATTCTGATTGGTTGGGAGTCTTGGTCTGTGTTTATTGGTCTTGGAGTTTGCTGTGTTCTGCTTGATTGGTGTTTGTAGTTTCTTCTGTCTGTTTTGCGGCTTTGATTGGCTGGCAACACTGTGTTCCTGTATTGGAGGGTTTCAGTACAGCTTGGCTTCGAGTAAAAGATGGCTATCATCTATTAGGAAGCTATGGATTTTCTGATGATTCTGTGGCTTCTCTATGGAATCAGGTACATCGATGACACATTTGTGATTTGGCCCCATGGAAAAGAAAACCTAAACAATTTCCTAACACACCTAAGCAGCACACACCCCAAAATCAAGTTCACCATGGAAATGGGAACAAACAAAGAACTACCATTCCTAGATGTACTAATCTACAAAAGAACAGATGGCACACTAGGACACACCGTATACCAGATGAAAACACACACCTACCGCCTCAACGCCCAATCCCACCACCACCCAGCACAGATAAACTCCGTGGCCAAAACACTAATTACCAGAACCAAATGCCTGGCAGAGAAGACACACATAAAGACTGAACTATGCACCTTGACTAAAGTACTGGCAGCCAACGGATTCCACAAAAGCAAAATCACCAGCTTGATCCACAAAAACACACTGAGACATAATGGAGACCTAGAAGACCAACAGACCTATGGAACAGCTGTCCTGCCCTACATAAGAGGTACAAAAGACAAAATCAGAAAGATACTACACAGGCATCACATCAAGACTGCCTTCAAAACAGACAAAAAAATAGCAGCCATCCTTAGAAACCCCAAAGATAAAATTGACCTGGAAAACCAACGCATATATGAAGTTCCCTGTGCATCATGCCCAGCCACATACATTGGACAGTCCAATAAAAAATAAGTACCCACCTAGATGAACACAAAAATGCAGTAGAAAAGCTGGAACACACTTCCTCACTAATCCAACACATGAAACCCACAGATCATATCATCAACTTCAAGGGCACCAAAACCCTAGCCACTATAGAAAACCCCAGCTACAGAATCATCAGAGAAGCCATAGAGATTGAAAAAATACCTGAAAGCATGAATAGAAGAGATGATTCCACCAGACTGTCAATTATTTGGAAGCCTGAACTCTCAAACAAAAAAATCTCCACACCACAAGCCAGGCATACACCTGGGCACAAACAGATCCCTCCTGATTCCTCCAGGTCAAACACACCCCAAGCAGGCAACCAGATGAAACCTTCAAGGGTTTCATGTCTGCCTTCAAGATCTTCTACTATCGCTTTGCTTCTTTCGGCTTTCATAAGAAACGGGGGGGAAGGGGAGGTAGGGATGAGTCCGGGAAGTGAGCTGGAGGTTTTACATTCTTCTGTTGTGTAAATGGGGGGGGGGGGAGCATCCAATAGAGTTAGGTTTCTATTTCTCGCTTAGCTTTCTTTTCTCTGCGCACCTGCAACCCATTATCAAAGTATGCCAAGGTCAATGGACAAAGGCCTCATCATCACCTGAAGATGCCCACATGATCATATTCACAACTTCTAATTGGAAGTTTCATCTGAACTATTGGGGGTGGGAACACTTCCATCACTTTGTGTATGTGAATTGCGCGCCTAATTTCTCAGATGCAGAATTCTTTGGTTTCTACCACTTCACTTTCAGTAAAAGACATCTTTTCTCTAAATTAAAGAGTCTAAGTATTTCTTTCCTGGATTTTGAATGGAGCTCTGCCTGACATTATTCTGAATCTCCCTGCTACCAACTCATCCGGAGAGAACACCCAATTTTCTTCCGAGGGGACCTGGACATCATGTCATCTTCAACTAGTGATTAGGAAGACCTGGGAGCCATTGGAGGGCAAGATTCTTTGCTGGTACAGGAAGCCCAATCGCTAGCAGAGCTCAGTCTGGAAGAGGATCCAGCTGTGAAGCCCAGATGGTCGGTAGGGGTTGGTTGGAAAGATCTGGAGAAGCCCCCCCCCAGGGTCACAATTACCCGCCGGCGTGGAAAAGAGGTGCCATGGCAAGAGAAGGAAAAGAGAGAACTCTCACTGAATAAAGCCAAGAAATTCCTTGATGAAGCCTTTGAACAACTCCAAGCTGCACAAAGGTATGAGGGGGGAGGGGAAGTAGCCCCAGGAGAAGAAGCAGAGCAGCCCCCTCTCCCATAAATCAACCCGATCCAGCAGCAGCCCCAGGGCCCTCAGCAGGAAGTGTGATTCCTAGAAGGCGTAGAGCTCCTAGGCTGCCTCCATTAGAAGTAAGATACGGGGGAAATCCAAAAACCTTGGGATTTTTCCTAGCCCAAGTTTGGAGCTATATGGAAGAATACGGGGATGATTTTCCCTCAGAAGCAGCCAAAGTGAGGTGTGTTACCAGGGCTATGGAGGGAACAGCTGCAGAGTGGATGGTGACCTTGCATAATGATAAATGCTCCTCAGTTGCTGAACTATAATCTGTTCATGACTGCACTGCGGGCTAGGTTTGAGGACCCACTGGCAGAGTGCAAGGCGTGGATTAAGATGAAGACCATAAATCAGGGGCGGAGGTCAGTGGCTAACTACACCCAAGAATTTAGACAGTTAACTGGTCATATCCGAGGCTGGTCCCAGGAAGCCCTGATAGAAGCATTTAAAGTTGGTTTAAATGAAGATGTGAACCAGAGATGCATTGCTAGAAGAGACCCCAATGACTTGCAGATGTGGTACTTGCTGGCAGAAGAAGTGGAGACTGATTTAACCCGAAACAGACAGCGGGGAGGTTCTGGGTGGAGCAAGCCTTCCCCCCCATGTCCTCAAGAGGTTCCCAAACCTCAGAGGGGAGGAGTAGTGGCAAGACCCAACCCCTCGGCCTGCTTTCGATGCGGGAAGGAAGGTCACCGGGCTGTGAACTGCAGAGTCAAGCTGGAACCAAAGGGGGCGCCAAAAGAAGGAAAGAAACCTGAAAAGTCCCCAGCAAAGCCTCGTGAAGCAGCACTAAAGTCGAAAGAGATGGCAGAGGTCACCCCTCCCGCAGGAGAAGAATCAGAAACCCCAGTGACCCCTGAAGAGGATGATTTCGACTCGGAAGACGATTTCCTGGACTGATGGTTTTCCCTTTTCTAGGAGGGCCGAATGTCAGCCTTCAAGATCTTCCACTATCGCTTTGCATCTTTCGGCTGTCATAAGAAACGGGGGGAAGGAGAAGGAGGGATGAGTCTGGGAAGTGAGCTGGAGGTGTTACATTCTTCTGTTGTGTAAATGAGGGGGGGAGCATACAATAGAGTTAGGTTTCTATTTCTCGCTTAGCTTTCTTTTCTCTGCGCAACTGCAACCCATTATCAAAGTATGCCAAGGTCAATGGACAGAGGCCTCATCATCACCTGAAGATGCCCACATGATCATATTCACAACTTCTAATTGGAAGTTTCATCTGAACTATTGGGAGTGGGAACACTTCCATCACTTTGTGTATGTGAATTGCGCGCCTAATTTCTCAGATGCAGAATTCTTTGGTTGCTACCACTTCACTTTCAGTAAAAGACATCTTTTCTCTAAATTAAAGAGTCTAAGTATTTCTTTCCTGGATTTTGAATGGAGCTCTGCCTGACACTTTCTAACAATTGATAGCAGTCCATTTACTCAGAGCCAACCTGCACTAAAAGCCTCCAATACAGGAACACAATGTTGCCAGCCAATCAAGACAAAAAAAAAGCCACAAAACAGATAGTAGATATTAGAAACACCAATCAAGCAGAACACAGCAAACTCCAAGACCAATAAGCACAAACCAAGACTCCCAACCAATCAGGATGAAGAAAAAACCATCCTGGCACAGCAGTAGGCTAGCCCCAAATTTAAAACTGAAACGGCTGTGATAGCCCGACTCACAGACAAACACAGTACAGAAGCCTGATGATGGCAGATGAGATTCTGCCGAAATGTTGCTACAACTTTAAAAGCACAACTACAATGACGTGGGATAATACCCAAAGGAAGCTGAACAGCATACATGTAAGTACCCACAAAAACTTAAGAATGTATATCTATATATATCTGTGTATCTATATCTAATCTATATATCTCTATCTATCTATCTATCTATCTATCTATCTATCTATCTATCTATCCATCTATCTATATCTATATATCTATATATTTGTTTTCTGAGGTTTTCGTGGGTATTTGTATGTGGATCTTTGGTTATTCGGGTTTTCTCCCACGTAAAATTGCAATTCACATAAAAATCCAATGTTACATGGGAGAAAACCCGAATAACCAAAGATCTGTATCTGTATCTGTATCTGTATCTGTATCTGTATCTCTATCTCTATCTCTATCTCTATCTCTATCTCTATCTATCTATCTATCTATCTATCTATCTATCTATCTATCTATACATATATATTTGCATTCTTCAAGGAGATATGTTTGGAATGATAGTCACCTAACAGTTGGGTTGGCAATATATAAACCAGGATAGTCATTTAATACTGTTGTATCTTTAAGAGAATGCTGGAATTGTGATTGGCTGAGGTTCCTCCAATGGCCATAAGATGGGACCAGAAACCTGGTTTGTTCTCTTCTTGCATTTCCGTATTGCCTTTTGCCTGATCGTCATTCTGCTCGGACTGCTGTGAGTCTTGCAAACTGTTAGCAAACTCCTTTTACTGAACTTTGTTTATGATACTGGACTTCGTTTTTGAATTATCCCTGGACTGATTGTATTGAATACTACTTGTTTTAACTGTGTATGATTTGGACTGTTTGTTGGACTTTGTTTACCCTGTTACAGGAAGTAAAACCTACATTTTACTATTCAGTGTATCTGTATATCGGTTGTGTGTTATTCCTCACCACTCTCACTACGTTTCCCTGAGTGCACTCATTCTCCTAACGGGGAATACCTCCACAAGGTATACAATTTATTACATTTTTTTCTAATTTAAAACAATTTGTCCCTTTTAGTAATTTAAACAATATAGCCAAAAGATGAACAGAGGTAGATGCAAGCATTCGGTATTGATTCATCAGTACCTACTTTACAATAACATGGTTAAAATCTGCTTGCAAAATGTATGAGAGGGAGAAGTATTATCTTCTCTACTCATGGGAATCAAGAACAGTGTGTAATGTACATGGCAGATTTAGGCACCTCACTTTCCAATAGAGAGAATATCTATTTAAAATGAATAATTTATATTTATTTAATGCTTACTTTTATCATGAAAGAGAAAACTGACTTCAATCAAATAACACCATTTATTTATTTAACTAATAGGCTATCCAACTTCCTTATGATTCTGTGTTGTGAATAGATCAGTATATTAATTCTAATAATTTTAGGAAAGGAACAGGATAGAGAAAAGTTGAAATGTAGAACGGTACCTTTTCCAAATATTAAATGCAGAAAGGAACTGGGGAGGATGAAAATAGAGATAGATACATTTGGAGATAGCAAAAAAATGAAACAGATTTTCAGTTGCTATATAGCTTAACTACAAGCACACAATAAACACAAAGGATCTCACTTGGTTATAGATATTTGGCAATGAGAAACAGTTTGGTCTAGTAGTTAAGCCACCAGGCTAGAAACCAGGAAGCTATGAGTTCTAGTCCTGCCTTAGACATGAAAGATAGCTTTGGGCCAGTCACTCTCTTTCAGCTTACTACATCAAGTTTGGGTGACAAATTGGTTATTCAATTCCTGTTGCAACCAATAGATTAACACTAGGTTGATCCAAAAAATTGGACCCTGAATCTGCAGGAAAATCTGCAGGAATCTGCAAGAAAAACAAGAAGCAAAACCAATTTTCAATTTCCAAATCTGAATTTAAAACAGCACTTCTATCTGCTATTGTTGACTGCTATTTGTATATAGTGAGCAAATGGTGGGTCAATGTGACTGATACATTTCCACATTGGTGACATTTCTTAGTACAACGTATTATTTGTATTAACTATAGATAGAAAAGTTTATAATTACTTGTAGACCTGTTAAATAAGGGGGGCTGGAGAATGTACCAGATATTTTAGATATATTTTTCAGCATTCAACAAAGATGGACATTTTGTGGTTTATGTTAGTGTTAATAATATATTTATCAATTGTTATTTTTGTACACATTTTTTTAACATTTTTATTGTCACTGTTTGATGCTTGTTCGGTTTTTTCCTTCCTTTTTTCTCTATTTTGTATTTCAATTTTAGAGACAAATTTTAAAAATGTATTAAAATGCACTTTTAAATAAAAATAAGATGAATTAGAAGTTAATATATCATATTTATTCATCATATTAATATAGTTGGTAATCTCATGATACATGACACCAGATAGTATACAATCTAACTACCAAAAATAAAATCATTCAATAACATTAAATATTCAGCTTATATGAGGGAACATCAACCTTTTGGCAGTCAAAATTTACATTTTCTTCATTAAAATTTTAGCAAGGCCTGGAGGCAATAAGTTGATGATGTCATAATGTCACACAAGTGAGCAAGATAATTATTTTTCCCTTTGTAAAATGTGATGAGGGAGTTCTACTTATTTTCACTTTAAGTAAGTCTGTTTAGAATTGAATTCATCAGTTTTTTATCCTAATTAGTAGGAAATCACAGTGAAATTTTGGAAAATCAGTCAATTTTTACCAAAGCAGTTCTGTAGTATTGTACATCATGGAAAAATGGAGCTGGGATTCTTCATTTAGACCCTGACTACAGTGAAAAAAATAATAAACTACAACCTGAAGTGCAAGTTTTGAGAAAGGATTCAGGAAAGAATTGTCTGGGGAGATCTAAAACCATGTATGGCTCATTTGTGGCCCATGGGATCTGGGCAATTTATCCATCACAAACTATGGGTAAAATTCTAACTTCATTACAGAAGATATACTATTTTTTTTCCCCAACACTTTATTGGGTTTTTCTATTTATTAGATATACCGCTTTGATTAGAGTATATCTCATTTGATCATGATTCTCTGAAAACCTAATCATGGAGGTAGAGAGATCTATTAGAGCGAAGTATTTTATGCCAAGGGAATGACAGAGAGAAATAATACATAAACAGTGAGAAGGTTTCAATTCCCCTGTACAACAAGGAAAAAATGCCTGTAGTTGATGGAATTTTTGGTGAAGTTTACAGCAATTTATAATATTTTCTTCCCACAGCAGGTAGCAGCATCTATAGAACCTTGGCTGATTTAAAAAACAATCTAAAGGAGGGTAGAACTTGGACTGTATTTAAATGAAAGACTACCAATAGATGCAGTGACTATAGGCAAGACTGGAAATTTTTTAAAAAAAACATCTCTAAAGAAAGCTATGGCATGCTACTACCATATTTCTATCAGAAAAAAATCTACATGTAATCAACAAGAATTAAACTTGACTTTGGAAAGCCTTGCTTTGCAATCTTTTCAACTTACATTTCATACATGTTATATGTGAACAGGTGTAATGGGCTGTGACACTTATCCACAAAAACAGGATAAAGAGATGCACCCTGGATAATAGGCTTATAACAGAATCTGAATCCAAAGCAGGAATAGGGGGTCAAAAAAGCATCTCAAAATTGACCATTGTTAGGAATCTGAGTCACCTAACAGCTATTTGGGTTAGAAATATATAAACCAGGATAAACATTTTAAAACTGTATCTTTAAGAAAATGCAAAACTGTATTGAGGTGTGGTTTCTCAAACGACCATAAGATGGAGCCAGAAACCTGGGTTATTTAGTCTGAGTCTCAGAAGAGAGTGTGAGTGTATCTCTGTTTCCTTCTGTTGGAAAGTATTGCCATTCCTCCATTTTTCCTAATTAACTGCTCTTACTGGATTTGATGCAAGTCTGATACTGAACTGTTTTTTGACACTGGACTTTGATATTGGATTATCCCTGGATTGAAAAAACTGACTGATTTAACTGTGAATGACTTTTGGACTGCCTATTTTGAACTTTGCTAAAACTTTTACTGAAAGTAAAACCCCTGTATGCACTCATTCTCCTAATGGGGAATTACCTCAACACTGATTATGGGCCCAGGCCATACCAGGCTCCGATAACAGAGTTAGTGTGGATGCACAGTACTGTATACAGACAGATGTTTACTGTTTAATTGTGGGTTATTATCCTGGTAAAAATGGCAAAAGTCACTTCAACATGTTAATAACCGGTAACCCGGTTGGATGGAACAAACTCTGTTTTCTGGTCTATGAAGTGCAGTCCACTTCTGCATAGAGAAGGTTTATGGAATGTAGTTCAAAATCCAGCAGATGTAAATGCTTGGGATCCAGAAAATGAGGATGATGCCAAGAAGCTTGCTGACTTTAAACAGAACAACGAATGAACTCTTTGTATACATTGCTCATTGTATAACTAAGTAACCAGCAGCTAGTCCATATTCATGGAGAAGAGTCTGCTGCTAGGTGTTGGGAGAATTTGAAGAGGATTTATGTTTGTGACAGTGTAGGTGCACACATACATCTTACACATAAACTATTTAGAGCACATCTTCTGAAAGGTGGAAATATGTTAGTTCATTTAAACTTCATGACAAGAACTTTTCAAGAGCTACATGAAAAAGAACTGATATTTTCAGAGCTGCATCTGAAGCAGCTTGGAAGATCAAAAACAAAATATGCATTTACCAGAAATCCTCTGACCCCTTATCTTGCTTCTTCTAGAAATATTGTGCAAAACCACAAAATTGCTGAACTAAGGAACTGGAAGTAAGCATGTTTCAGTGAATAAGGATGGGTCTGGAAAATAACAGAAATGTACTTCTCCTTTTTGGTATAGTTTAACTAGAAATGCCCCGGGCTAGGCTGAGGTTATGAAATGTATAAAAGTGATGCCTCAGGAAGAGCCAAGGGTTCAGAATTTGCCATGATAATGCTCTGAACCTTGTGCACAAATAAACCTGTGTTCTCCAACCTTTTGTGGTCTTGTGTCCTGATTTGGAAGCAAGATTTGCTGCAACACATCAAGTTTACATCATTCTTTCCTCATTGGATGAAAGTTATGATGACTATATATCTTCACTGGAAGTACTGCCCAGAGATAAACTGACATTGACTGACATAACCGGAAGGTTGCTAGAACAAGCAAGAAGACAGCTGGATAGAGATCAACTGAGGAAGGAACAACCACAAGAAGAAGATTTGTCTTCAACTGCCTATATTGTTAGGAAATGTTTTTCTTGTGGGGTTAGGGGACATATAGCTAGATTCTGTAAGAAAAGAAAAGGACAGAATACTGGCAAACACCAGAAGGCTAAGAAGAATGTTATTTTAGCTATGTCTAGCAATTTACCTGTAAACCATGATTTGTGGGTTGTTGATAGTGGAGCATCACAATGCATTACTAAAGATAGAAAAAGGTTTGTAAAGATGTCCACGAGTAAACAACTTGTTTCATAGGCAAATGGATGGAAGATTAAAGCATCAGGTGAAGGTACTGCATGTTGTTCTTGTGTAAACGAACATTTAACAATGTTATATGTACCTAAACTGAAAGATAATTTATTATCAGTAAAGGCTTTAGTTAATATTGGTTATGTAGTAACCTTTAGGGGAGATAACTGTATAATAGAGAAAGAGGGTAAAAGTGTCACTGCTTCATTAGAAAATGATTTATATGTGATACATGATGACCAGTTGAAGATGGCTAACTCAGTTTATAACAATATTAAGCCACATGATGAATGTATACATTTACTGCATAGACATCTTACATGCACATTAATTTCAAAATGCTCAAACAAACTGTTGAATTGTCAGAAGGAGTAAAATTGAAACCCTGCAGTAAGTATTTAAACTGTAATACCTGTAGCCAAGAGAAGAGCAAGGTTACTCCAGCAAACAGACTAAATGGGTTTAAGACCAAAGAACCTTTAGAGATTGTTTTTGCTGACATAACTGGTCCTAAGAAACCAAGTTTAGGAGGTGCCTGTTATATTTTGAGTATTACAGACCATTACTCACGATACGGTTTCTGCTATCTTATGAAAAACAAAACAGAAACATTCCAACATTTCTTTAACTGGCTAAGGTTTGCTGAGAGAAAAATGAGAAGTAAAGTAATTACTTTAGTAACTGATAATGGGACTGAGTTTGTTAACAAAAGATTCCAAACAATGCTGAAATTGGCTGGTGTTGAGCATAAACGTTCTGCACCTTACAAACCACAACATAACTCATTTATAGAACGAAGAGGGCAAACATTACAAGCCATAACTCGCACTATGTTATCTGATTCAGCTTTACCTGAAACACTGTGGGGTGAAGCCATAATGTGTAATAACCATGTTTTAAACAATGTAGTAAATACAACAACTGAAGAATTTCCATTCACTCGTTGGCATGGCAGAAAACCAAATTTAAGTTATGTACACACACTTGGAGCTCTAGCATGGGTGCATATTCCCTCACAAGTAAGACTGAAAGGGCAACATAGAGCTGACAAGTTATTTTTTTGTGGGTTATGAGGCCAACCATAGAGCATTTAGATTCTGGGATCGAGGCACAGCTCATGTTTATTGTAGTGCTAGTGCAAAATTTCTTGAGCACGTTGGATGGGATAAACTGGAACAGAAATCCAGGAATGATATTATTATTGACACCCAAATAGTCCCTAAAGATGATATCAGTAAACAACAAATAGCCATTAAAGAGGAAGAACAGGCACAGGAGGAAGTAGCAGAACAGGCACAGGAGGAGGTAGAAGAACAGGAGCAGGTGACACAGGAAAGTCTACCAGTAAACCCTGTATTACCAAGATATTCAACCCGAGTAACACAACCACCTGATAGATATCAGGCTAGTGTTGTATGCCAAGTGAATACAGTTCCAAGTAACTACAGTGAACTAAAATTGTATCCTGCTAAAGATCAGGCTGCTTGGCAGAAAGCAATGGATAAGGAACTGGAATCTTTAAAAAGACTGGAAGTATATGAAAATGTTAAGTTACCACCAGGTAAACATGCCATATGATGTAAATGGATATATAAGCTAAAGACAGGTGTGGATGGGACCCATAAAGCTAGGTTAGTCCCACAAGGGTTTAATTAGACAGCAAATGACTATGATGAGGTGTTTGCTCCTAGTCTGAAGGCTACTACATTGAGGGAAGCATTAGTGTGGGCAGCTAAAGAGAAATATATTGTAAATCATTTGGATGTAGAGATAGCTTATCTGCATGCACCGTTGCAACACACTATATATTTAAAGAAGCCTTTGGATCTCAAAAATGATAAAACTGACAACAATGATTGCTGGAAATTGAAAAAGAGTCTTTATGGTTTAAAGCAATCAGGATATGAATGGAACCAATGTATAGTTAAAGAATTAACGAAGATAGGTTTTGTAGCTGGCATGGCTGATCCATGTTTGTTTAAAAGAGAAAGTGATGGTATAGTGTCATTATTGTTATTATTTGCTGATGAAATAGCATTAATCACAAAAACTGAACAAGAAGCTACTGAGATAATTTCACTATTGGAAAATAAATTTAAGATAAAACAGTTAGGAGAAATCAAACATTATCTTGGTTTAAAGATCGGTAGAACTAGGAGAGGATAAAAGATCTCACAGGCAGAAAAAAATTAACCAATTACTAAAAAGTTTTAAAATGGAACTTTGTAAGCTGGCTAAAACACCAATGAGCCAGGAGTTTAGCCATAGTGATGTATGTATTACCTATTTTTGATAAGAACATTTATCAGTTCTTGGTTAGTAGTTTATCTTATCTCAGTAATTGGTCAAGGCCAGATATTGCATACAGTGTTAATCAATTAGCAAAATTTAACACTGAGACAACTGAAAGGCACCTACAAGCTGCTAAGCATGTGCTAAGATATCTGAAACAAACAATGCATTATGCATTGTATTTGGAGCCAAAAGATGAACTGAATTTGATTGCATATGCTGGTGCAAGTTTTGCTACAGACATAAATACACGAAAATCTACATCGAGAACTAGTATTATTGGGAAAGGCATTGATTGGATGGAGATCTATTAGACAGAAACATTTAAGTTTGTCAACAATGGAGGCTGAATTCTCATGTTTGTCTTTACTATGTACAGATTTAGTTTTGTAGAAAAAATTATTGATTGATATGGGAATAGATGTAACAGATTCTATTGTTGTTTATGAAGATAATCAATTGGCAATACAGATGACTTCAAATATTGCTGTTAAAACAAGAACGAAACACACAGATTTAAGATATTTAAAGGTGAGACAATGTGTGCAAAGTAAACTGGTTAAGCTAGAATACTGTATGTCAGAAAATAATACAGCAGATCATTTTACAAAGGCCCAAGGCACCATAAAGCATAAAGCTAGCTGTGAAGATTATGGACTTAGAATGTAAGGTTGTATATATTGTCTTACTCAAAAGGGGAGAATGTTAGGAATATGAGTCACCTAACAGCTATTTGGGTTAGAAATATATAAACCAGGATAAACATTTTAAAACTGTATCTTTAAGAAAATGCAAAACTGTATTGAGGTGTGGTTTCTCAAATGGCCATAAGATGGAGCCAGAAACCTAGGTTGTTTAGTCTGAGTCTCAGAAGAGAATGTGAGTGTATCTCTGTTTCCTTCTGTTGGAAAGTATTGCCGTTCCTCCATTGTTCCTAATTGACTGCTCTTACTGGATTTGATGTAAGTCTGATACTGAACAATTTTTTGACACTGGACTTTAATATTGGATTATCTCTGGATTGAAAAAACTGACTGATTTAACTGTGAATGACTTTTGGACTGCCAATTTTGAACTTTGCTTAAACCTTTATTGAAAGTAAAACCCTACATTAACTGTACAGTGTATCTGTGTGCTGTATATGTATTATTCAAACACTACTCTCTATACGTCTCCCTGTATGCACTCATTCTCCTAATGGGAAATTACCTCAACAACCATCACTGGTTCTCTGAAATGTAATGGGAGTGGGGAGTGCTTTCAAGCTTGCAAGATTCTGTTATTCTAACCTTACAATAAAGTTCATTTTAGTATTCTTGGTTTTGGTTTCCTGGCCTGGACTACTTTGAATTGGTGAAATACGATTTTCTTGATATATATTTAAAATTATTTTGTATTTAGTAATTAGAAATATAGAACAGTAGTTTTCATAGACCATAATAGTGATATAGGAAATGGAAATTTTCCATGTTAGATTTGAAGCTCATGGTACTTGATAATTTAAATAGCAATAACATTTAAACTTACATACTGCTTAATAGTGCTTTACAGCCCTCTCTAAAGCCCATGTCACACTGCAGCAATGGATGGAAAGAGGATGTAAAATGGAGAGGAACACTTGCCATCCATTGGTTAACGCGATTCATCCATTCTGTACTCACTGCCTCCGTTTTTCATCCTCTCTATCCGTCCAGCATCCATCGACTGAGGTTCCATCCGCTCAAAAAGTTTTGAGCTGCTCAAAACTTTTTGAGCGGAAAATGTATCCAACGCATCCATTCTGCATCTGCAACGCATATGGGGAACTTCCATTCTAAATCCGTCATCATCCGTTACGCGTCCGCTATATCTGTTAGGCATCCGCTGCGCATCCACGCAACTCAAATCTACTCCAGCGGAAAATGGACACGGGGAGGAAGCGAAATGGACATGGAACGGATGCGCAGCATTAGTAGCATGGACGGAGAAAGGATGAAAGCGGATGCAGCTCGCAAAGAAAGCATTTAAAATGGAAAAAACATTCGCAGAGGGGACCTATCTCAGATATTAAGGATGTCTAGAGGATGCCTAGAGGATGCAAAAGGACACCTAGTGGAAAACCTATATTGCCTATAAAAAGGGGGAGGAACTCACCTGGATCTCACTTTCAGTCCAGCAGCCCTGCTGTGCAGACCTCTGCAGCCTTCATCTGGCTATTGCTCTTCCACAGCATCCATTGATGTCCACCATGGATTGTAACACAGTCCTTTTGGAAGCCACCATCGTTCTGCAACAGTGCGAAGCCATCTACAGGCTCTTTCAACTGTTCTACAGGAAGAAAAGGAAGTGGCCAAGAAGTGTCTGGGTCCGAAGATGGATTGGGAGAAGAGCAGAGAATGGACTGTACAACAAGCTGATGGTGGAGCTGAGGAACGAAGACACTTGTGCATTCCAGAACTTCATGAGGATGCCTCCAGCCATGTTTGACGAAGTTGTGCAGCGGCTGACACCCAGGTTGACCAAGGCAAACACCAACTTCCGGCCCAGCCTGGAACCTGGGCTCAAGGTGGCACTCACTCTGCGCCACCTGGCCTCAGGGACCACCTACAGGAGCATGCAGTACGGCTGGAGGGTGCCACACAACACCATCAGCATTGTGGTCAGAGAAGTGGTGCAGGCCATCATCGAAGAATACAAGAAGGAGCTCCTCCAGTGCCCCTCTACTGAAGAAGGCTGGAAGAAAGTTGCAGAGTAGTAGTATCAGAGGTGGAACTTCCCCCACACCGTTGGAGCCATAAATGGGAAGTACGTGGCCTGCAAAGATCCAGCCAAGTCGGGGTCCACTTATTTCAACTACAAGGGCTTCTTCAGTATCATCCTCTTCGCCATGGTCGATCTGACTACATGTTCATGTACATCGATGCTTCAGGCAACGGGTCAGCTTCAGATGCCCAGGTATACAACGCCAGTGACCTCAAGGAGGGGCTGGAACGCAATCTCATCATGGGATTCTCAGATCCAGACCCCATGCCCAACGACACACAAGATGTGCCCTACTTCATCGTGGGGGATGACGCCTTCTCCCTCAGAACCTACCTCATGAAGCCCGACACTTCCAGACTCCTCACCCATGAAGAGAGGATCTTCAACTACAGGCTGTCCAGGGCAAGGCGGGTGGTGGAGAACGCCTTTGGCATTCTGGCCAACAGGTTCCAGGTACTTCTCACCACCATGCAGCATCACCCAGAGACCGTGAGGAGGATCATGGAAGCTTGCTGCATCCTGCACAATCTCATGCGCACCCGCTACCCAGTGTTGCAGAACAGGCTCGTGGACCTCCAACAAGGCAATGGGGACATAGAGCCTGGGGAATGGAGGCAAGGGCGAAACCTCATAGACACTAAGGATGTGCAAGGCCCCAACAGAGCTTCACGTGAAGGGAAGAAGCAGCACAGCCTCCTGAGACACTGGTGCAACTCCCCAGCTGGAGCAGTGGAGTGGCAAGACAGGATGATAGATGATTAATGGATGCTTCCTTCAGCCTGTCTCATCACACTGATTTGATTGGGCCATGTATGTTGGGTGGGCCTACAATGAACAGAGCATTTAATAAAGAGTTGTGTTTATGTTGACATGTGTGGATGATTGATTACATTATTATTGATAATAAAGGGCCATAGGTGTGGCACCTGGGAGGGTGGACCATACAGTCCCACTATGCTTGCACTGGAGGTTTATCTATCCCATAGCTATTACCCATACCAAAGGTATCCCTACCCATCCCACAGGTATCCCTGCCCATCCCACAGCTATTACCCATTCCACTGCTATCCTTACCCATCCCACAAGCATGCAAAGGCTTAAACCATTTCTAAAAGTTTCCACCAAGACTTTATTGACAAAAATAAATGAAGCAATTGTGTGAAGCAAAGATAATATTTATTAATAACAAGCTGTGAAAGAAAAATGACCCAAGATAAGTGTCCAAAGCAAAAATAAAGTCAACAGGTAGCCACCCAGTCTCTGGCACTCTTCTTGGTCACTCTAAGGTGTGCCCAGTCTCAGGGGTGAAGGGTCCAGGTGCCGTGGAGGTGGCTGCTGCCTGGACTGAGAAGGGCTGCCTGTGCTGCTGGGGATGCTGACTTCATTTTCCAGCAGGCCTTGGCACCTGCCCACACTGCCAAAAGTACCAAAACCTGGTTCAATGACCGTGGGATTACTGTGCTTGATTGGCCAGCAAACTCACCTGACCTGAACCCCATAGAGAATCTATGGGGGGTCATTGCCAAGAGAAAGATGAGAGACATGAGACCGAACAATGCAGAAGAGCTGAAGGCAGCTATTGAAGCATCCTGGTCTTCCATAACACCTCAGCAGTGCCACAGGCTGATAGCTTCTGTGCCACACCGCATTGAGCCTGTAATTGCTGCAAAAGGGGCCCAAACCAAGTACTGAGTACATATGCATGCTTATACTTTTCAGAGGTCCAATACTGTTCAATGTACAATCCTTGTTTTATTGATTGCATGTAATATTCTAATTTTCTGAGATTGTGGATTTGGGGTTTTCATGAGCTGTAAGCCATAATCATCACAATTATGACAAATCACAGCTTGAACTATCTTGCTTTGCATGTAATGAGTCTATCTCATATATTAGTTTCACCTTTTAAGTTGCATTACTGAAATAAATGAACTTTTGCAAGATATTCTAATTTTTTGAGTTTCACCTGTATGGTTGAAGGGCCAGCTGCTTTGACTTCAGAAGCAAAAATCACTTGGGTATCCTTCTTGTATCATACTAATATGTTGCACGAAAAATAGCTCATGTACAGTCATATTTCAAAGGGAAATGTAACAAGCTGAGATTGCTTGCACTCTCCCCAATGCTTTCGAAACAGAAACAATCCAACAATGACTGGGTGGTTCTCAGCCAGCAACAAAGGTGGTTTTGAAGTATTGAGATAAGAGTGTATCTGCAGGATGCCACTGACTCAGCTCACTGAATCCCCAGAAACCTAAATCTGCCTTTGATTTCCATGCACTGTTAACAGGGAAATGCAATCATAATTGAAAACTGGCATTTTATTTCTCAGACCAATTACTGTGCCTGGGAATCTTTTTTCTGTGCAACAGCAAACTGTACAATTGGTAGCTACTAAGCTCAATGATAATCAAAGTATTATAATATCATTTTTAAAAAATGGGGAAAGCATGCAAATCATGGCTTTTGGAATTTTTTTTTTCCAACTCCTTTTGTAGTAGAAGTAGGAGCATATGTAGTTTCTTTAATGCAAAAGATCAGTGGTTCTCCCCCCCCCTTTCTCCCTCCCTCTCTCTCTCTCCTCTCCCTCCCTCTCTCTCTCCCTCCCTCCCTCTCTCTCAGGGATTAAATATTTTTGCTGACAATTTCCAACTGTCCATAAAAATCACACAAAAACTTGGCTGTCTGAGCCGAAGTTTTTTCTTTAATGGTAAGAATCAGCAAGTGGAGCTTTTAAGCTTTTCTGCTTTATTAGAGCATAATCATGCTCTAATAAATAACAGATAAAATAGTATATGAAATTTTCCAATTAACATGTATTTTTGTCTATTTCAGAAGAGAAAATGTCTTGCATATTAGAAAACATGTACAAAATATCTTATTCAAAAAAGCATGTGGATATTCCTTCAGATTTTTAAAAACATACAAAATGATGAAAAAGGCGACAAAATGAATTTTAGATTCTAAAACTGGGAAACTGAGTCAAACCAAAATGAGTAACCATCTTTAATTCTGAAGTTAGGATTGCTTGTGTTAGGAAAGGTGAGTCTCCAGGCAAAGCAATGGCATGCTGATAAGACTGTCCTTTATAGGAAGAAGTGTCTGGTGTCACTTCCAGCTCCCATAGATTCTTTCAAATTGGACATAGATGTATTTTTTATCCTTCATGTGTTATACAAAAGTACTCTGAAGGCAGCAACAGCTGCTCAGGAGTTTTATTCTGAGGAAGGGAAAGTGCTCAAGAGTGCATTATTTCATTTACAGGGACAGTAAGTATACCAGCAGCTGTGAGCCAACTGTGCCATCAGGATAGTCTCTTTCAAGCTTCCACATCATAAAACCTTCAGAAAATGTGAAAAACCACACTCGGATTCCTTTCTCTGTCAAAATCACAGACAGTAAGTGAGATTTAAGAGTGCAGTTGCAATCAAATGAGTCCAAGAGGTTTTCCTAAGGCTATACATGCTCACTGTACAAACACAAATGCACAAGAAGTACATTGCTATCTCATTTATATGACTGGTGGCAGAAGGGGAGGGGGAGTTCCAAAAACACAGCTCCATTTGCATAAGATGACATTACTTCTGCCACGAGTTTTGTGTTCAAGACATAAGGAAGTAAAAGTACATCCAAATAGAAGCATGTTCTTGGGTATTCTTCTCTTCCCAAAGTGCTGCAGTTTCCTGGGGCAATGCTGGCCAGGTTAAATTTCTTTCAGTTGTGAAAGATAGAGGGTTGAAAACTTAGGGTGTTTTGAAATATTGATTTACAAATATACAAGCATAACATAATGGAAGCAAATGGAGAATGTTTCTATAATGCAGCAAATTTTTTTCATTACAAATGTCCAAAGGAATTCTGTCTCCTAAGTGTATTCCAGTTTTCAACTCTCCCCAGCATTTTGCTTCCTCTCTAACTTTCTCTTCTGAACTAAAAAAAAAAAAATCTATTCTCCACAGGCATTAGTTCTTATATCAATGAGATAGCAGGGAGTCCCGTTATTTTCGAGTCTTTCACAGGGATTACCTACCAGCCAATCATGAGAATTTAACAAAAGGCATCTTAACAATATCTGAATATTAGTATCAATAAACTAATGAAGCAGTCTTGAAGTGATTGAACTGAAGTATCAGCCTAGCTCTCCAAAAGATGCTTTCATGGTGGGGATCTTTCAAAGTCTTGGTAAAAATCAAGTGATACACTGAACTAAAATCAAATGATACACTGGATGAAGATATTCCTACTGATATTCCATTCCTACTGTTGAATACAGGACTCAAAGGTGTTCTTGATGAAACTGACTGATGGGAATAGTCAGGCTAGACAAAGGAGTCCTCGACTTAATGACCACAATTGAGCCCAAAAATTTCTGTTGTTAAGTGAGACATTTGTTAAGTGAGTTTTGCCCTATTTTATGATCTCTCTTGCCACAGCTGTTAAGTGAATCACTGCAGTCGGTAAGTTAGTAATCTGGTTGCTAGGTGAATCTGCCTTCCCCATTAACTTTGCTTGTGAGAAGGTCACAAAAGGGTATCACATGATCCCAGAACATTGCAGCTGTCATAAATAGTCGCTTGCCAAGCATCTGAATTTTGATCATGGGGATGCTGCAAAGGTCATAGCTGAAAAACAATTGTAAGTCACATTTTTCAGTGCCATTGTGATGGCCCGGGGCATAGCACAAAGGCAACATAGTCAGATAAGCAATATGAGTCCCTTTATTATCTCCAACTTTGCCCCCCAATGTCCAGGTTACCTTCTGGCTGGAGAAAAACTCTCCCAGGAACAGTCTTTGACTGCAGAAAATTAAGTCCAAAACATGAGCAACACAAACTGTAACTTAAAGTCCAAAGAAGCCAAACTGAAGTAATTAGTTTGGCAGAGCAGGAGCAAGAATTTCAGACTTGAAAGCATGGCAAAACTCACATGGTTGGGAAGATGCCAGGAACACAGATAAGCCATGACAACACAGGTTAAAGCCACGTTTGCTCCCAGCAGCCAGCCACATGCAGCCTGCCTTTCTTATCAACTGTCTTACCAGCTGTGGCTAATGAAGGGAATCAGGGCCCTTTCCTCCCCCATAAACCATGCAACCCACCTTGCTCTCTTCTCCATTCTTCCCTGCATGCCCTAGGATGAAGACCGGGTGAGCCAGAGTGTTCCTCTGAACTCCCTCTCTCTTGTTCTATTCCTCCCCTGCTCTGCCCAGCCAGACTTTGCCCTTCCCTCACCTCCTCCACAGCCAACAGAGCCACACTCCCATTCCCTGTCAGCTGTCCAGCTTCCTCCTCGGATTCAGACTCTGACAGCAGCATGACAGCCATTGTAACTTTGAATGGTCACCAAATGAACTGTTGTTAAGTCGAAGACTAACTATAATTCACATAGGTTATCAAACTATGGAATTCATTCTTATAACATAGGACAATGGTGATCACTTTAGGAGTTACTAGACAAATCCATAATAGAAAAAAGCCATTAATCTCAAATGACTACTTGTCATCCAGGTCCAGATTTTTAATTGTGAAACTTCCATAAAAAATACTGGAAGCTACATTTTTCACTGGCATGTCTACGGTATTGTTTCTCCTGCTGCAAAGAGGGCATATGTTTCTACTATAAAAATTAAGTTTGCTGTAGTTAGATTATTTTCTTCTACCAAGTCTGTTCCTTTTCCTATGTAGTCAGTAGGGAGAGATGAAAACCCCCCAAGCCCCATTTCTGTAAGCCTCATTCGGACTTCATCTCAGCATGTTCAATCAGCATAGAGCTGGAAGAGACCTTGGAGTCCAACCTGCTGCTCAAGGAGGATATCCTATACCAATTCAGTTAATGGTTGTTCAATCTTTTCTTAAAAACCTCCAGTGATGAAACACATACAGTTTTTGCAGGCAACTTGTTCCACTGGTTAATTGTCCTTATTGTTGTCAGTAGGAAGTTTCTGCTTAATTCCAGATTGCTTCTCTCCTTGATTGGTTTCCATCCATTGTTTCTTGTCTTGTCTTTTGGTGCTTTGGAAAATAAGTTGAGTTGACCCTCCTCTTCTTTGTGGCAGCCCCTCAAATACTAGAATACTGCTATCATATCATCCTTAGTCCATCTTCTCTCTAGACTGACCATACCCAATTGCTGCAACCATTCTTCATATGTTTTTGTCTCCAGGGCCTTAATCATCTTAGTTACTCTTTGCATTTTTTCTAAAATTCCAAAACTTTTTTGTAAAATGGTGACCAACACTAGATGCAGTATTCCAGATGTGGTCTTACTAAGGATTTATAAAGTGGTACTATACTTCATGTGATTTTGATTCTATGCTTCTGTTTATATAACCAAGGATTGTATTAGCTTTTTCGGTTACTGCTACATACTGCTGGCTCATGTTTAAGTGATCATCCAGTAGGACTCCAAGATTCCTCTCACATAGTTACTGTTTTTGAGCCAGGTTTTGCCTAATCTGTTTTTGTACCTTTGGTTTTTCCTGCCTAGGTGTAAAACCTTGCTTTTCTTTGTGCATCCACAAAGAAAAGCTGGTTTCTTCTTGGAATTCTTGTTTTTCTTTTTCAGTGGTATTGTTTTGGACTGGGCTTTTATGATAGTATTTTTCAGTGTTTCCCATGCTTCTTGAGTTGTTTTCTCTTTTAGGATTTTAATCCATAGAGGTCATAAGGCATATTTAAATCTATGGTATTTTACACAACATGAGATGAATTTCAGGTAATCCTTGACTCATGACCATCCAAAGTTATATCAAAAGGTACTTATGACGCAGTCCTGATGGCCACCTGCTAGCCTTAGAGTTCCTACTTTATCCCCCCATGATCCAACTACATATGCTATGAATAAAATGGAGGCATGAACAGGTAAAAGCATTTGCAGGAATATGCACAATATGCTATTGTGAGAAACAAAATGCTGGGATATTTAGACAAGCAGATAAATAGTTGGGCAAGCTGGAAGTTAGGTTGATTAAAAGTTAAACTAAATTAGAAAATGGGAATCTGCATAAAATTGCCAATATAAAAACACTGTAAATAAACATACAGTTTATATTCCCATTGCAGAAAGGACTATTTTGAAGTGGTCCTATTTTTTTTTCATGAAATTGCAACTAACATTTCCACTGTTAATTTACAGTATTATGTCATTTAAAAACTGGATTCGTTTATAAATGTGGGGGAACCCTGAATGAATTGTATTCCCAACTTACACCTGTGGAGCTGTCATTAGTGTGAGTGAAAATTGTGATTCTGTCACTTGGATTGGATTTGTGTCACACACCTCACTTTTTATATTCTCCATATATTCATAGGACTGTTGATTTGTTGCTTCCCTTTCTGATGCAGCATGTGATGGATAATGCTGCAAGTTCATTTCTTTTTTTTTTAATATACTTTATTAAACATTACATTATATACATTAAAAACATAAAAAAATAAAAAAATAAAGCAATTTGTAGTGATTCACTTATGACAATAATTCATGCATTATTTACAAATATTAAATTGTGCATAATTACATTATCTATTACTTATGGTTAATAACTATCGATCTTTGATCTATCTCTGTTCTATCGAGTTATGCCATTGTTCCCACATCTTATAAAATATCGATGTCCCTTTATCTTTTAAACTCAACTTTAATTTGTCCATTTCTGCGCAGTTCATAACTTCATATATTCCAAGTTTCTCTGAGGGTATGCATGGCTGTTTCCAACATTGGGCAAAGGCAATCCTGGCATTAGTTAATATGTGTAATAGTAAATATTTTGTACTCTTTACATATTTTTTTTTGAAGATCCCCAATAGGAAGAGTTCTGGTTCTAGATCTAATTGTTTGTTAAGTAATTTCCTGTAGCCAATCTTTGATTTTAAGCCAATATTTTCAGCCCTCTAAGCAGGACCACCACATATGGTAGTATGTTCCCTCTTTCTTTTTTACATTTCCAACATACTGCAAGTTCATTTTCTATATGCTATATATTAACTAACCATGCACTCAAAGTTATGAAATGTTTACAATTTTGCAGTTCATCATTTACTTTCTGTTCATCATTTAATTGTTTCATTTCTTTTGGTTGTGCTATTTTTTTCTTATATTTTGTTTCCTATATTTGGTGAGACATCTTCATGTGTGGTCCACCTGATGTAGCCTGGAGGTTTTCAAGAAAAGATTGCATAGCCACTTGTCTGGAATGGTATAGGGCAAGGATATCAAACTCAAGGCCCCAGAGCCAAATCCGGCCCATGGGGTGCTTAGATTTGGCTCATGGGGACATCCTGGAAACAGTGAAGAATAGGCCCACAGTGCCCCTGCCAGCGAAAACAGAGCTTGCGAGGGCCACACGCAGCCCTCCTGAGCTCTGTTTTTGCTGGCAGAGGGTTGCAGGAGGCCATCCCAGCTGAAAACAGACCTCGGGAGCCTATTTTCACTGGCAGAGCACTTGGGCCACCACAGGTGCCCCCCGACATGAGTGACATCATGCTGGCCACCCCCACCCTGGCCTCCTGACATTGAACACAACCCTGATGCGGTCCTCAATGAAATCGAGTTTGATACCCCTGGTATAGGGTCTCCTATTGAGCAGGGGGTTGGACTAGAAAACCTCCAAGCTCTCTTCCAATCGTGTTATTTTGTTCGGGTATATCACTCAGAGTTATGTTGTTTGAGTTGGGCAGCCATATACAGTAAATAAATACACAGTTCAGAGGTGAGAAGACAGTGTAAAGGGTGGATTCTTAAAATCAAAAGAAGAAGAAGAAGGTGAATATAGTTTTCTATAAGATGCTAACCTCCTATTTTCACTTTCAGTTTGAAAACTAAAGGGCATTTTCAAACTGGATTTCACTTTCAGCCTGATCATTTTAAAGCGCTTACTTGAAATGAATAGTCTGAATTTCTGAGCCACTCTTGAGCTTAATAATAGAGTTGCTGAGCAAGAGCAGGAACATAAGATAAAAGCAGAAATTAAAAGCTTTTCCTTGCTTCGGTGAACTGCATTTACTGACATTCTGTAGAGTTTTTCCAAGGGGACATATCCATGAGGACTAAGACATCCTCTAGGATTCTGATGCCAGGAAAAACAATTAGTTTCTGTAATGCTGGGACAGTGCTGTTTTGCATGGCACGAGGCTGAATGTTATGCTGACTGGTTGAAACTGGAAACTGATTTAGCATATTATATCAACCTTTTTTTTTTTTTTTTTTCTGCCATTGCATTTCACATGCATTTTTTTTTTTGCTTTTGACTTTGAGGTGTGAGGGGAGAAGGCTCTAATCACATGGCCTTCTGCAGATGCTCCATTTGCATTTCTATTAATCTTGAGCCTCCTGGAGACACTTGAGCACAGGCACAGCATGCCTTGTGTTTCAACTTGTGAGAATCTATACCACTGCTTAACAAGTTAATACATATGTATAGCCTCTTTCAGACAGCCCACTAGGAGGCAGAAGCAGAGGGAAATGTTTGTGCAGAGGCAATTGTAAGAAGCAGGTTATAAAGGACCCGGTGCATTGTTGTTAAGCCATGCTCATTCAGGTATGTTGCCTATATTTCATAAAGAACAGATCTTCTCCCTTCCATGGTCTGAATTCTTTGAATTCATGGCTTCCCTGTCACTCTAGCACTCTAATTGGAGAAACTGCATCAATATGGTTTTTATTTCATCTATCAGTCCTATTAGAACTGTAAATCGCTTCGATTCAACATTTTGGTTTAAAGTCAATTGAACTGAATCTAAAAAAGTGAACCACTTTTTGAAACAAACTGAGAAATATACTTGAGTTATGGAATGGTAGTGTCCAAATTCCGTTTCTTTATCCATGTTTAGAAAAACAATTCCCATCCAAACACATTCAGTTCAATAAATCAGGTAATATAAATGATCCAAATCAAAATACAATTCAAATTGATGAAAATTATCTTTAGATCTGTGATATTGTCTCTTCTGCTTATATCATACAATAATCTACCTAACTTGCAGAAATCTACAAATAAAAAGTTACTCTGAAATGTATCTTTTAAAACAACAATTATATGATAACGACAGAAAAATGCTTTGTCTGTGAGACGATAATTAAGATAGTCAATTGAAATAGAAAACTATTTATTTTAAGCCAATAACCTAGCACTGACAGAGCTACTGTAGGTCAGTGGTGGCAAACCTATGGCAGACGTGCCACAGATGGCATGCAGATCTCTCTTTGTTGGCATGTGCACTGTTGCCCCAGTTCAGCTCTACCACATGTGCGTGCATGCCTCCCGCCAGCCAGCTGGCCTTTGGGTCTCTGCTGCACATGTGTGTGGCACCTGTGTGCACGGGGCACATGTGTGGGGGCAGGGCACATGCATGGGGGTGCCTTGCATTTTGGGTATGCATGCACATGCTCAGTGACCAAAATGTTCACCATCTCTGAGCTAGGTCAATCCATTTTCAGGCCAAATTGGTCTGGATCATCCCCATTAAATCTTTAATTTTATGCAATTTAGTAAAAAAAAAATGTTTTGCTGAGGATTTGCTCCTATATCAGCACAGTTAAGATGATGATAGACAGCAATGATAATGATGACTAAAACTATTTATATTTATTTGAAACCTGAAGAGCTATGCGGGAGGGGAAGCGTGGGGAAAACATCCTGCCCCAAATAGCAATGAATTCTAATATTTCAGGATATTCTGTGTCCTTCCCACCCATCCCTTTGGTTTATTCCATAACATATATTGCTCCACTGGGATGTCAGTCAAATGGCTGTTATAAAACTATCAGAAAATCCTGTGGAATATGTTGTGAAGAATGGAACACTCTTAGCACGTTACAGAGTCAGTTTCTATGGGACTTTCCTCTGATGCAAGAATCAGAATCTGCCTGTCATGGACATATCCTGCATTTGGAAACACACTACTGTAAGACAACCTCCGTGAAAATTGTATAATTTATTCTGAGCTCTTGTCTCTTAATAAAACCAATTCATCTAACTGCTTCCAAAACTAACACGGAACATGGAGTTCAGAAGAAAGAACAAAGCAAATAAACAATCAATACAGTGAAGCAGACTGCAAATGCACATGTAACTTTTACCATTTCATTAGTTGCTGGAAGAAATTCTTATAATCTAGATTAGAGTTTGCTAACTTTTTAGACTATAGTAAGAAATCATGTGACCTTGGCATAATTCCATGAATCAATATAGTTGAGAGTATCATAGTTAGAAAGACTGTACTTTGTGAAGCCACAAATAGTACCTTTTTTAGTTCTATTTAATTTGCCTCTTATCATACACAGCATTGGCAATGTACAGAACTTTATCTATGGCTGATAAAGTGATTCTTGATGAGAAAATATTTCTTCTTCTATAAGATTATGCTTTATTAGCATATTTACCTGTAATACTTTATAATTCTATTCATTAGATCTCCATATCTGTTCAACTGCTTAAATTTTATTTTGATTACTGTTTTTTCTCAATAACAAAGAAAAAACCTACACATTTTCAATATCTTTGAATGTAAAGATGCTTATGGTCATTTCTCTTTTCCACTTCATATTAATAGTGCAGACCAATTTTATTAATTTACACTAAATTAATTTAACACCAAAGAAATAGGCCATAAATGCATAATGTATATAATTTAACAGTTTAGAGCAACCAGACAATTGCATCTTCTTTAGAAGTGCCTGTTTCACTCTTTTCAAATGCAACAGAAGAGTAAATGGTATATATATGACGAACACAATACAGAAGCCTGATGATGGCAGATGAGATTCTGCCAAAACATTGCTACAACTTTAAAAGCACAACTATGATGATGTGGAAAAATACCTGAACAAAGCTAAATACCATACATGTAAGTACCCACAAAAACGTAAGAATATATGTAGATAGATAGATAGATAGATAGATAGATAGATAGATAGATGTGTGTGTTTTTTTAAGTTTTCGCGGGTACTTACATGAATGCAGTTCAGCTTCCTTCGGGTATTATCCCACGTCATTGTAATGCTTTTAAAGTTGTAGCAATGTTTCGGCAGAATCTCATCTGCCATCATCAGGCTTCTGTATTGAGTTCATCTGTGAGTCAGACTTTCACAGCCGTTTCAGTTTTAAATTTGAGGCTAGCCTATTGTTGTGCCAGGATGGTTTTTTTCTTCATCCTGATTGGTTGGGAGTCTTGGTCTGTGTTTATTGGTCTTGGAGTTTGCTGTGTTCTGCTTGATTGGTGTTTCTAATATCTTCTGTCTGTTTTGTGGCTTTTTTTGTGTCTTGATTGGCTGGCAACATTGTGTTTCCTGTATTGGAGGCTTTTCATGCAGCTTGGCTCCAAGTAAAAGGACGGCTATCATTTATTAGGAAGCTAGGTTTATCTGGGTGCCAGGTTTATTAGGATACCTATACAGAGGTTGTGGCGGCATTTCGGCAGAGTCTCGTCTGTCATCATTAGGCTTCTGTATCGGTTTCCTAACCGGGCATGAAGCACAGGGAACTTCGTATATGCCTTGGTTTTCCAGGTCAATTTTGTCTTTGGGGTTTCTAAGGATGGCTGCTATTTTTTTGTCTGTTTTGAAGGCAGTCTTGATGTGATGCCTGTGTAGTATCTTACTGATTTTGTCTGTAGTACCTCTTATGGAGGGCAGGACAGCTATTCCATAGGTCTGTTGATCTTCTAGGTCTCTATTCTGTCTTAGTGTGTTTTTGTGGTTGGTTGGTGATTTTGTTTTTGTGGAAGCCATTGGCTGTCAGTATTTTAGTCAGGGTGTACTTTAGTCAGGCTTCATGCCCGGCCACATACATTGGACAGACCAATAGAAGAATAAGTACCCGCCTGGATGAACACAAAAATGCAGTAAAAAAGCTGGAACACACCTCCTCACTAGTCCAACAAATGAAAACCACAGGTCACAGCATCAACTTCAATGGCACTAAAACCCTAGCCACTATAGAAAAACAAATGGCTTTGATATTCCTAGATTTGACAACGTGAACTGGAGATTTATGTTATTATTATTGGAACAGATGGGCTTTGCCAGAAAATTTATTCAAGCAATAGAAGCCATATATAATAAACAGACAGCAAAGGTAATGATGGAGGGAGAATTTACAGATCTTATTAATATAAGAAGAGGTACAAGACAAGGATGTCCCCTATCTCCTTTGTTATTCGTATTAACTTTGGAAGTGTTGAATAGAAATATTAGAGATGACAAAAATATAAAAGGAATGAAAGTTAAAAAGGAAGAATTTAAACTACAAGCTTTTGCTGACGATTTAGCTTTTATTCTGGAAGACCCGTTAGAAACCGCTCCAAAGTTATTGGAAAAGGTAGAGACATATGGTGAGATGGCTGGCTTGAAAATAAATAAAGATAAAACAAAGATTTTGACAAAAAACATGTTATTGAGACAAAGAGAAGAACTGACAGATCTTTTGAAAATTCAAATTACAAACAAGGTTAAGTATCTGGGGATATATTTGACAGCAAGATGTAGCACATTAAAAGAGAATAATTATATTAAACTTAAACAACAGATAATTACAGATTTGAAGAAATGGGAAAAATTACAATTGTCATTAATAGGGAGAATTTCAACAATTAAGATGAATATTTTACCTAGAATTTTATTTCTCTTTCAAACAATACCAATTAGACTTGGAAAAGACTATTTTGAAGATTTAAATAAAACTATGTTGAAGTTTATATGGCAAGGTAAAAAAGCGAGAATAAAGTTAAAACTTTTGCAAGATGCTAGAAATAGAGGAGGTTTTGGCCTGCCTAATTGGGAATTGTATTATCAAGCTGCAAGTTTGATGTGGGTCAAAGAATGGATAACATTAAGAAAACATAGATTGTTGACATTAGAAGGACATGATTTACTGTTGGGCTGGCATGCTTTTTTATGGTACAAGGGAACTAAAACACAGGGGTATTTCAGAAGACATTATATACGGGAGTCTTTGTGGTTAAATTGGGAGAAGATAAAAAAACAATGTTATTTGAAAATTCCAGTTTGGTTATCTACTGAAGCATTTTCCTATCCTATGATCTATAAAAAGAAACAAACAGTTAGATATGGGGAACTGTTGGATGAAAAGGGTGGACTTAAAATGATCCAAAATTTAGAGGAACAAGGTATCAGGATGAATTGGTTTTCATATGCGCAAATACACTCAAGATATCTTGAAGATTTTAAAACGGAAGGATTCTATGATAAACAGACTGATTTAGATAAGATATTGATGGGTACTGATGAGAAAGTGATTAAAAAGTTATATGGTTATTTATTGGGAATTAAGCTAGAGGAAGAACAAGTTAAAGAAACTATGATTGCATGGGGGAAGAATTTTGGATATGGAATTGATTTAGAGCAATGGCAAAAATTGTGGTTTCAAAATTATAAAATGACAATGTCAATAGCATATAAAGAAAACTTGTATAAGATGTTTTACAGGTGGCACCTTCCCCCGACAAGAATAGCAAGAATGTTCAAGAATAAATCTGAAAAATGTTGGAAATGTCATCAGATACCTGGCTCATACTATCATATGTGGTGGACTTGTGAGAATGCTAGAAAATATTGGACTAAAATTCACATGTGGTTGGAAAAAATGACAAAGAAACACATAGACTTGAAACCAGAGATCTTTTTATTGGGAATTTTATCTGATATATATAATAAAGACTTGAAATATTTGATTGTAAATGTATTAACAGCGGCTAGGATTGTATTTGCTAAAAACTGGAAGAATGAGAAAATGCCATTGCAGGAAGAAATTATTGAGAAAATATTGGAATGTGCTGAGATGAGTAGATTGACATTTGAAATTAGAGAACAAGTAGATAAACAATTTTATGCAATTTGGGTTTTTTTTATCAATGGTTAGATGATAAAATACAATAATAGAGCATTAATATTATATATATGAAGAGTTTTTAGGATTGATTTGTTATGATTATATGATAAATTATAGAATAAACTGTTTGAAGTATTGTTATCTCGCAAAGCATGAATGATTAAAGGTATAGTCAGAAAAAGATTTTTTTATTTTTATTTTTTTTTAGTAATATTAGAATATGGATTGACAATATGAGTGGTTATGCAATATAATTGTAATTGACACTATAAAATGAATGCACAAAACTGATGAACCAACCGATACACCGGAAGTATATATGAGAGTAGATGTTTTTAATGTTTTGTATGTTTGTCTGTTTGTAGAAAATTAATAAAAACTTTAAAAAAAAAAAAAAGAAAACCCCAGCCACAGAATCATCAGAGAAGCCATAGAGATTGAAAAAAGACCTGAAAGCATGAATAGAAGAGATGATTCCACCAGACTGTCAATCATTTGGAAGTCTGCACTCTCAAATAGAAAGATCTGCACACCACAAGCCAGGCAAACACCTGGGCAAAAACAGACTCCCTCTGATAGCTCCAACTCAAACACACCCCAACCAGGCACCCAGATGAAACCAAGCTTCCTAATAGATGATAGCCGTCCTTTCACGCGAAGCCAAGCTGCACTGAAAGCCTCCAATACAGTAACACAGTGTTGCCAGCCAATCAAACCACAAAACAGACAGAAGAAACCAGAAACACCAATCAAACAAACTCCAAGTCCAATAAACACAGACCAAGACTCCCAACCAATCAGGATGTAGAAAAAAACATCCTGGCACAGCAATAGGCTAGCCTCAAATTTAACACCAACGACTGTGATAGCCTGACCCACATACAAACTCAATACAGAAGCCTGATGATGGCAGATGAAAATCTGCTGAAATGTTGCTACAACTTTAAAAGCACTACAATGACGTGGAATAATACCCGAAGGAAGCTGAACAGCACACATGTAAGTACCCACGAAAACTTTAAAAAAACTATATATATATATAAAATAGAAGAATGAATTTCCTTATTCATTCTTATAATAGAAGAATGAATTTCCTATGCATCTTGTGAGTAAATGACAAAGAAGTGAACAAGTTTAATAATCTTCTATTTAGTTACTTTTCTTGGCATATAATGATACATACATTGTGAGATCTATGTCCAGAGTACATGAAGAAGCACCCACAAGTACTGAAAATTTAATTAAAAGTCAGAAAGCCACTGCAATGAAGACTCAGCAGAAAGCCATTTATTTTTAAAGTCTAATATATTCTTCATGACTAAAGGCTACGGCACACGCTGACTTACACATTTAGTTGTAACTGATTTAAGGTACTTGGTGGGGTGTTTTGCTCACAGGGTGGTGCTCAATTTGCAATGGAGAAAATTGGCAGAAATTTAATTTAGTGATTTTTTTAACCCCGCAAAAAGGAGAGAAAGAAAGATAGAAGGAAAGAGAAAAAAAGAGAGAAAAATCCTCATTAAAACCTTACAATAAGCTTTGCTCTTTTTTCATTCAACTTGCCTAACCGCAGGTAAAAAGATACAATTATGGATTTATATAAATCCTATTGTCAATTTACAGCTCTAAGTCTGGTGGGTTATCTCATTTTAAATAGGTTATTTTTTTCCCTTAACCTTTCTTGGTTTTAATGAGGATTCAGTTCGTCAGTGTTTCAGAATCTGTTTGCAGAAAAGTTTGTCACAAATTGCCTGGGTTTGGTAGGACTAAGGACAGAAAAACGTCTTATGTTAAATTAATGCTCAAGTAATAAAGATAAGTTGGAATTTAACAATGGAATTTAGCATTTTCATATCAGATGTTTTATTTAGAAAGCTCTGTGTTCTGTGTGCCTAACCTCACAATTTATTGCAATTGTGATTTTTATGATCCTGTGTGCATTTGTAATGCTGGCTTCAGCCGAGGCCTTCAGTCTTGGTTCTATGAGCATATTTTTGATTTTAGAAAACAAAAAGCCTTTTGCTTCAATCCTACAATATAGATCTGTCAGAATTACTATAAATATAACAAGCAATAGCTACCACTCATCAAATGCTGTATAGATTTTCAGTTGACAGAGTGTGTGAATAAACCACATAGAGGACGGGATACATAATAGACTGTACTATAGTATCAACTGAAATAGTTCTGGGGCTTCAGAGAAAAAAACAAGCAGAAAATAGTAATGTAAGAATATTACTGACATGTTTTATTATATCATGTCAAAACTGATAAGGTATTTTTAATCAGGTATTATGACATTTCCAGATGTAGCTAAAGAACTGTTTTTTGGGGGTGGAACAGAAGAAGAGAAGGTGGCGAAGGAATTTTGTTTAGTATATGAATGCAACTGTGCAGGTTAATATGAATGTGTGATCATGGGGCTCACTGTTCTGTACCCAAATATGTATGCAGAGATAAAGTAGTTTTTTAGGCAACTGTCCTGATTGTACAACTTTACACTGTGACACGGACACTTCAGACAAACAAACATGGTTTTTTTTTTTTCCCAATCTGAATCAATTCTCACAAAGATTCATCAACTGCATGAGTGATCCTACAAAGGTTTCTTTTACATTCCTTTACTGCTAAACTCAGGTGAATGCAGATGAAGAAAAAAGAGAAAGAATGGATGTGAACATGTAACTGATAACAGAAAGTACAGAGATGTGTGTGCGTAGACAGCTAATAATCTGAGGGTGAGGGAGGAGATTTGTGAGTGGGTTTAGTGGCAAAAGGGAATGGGTAAATTGAAAGTTCATTTAGCAGGTATGCTTTGACTAATGAATTGTGAGAAAATTGATTAGTGGATGATCTTCTATTCTAATGAGATTTGGAGGCAAGGCTAATCTCAAGGATCCTTATATTCTGTTATTCTAAAATCCTAAGGATTTTTGTGAACACAGCTCTCAGTGTCAGTATATTTAGAAGCAATGCTTCCTAAGAAAGTTGTAGTGGATGGCAGTATATGAGTTCTGTTGCCCCATATTGAAATACCGATAAATGATTAGGCCAAATGTGTTTATTCAGATGTGACCAGCGAATTATTCCCCATGTTACATTAGACAAAGAAGAGCAGACAATGCTAGTTATCACTGTAGAAATAAATGGATGCAGAAATTAGGGAGGGACGAGAAATCCTATGGCACAGTAATATCATGTGGGAAAGATTCTGATAGGAAATTGTCTGGTGCGTTAATCCTGAAAATGTTTCATTATAGGGCTGATATAAACCTTATATCACACACTTTCATGCAACTGTAATTTGAGGCAATGTATTAATTTCAGATATGATGTGGAAAAATTAATTGTCTTGTTTTCTGTGAAATGCCATACTATGAGGGGCAAATTATCAGGCACGAAAGACACACATGAAGGTCCAATTAAATGATTTATTGCTAAAACTCCTTTGCACATAAAACTTTTCAACTAACAATTAATACCTGCTTGGAGTTAGATAAGGGTAAACAGAATTCAAGGGGGGGGTTGAGTTTAGTCTGTTTGTGGCAGATTGTGGGGATTTTAGGCTAATCCCTCTTTTAACTCCGCCCACAGGTTCTGCTGGTGCTTCTGCTACCAAAATAGGTGGTTTGATATTTTGGGTTCAAGCTTCTGGCTAGTATTCTGTTTCAGGGGAAGATTATATTTCTGTTTTCATTAACTTATCTGTCATGCCTTCCATTTAGCACTGATTCTAAGAAATGTTAAGTCAGCCAATAGTGCCAAATATTTTTAGGATACCTGGTCTAAGACTTATTTTATATAAAAAATATCTTCTTGATGCATGGAAGTAAAAAGATAAAAAATAAAAATTAATCTTTTAAACAGTTCAGCTTTTGGGAGGATTTGGAACTTTTCCCCATATTTAGTTTACAAAATAATAATTATTCTTAACTTTGCTACTGTATAAAAATAAGAGGAATAATTTCCAATTCTGTTGTACCATGTTCCCATGGACCATATGTTCTTCAGAAGATTGTTTTACAATTACTGTATCTAAAACTGATTTTGTGGATATCCATAGATTTAGATTTCTTTTCAATACAATTCGCTACTCTGTTGCAATTTTATTTTTAAAAAGATCCAGCTATTTTAAAATGTTCCCTGATTTCTCTAAAATCTTATGTGTGAATGAACTCATAAAGTCATCTGCTGGATGATGAGTTAATTACATGCCAAAATTAACCTTTGTTAGGCACAGAAACAGGATCGCTTTTTAAAATCTTTGCTACCAAGGTCTGTGTTAAAGATTCTTAATTAACTTGGTTGAAAATCAATATTTTTTATGACTTCATATATGAACCAAGAAGTGATGTGTATCATTAAAAGTGTACTATAATTATAACCTTAAGATGAAACTGCAAGGGAATTTCTATCAAGAGTTTAAGGAAAATCTTCAATAGCAAGGGGCCAAGGTGGAGACCTCAAAACAGACATAGTAGACAGCTCA
Organism: Laticauda colubrina; assembly: GCA_015471245.1. NCBI lineage: Eukaryota > Metazoa > Chordata > Lepidosauria > Squamata > Elapidae > Laticauda > Laticauda colubrina. The sequence continues at coordinate 16,137,592 of BLBF01000020.1, read as the reverse complement.
TTAGCCCTGATACTCAAGGAGAGGCCAAACTAGGAAAGCTTCCTTAAAAATAAAGGTTTTAGTATAAGTCTTGCAAAATTCTTCATTGTTATATCACTGTCAGCCTGTAGGAATATTGTTTTCTTTACACTCAGATTACAAAAGTTATAACATACAGTTGCAAATTATCAATATAGCTCAAATAGACCTGGACTATGGTATCTCCAGGCAGAGTTCCTCTTATGCAGTGGAGTGTTCCTCGCTTTCTTCAAACCCACATACACATACAACCCAAATCTGTTCTGAAGGACACACATGCATTCACACACAGAGCAAGGCACAGACAAAAAAAATCACTGGTTCCAGGTTTTTCTTCATTTTTAGTGGGCCAACATTAAGTGGCATTTAGTAAACTTGAAAGTAAAATTAAGATGCCAGATGTTTAAGATTAGCCATAAATTAGGCATATATTAGATGCAGGAAGCCTTGGCTTACTTCCTGGCATCCCCACATACAGTTGGAAAATTTGTTAGAAACAGAAAAGAAAAATTGCCAATCCATTATACAAAATAGATCAATATGAGACAAAAGAGATCAATGTTTTGAATCAACATAAGATATAAAAGATAGCATGTGTCAATTTACTTCCAAAATCTTCAGAATCTGGGTATTCTGAATATCAAATATAACAGTCTCAGTCTTTTACTGAGATCATAATCCTATGGTCTATCCAATATGAAGTAAAACAATTCCCACAATATTTCATCCTTACCCATGCTAAAGGTCTAATACAATCAAAGACCAAAAATGCTGGTTTGCATTAAAGGTTGTTTTATGATTAACTGAGTCATTAAATAACAGATTTGGGTAAGAAACATGAAAAGGGGAAAAGATGTCACATGATCAGATCCTTTCTTATATATATATATATATATATATATGTATGTATATGTATATATGTGCTGTTCAGCTTCCTTCGGGTATTATCCCACGTCATTGTAGTTCTGTTAAAGTTGTAGCAACGTTTCAGCAGAATCTCATCTGCCATCTTCAGGCTTCTGTATGGATATGGGTCTTACAGCTCCTGGTTTTAAATTTGAGGCTGGTCCATTCTGATTGGTTGGGAGCCTGGACCTGTTTCATTGGACTTGGAGTTTGATTGATTGGTGTTCCTGGTTTCTTCTGTCTGTTTTGTGGCTTTGATTGGCTGGCAACACTCTGTTCTTGTGTTGGAGGCTTTTAGTGCAGCTTGGCTCCGTGTGAAGGGACGGCTGCTCTTCATTAGCAAGCTGCTGTGTTCGTATGAAATGTTAATTTGAAGCAGGTTGGTGTTACATTGTTGTCTCTGCAGCTGCATAGGAATTTTAGGTCACATGGTATTCCTGCTCTTTTAAAGAACACATAAGAACACAGCAGCTACCAAACGTATCCTGAAAAGGGAAGAGATATCTCTACTCAGAAATGAAGTTCACAGTAAAAGATTCCAATTAGATCAGTTAAACAAAGATTTGCTAGCACTACACCTGGAATTGAGCAGCAAAATCCACCCTCTACTTTGGGATAAGATCAAACAACTTACAACTTGGAGAGCTGAAACTGAAAATACTTATAAAAATGATAAACTCTCAAAAAAACTGAAAAAATTAGAAAATGACAAGAAAATTCCCAATAACCCACCACAACACCTGAAACAACTAGTATACAACGTTTCCAACAGAGAACTCAACAAAACAGAAACAGATGTCCTATCCAAAGGATTCAATTATGCCATAGCACCCAAAAAAATCCCAACAGAATCCATCATATGTGCAGTAGAATCCAGCCTAACCAAATTAAATACAGATGAAGCTGACAGAATAAGACACCAGGTTACTCACATCTTATGCACAACGAAACCACCCAAAAATAATTTGCAAAAAGATGAATTCAGAGTGTTACAAACCCTGAAAAATGATAATAATATCATAATACTCCCAGCAGACAAAGGAAATGCCACAGTAGTAATGGACAGAAAAGACTATGAAACAAAACTGACAGACCTACTCCAAGACTCCACATACAAACCTATAAATACAGACCCAACCACATATCTAGAAAAATCAACCATGAAGAAAATTATAACCAGCCACATAAGCAAAGAAATCCAACAGACGATCATCCCAAGAGAAAAATCTTCTAGATGCCCCAAATTATACGGCCTCCCAAAAATACACAAAGAAGGCATACCTCTCAGACCCATAGTCAGCTCCATAGGAGCACCATTACAAAACCTAGCTAAATACTTAGCAAAACAACTACAGCCCCATGCTGAAACCGCAGCTTCATATGTAAAAAACTCATACCACTTCTTAGAAATGATCAAAGATCTACATGTAGAACAAGAAGATCTGCTTGTAAGTTTCGACGTGGTTTCACTATTCACTCAAGTCCCAATAAAAGAAACTCTTGAAATCATCAAAAATAAATACCAACCAGCCAAAGACCTCATGGAACTAACAGAACACTGCCTAACCAACACATATTTCATATACAAAGGACAAAGATACAAGCAAATTGAAGGAGCCCCTATGGGATCACCACTGTCACCTGTCATTGCAAACCTGTTCATGGAAGAATTCGAATCCAGAGCCCTGGCTAATGCCACCCACAAACCCAAACTATGGCTAAGATACATCGATGACACATTTGTGATTTGGCCCCATGGAAAAGAAAACCTAAACAATTTCCTAACACACCTAAACAACACACACCCCAAAATCAAGTTCACCATGGAAACGGAAATAAACAAACAACTACCATTCCTAGATGTACTAATCTACAAAAGAACAGATGGCACACTGGGACACACCATATACCAAAAGAAAACACACACCAACCGCTACCTCAACGCCCAATCCCACCACCACCCAGCACAGATAAATTCTGTAGCGAAAACCCTAATTACCAGAACCAAATGCCTGGCAGATAAGACACATATAAAGACTGAACTAGGCACCCTGACTGAAGTATTGACAGCCAATGGCTTCCACAAAAACAAAATCACCAACTTGATCCACAAAAACACACCAAGACATAACAGAGACCTAGAAGACCAACAGATCTATGGAACAGCTGTCTTGCCCTACATAAGAGGTACCACAGATAAAATCAGTAAGATACTACACAGGCATCACATCAAGACTGCCTTCAAAACAGACAAAAAAATAGCAGCCATCCTGAGGAACCCCAAAGACAAAATTGACCTGGAAAACCAAGGCATATACGAAATTCCCTGTACATCATGCCCGGCCACATACATTGGACAGACCAATAGAAGAATAAGTACCCGCCTAGAGGAACACAAAAATGCAGTAAAAAAGCTGGAACACACCTCCTCACTAGTCCAACACATGAAAACCACAGGTCACAACATCAACTTCAATGGCACCAAAACCCTAGCCACTATAGAAAATCCCAGCCACAGAATCATCAGAGAAGCCATAGAGATTGAAAAAAGACCTGACAGCATGAATAGAAGAGATGATTCCA
>BLBF01000020.1:16074567-16120546 GCA_015471245.1 Laticauda colubrina | reverse complement strand
TCTATCTATCTATCTATCTATCTATCTATCTATCTATCTATCTATCTATCTATCTAATTGTGTTTCATATGTTAGTCCAGGTTTCTAAATCTCCTAAAAGATTTCCAAAGCCACTCTTTAGCATTATGATCCTAATAATACTTTGGGTCATCAGATCCATAATTTTTGCAAAATTTTTCATTTTTCTCTGTCTTTTTTGTAAACTGAATTCACAATTTTGCTACAACCACTGATTAATCGGTCAACTATCTTGTTTTTCTCTTTGCATAATCTATATCAGGGGTGTCAAGCTGGTGGCCCACAGGTCAGATACATCATGCACAAGCCATGCCCACCCCAGTTCTGCGAAGGGAAAAAAGTCATGAAACATTACATAACAGCAATGTGATTCCATAAGTTTGACACCTGTGGTCTCTATTTATCTATCTATCTATCTACCTACCTACCTACCTAAAAGGAAGAAAAAGATTGCCTATAGAATGGATTCCCCAGAAACTGAGGAGCAGAGAGCCCAACAATGCATGTTCTAATAAAATCAAGTGATATATAACAGATCTTAGAGAAGTTAAGAACTAAGTAAGGCAAAAGTGGTGAGCATAGAAATGCCAAGGGCAAGAAACACAGATTTGTGATAGTGCCGAATTTGAAAAAGCAGGCAATCCTATAGTTGAAAGAGAGAGGCAATCAATCAATCAATTTGAACCTTCCAAATTCAAACATGGGGATTGTCAATAATGCAGAGAAAGTCAACTTTTTGAAATTCTACAAACTTGTTTGTCAGCCAAACAGATGGACCAAATATATTATTTTATATATGAATGTCCTCCGCTTTAAAGTTTGTGATATACAGTACATGAAATCAGTTATTCTGATTTGAAATCTTCAGGATCTGAAATCTTACTTACTAGCTAATATAACGTTCATATAACATTCCACAATTTTCTAAATAACCAGCGTTAAGTATGATTATGTTTTATTTTGTTAAAATGAGGACAACAAGCAAATGAAATTTGGGGGTAATTATTTTTACTCTTTGTATATTTAATTTTTTTGTAAGCTGCCTAGTCATTAATAGTGAGTGGGTAGCCATATAGATATTCTCAATAAATAAATTGACTTACATCATAATAGAAGTGCAATGAAGATCCTCTCTATCCACAAAAACAGCTGTTTGCTTCAGCTGAAGTTGTCAGGGTTCCAACATGCACCCCCATTCAAATCACAAGTCTCTCGCTGCATCTCTCAGAGTAAAAAAAAATTGATTTATTAGGAGTTGACATGTCGGCGTTTCCTGGCTGCAGCCGACTCTGACACATCATTCATTTCATCCTTGACCCTGGTCTTCCCCCAACTCCCTGGATGTATATTCTCCAATGAGACACATCCATAGCCAAGAGTCATCAAATATGCTCTCCAGTAATAATCTTGCATGCCAACAGCATCAACAGCTTCAGCTGCCAAGGTGATTATCTGAGGCATTTCATGAATACACTGCTTTCCCCTACTCCCTTTCTGCTGGCAACTAAAAAGACCAAAGGAGTATTTTTTAGTTGACAGAAGTGATGGTAAAATATCAAGAAATGATAAAAAGTTACTATTGTCTACCAATCATATCTTGCTATCTCTGTGTGACTAATTTCTGCAACTCATTTGAGATCTCCTTGGATCACATGAAATCAGATTTCAGGTTCTAGGTGACTTTGAAATAACTAGTTAGAACCATTAGAATGAATATGGCAATTAATGCTAAGCATGTGAGGATACATGCAGAATAACCTAGTGAACCTGGGCTCCTATATCAGCTGATGATAATAGGCAGTCTTCGACTTACGATCATTCAAATAGCAACCATTTGAAGTTATGACTGAACTGAAAAAAGTGACTTACAACCAATCCACACATACATGATCGTTGCAGCACCCTCATGATTATGTGATCAAAAATTGGTTGCCAGGCAATTGGCATACATTTACAGTGGCTACAACATCCAACAGCCACATGATTAACATTTATAAGGGCCAATCAAGGGGGATTAATATTTATAAGGGCCCAAGGGGGATTCCAACCAGCAAAGTCAATTGGGGAGACTGGATTTGCTTAATGTCTCTGGTGATTTGATTTAATGACCAAAACGAAAAGGTTATAAAATTGAGATCAACTCACATTGCTCAGTAATGGAAATCTAGTCCCAATTCTGGTCATAAATAAAGGACTACCTATATGAACTTTGTTTATTATTTTGCTAACATTTCTGGAAAACTTTGAGAAAGTTGAGAAGGGTGAAAAGAAGAAAGTAAGGTAGATGTGAGACTCATTGAAATGGCCAATGGGTCTAAACCAAATAATTGCAAAATAATAACATGTTCAACTTTAGAGAAGATTCATTGCTCTACCCTGAAACAGATGGTGCTTGGGGGAAAAGAAGAAATGGAATGGTGGTAGTATTGAATATATGTCCTTTAGGTTACAGCAGAAACCCTTTGCTTTGATGTCAAAAGAGAAGCATCTGCCTCTCCAGTTGGAGATATTCATAAAAAGATCTCATCTCCTGTCAGGCCACCGACCCTTCCATCATTCAGTAGATGGGTGGTGGTGGTATCCCCCTAAATGATCCTTAAAACAGGGCAGAGCTGGCTAAGAAAAGAAGTCAAGGAGGGATTTACCCATCCATTTCAGCTACAGTAGATCCCTTTTTATTTTTATCCACATGTCCATTTGACAAGCATTTCACCTACTGTCCTTCATTGTGGAGTGGGACAACTTGCCATGGGCAAGTCAGAGTGGGACAACTCACCATGACCAACTTGCCGTAAGACAATTCAATAATTCAATTTAATTTTTTTAAATAATTACAAAATATTTTAATTTTTGCCATTCACATTTCATTCTGACCTTCCTATTGCATCCTTTCTTTAATGATTCTATTTGTTAGGGATAACATTGTTCACCCTAACTGTTTTAGGTGAAATACTAACTATGAATCATAGTTAATGTATGCAGCTTTAACTGTAAAATAGCAACTGTGGGTGTGGTTATGAAAACCATATAAAAGTAGCAAGGCTACAGCTTGCTCTCTCTCTCTCTGGCTTTGATGATCCCTGATTACTGCTTGGAAGCAAGACTGCATTGCTCGAACGGGAGAGACAACAACGGACTGATTTATGTGAACTGACAATAGGATATTCTACATGGACTTTGCTAACTGAATATCCCTGAATGGACTGTTTTTGACTATGCTATAAACTTATACTGGAATAAAATATATTCTTGATAGCACAAGCGTATCTGTTATTTTTACTGTATGTTAATAAACATACAAGCTTAGCTCACTCATTTATCTGTGTGCCTATCTGACTAACGCTGCACATTCTGTTTAGCTTGTCTACCTAACCCTGGTTGGGGAACCCAGGCTTAACACTATTCCACCATTTCTTTGATACCAGTGTAATTACTGTCCTGTGGCAAGTTGGCCATGGCAAGTTGTCCTTCATTGTGTCAATTCCTATGCATAACATAACATACCAGTGTTAACATGTTAGTAATGCAGGATCTCGAATTATCCATAGGCTTTAATTGTCCTCCATCTCTGTTCTGAACCTAAAAAGCAAAGCTATAAATAGATAGAGATAAGGTCATTGATGTGACATTTAGATTCTGGTATTAGTCATATTAAAATGACCTTAATGTTCTTCTCTTTTTTAAATCACTCAACATAAAATAAGCAGTAATTATTTTATATCAACATAAAATAATCAATCATTTGGTTATTACCAAAACTTTAAAAGGCCTTGGAAATACTACAGGTTTTGTGAGTTTTGATTTTGTGGTTCCCTGGGCTTTTCCTTCACTGGAAGGTTGCTTGAAGGAAAACAAGTCAAGACATCACAAAACTAAACTTCTACCTTTCAAAGACATAGTTAATATTCTATTACATATATCATGGTTTTCTCAGCAATAAGCCATGCTACCATCTTCTTTCAAAGAAAAAAAAATCCTTTATTCATGAGGAAAGGTGGCAGCCAAGTAGTGTAAGATCCAACATCATCATTATTTAATAATGATGTAGTTGCTATAAATATGCAGAGGCTTTTCTAACATTCAGTACATATTGGACATTTGGCATTATATTGGAAATGACAGCAGATTTGGAATTGGCACCAGATTAGGTGACGCCCACTAAAAACAAATCCACAAATTAAAACATACAAAAACACAAGTGGGGCTATTAGAGATCCTTTTAAATGGATAAACCAGCAGTAAATGGAGAAGTGCTCTATTTTAAAAACTTTTAATTTTATTAATTGGAGAAAGATCATGCAAGGCCAACTTTATCCAGTGTTAAAGACGTCTTCAAGTTTTTGAGGAAATCTCCAGTATCTCTTAAAAACCATTTGGATTCATTAGGGACCTGAACCAGACCAAACTGATAAAACAGAGATCTAAGGAGTCCATAGTCCACATAAAGTGATCCAACCACAGCAAAGGACAAAGTCATGTTTATCCATATGCAGTTCATATCTGTTCTGTTCCAAAGTAAAGATCAGATCAAGTAGATCTGGCAGATCCATTGTTGCCATAGTGGCCATGAAATCACAATCAAGAGGAACTTCATGTAAACATGAATTAGAATGATGGAGACAACAAAGCTTTTGCGACAAGCCATGGTGGGCTTGAAAATACCTTCCAGCAACTGCCAATTAGATCTGTCCACTAAGGAATAAGTAGAACCATTATAAATATGTGTCTCAGCCTATGGTTGCCACACCAAAAACCTGATAAGAGATCTAGTGAGACAAGAATGGTTGTTCTATTCAAATCCTACCACAAATAATCTCTGAGAGAACCAGTGAAAACTGGCCTAGGCAGCCAAGGCTCAAGATAATTTTTATCCTTCAGAGCAGCAGCAGCCCTGCCAACTCTCACGGTTCTGCCGTGAGTCTCACAATTTTTTGTCATTTCTCACGGTCTCACGACAAGGCTCCTCAATCTCACGCCGAATTTAAAATGCTTTTTTTTTTCAAATTTGGGGGTCAGCTTATATGCAAGTATATACGGTAATCATTTTTCTTCGTGTGTCGTTTTGAAAGGGGAGTAGGCCCTGGGAACGAGGCTAGTTTCCCAGTAGTCTTTGTAAGTTCAGCGCAGGAAAGCAATCGCAATCGTATAAACATGGTGAAAAGAGGTGGTGATTTTTCAATAGAAAAAAGAAAGCTGCATCTTCTTACAACAGGGAACACAAATAAAACATTTAAATAAACTGTTAATGACTTTCCTCGATGGAAAAGGGGTTTGTTTAATCTTGATCGGGAAAAAAATAGAATCTCACTATTTTTTATAGAATCTCCAGATTTTTTTTCATGGGTCTCCAGATTTTCCTTTATCAGGGGTTGGCAGGTCTGCAGCAAACATTAGGTTATTATAGATTTAATTTTGTTGGAGATGTAATAAGAGAAATGTTTCTTTAAAATACACGTTTTTACAATGTCCTATAATTACTATTATCACTCAATTATTACATTTAAGGAGAAAAGTGGTGGGCCAAATAAATATGACCAGGTGACAAAAGCTAACATTTTAGGAGAATAATATTCTTTTGAATTCCATATTTAGAATGTGAAATTTAAAAACTGAACAACATAAATAGCTCCTATATGCACTTTCTATGACTAAAAAATTGATATTGCAGCATTGAGAAGATAAACCTACGGCCTTGTTTATTCAATAGGCTGAAGACTTCTTATATTTGCCACCTATGAGCAGATTGCCTATCAATGTTGACTTTGTATGGATAAATATAATCAAATATGAATTTCATTTACACGAAATACAGTAGGTTAAAACAATGCACAATAATGATAAAATTTATTTTATTAGAAATATTATGCAAATAAATATACAGGTATGAGTACTTATGTGTATGTATGTATGTACACGTGTATATACACTCATATACATACTTATATAATATTTGCATATACATATTCAGGTTTTGGCATGTTCGGGTCTTTTCCCATGTAAGATTGAAAATATCTTGGCGACATTTTGATGAGGTCCCACTCGCCATCTTCAGGCTGGTGCTTTCGGCTTCGTGCTTGTGTGAGTAAAGCATGATCGGAGCTGGTCTGGTGTTGGTTTTCATGGCTGGAACTTATTTGTTGATAAGGTTCCCTCCACAAAAACCAACACTGGACCCAAAACAACACACGACACCACCACCAATCTCCCTCACCTGATTCAAACCCAAACCCATCCCATAGACAAAAGGCAACCACCATCCAGAAACCAGACCACGGCTGCATCACCAGCTGCCACACACCCCGACCCCCAAACTGAGCAAACTGACATACACCATGAACATATAGCCAGACCTCAAACTCGGAGCCAAACCAAAACCCGGAACGTTACATCACAGCCATCCGCTCAGGATATCACATCATGGAACTCAGGAGGTTACACCACAAAGCCTTAGGATGTTGCAACACAGCCAACAACACAGGAGATTACATCACACAGCCCACTATCCAGGTTGTTACAACACAAGAGGCTGACAGACACACAGCCAATACCTCAGCCATACGTGTTCTTACGAAAAAGCCAGCCAATCTGCAAACATCAACCAATCAAGAAAATTAATAGGGAGACGACAGCTCAGATCATGCTTTGCTTGCACCAGCAAAGTTCAGGCAGCTCAGATCATGCTTTGCTTGCACGAAGCTGAAAGCACCAGCCTGAAGATGGCGAGTGGGACCTTGTTGAAACATCGCCAAGATAATCTCAATCTTACACGGGAAAAGACCCAAACATGCCAAGACCTGCGTGTATGTATGTATGTATATATGTATGTATGTATACAAATATGCTTCGCTATGAAACTATGTGGTCGGGCTTAGTTTTTGGGGAGAAAAATAAGAGGGAAAAATTGTACCTCTGCCTACCAACATCCATCGATATTCATCTGGCTGGCATCTTGTCAGTGTGTGAGAGAGTTGAGGGATGTTTGGAAATTGAAAAAGTATTTGCTGTGTGAGCAAGAAGGAGACAGCAAGGAGCCTGGGTGTGGCTTAGCTCAACTGTTCTGTACTAAAGCTGCTTGGTGCTGTGAAACTAAAACTGAAACTCCTTAGCATTTCTTTTCAGGTGGGTAGGGGGAGTAGAACTCCTTAGCATTAGAGCATGTTTATAATAATATAGGAAATACTAATGCTCTGATGGTCATTTTGAAAAATCCTTTCTTAGTGAGCACCTAAAAGCCATATATATGTGCTGTTCAGCTTTCTTCAGGTATTATCCCACGTCATTGTAGTTGTGCTTTTAAAGTTGTAGCAATGTTTCGGCAGAATCTTTTAAAGATGTAGCAACTTTAAAAGCACTGCAATGACGTGGGCCTGTTTCCTATCGGGCTGTGGATCAATGCAAGTCTGGGCCCAGGGATTGGGCACGTCTGTTTTCAGGATTATTATTTTTTTACCAATGTATGTTTTTTGTTTTGCTCCTTTTTTGTTTTCTGTTATTATTTTTAAAAAGTTACCATAGTAAGTTGAGGTGAATCTTAATCACTGCTAATAATAATGACAAGAAGCCCATAAATGCTGAAAAGCAACCATTTATGGACTCCTTTTCGTGTGTAAAGTATGAGTTCTCCTACTGTGTGATATGTTTTCTTTGAACAAAGTACTAATTCACTGTTGTAAATAGAAAGAAAATCAGGCAGTTCCTCTAATCCAATCTTTCTCAAACATAGCAACTTAAACTGTGTGGACTTCAACTCTCAAAATTCTCCAGTCAGCATACTGAATATGTATGCGAGGAATGGGGAATCCATAGTCCTCCACATATGACTGAACCCCATTAGTCCCAGGCAACATTGTACCTTGCTACCAACTTCTGAAGTTGTAGGTTGGGATGCGTGAATTTGTCTAAACAGGGCGCGTGTTAGCCAAACATATGCTGAAGTATAAGCCGATAAATGTTTTCTGTGGATTATTTTTCCTGATATGAAAAATTCAATAGTTATTACATGTGATTTTCTCTAAAATTCAAACTTTATACATAGCTTTCTCTAATATATACTTATTCCTAACTGGTCTGGCCTTCTGGATATTTAAAACCATGAGTCCTACCAAACAGCCAATTATAAAATTGTTAGTTTGATATATTTTATTAATTATTTTTGGTGGTATGGTGTTAGAATTTTAGATGTTTTGGTGCTTCTGGTTGTTTGATTTTAAATCCTTGGTTTTGCTCATGCATTGTCACATTTCAAGGATCTGATGATATAGTGATATAAATTTGATAAGTAAGTAAATAAATTAATGGCATTTCTTGATATGCACATATTTTTAATTCAGTACTCCATAAGTAATTTGCTTCTTGTGTACCATTTTCCCAACATGTTTTCCAAATTTCATTTTAGTGGCTCACACTCGTTGAAAAACATTCCCAGAAGGATTTGCATTCTATTTTTATTTATTTTTTTATCCCTATTTGCAGGACAGCAGCATCTGGAATCTACAGGTCTCCCAAGTCTGCTTTATAATCAAACCATTGTGTTGCAATAATAGGGAAAAAGTTTCCTTCAAGTCACTTGTGTTCCTTTTAGATAGTTCTCAAGCGAAATATCTTCACCAAGCAATTTAAAAAAGAAGAAAATTTTATATTTTATAACTATTTGACTAGCAGCTTCATTTTAGAACAAAAAGGGCTGATTAATAGATATTAGGCTGATGCTCCACTTGGCTTCCAGGCTTCACTACAAATTAATACGATCTTTCATAGCCAACAATTAATTTTAACAACCATTTAAAAATCAATAGTAGAAAGCATTCATGTTTTATTCTTTATCAAGGAAAGTTGTATATTCATATAGAACAATTAACTGTGCTAATTGATTTGTTTTTACTCTAACACCTCACCAGCAATTACTGCATTCCAATTTGATGTTCTATTAGCAGAATTAACAGCAAACAGAAACCAAAACTAAAACCAGCTTTTGAAAATGCAGCTGAGGTGTTCATTTTTATTAACAAGGGGTAATTGTGTCTGTTTAGTGATTTGCTCTGAGATTTTTTTAAAGAAGATTTTTTAACACTGTACCATTTAAAAGGAGACTGTGAAAAACCTAGGGAAGGATTTGAATTAAACAGTCTTTCACCCTTTTAATATCTCACAAGAGATTTTTCTACACTGATTCATTTAATTTAGTGGACACAGCAGTGTGGCCCATTGATTGTGGACAAAACTTCTGAAGGGCCTGGTGTGCACCCCTGTTAAAACGTGGGAAGAGAGTAAAGTTGGCTGTGAATTAATTTGATTCTGTACATAATTCTTTTTTCAATGGGATTCTGTGTCCCATTGCAGAGGCATGAAAAAAGGAGACCCCGAGTTTGATTGCTTAATATTCATCTACATTTTCCTCTCTATGGGCACAATATGCTTGGCTTAATTAACTTTTCTCAAAGGTGAAGCAGTGCGCACCATCTGCTGTGAGACAATCACATTTGTATGCCTCTCAGAATAATCCCTTTACTTCTGAAACTGCTATCATACAGGAGCCAAATCTGAAAAACTTTCAAATGGCATTGCTTGCCATTGAAACCAATGCTGTTTTAGTCCCAGTGGTAGCATGCTGGCATGATTTGGTCAAAGAGAAATGGGCTCAATTTTTTATTTGCTTGATTTGGTTACTTGTTTGAAAGGAGTTTGGAGAAACAGATCCTATTTTGTAACCCTCTTCCCAGTAATTATGCTGAGCACAATTCTTCAACCTCACCAGTTTAAGCATTCAACCTGCTTCCTTTAAAAACCCAGTTCAAAAGAACAAGGGCTTAACAGGCACAATCTACCAATCACCTATTTCTTCTGCATTGCTGTTGTGGGATATTCTTTTTTAATCAATCAATAAATAAACTGAGCTGGAGAAGGAGATTTAAAAAAAAAACACACACACACAAAGTCAGACACTTCTGCCTGTAAAGAATAATTGAGTCACTTAAAATTCCAATGTGAAATATTGAGACAAAGTATAGCCATTTAATTTTTTAATCAAGTTTCAAGGACCACACAGTGCTATCAAGGGCCTACTGAACTTGCTCTAAAGCTGGGTCATTATTTGATCTTTGTGGCTAGTAATCTGATTATCTCATTGTGGAGGTAAACTTCAGACCCAATCTTGTTAGCAGCTGGCTAGGCTGGATTACCCCAGCTACTGAGGTGGAAAATGAACTGAGCAGTCCGTCTTTGGCCTTGCTCCCTTTGAGCCTAAGGTTGGCTACTTCAGGGTGTCTAATTCTGTATCTGAATCAGCACTTTATACTTCAATCTCTCTTTTGCAGTGCAAACATATTCTTAGGGTAATGTCATGACAGGGTTTATAACGCCCTTGAAAATCCAGCATTTTGAAGCAGGTAGGAGAATGGCCTTGCTAAAACCGGACAGGGGCAGAGTTATTTAATTAAAGCCATCTGATCAAGGATGTGGGGGTCCTCTTTTAATTTTAGACTCACACTGGCTTGAGTTGCTAAAATATGCAAATGCTCAATGGAGTTGTGTGGTCTGTCCTTAAGACACTCACAGTTTTGCTTGTGGCCGCATTACGGCTTTGACTGCTTTTACAGTGAATGCACAGCACCGTCAAAGCACAGAAAGTCTTGAGAAATCGCCTGAAAGAGTTCAAAGGATCCAAAAGACAAAAAAGGACTAAGCTGGGATTCTTATGTACACTGAAAAGAAGAATAAAATATAAGTTCTCTAATGCAGGCTGTTATGGCAGTGTTACCCATATCAAAGCCTGATGGGGCTACTGAGGAGTGTTGAAAGTTTTCTGGCCCGCCATATGCAAAAGAGAAATAGGAACAATTTAGGCTGGCGGTGATTTTGCTACATGAGCCATTGAATGCTCTTTTTGGATACACTATTGAGGGAACAAGGAATTCAAAGAGTTTGAACTCGAACAAGTTTTCTGCCTCAATAGGCCATAATCAGTCCCAAAGAACTGAGTACTACTGAGTGTAGTGCTCTGCTCTCTAGGATAACCAAGGTCTCTCTGTTGTTTTGTTTTGTTTTGTTTTATTTTGCCTGCTGTTATAATACACATCAAAGAAAAAGCTCTTATGTTGGCCCTTATTAATCTTGCTTACCCTAAATCTCTTTAGGACAGATTTTTTTTGAAAAAGTGAAGGGAACAAATTACAATTATGTGCCCTTCTCAACTATCACTGTGGCACATTGATTAGAGTTGCTTGATATAAATGAATAAATATATAAATAAATAAATATATAGGTACTAAGCAGGCTACTATTAAAGAAACCAGAGAATCTTGCTGCAGGTTTACCCTTGTATACAACAATACAAATCCAGAATCTGAACTTCTGAAAAAACATTGTAATTTTTTGACCTACAAATCACAGGGCATTTTTTTTCCTTAGAAAGCAGCACCCTCTCATCCCCAAAGGAATATTCTGATACAAAGTAAGATGCAGAATTATTTGAATAAAAAATGAGAGATAATTAAAATAACACCAGCAGTTAAATATATCAAATGCTTTCAGCTTTTACAGTTCATACAAAATAATTATTCAGCCCTCAGTTTGTGTGTTTGCAGTATCTACAGAAATTATGTAACCAAGCACAGCAACAATGAATTTTAGCAAGTATGATGTAACTTTATTCATCTTAGAAAAGTAGTAACCCATGGCATCATGACATGTAAGGTTTTATTACAAACTCTTTCAATGGTACAAAACAGCAGTGCATAGACAGATTGAATTTTCCTTTCAGAGTTAAGGAAAACTGGACATTATTACTTTTATAAAACTATAATATTGATAATTATAAATTCCTCTACTTGATCTGCCTGACATGTTTCTTATGTAAATTTAATGATCTCCATGGGCTTTATGTAATTGCATAATTTACAAAATTTGGAATTTCTAAAAAAATAAATAATGATGATGTATCTCCTTCTCTGAACTTTTCCAATTTCTGAATTTCTTAAGTATGTTGCCCAGAATTAGATTTAGTTCTTAAAGTGGTGTCTAATGATTATTTCCTGTATTTTGGATACTCTTTATCTTTATTTAACCTAAAATTGAATTTGCATTGTTTGTAACCATATCACATTGCTTTTCATATTCAGTTAAAGCCCCTGTCACACAGCACCAACAGAAGGAAAGAGGATGTAAAATGGAGAGAAATGCTTGCCATCTGTTGGTTAACGCAATGCATCTGTTCTGTACTCACTGCGTCCGTTTTTCATACTCTCTATTCGTCCAGCATCCATCTACTGACATTTCATCCGCTCAAAAAGTTTTGAGCTGCACAAAACTTTTTGAGCGGAAAATGTATCCAAAGCGTCCATTCTGCATCCGTAACACATACGGGGAACATCCGTTCTACATTCGTTGTCATCCGTTACACATCTGCTATATCCGCTAGGCATCCGCTGCACATCTGCGCAACTTGCATCCGCTCCAGCGGAAAATGGACACAGGGAAGAAGCAAAACGGACACGGAATGGACACACAACATCAGTAGCACAAACGTAGAAAGGATGAAAGCAGATGCAGCTCGCATACAAAGCATTAAAACGGAAAAAACTTTCATATAGGGGACTTATCTCGGATATTTAGGATGTCTGCAGGATGTCTAGAGGATGCAAAAGGACACCTAGCAGAAAACCTATATTTCCTATAAAAAGGGGGAGGAAATCACCTGGATCTCACTTTCAGTCCAGCAGCCCTGCGGTGCAGACCTCTTCAGCCTTGCTCTTGCTCTTCCTCTTCCACAGCATCCAGTCATCTCCACCATTGATCATCACACACTCCTTTTGGTAGCCACCATCATTCTACAACAGTGCGAAGCCATCTACAGGCTCTTTCACCTGTTCTACGGGAAGAAAAGGAAGCGTCCAAGAAGTGTCTGGGTCCGAAGATGGATCGCCAGAAGAGCAGAGTACGGACTGTATAACAAGCTGATGGTGGAGCTGAGGAACGAAGACCCTCGTGCATTCCAGAACTTCATGAGGATGCCGCCAGCCATGTTTGACGAAGTTGTGGAGTGGCTGAGACCCATGTTGACCAAGGCAAACACCAACTTCCGGCCCAGCCTGGACCCTGGGCTGAAGGTGGCACTGACTCTGCGCCACCTGGCCTCAGGGACCACCTACAGGAGCATGCAGTACGCCTGGAGGGTGCCACACAACACCATCAGCATTGTGGTCAGAGAAGTGGTGCAGGCCATCATCGAAGAATACTTGGAGGAGCTCCTCTAGTCCCCTCCACTGAAGAAGGCTGGAAAAAAGTTGCAGAGCAGTGGTATCAGAAGTGGAACTTCCCCCACACCGTTGGAGCCATAGATGGCAAGCACGTGGCCTGCAAAGCTCCAGCCAAGTCAGGGTCCACTTATCACAACTACAAGGGCTTCTTCAGCATCATCCTCTTTGCCATGGTCAATGCTGACTACAAGTTCATGTTCATCGATGCTTCAGGCAACAGCTCATCTTCAGATGCCCAGGTATACAACGCCAGTCACCTCAAGGAGGGGCTGGAACGCAACCTCATCATGGGCTGCCCAGATCCAGACCCCCTGCCCATCGACACACAAGATGTGCCCTACTTCATCGTGGGGAATGATGCCTTCTCCCTCAGAACCTACCTCATGAAGCCCTACACTTCCAGATGCCTCGCCCGTGAAGAGAGGATCTTCAACAACAGGCTGTCCAGGGCAAGGTGGGTGGTGGAGAACACCTTTGGAATCCTGGCCAACAGGTTCCAGGTACTTCTCACCACCATGCAGCATCGCCCAGAGACTGTGAGGAACATCGTGGAAGCTTGCTGCATCCTGCACAATTTCATGCGCACCCGCTACCCAGTGTTGCAGAACAGACTTGTGGACCTCCAACAAGGCAATGGGGACATGGAGCCTGGGGAATGGAGGCAAGGGCGAAACCTGATAGACACTGTGGATCTGCAAGGCCCCAACAGAGCTTCACGTGAAGGGAAGAATTAATTCCAGGTAGTCTCCTCCACTTTTCCAAACCCTGCCCTTTTATTCTTTTTTTCTCCTTTCCAGCTTTTAAAAATTTTTCAATGTCCAGAAATCTTTATTATCCCTTTGACTTTTATTTCCAACTTAGATGCCGATTAATGTCAAAGTGGATTTTTTTCAATTTCTTGATTAAGTCTCTTAAACCCATGTCACACTGAACCAACGGATGCAAAGAGGATGTAAAACAGACAAAAAACTTTGCCATCCATTGGAAAACACGATGCATCCATTGTGTACTCACTGCATGCATCTTTCATACGCTCTATCCGTGAAACATCCGTCTACTGCTATTTTATCTGCTCAAAAAGTTTTGAGCTGCACAAAACTTTTTGAGCGGATGAACTTTCCACCGCGTACGATCTACATCCGTGACACATACGGGCAACAAATGTTCTATGTCCGTTGTCATCCATTACATGTCCAATGTATCCTCGCGGCATCCTCTGGACGTTATTTAGATAACCCTGATTCTCTTAAAATACTACCATGTGCGTGTCTGCTCTCAAAGTGGCAGAACTTTCAATTGGACTTGTTCCCAAATATGTATATTAGAATTGTTCCCTTTATTAGAAAACAATATTCAGGAAATAAACTTAAATTCAGCAAACATTACTGCCACAAGGTACAATTAAATAATTTTACAAATAGGATGGGCACAAAAATAAAAATAAACATT
Source organism: Laticauda colubrina (assembly GCA_015471245.1). Classification (NCBI taxonomy): domain Eukaryota; kingdom Metazoa; phylum Chordata; class Lepidosauria; order Squamata; family Elapidae; genus Laticauda; species Laticauda colubrina. The sequence continues at coordinate 16,105,826 of BLBF01000020.1, read as the reverse complement.
GCAAAAATCAGGCAAGATCTTGGATGAGATCATTGTTTTATTAAGATTTCTTGGTTCTCAAGTGAATTTTCATTGTTCTCATGAGTAAAAAAGATGATGTTCTCACTGATTCTTTTAAGATATTAGGGTTATCTTTTAAGCTATTGTTTTGGAATGTTTTTTTGAATTAGGTGTGTATCATGTTGCTAACTTAATATAATATACATTTATGATACTATCCATATCAGTCTGTCTAATCTTTGATCCAGTCTAACAGGTTTTTTGTTTCCTTCATGCCTTACCAAAATCGAACAATCTATTTTATGCCAAAATAATACCTTACAAATGTTTACTTTGGTAATTATTCTAAGTTACTGAATATTTCAAATGACTAATAAACATTGCCAAATTTGTTGTATATTTTGTATACTTGCAACAAAAATTTGAACCAACAAAAGTGACTTATAATGTGCCAATGCTGATATAGGATTGTATTTCCCAAGAAAGAGCCTCTGAGTGTAAAATACTAAAGCCCATGTCACACTGCACCAACGGATGCAAAGAGGATGTAAAACGGAGAAAAACGCTTGCCATCCGTTGGAAAACGCGATGCATCCGTTGTGTACTTACTGCGTACATCTTTCATTCGCTCTATCCGTCAAACATCTGTCTACTGCTATTTCATCTGCTCAAAAAGTTTTGAGCTGCACAAAACTTTTTCAGCGGATGAACTTTCCGCCGCGTATGATCTACATCCGCGACACATACGGGCAACAAACGTTCTACGTCCGTTGTCATCCGTTATATGTCCGATATATCCTCTTGGCATCCTCTGGACATCTGCGCAACTCACATCCGCTGCAGCGGAAAGCGGAAAGAGGGAGGAAGCGAAAGGTACGTGGAACGTCCACACAGCATTAGTAGCACGGACATAGAAAGGATGTAAGCGGATGCATCTCGTATATAAAGCATTAAAATGGACAAAACGTTCATATATGGGACGCATCTCGGATATTTAGGATGTCTGCAGGATGTCTAGAGTATGTGGAAGGACACCTAGTGGAAAACCGATATTTCCTATAAAAAGAGGGAGGAAATCACCTGGATCTCATTATCAGTCCAGCAACCCTGGTGTGCAGACCTCTTCAGCCTTGCTCTTGCTCTTCCACATCATCCATTGATGTCCACCGTGGATCATCACACACTCTTTTTGGTATCCGCCATCATTCAACACCACAACCAAGCCCTCTTCAGACTGTTTCACCTTTTCTACGCAAGGGGAAGAAGGAGACGTCCAAGAGCTGTGTGGGTCCGAAGATGGATCAGGAGAAGAATGGAGTTTGGGCTCTATGACAAGCTGATGGTGGAGCTGACGAATGAAGACCCTCGTGCATTCCAGCACTTCATGAGGATGCCTCCAGCCATGTTTGACAAAGTTGTGGAGCGTCTGAGACCCAGGTTGACCAAGCCGAGCACCAACTTCCGTCCCAGCCTGGACCCTGGACTGAAGGTGGCACTGACTCTGTGCCACCTGGCCTCTGGGACCACGTACAGAAACATGCAATATGCCTGGAGGGTGCCACACAACACCATCAGCATTGTGGTCAGAGAAGTGGTGCAGGCCATCATCGAAGAATATGTGGAGGAGCTCCTCCAGTGCCCCACCACTGAAGAAGGCTGGAGGAAAGTTTCAGAGCAGTGATATCAGAGGTGGAACTTTCCCCACACCGTTGGAGCCATAGATGGGAAGCACATGGCCTGCAAAGCTCCATCCAACTCAGGGTCCAATTATTTCAACTACAAGGTCTTCTTCAGCATCATCCTCTTTGCCATGGTTGATGCTGACTACAAGTTCATGTACATCGATGCTTCAGGCAACAGGTCAGCTTCAGATGCCCAGATATACAACGCCAGTGACTCAAGGGTGGGTTGGAACGCAACCTCATCATGGGTTTCCCAGATCCAGACCCCCTACCCAACGACACACAAGATGTGCCCTACTTCATCGTGGGTGATGACGCCTTCTCCCTCAGAACCTACCTCATGAAGCCCTAGAGTTCAAGATACCTCACCCGTGAAGAGAGGTTCTTCAACTACAGGCTGTTCAGGGCAAGGCGGGTGGTGGAGAACGCCTTTGGCATCCTGGCCAACAGGTTCCAGGTACTTCTCACCACCATGCAACATTGCCCACAGACCGTGAGGAGCATCATGGAAGCTTGCTGCATCCTGCACAATCTCATGCACACCCACTACCCAGTGTTGCAGAACAGGCTTGTGGACCATCAACAGAGCTTCACGTGGAGGGAAGAAGCAGCACAACCTCCTGAGACACTGGTGCAACTCCCCAGCTGGAGCACTGGAGTGGCAAGACAGGATGGTAGATGCTTAATGGATGCTTCCTTCAGCCTGTCTCATCACACTGATGAGATTCTGCCATGTATGTTGAGTGGCCTTACAATGAATAGGGCATTAATAAAGAGTTTTTTTATGTTGAAATGTGTTGATCAATGATAAAATTGTTATTGACAATAAAGGGCCATATGTGTGGCAGCTGGGAGGGTGGACCATACAGTCCCACTATGCTTGCACTGGAGGTTTATCTATCCCACAACTATCCTTATCCCACAGCTATCCTTACCTATCCCACAGCTATCATTACCCATCCCATAGCTATCCATCCCACAGCTATCCTTACCCATCCCACAGCTATCCATCCCACAGCTATCTTTACCCATCCCACAAGCATGCAAAGGCTTAACCCTTTTTCCAAAGTTTTCCCCAACACTTTATTAAGTAAAAAAAATTAACCAAGTGTGTGAAGCAAAGATAACCTTTATTAATAACAAACTGTATGACTTTATTAAAAAGCAAAATGACCCAAGTAAAGTGTCTTTAAGCAAAGATAAGGTGAACAGGTAACAACCCAATCTCTGGCACTCTTTTCAGTCACTCTGAGGCATGCCCATGGTCTCAGATGCCAGGGACTGTGGAAGTGGTTGTTGCTGGAGTGCTGGTCTGAGGCGCCATTGGGGTGCCTGGCCCCGAGATTACAACAGGAGATGGTGTGTACAGGAAGCTCTCAGAGAGCTGACTCAGTCCCGTGAGGTTGAGAGGCACTTCCTCAAGGACCTGGGATGTGAGGCCCAAGACTGATGACAGATGTTCTGAGGAAGGGCTTGGCTGTGGGGTGGAGGAAGGAGGAGTGTAGTGGGGCTGTCTGGTCTGCAGCTGGGTCAGCTGAGGCGTCTGTGGCATCTGTGGCATCCGAGGAACCTGGGTCTGGACTGGGAAGGGCTTCCTGTCCTGGTAGTGGTAGGCTTGGTAGGCGAGGGGCTGCTGAAATCCATGGAAGGGCTGTGACATCGCCTGGGGTGGAGGAACAGACCTGGAGTGGGTAGCAGCAGGTTCAGCTGGGCCTGGAGGGTGGTGCAGAAGAGCTGTGATCCTCTCCTTCATCACCTGGTACTGGGCCTCAGGCATGTCCATGAGGGTCTGGCTCACGTACGTGATGAAGGGCTTGCGGTTGGAGGATGGTATGTCAAAGTGGACCAGCTGGGAGAGGAGATCTGTGCTGGCTTTGATTGTGTCCCTGATCTCTAAGAGGACAGTGTGGCTCTGTCCCTCCGGTCTGCCTCTCTGCCTGCTTTCTGTGGAGGTGGAGCTGGGGGTGGGGGTGGGTTGGTCTCTGGTGGCTGCTTCTTCTTGCTCCATCTGAGATAGGGGATCCTCCACGTCCTCTGGCACGGGGAGTGCAGCTGTCGGGGGGGTCTCTGTTGTGGGGCCCTCCAAAGACACCTGCCTGGACACTGTAGCTGTCTCCTGGCTGGAAGAGGATTGGCTCTCTGTGGGCTGTCTGAGGGAGAGGGTTGACAGAGGGGCTGCTCCTCAGTGGCGGATCTCACCCTCCAGGAAGCTGCACCTGGTCATGACATAGGTCTCCCGGTCAGTTAGCTTGACAGTGGCCTGCCCGGATCTCTTCAGGTGCAGCTTGCCATACCAGGTGTGCATATGCTTCCACCACTCCAGGAGGACATCTGAAGTGTAGCCCAGGCTCTCCACCTTCTCTCTCCACACTGCCTGCTTCTGCTTGGTATCGCGAGAGAGCCTGTGGCCCTTCCTCCACAGGTACTCATTCTCCCTCATCCATTCCAGCACCTCCTCCTCATGGTCTTCAGAAATTGAGTACTGTTTCCTCTCCCCCTTCTCCTTGCCTTGCCTCTTACTCCCTCTGGCAGGGGCTTCAGGGCCTTCAGCAACAGGGCTTTGAGGGCCTTGGGGCTGGTCCACCACAGCAGCAGCAGCAGGGGAAGCAGCAGCAGCAGCAGCAGGAGAAGCACCAGCAGCACCAGCAGCACCAGCAACACCAGCAGCAGCACCAGCAGAAGCACCAGCAGCAGCAACACCAGGAGCCCCAGGAGCACCAGCACCAGCACCAGCAGCAGCTTCAGAGTCAGCGCCAGGGGGTGGGATGGTGGTTCTGTCCTTCTTGCCAGGGCTGGCAGAAGTAGGCACAGGCTTCCTCTTCTTCCCCATGGTGTTCTCTCAAGATGTCTCTGGCAGCAGGTCTTTCCTCTGAATGATGACCTGCTTGCGAGCTGCCTCCTTTTTTAGCCACGGAGCTTACGCAATTCATCCTCCCCGTATGCTCAGTGAACACTTTGCATCCGCTAGGCATCCGCTAGGCATCCTATAGGTGTCCGTGATGCATCCGCGTCATCCGCTACGCATCTGCTATGCATCCACTCTTTCCGGTACGCTTCCACTTCGCTGTTCTCCCCCGGAAGCCCTGAAGATGTTTCATCCGCTTCCATCTGCTTCCATCCGCTCAGCTTCCTACAAACATCTGTTTTACATCCCCGCTACATCCTCCCCACGTCCGTTCCTTTCCGTTGTTGTCCACTCTGTTTATGCAAATTTGGGGCACTTTTGAGAGCGGATAACAATGGATGGGAAATTTGCTCATCCGCTGTGTCCTTTTTACATACATTTTGCATCTGTCGGCCAGTGTGACCTAGCCTTTAGCTGTTAGTATAAGGAAGGGAAGAAAAAACCTAATCCTTTCCCTTCTCTCTCTCCTTTGCAGCTTCAAGATCTTCTTTGGGAACAATGTTGTTGAGTTTAAATTCCAGGGTACCTTTTTTGTTGCTTTTGCTGGTTCACCCAGTCAACCAAAACTTTCTCTTCTTATCTTCCTCCTGCACATTCTTTCCCGGTCGATCTCTTCTTTGTGGTGGCCATTTCTGACCACCACTGCAACTGCCTTAGGGAAAGAGAGTAATGGCCAGCTGGGGAGGAGAGATGCGGCTCTCCTCAACCCTGCAGGCAGTCTCCCCCCTCTTTACCACCTCTACGGGTGGCTTAGCCCTGAAACCAGCCGGCTCAGGGCACTCCAGCAGCGAGCATGGATCAAAGCCTCAGAGGGATGAGGTTTGTTTCTTCGATCTGTTGCCGAAGAAGCTCAAAACTGGAAGCGCCCCGCCCACTCACTCCTTACCTGGCATGCAAGCTATCCAACTTGCCTGATTTGGTAAGTTGCTATTTTTCCTTTTTTTTCCCCTGACCATCAGCTGTTCTGTTCTGCCAGGAGATTTAGATTAGCTAGAAGGCAGGAAATCCTTGGATATCTTGCTTTCTAGCTAATCTAAAAGCAGAGCTGAATCTTCCTTAGGACTGAAGCTTCTACTTTTCAGTACAGACTCAGGTAGCCAATTGCAGATAGATAGATATCTAAGTGAATCTGTGATTCTGTGAGCAAGTCAATCTGCCTGCCTGTTTTGCCTGCTTTTGGGTAAAAGTTGCTGTTTTTTTACAAAAAAATTAATATTTACATAAATATTTATAATATTTACTTACAAGCCATGGCCACCCAGTCACATGACTACCAAGCCACACCCACAAATTAGGCCACACCCATAGAACTGGTTGTTAAGAAATTTGAATCCCAACCCTGCCTATAATTATTATTAAGTGTTGTGCTTTATGATTCTTGACTCTTAACGAATGTATCTTTTCTTTTATGTACACTGAAAGCATTTGCACCAAGACAAATTCCTTGTGTGTCCAATCACACTTGGTCAATAAAGAATTCTGTTCTATTCTATTCTATTCTATTCTATTCTATTCTATTCTATGTTTACAAAACTTAATATCTAATCACTTTTTGAAATTGCCTATTACTATTTTAAAGTTTTTAGTGATTTTTAGAATGACAGGTTTGAAAAGTTTTTTTTCTGGTAAATTTTTCTTCAACTCTGAACAAAAGAAAAAATAATTGCAAAAATTAAGTTAAAAACATAAAGAATTTGAAATAAATAGCAAACAGCTAAAGTTTTCATCTAAGAAAGTTATAAACTGACTAATGTTCCATTAAATTTTGAATATCTACTTTTATTATAAGATAAATATTATAAAATTTCTAAGACTTAGTTTGGTTACCTTGGCAATTGCAATCATAAAATATAAATGATTATTTTAAAAACTGGACACTAGAGGGGACTAAAGCTTTTAAGCAGAAGGAAAAAAAATACAAAATCTGGTGTTTATTAATACTAGGAATGATACAAAATATGATAAAATATAATACATCTTTCAAGAATGGAGCCAGAAGTTAATAACTACAAAATCAGCACTGTCAGTAATGTTGTCTGTTTCTATGTGTAGACTATGTCTAAAAAATGTTAATGAAGGAATGACAGATTTGGAATAAATTTTACTCAAAAAGACAGAGAAAGTAGCAAAGGTAGAACAAATGACAGGCCAAGAGAAAATTTGGAAAAGAAATCTTTATTGGATATACAAAAGAAATTCCTCTAAATTTTAAAAATTTAAAGGGAATTACAAATGATAAACCAATAAAATGACCGGAAAATGTTTTCTTATTGGATTTATAAGAGGCTTTTTGAAGTTTTGAAGAAATCTGTATGATGGGATAAAGAAGAATTGAAGAGAAATCAGATTCTATGACAATATTTCATTGCATTACAAATTAAGACTTTTAGCAATAAAAGGAAATATAGAGTTGGTTTATTTGATCAAGATTAAAATAATACTTTTTTGCAATGTTCTGGCAATAGTCCAAAATAGTTCATTATGGACTATTTGCTGATACAGGTTTGAAAAGTTGACATTTAATGAATTTGTTTATAGATAAAATATGGTGCGTGGGATGAAGATATGTGTATGCATGTTTCTGTGTGGGTGGGTGTATGTTAGAGGGTGAAGTGTTATTATATTTATTTATACTTGTTATGATGAAGGTTAGAACTCACTTCTTTATATATTTTCTATATTTTCATTTTCTTCCTTTTTTCCTTTTCTCTTTCTTTGGACTATTTATTCCCCCCCTCCCCCATTTTCTTCTTTGCTTTAATATATCTTGTATTTGTTTGTACTTAACATTCTTAATAAAAATTACATTAAAAATAGAACCATTTCATTTCCATTGCTCTTCCCATTCTGCCTTCTTTCATACTCGTTTCTTCTCAGTATTGTCCTATTTCAAATTTAGAGTTTAATAAAGACATATTTCATTTTTTCACAACAACTTTCTTTTCAGAAGTTTATTCTTAAAGCCATATATTGAAAGCAATCAACTGATCTCCCTAAGAAAAAGAAAAAAGATGAGACAGTTTTCCAAAACCACTACATCACATGCCCTGGCTTGGACAGAAAGATTTACTGGCTGCAGACATACTATCCTCTATACACTAATGCTGGATTAACCACAGTAGATATGTTCAAATGTTAGGCTCCAAAAATTAATCATCTGAATTGCACAGCATGTTTCAGCTGCCTTAAACATGCTGAACCACAACTTCCTACCCCCATTTAAGTTTGAATCCGAATTTTGCACATCCTAGTTGAAAGGTTGAAAGGGTTGAAAGGCTCACCCTGTCAATTTCCACTCCATTTTATGTTACTTATAGCTACATGTAAATTAAAATTGCCTTTGAGTCAAATATATATCATGATCACCTTATGGATATGCCCATGTAATTGTCTTTGCCATCTATGGCAGTGGTTTATCATTCCTTTCAATGGGGAAGTTTTAACTTCCCACTTTAGCTTGTAGCCATGGAGATTCCTGATGCCTCCCATCCAAGTTCTCTGCTCTTGCTCAGGCCTACTTTTGCTCAGCTTTTTGAAATTAGCCAAGGTTGAACGCTACTATATATAGAAGTATCTGAAATCTAAAACAAATTAAAAATGAAGTGATAAAACCATTCCCAAATGCTGTTTAATCCTAAGCTTGGTCCACTTTGTGCAGTGAAATTGCTTCTCAAATGCCACATGAAGTGCGGGAATCATACCTGGTATCCCTGGATTTATCTTTGCATTATTGTTTACAGATGGTAGATTACTTTTGGATTAAATCCCCCTTTGGGTCTTCTTTATTAGAAAAACTGTACCATCTAATCTTGCAAATGGATGTTTCTTTTCTTGCTTGCAATAGCATGGATCATTTGCAACATCGCCTGAATAAGTGTACCATTTGTCACAGGATAAAAAACTGTCATCATTAACTTGATTAATCAAATGGTGCTGTTAAAGATGGATTGGTAAACATAAGGTAGGCAGTCCACTGCCAGGTAACAAATAAATATGAACAAGTCAACTTATACCGGATAATAACCTTCACAATTTTTTTGGGGGGGGAAGCTATCAATTACCAATAGTTATTCCACCGCCCCAGAAACATTTTTTCTAGCAACAAAAGTATGGTTTGCTCAGAAGTCATGCTGCTTGTTCACTTTAGATATTTGTCTGGAGATACTTTGTTAAGAACTTCCACTTTTCTTGAATAATGTGAAACTTTGACTTTGATGGCCTGAAAGACATAATGATAGAACTGAAAACATGTAATAGAATTATTCTATGTTTAAGATATCACTAAATTTCTGTACTGTGATAATAATTCTGAAAGCAGGAGTCAGAATGAGCAAGGCCAAGGAACAGTTTCATTTTTTTAATTAACACAGATGGAGACAGGGGTGGATTTGATCGGTTCGGGGGAACCTCTTCATCCAAAGATCAGCTATCTCTGAATCGGTTCTCTGCGATGAGCATGTGGGCCCACCCGCTTGCCCCTGCTCTTTCCTGTTCTTTACTTCCTTTGCTGTGGAAGGTAAATATTGTAGCTGTTTGAACTGTGGACTGTGCGATCACTAAACCAGTTGTTATACTGGTGGAATCCCACCCCTAGCTAGAGATGAATGTGGCTTGTATTTAGAAGCCACCTTTGGGGAAGGGGGGTGAAGAAGTAGTTCAGGTTCTGTTGTTTTGGACAAAAAAACAAGACAAAACACAGGAGAAATTGAAAAGGTATTTTTGAGAACTGGTGACCAGATACTACTGGGGTCTTGAAGAAGTAGGCGAGGATGACATATAAAACAAAGCTATGGGGAGTTATTAAAGGACAGGGAATAGATTTGGTCAGAAGTGATCAAACTCTTAATGATCAGGGCATGTTTTGAACATTGAGGGGAAGCCAGGCTTCATCAAGAGAAAGGGGATGCAAAGACAGTAGGATTTTCTCCTGCATCCTTCTTTTCTGGATTTTTTTTTTTTTTAGGTTTGTTAAGCTTTCTCTAAGGTTGACATTAAAGCTTCCATGTGATGCTGGTGGCAAAAGGAGCTTGGGACTTCATATAGTCTAGAGCCACCAGCTTCACATTCTTGTTCACTATCCATTCTGTGGCCCTGAGCCCCATTTACTATGTTATCTGAATAAACCCAAAGATAATGAAACATTTTAGTGTTAGCAACTACATAATATCAAGTGGATGTGCCAATTTCTTTCAAGCATTTCCTAAATTTCCTTACAGCGGCTACCATAGATGATGAACATGATAGTCCAACAAATCTAGAAAACACCAAATTGTGAAAGGTTAGAAAATTATAGCTATGGGCCACATGTGATACTTAGACACCTCTTTGCTTCACTATTGAAAGCAGGCAGCTAATAATCCAGATCTTAGTTTAGTAGTGATTGATGACAATAAATGACTGATAAATATCCAGGTTCTAGTTCACCCTCAGCTATGGAAGATCTGCAAGACATTCTTTCAGCATGAACTAATTCATGAGGAACTTGTTGTGTGGGAGAATAGAAAAGAGCATTATAAACTATGAGAACCAATTTGTTGTTTTTGGGAAACAAAAAGGTTTAAAAAAAAAAAAAAGGTTGTTTTTGGGAAGATTGTGACTTCTAGTTCTGCTTAGACATGGAGCCAGCTGGGTTACTGTGGGTGCACACTCACAGACTGTGTACCACTTTTGAATGGGGGAACTAAGTACTAGTGGAAAATTCCTGGGTAAGACCACCTCCGTATCCATAGCCACTCAGTCTTGATAGGATTGAGTTAGAATCACTTCCTCCCCATTCAGGCCTGCATAGCTTCCAAGCACTGGGATAGAATTCCAATGGCCTCACTTTGCAAGCCTAAGGTCAAAATACATAGTTCGGTGTCATCAAATACTGAATCCAAAACCAGGAGATGGCCTCATTTAGAGGATTCACAATAAATGTTAAACAGGAGAGAAAATAATGTTGACAGAATTTCCAGCTCTCCCAATCTATCCAGAAGAATATAGTGGCCAATGGTATTAAACGTCTCTGAGAGAACAAAGTTCATAAGGGTGCATGCACAACTTACATCCAAGCTATGAAAAGTTGTCTCGGTACTGAATCCCTGCCAGAAACCTAACTGAAACAGATCTGACTAAGAAAAAGGGAAGTGTGAAATTAGGACTACAATTGTCTAAAATTGTTGGTCCAAGGACAGCTTCTTGAGGAAGGAGTATAACACCGCCTCCTTCAAAGCCAAAGGCACTGCTCCCTCTTTCAATTAAGCCAACATCGTAATATAGAACCAACTGCAGATCACCTCCCACAATCAGGTAACCAAACTAACAGTCCAGCAAGCCTTGTCCATTTATTTGGGTGTTCCCAACTCAAACTCATCCCAAATCATTCCACAGACTGAGCCCCAAGTATCTCAGCCAGACCTGCCCATTGAAAGTCCAACTCAGAGTAGATCTGAGCAATTTTATCTGGCATATCTCCAAAAGCTAATTGTTCTGTAGTAACAACTATCCAAATGAGAAAACATTATTGCAGTCCAGATGTTGCCCATCACCAATTAAGTCAATATAAGTGAATTGTCCATTTTGTGAAAAGCTGGATAGTGGGTTGGTCTGTTTAGTAGGTTATAAAACTTATTTCATTGAATGACTACCACAATCCTGCATTATTAGAAAGAAATTAATTCTATAATTGTACATCCCCCTCAATCCCTTAATTAAAATATTAATTAAAATATATACACATACACCACCCAAAGTCTGAGCTTTTAAGGAATCGCACAGCAACCAGCACAGAGAAAGCATAATTTATGTTTGCTGAAAGGTTACCATCAGATTACTACAGTTCAGCAGGGACCTTACCCGACTGGTAACTTATACTACGGCATACTCAACTTGGTGGCTAATTCAGCCCTGATGTTATGAATTATCAGGAGAACCACCATGCTATAAATCTAAATACTATGACATTTCCAAATTGTCTGCTACCCTGGCAAGAACATACTAGATTGGATAGTTACATGGTGACTCTTGAAAATGACCTTATAGAAGCATTCATTTCACAACACTTTACCCTCATTTTGATTAATTAGATTTAGAAATGTTTCTCATTGGGGAATGGCAAAAGATGCCAATCAGCTGAGATCGCACATTGAATCCACATAATTTGCCATCTGTCCAAGGTTTGAATGTGTAACAGGCTCTCGAAAGACACACAGGTAAATTATCTTGCTAAATAAACTTTTTCCTTTAAAAGTAAATGTTTGCTTATTTTTAAAAAAAGTCTCTAGTGGAAAAAAAAAAGACACAGGATGAATGTAACCTCCATTCAATGAGACAGAAGCATTAATGTATAATTATTCTAACACACACAATTCTCTCCATAGAGGCATATTTATAAACACAAGAATCCTTTAGTTTGTGCCAATGTATAAATTGTTCTTCTTCTTGTGGTTTTAGCTAATTGCAGAAAAGCTAATGAATTTCATTAAGTATGAACTCTGTCACCTGAAAATACTAGGAAAAATTGCCTTTTTAGTCCTGATTATAGCCTGCAGAGAATATACTAATTTTAAATAATATCAAAGCAGAAATTCAATTATCTAGTTCACTATTTAATTATGGTTTGTTGCACAGTCAGCTATTATTGTTGTTGTTGATGATGATGATGTTTAGATATTTGGAGTAGGAGAGGTTGATTTGATCTTGGCTTAATAAACTGAAACATTGGTGAATCTTGGAGACTTTTTTTCACACATACTACAAGTTTTCCATTTTTATGTTTTGCTATACAGAGAAATTATGATTAATGCTTTAGAATAAGCCAGTGTAGTCTGTCAATTTCAGACAAGCCTTAATTGTTTGACTTGTTTCAGTATGGTTAACCGTGGTTTCTCTGTTTATGATAAAAGGTGGAAAATGTGAATTATAATGGAAAATATCCAAATTTGTTTCTTTACTCACAGTAAGAGAAGAATAAAGAAGTATATGCACAATCCACATTCTGATTCAATTCTTTAGTTCTTTCCATATTAAGGCAAAAGCCAATATGTGAACATTGTACAATATAGAACAAAAATTCAAGAGTAGTAAAATGATTTTTGTCATATCTTAAATGAGCAACAAAAAAACTGTGAGCACTTGTAAAAATTCTTACAAGAAAATATTTTATTTAGTTTTTGTTGTTTGAACTGATTGGTGAAATTCATCATTTCAAAACTACAAGTGACCAAAAACATGGTCTTGGTAAAATGAATATATATCCTAATTAATCAGTCAGCCATTTAATCTACTGAATGGTGGATCCAATTAATTATTGGCATATAAAAATTTTGTATAGGTCATAATAGTTATAAAACAATTGCCCTTTAAATGTGCAGAAAAGTATTCTTGGCCGACAATAAAGATATTCTTCCTTTAGTTACATGTAGGAGGAATATTTGTCTCTATGGTAGACTCAACTTTACTCTTGAAATCTTCTGAAAAGTTTCCACTAATAAAGTGTGGATCTACTAAATAAAGAGGACTGATAGTCTATAGCAGGGGTTCCAAACTCAAGGACTGTGGGCAGTGCAAATGCAGTGCCAATTTTCACTGGCAGAGGATTGCAGGAAGCTCTCACAGCTGAAAACAGAGCTTTGGAAGCCCATTTTTGCTAGTAGAGTGTTTGGGCCACCACAGGTACCCCCGACATGAGTGATATCGAGCTGGCCATGCCCACCGTGCCCTCCTGAGGTCAAACACTGCCCTGATGCAGCCCTCAATGCTAGTCAATTTCATATGTTCATAAATTCCATATCAGAAAACCCAGAGCAGAGTTAGACATTGGCAGCCAAGATTGCAGTTTGGACCATGATGTTTAGAATTCATAGGCAGAAAGGCCTGTGATTTGAATCTCATTGAAAGTGGAGGGAATGTTAAGCCCATGTCACACTGCACCAACAGATGGAAAGAGGATGTAAAACGGAGAGAAACACTTGCCATCCGTTGGTTAACGCGATTCATCCGTTCTGTACTCACTGCATCCGTTTTTCTTCCTCTCTATCCATCCAGCATCCGTTGACTGAGGTTCCATCCGCTCAAAAAGTTTTGAGTTGCTCAAAACTTTTTGAGCAGAAAATGTATCCAACGTGTCCGTTCTGCATCCGCAACGCATATGGGGAACATCCGTTCTGCATCCGTCGTCATCCGTTACGTGTCCACTACATCCGCTAGGCATCCGCTGCACATCCGTGCAACTCAAATCCGCTCCAGCAGAAAGCAGACACAGGGAGGAAGCGAAATGGACGTGGAACGGACGCGCAGCGTTAGTAGCATGGATGGAGAAAGGATGAAAGCGGATGCAGCTTGCATACAAAGCATTTAAAACGGAAAAAGCGTTCACAGAGGGGACCTATCTCGGATATTAAGGATGTCTAGAGGATGCCTAGAGGATGCAAAAGGACACATAGTGGAAAACCTATATTGCCTATAAAAAGGGGGAGCAACTCACCTGGATCTCACTTTCAGTCCAGCAGCCCTGCTGTGCAGACCTCTGCAGCCTTGCTCTTGCTCTTCCTCTTCCACAGCATCCATTGATGTCCAACATGGATCGTAACACACTCCTTTTGGTAGCCACCATCGTTCTGCAACAGTGCGAAGCCATCTCTTTCAACTGTTCTACGGGAAGAAAATGAGGCGGCCAAGAAGCGTGTGGGTCTGAAGATGGATCGGGAGAAGAGCAAGAGTACGGACTGTACAACAAGCTGATGGTGGAGCTGAGGAACGAAGACCCTCGTGCATTCCAGAACTTCATGAGGATGCCTCCAGCCATGTTTGACGAAGTTGTGTAGCGGCTGACACCTAGGTTGACCAAGCAGAGCACTAACTTCCGGCCCAGCTCAAGTTGGCACTGACTCTGCGCCACCTGGCCTCAGGGACCACCTACAGGAGCATGCAGTATGGCTGGAGGGTGCCACACAACACCATCAGCATTGTGGTCAGAGAAGTGGTGCAGCATTGTGGTCAGAGAAGTGGTGTATTCATCGAAGAATACCTGGAGGAGCTCCTCCAGTGCCCCTCCACTGAAGAAGGCTGGAAGAAAGTTGCAGAGCAGTGGTATCAGAAGTGGAACTACCCCCACACCGTTGGAGCCATAGATGGCAAGCACGTGGCCTGCAAAGCTCCAGCCAAGTCGGGTTCCACTTATTTCAACTACAAGGGCTTCTTCAGCATCATCCTCTTCACCATGGTCGATGCTGACTACAAGTTCATGTACATTGATGCTTCAGGCAACGGGTCAGCTTCAGATGCCCAGGTATACAACACCAGTGACCTCAAGGAGGAGCTGGAACGCAACCTCATCATGGGCTTCCCAGATCCAGACCCCCCTGCCCATCGACACACAAGATGTGCCCGACTTCATCGTGGGGGATGACGCCTTCTCCCTCAGAACCTACCTCATGAAGCCCTACACTTCCAGACTCCTCACCCGTGAAGAGAGGATCTTCAACAACAGGCTGTCCAGGTCAAGGCGGGTGGTGGAGAACGCCTTTGGCATCCTGGCTAACAGGTTCCAGGTACTTCTCACCACCATGCAGCATCGCCCAGAGACCGTGAGGAGGATCGTGGAAGCTTGCTGCATCCTGCACAATTTCATGCGCACCTGCTACCCAGTGTTGCAGAACAGGCTCGTGGACCTCCAACAAGGCAATGAGGACATGGAGCCTGAGGAATGGAGGCAAGGGCGAAACCTGATAGACACTGATGATGTGCAAGGCCCCAACAGAGCCTCACATGAAGTGAAGAAGCAGCGCAACCTCCTGAGACACTGGTGCAACTCCCCAGCTGGAGCAGTGGAGTGGCAAGACACGATGATAGATGATTAATGGATGCTTCCTTCAGCCTGTCTCATCACACTGATGAGATTGGGCCATGTATGTTGGGTGGGCCTACAATGAACAGGGCATTAATAAAGAGTTCTGTTTATGTTCAAATGTGTGGATCAATGCTTACATTGTTATTGATAATAAAGGGCCATAGGTGTGGCACCTGGGAGGGTGGACCATACAGTTCCACTATGCTTGCACTGGAGGTTTATGTATCCCATAGCTATTACCCATCCCAAAGGTATCCCTGCCCATCCCACAGCTATTACCCATCCCAAAGGTATCCCTGCCCATCCCACGGCTATTACCCATCCCACAGGTATCCCTGCCCATCCCACAGCTATTACCCATCCCAAAGGTATCCCTGCCCATCCCACTGCTATCTTAACCCATCCCACAAGCATGCAAAGGCTTAAACCATTTCTAAAAGTTTCCACCAAGACTTTATTTAATAAAATAAATGAAGCAAGTGTGTGAAGCAAAGATAATCTTTATTAATAACAAGCTGTAAAAGAAAAATGACCCAAGTCAAGTTTCCAAAGCAAAAATAAAGTCAACAGGTAGCCACCCAGTCTCTGGCACTCTTCTTGGTCACTCGGAGGTGTGCCCAGTCTCAGGGGTGAAAGGTCCAGGTGCTGTGGAGGTGGCTGCTGCTGGAGTGCTGGTCTGAAGCACCACTGGGGTGCCTGGCCCCGAGAGGGCAACAAGGAACGGTGTGTTGAGGAAGCTCTCAGACAGCTGGCTCAGCCCCGTGATGTTGAGAGCCCCTTCCTCCAAGACATGGCGTGTAAGCCCCAGTACTGATGACAGATGTCCTGAGGCTGGGCTTGGCTGTGGGGTGGAAGAAGGAGCAGTGTACTGGGGCTGTCTGGTCTGCAGCTGGGTGAGGACTGGCGTCGGTGGCATCTGTGGTGTGGATAGCATCGGTGGCGTGGGTGGCATTGGTGGCATGGGTGGCATCGGTGGCATCAGTGGCACCGGTGGCATCAGTGGCACCGGTGGCATCTGATGTACATGTGGCTGGACTGGGAAAGGCTGCCTGTGCTGCTGGACCTCCTGGTAGCCGTAGCCTTGGTAGGAGAGGGCCTGTGGAAAGCCTTGGAAGGGGAGTGACATCACCTGGGGTGGAGGAGCAGACCTGGACTGGGTGGGAGCAGGTTCATCTTGGTCTGGAGGGTTGTGAAGCAGATCGGTGATCCTGTCCTTCACCACCTGTTACTTGGGTTCCGCCATGTCCATGAGGGTCTGGTTCACATAGGTGAGGAAGGGCTTGCGGTTGGAGGATGAGGAGTCGGTGTGAACCAGCTGAGAGAGGAGATCTACACTGCTCCTGATGGTGTCTCTTATCTCCAGCAGGACAGTGTGGCTCTGTCCCTCCAGTTTGCCTCTCTGCCTTTCTGTAGAGGTGGAGCTGGGGGTGGATGCGGGTTGGGCTGTGGTGGAAGTGCCATTTCCTTTTTCCCACTGCGTCAGGGGGTCCTCCAAGCACTTCGCCACAGGTAGTACAGCTGTCAGGGGGCTCTCCGTCGTGGCACGCTCCACAGATACCTGCCTGGAGACAAGAGCTGACTCTCTGCCGGAAGAGGACTGGCTCTCAGCAGGCTGCCTGAGAGAGAGGGTTGTGAGAGGGGCTGCTCCTCGGTGGCAGATCTCACCCTCCAGGAAGCTGCACTTAGCCATCACGTAGGTCTCTCTGTCCATCAGCTTGACCATGGCCTGGCCAGATTTCTTGAGGTGCAGCTTCCCGTACCAGGTGTGCATGTGCTTCCACCAGCTGAGGAGCACCTCCGAAGTGTAGCCCAGGCTCCTCCGCCTTCTCTCTCCAAGCAGCCTGCTTCCTTTTGGTGTCCCTATAGAGCCTGTGTCCCTTCCGCCATAGATACTCGTTCTCTCTCAGCCACTCCAGCACTTCATCCTCATGTTCCTCTTCTATGTTGTATTGCCTCCTCTCCTGTTCTCAGGTCTGCCTCTTCCACCCTTTGGCAGGACCATATGGGCCCTCATCAGAGGGGCTTCCAGGTTGTAGGGGCTGCTTCTCCACACCACCACCACCAGCAGCAGCAGCACCAGCAGGACCAGCAGGACCAGGATCAGCAGCAGCAGAGTAAGCACCAGGAGCACCAGCAGCACCAGCAGGACCAGTATCAGCAGCAGCAGAGTAAGCACCAGCAGCGCCAGCAGCACCAGCAGGACCAGCAGGACCAGGAGCACCAGCAGGACCAGGAGCACAATCAGGACCAGGAGCACCAGCAGGACCAGGAGCACGAGCTGGACCAGGAGCACCAGCAGGACCAGCAGGACGAGGAGCAGCGCCAGCAGAGTAAGCACCAGCAGGAGCACCAGCACCAGGAGCAGTGCCAGCAGAGTAAGCACCAGCAGAAGCACCACCCCCAGAAGCAGCATCAGCAGAGTAAGCACCAGCAGAAGCACCACTGCCAGAAGCAGCATCAGCAGAGTAATCACCAGCAGAAGCACCACCGCCAGAAGCAGCATCAGCAGCTCCTTCAGAAGCAGCATCAGCAGAAGCCCCAGCCCCAGAAGAGCAAGCCCGGGCTGCAGAAGCCCCAGCAGAACCAGAGTGAGGTCCAGGGGGTGGGAGTGTGGCCCTGTCCCTCTTGCCAGGGCTGGCAGCAGATGGCTGAGGCTTTCTCTTCTTCCCCGTGGTTGTGGGGTTGCTGGCTGGCTGGCTGGCTGGCTGGCTGGCTGGCTGGCTGGCAAGCTGTGTCTGGAAGCAGGTCTTTCCTCTGAATGGTGACCTGCTTGGGAGCTGCTTCCCTTTATATCCGTGGGGCTGACGCATTGCATCCTCCCCGCATGCGCAGTGAACGCTAGGCATCTGCTAGGCATCCGCTAGGCATCCGCTAGGCATCCGCTAGGCATCAGCTAGGCTTCCGTGATGCATCCACTTTATCTGCTCGGCGTATGCTCTGCATCCGCTGTATCTGTTCCACGTCCGCTTTGCTGCACTCCCCCGGAAGCCCTGCGGATGTGCCATCCACTCTCATCTGCTTCCATCCGCTAGGCTTCCATGGAGCATCCGCTTTCCATCCACCCTACGTCCTCCCCCCGTCTGTTCCTTTCCATGTTGTCCACTCTGGTTATGCAAATTTTTGCCCCTTTTGAGAGCGGATAACAACAGATGGAACATTTTTCTCGTCCACTGTGTCCTTTTTACAAACGTTTTGCATCCGTCGGCCAGTGTGACAGAAAAGTGTGGCTACTGAACGGTTACATACCTCTTATACCACTTAACCTATAGCTAGCACTACAGATAGTCTTTGAGTTACAACCTTTCATTTACTGATCATTCAAAGGTACAAATAGCCCTGTAAAAAATGATGTACAACCTGTCCTCACACTTACAAACATTGTAGCATCCCCTAACATTTGCCAAGACCCCTGATATCCAGACTGCAGTCCCTGGCACCCAAGTTGATTTACTTTCTCTTTATATGTCCTAGCACCAAAATTCTGGAATTCCTTCCCCCATATGAACTACTTCTTTCAACAACACCTGCCGTTGTATGGAAAAAGCTTCCCTAATAAGTTGGAGAGAGGTATGCTGCTTCTCTGAACCCAGGAACCCAGAAGCAATCATTTTTTGAAGGGGGAGAAAGCCCAGCAATTTGACTTCCCATATTAAGAATTTGTGTCACCAAATGTTAATGGCAAATTCCATTTTAAAAGTGAGCTTTGGAGATGGAATAAATCTGAAGGCCATTTCTATGAGTTAAGATATCAATAGAAAGGAAGTGGTGGTTGCGTGCACATTAAATATAGATGTGCAAAGGCATATTAGTAAAAAGAAGGAAAGTTACTTTGCAATAAGCATGCTGTTAGCATCTTAACACAGCAATCAAGTTTATTTACTGCAATAGAAATCCCACTCATTTTACCAAGGCCAGATTACAAACAGCAGTAAACCACATTTGCTGTGTTGGGGATGGGAGGCAAGATAATATAAGCAGTGAAGTGAAATCAGGGAAATAAAAAACCTTTGTTGAGGGAAAGGACAATGTTAAACCTCTCCACATTCCTCTTTGTCTCTGAGGAACGATTCTCCATCACCTTGACAGCAATATTTTATTTCTGTGCGGTGAAGTTTATTTACTTGAATTATTAATGTTGCTTTTGTTTCTTGCAATATCCCTTTTTCTCCTCTTTTCGTTCACCTGCCATAGTTATTTCTGATTCGCATTTCAGGATGATGCAAACATCTCAGGGAAACTCTTCAGTGCCATCCTTATTTTTCTCTGTTGTCAGATTACTCTGCCTTTATGGGAAAACTACGCTATTTTACTCCCACCCTCTCTGCCAGTGAAAATTGTCAATCACACCAGTTCTTCAAGTGAATGGATACATGATAGAATGCAAACTACAGTTCATGTATCAACAGATAGTATAAAGGAAGTGTTGTGTATGGAAATTGGAAGACTCCAAATAGCTAAAACTGATTGGCTGAAAAGGCCACTCTCGGATTGGGCAAGTACGCACCAATTTGATTGGTCCACCGGATGCCGGGAATCCTAAAGAACTGTCATTGGCCACAAGCCGCAAGCAGCCACTATAAGAAGGGCTGCCGCGGCTTCGGCAAATGTTCCACTACAAGTCACTATATTATTTAATAAAGAATTGTTTGTTGAGATACCGGTCTTGAGTACTTTATTGACCAAACGGAACACTGTCGACGAAGGTGGGATCGTCCTAGAAGAGCAAGACCGAAGCACGCGGCACCCAGAACTGAGCAACCAAGATGGCCGGTAACAATGCGCCACCCACACCATTCAACCCAGCCTAAGAAGATTGGGAGTCGTACATTGACTGTTTTCTGATGTTCTTAGAAAGCAACGAGCTACAAGAAATAACCGACCAGAGGAAGAGAGCTGTATTCCTCATGCACTGTGGCCCTGCCGTTTTCAAAATGGCAAAGGCGTTAGCCAAACCGCAGGACGTGAAACAGATGGCATGGCCAGAATTAAACCGCATGCTATGAGCCCATTACGCACCTGTGGTCTCCAATCTGATCAAAAGGCACAAATTTTATAAATGAGACCAACGGGAAGACAAGAGCATTGGAGATTTTGTAGCAGCCCTAAGAAATATCAGGGGAGCCTGCGAGTTTCAGAACATGGACGAAGCCATGAGAGACTGCGTGGTCCTGGGATTGAAGGACGCTACACTCCAAAGCTAGCTGTTAAACAAACCAAACATCACGGTGGCTGAGGCCATCGCAGAAGCCACCGCCACTGAAGCAGCCAAGAAATCCGCAGCCACCATGCACAAGATAAATTCAACAAATGCAGAACCACCGAACCAAAACCGAGAAAAGAAGTCAGAAGGAAACCAAAAACAGCCCACAACAACTGCCTGCCATGAAGACCTCAACTCCCCGAGTGACACCGATGATGACAACGAAGACATACATAGGCTTCAGTCAGAAAGAAATTGGCGGGAAAAAAGAGGAAGGAGGCGTGAGTTCCAGTGTGCTGGATGTGGAGGTAATCACCCGCATTCTGAATGCAGATTCCTGGATGCCTTTTGCAGATTCTGTGAGAAATGGGGGCACATTGCTAGGGTCTGCTGAAACAAAAAGAGCTATAGTCCAAAGAGACACAGCAGCAGCACCACCACCACCCACCCACCCCCGAAACAGAGAGAAACAAGCCGGAAGCCAATGGAGCTGAGACAACAGGAACTGGCAAATGAATAACAGAGAAGAAACACATCAAACAATAATCATCGGAAATGCCAGGGCAGCAAACACAAAAAAGGTCTGAATAAATGTGAAAATCGAAGGAAAGCCCTGTGAGATGGAAGTAGACTCCAGATCATACCTGTTAATAGTATCCTGGAACACTATCAGAAACCTGATACCAGACATCAAGCAAAGAGAACTGGAACAGCAAAAGCTAACACTTAAAGATTACCAAGGAAACCGAATCCCGGTAGTAGGTCTTGGACATTTCTTAATAGAGTTCAAAAACCATGCTGAGGTACTTCCTCTGACAATCGTCGACTGGGATCATCCTAGCCTGCTGAGAATCGAATGGTTCCAGCCTCTGGGAATCGGAGTGACCAGGATCAACAGCGTCGCTGAGACCAATTGGGAGGAGAGCCTGCTGGAAGAGTTCCAGGATGTATTCAATGGGACCCTAGGCAAGTACAAGGGGACCCCAATAACATTCAGCCTAGGCTCTAAGATAGCTCCCATCAGGCTCAAAGCCAGACGCGTTCCCTTTGCCTTAAAACCGAAAATAGACGAGCAGCTTAACAAACTCATCGCACAAGGGGTATTAGAGCCAATTGCCCATGCCAGGTGGGAAACTCCCATCATGACTCCTGTCAAACCAGATGGGTCAGTGCGCATCTGTGGTGACTATAAGGCTACCCTAAATCATGCACTCCAGCAAAGCGCATACCCTGTCCCAGTAGTTCAACACCTGTTGCATTCATTAGGGGGAGGAAAATTTTTCGCGAAGCTCGATCTCACGCAAGCATATCAACAGCTGCCAGTTGACCCCGAAACTGCAGAGGCATAGACTATAGTCACGCACAGAGGGGCATTCAAATGCAACAGACTTCAATTTGGCGTTTGCTTTGCCCCAGGCGTTTTCCAAAGCCTCATGGAGCGCCTCCTAAATGGAATAAAAGGAGTCATTCCCTATTTTGATGACGTATTAGTATCAGCAAAAAGTAAACACCAATTGGCAAATAGACTAAGAGAAGTCTTGCAAAGATTCAGGGAAGCAGGGCTTAAGGTCAAAAGAGAAAAATATAAACTAGCCACCAATCAAGTCGAATTCTTAGGCTACCTTATAGATGAGCAAGGGATACACCCCACTGAAAAGAAAATAAAGGCATTTAAATAAGCACCCAGGCCTAAGAACAAATCAGAATTACAGGTGTTCTTAGGTCTCATTAATTTCCACAATGTCTTCCTGCCTCAAAAGGCAACCATAGCAGAGCCATTACATCGACTATGAGATAAAAAAAACTGTCTGGAATTGGGGCCACCGAGAACAAACAGTGTTCCAAAACATTAAGGACTTTTAACATCCAACACCATTTTAATACAATACAGCAACACCCTGCCACTGATGGTCACCTGTGATGCATTGCCCTTTGGAATCGGTGCCATACTGAGCCACAAGCTACCAGATGGCAGAGAAGCACTAATCGCCTTCTATTCCAAAACGCTGTCAAAATCTGAAAGAAACTACAGCCAACTTGACTGAGAAGCCCTCGCAATTATAGCAGGCGTCAAAAGATTCCACGAATACCTATATGGTAGGACATTTTCTATTATCACAGACCATAAACCCCTGCTAGGGATCCTGGCAGGGAACAAACCAACCCCAAACATCCTATCACCAAGAATGATGAGGTGGTCAGAATTCCTCGCTGCATACAATTACACACTCATCCATCGCCCTGGAAAGACCATCACTCATGAGGATGCCTTGAGCCGTTCCCCACTACCCAACAAGGAAGGTGACCCAACTCCTCCTCTCTCCACTCTTCAGATTGAGACATGGCCGAACCTGCCACTAACCGCAGCAGGCATCGCTAAAGCCACTGCGAAAGACCCGCTGTCAGCTCGAATCCTGCATTGGGTAGGTAAGGGCTGGCCGGTTGAGGATAGAGGTGAGACTTTAAACCTTTTCGCACCCGGCAGACTGAACTGTCCATTGAAAGGGGTTGTATACTGTGGGGAGACAGGGTGGTAATCCCAAAAAAAGTTGCAGGAGGAAGTGTTGCGCATGTTGCACGAGGGACACCCGGGAATTGTAAAAATGAAAGCCCTGGCCAAGAGTTATGTCTGGTGGCCAGGGCTGGACAAAGACATTGAAAAATGGGTGTCTACATGCCATGACTGCCAGAAATCTAGGCCTACCCCTCCCTCTTGCACCAGTCCTGGAACGGGAAACTCCCAGAGGCCCATGGTCGAGACTGCATATTGACTTTGCTGGGCCAACGAAAGAGAACACATATCTTGTAATTGTTGATGCTTATTCAAATTGGTTAGATATTTTCCTTATGGCGTCCACTACTACTGAAGCAGTCGTAAAACAATTGAACAGACTTTTTTGCTACTCATGGACTGCCAGATGTAGTAGTCTCTGAAAATGGCCCCCAGTTTACTGCTTTAGCCTTCGAGCAATACTTGGCTGCGCAGGGCATCCGACATGCCCTAACAGCGCCGGCTCATCTGGCATCAAATGGACGAGCTGAACATATGGTTCGTTATACCAAAGAGGCCCCAGACAAAATGGACAAGGGAGACGTCCAGGATAAACTTAACAAACTGTTAACGATTCAGCATATCACCCATAGCACAACCACCAACAAAAGCCCAGCTGAACTCCTCATGGGTAGAAAACTGTGTTCCTACCTTGATAGACTGCACCTCACTTATACCTGTGAAAAAACCCCTGACTCCTCAAGTAAATATTGCTCCTTTGCTATAGGCAACTTAGTCTACATGAAAAACCTTATCGGGGACCCATTATGGCTTCCAGCCACAGTTACTCAAATCACAGGGCCCCGGTCATACCGACTCGCACTAGACGACGGCAGAACATGGAAGCGGCACATCGACCAGCTTCACTCTAGGACATTGGAACGAAATACTACACCACCACCGCCAACACCAATAAACACTCCAAAAACAACTGAGGGGGGGGGGGACACAAAATAATAAAAAAGGGAGAGACAAACCACCAATAACATGACAAAAAACACAACACAAACCCGAATTAGAAACTCTGAAAAAACAAAAAGAGCACTTACCCATAGACAACCTCCAGAGAAGAGAACCGGTAGCAGGTGAGGCCTTCCGGGAAGGAGACAGCCAGGCCAGCTCGACCAACCCGGACAAACCAGGAGGGAGTGGCAGAGCCACCTCAACCAGCCCGAGAAACCCAGGCAGGAGTGGCAAGGCTGACTCACCCTTCCAGGAGGTTCTATGGAGAAGATGCGGAGAAAAGGCGATCCTGTCCGAACCAATGAAAGACCATGATGAGACTGAGCTGCACAGGTCAAGTAGGACCTGCAAAAGCCCCACCTACCTGCGTGACTACGTTACGCACGTTGGATGAAACCAAGGGGGGAGGGGTGTTGTGTATGGAAATTGGAAGACTCCAAATAGCTAAACTGATTGGCCGAAAAGACCGCTCTCGGATTGGACAATTACACACCAATCTGATTGGCCCGCCGGACAGTGGGAATCCTAAAGAACTGTCATTGCCCACAAGCCGCGAGCAACCGCTATAAGAAGGGCTGCCTTGACATCGGCAAATGTTCCGCTACAAGTCACTATACTATTTAATAAAGAATTGTTTGTTGAGATACTGGTCTCGCATACCTTATTGCCCAAACGGAACAGGAAGCAAATGCAAAACTCACTTTTCACTGCCTAGCCTTCTCCTTCCCACAGAAGCTTTTTCAGTAATTGTAATATGGCCCTAAACTATTGGTTTCTCAGGATCAAAATTAGAATAAATGTTTTTTAAAAGCAGAAATAGGTAGAAGAGCTCTTATAACAGCTGACTTAAAGAATTTACTACCCATTCTTGAATTGGTAGGAAATTGTATTAGCATAAAATATGCTGCGCTGCCCACACTGCCGATCCAAGTCATTTCCAAATGGTTTTGTCATCGTTATGTATCTACAACCTACAATAAGCAAAGCAATTGGTTGATTACTCCTGTTTTGCTGCTCTCCCTCTTCATCCCATCACTGCTGAGTAGAAAAGGATCTGTCATAGTCCTTTAAGCTTACCACAGACTACCATTGGTTAATTCTAGATTCCTTCCTATGTCTATTCTTCTATATCACTTTGTCTCAAGTTGAATAAAGTTTTTTTGGGGGGAAGGATACTTTTTAGGATTTCACTCTCCTTCTTTATATATACAAGAAATGCTGACTTCCCAATTTCTTTGTTTTTGCTATTCTAGAGACACCACAAAGGAGTTGGTTCTACCAGTCCAGTGTTGTACTCCAGCATTGTGCTAAACAGTTTAACCCAGAGTTAAAGTCCAATACTTTTGACCAAACAGATCAACATGACTCTATAAATTTAAATAAAGTGCAGTTCTGAAAAAAAAATAACAGCATTTAACTTCACTAGCCATTGATTGCTTTTACCACTCTGTAACGTTTTCCTTTACCACTCATTAAGTTCTAATTAAGCTGATTTGTTGCTCATGCCTATACACAAGAATCTAGTTAACTGATGGTGAGCACTAAATTGGCGTAGAAAAGAGTTAACAGGATTCAAAGGAGGTTGGACTTACAAACTTTGAAGAAGATAACAACTCTAGGCTGATTTCTTCCTTGACTCCACCTGGCTGTGCCTGTCCAACAAAAAGAGACCAGGTAGAAAACTATTTGTTGGCAGAGAAAACTTAGTAACATATAGTAGTAATACATCTTCTATAGTTTTATTCTCGTAACACATTAAGCCAAAAACCTCTCATTAATGAGTATGATGGGCATTCTATTCATCGTATTGTTTAGTTCTTTCACCTTCTTATATTTACCATGTAATCTAAGTTTACAGAAGTTGTCGTTTTGAATTTACAGAAAGAAAGTGGAATATTCACCCTACCAGAAGCCTCAGCTCTGAATTCCAATTTCTCATAAACTGGATTTTTTAGGAGACAAATTGTTTCAGATTGTGGAAAGAGCTAGCATTCATATTTTCACATTCAAGGTGAGCCCAGGGACTCATAAAATGAGTTTTGCCTCCTGAGTCAGATGAACAAAGATAAAAAGGTAAATGTGCCCTTTGGTCAAGATCTGTTCTGACCAAAGTTTCCCGAGACCATAATTAAGCACACGCTTAGTTAAAACAACTCTTGTTGTATTTCAATGCTGGGAATTATGTTCATTCCCAGCCAGTAATAAGTCCCAAACAGTCCCTTCGAGATAAGCAGCCAAATGAATTATAAAGCCCATGTCACACTGAACCAACTGATGCAAAGAGGATATAAAATGGAGAAAAAAACTTGCCATCCGTTGGAAAACGCGATGTACTCACTGCCTCCGTTTTGCTTCCTCTCTATCCGTCCAGCATCCGTTTATTGACGTTTCATCTGCTCCAAAAGTTTTGGGCTGCCCAAAACTTTTGCACGGAAAATGTATCCAGTTCGTCCGTTCTGCATCCGCTACGCATCCGCTAGGCATCCGTTACGCATCCGTTATGCATCCGCTATATCTGCTAGGCATCCGCTATGCATCCGCGAACTCGCATTCGCCTGGACACAGGGAGGAAGCGGAACGGACGCAGAAAGGATGCAGAACGGATGCAGCACGGAAACAAAGAGTTTAAAGTGGAAAAAACATTCGCAGAGGGGACCTATCTCGGATATTAAGGATGTCTACAGGATGCCTAGAGGATGCCTAGAGGATGCCTAGAGGAAAACCTATATTTCCTATAAAAAGGGGGAGCAACTCGTCTGCATCTCACTTTCAGAACAGCAGCCCAGAGGTGCAGACCTCTGCAGCCTTCATCTGGCTCTTCCTCTTCCACAGCATCCAGTCATGTCCACCGTGGATTGTAACAAAGTCCTTTCGGCAGCCACCATCGTTCTGCAACAGTGCGAAGCCATCTGCAGGGTCTGTGAACTCTACTGCGAGAAGAAAAAGAGGCAGCCAAAAAGAGTCTGGGTCCAAAGATGGTTCACCAGAAGAGCAGAGGACGGACTATACAGCAAGCTGATGGTGGAGCGCAGGAATGAAGACACTCAGGCATTCCAGAACTTCATGAGGATGCCTCCAGCCATGTTTGACGAAGTTGTGCAGCGGCTGACACCCAGGTTGACCAAGCAGAGCACCAGCTTCCGGCCCAGCCTGGAACCTGGGCTCAAGGTGGCACTGACTCTGCGCCACCTGGCCTCAGGAACCACCTACAGGAGCATGCAGTATGGCTGGAGGGTGCCATCCAACACCATCAGCATTGTGGTCAGAGAAGTGGTGCAGGCCATCATCAAAGAATACAAGGAGGAGCTCCTCCAGTACCCCTCCACTGAAGAAGGATGGAAGAAAGTTGCAGAGCAGTGGTATCAGAAGTGGAACTTCCCCCACACCGTTGGAGCCATAGATGGCAAGCACGTGGCCTACAAAGCTCCAGCCAAGTCGGGGTCCACTTATTTCAACTCCAAGGGCTTCTTCAACATCATCCTCTTCGCCATGGTCGATGCTGACTACAAGTTCATGTACATCGATGCTTCAGGCAACGGCTCATCTTTAGGTGCCCAAGTATACAACGCCAGTCACCTCAAGGAGGAGCTGGAACGCAACCTCATCGTGGGCTTCCCAGATCCAGGACTCCTGCCCAATGACACACAAGATGTGCCCTACTTCATCGTGGGGAATGACGCCTTCTCCCTCAGAACCTACCTCATGAAGCCCTACACCTCCAGACTCCTCACCCGTGAAGAGAGGATCTTCAACTACAGGCTTTCCAGGGCAAGGCGGGTGGTGGAGAACGCCTTTGGCATCCTGGCCAACAGGTTCCAGGTACTTCTCATCACCATGCAGCATTGCCCAGAGACCGTGAGGAGGATCATGGAAGCTTGCTGCATCCTGCACAATCTCATGCGCACCCGCTACCCAGTCTTGCAGAACAGGCTTGTGGACCTCCAACAAGGCAATGGGGACATGGAGCCTGGGGAATGGAGGCAAGGGTGAAACCTGATCAACACTGAGGATGTGCAAGGCCCCAACAGAGCCTCACATGAAGCGAAGAAGCAGTGCAACCTCCTGAGACACTGGTGCAACTCCCCAGCTGGAGCAGTGGAGTGGCAAGACAGGATGGTAGATGTTTAATGGATGCTTCCTTCAGCCTGTCTCATCACATGAATGAGATTGGGCCATGTATGTTTGGTTGGCCTACAATGAACAGGGCGTTTAATAAAGAGTTGTGTTTATGTTGACATGTGTGGATGATTATTACATTATTATTGATAATAAAGGGCCATAGGTGTGGCACCTGGGAGGGTGGACCATCCCGTCCCACTATGCTTGCACTGGAGGTTTATGTATCCCACAGCTATTACCCATCCCAAAGGTATCCCTGCCCATCCCACTGCTATCTTAACCCATCCCACAAGCATGCAAAGGCTTAAACCATGTCTAAAAGTTTCCAGCAAGACTTTTTTAAAAAAAGAAATGAAGCAAGTGTGTGTATCAAAACTAGACTTTATTAACAACAAGCTATAAAACAACAATGAGTCTCTGGCACTCCTCTTGGTCGCTCAGTCTCAGGGGTGAAGGGTCCAGGTGCTGTGGAGGTGGCTGGTGCTGGAGTGCTTGTCATCAGCTCCTCCAGAAGCAGAAGCAGCAGAAGCCCCAGCCCCAGAAGAGCGAGCCCGTGCTGCAGAAGCCCCAGGAGAACCAGAGTGAGGGCCAGGGGGCGGGATGGTAGCCCTGTCCCTCTTGCAAGGGCTGGCAGCAGATGGCTGAGGCTTGCTGTGCTTCCGCATGGTTGTGGGGTTGCTGGCTGGCAGGGAGGCTGGCAGGAACCAAGGCTGGCAGGAAGGCTGGCAGGGAGGCAGGCACCAAGGCTGGCAGACAGACATGAACCAAGGCTGGCAGGAAGGCAGGCAGTAAGGCTGGCAGGCAAACCGGTTGGCAGCAAGGCTTGCAGGCAGGCTGGCAGCAAGGCTGGCACCAAGGCTGGCACCAAGGCTGGCAGGCAGACATGAACCAAGGCTGGCAGGAAGGCAGGCACCAAGGCTGGCACCAAGGCTGGCACCAAAGCTGGCACCAAGGCTTGCAGGCAGACATGCAGGCAGGGCAGGCAAGGCAGCCAATCTGTCCAGCAGCAGGTCTTTCCTCTGAATGTCGACCTGCTTCCGAGCTGCTTCCGTTATATCCGCGGGGCTGATGCAATGCATCCTCCCCGCATGCGCAATTAACGCCAGGCATCCATTAGGCTTCCGCTGTGCATCCGCTGTGCATCTGCTGTGCATCCGCTTCATCCGCTCTGCATCTTCTCTTTCTGTTCCGCGTCCGCTTTGCTGCGGCCCCCCGGAAGCCTAGCAGATGTGCCATCCACTCCCATCCGCTTCCATCCGCTGGGCTTCCGTTCCACATCCGCTTTCCATCCGCCCTGAGTCCTCCCTGCGTCCGTGTTATCTGCTCCGGTTATGCAAATTTTTGCCCCTTTTGAGAGCGGATAACAACGGAAGGAACATTTTGCTCATCTGTTGTGTCCTTTTTGCATCCGTTGGGCAGTGTGACATGGGCTTAAAAAATCAACCAAAGTACAAAGTCCACACAGAGCTTCAAAGATTTATCCAAACAGAACAAAAGACTTTGCTGCCTGCAAAGGTTTCTATTCCTTTGCCTGTCATTTATACCTTATGGGAGAGGCAATCACCTCCAAGCCTTACTCTGGAGTCGCCTCTTTTGTCTTAGCTGCTCTTGCCTTCTGCGCACATGTGCACTAGGAACAGTAAATTTCTGTAAATAGTAAATAGTAAATTTCTTGTGCTGATGTGGTTTTGTTACTGCCTTGATCTGGAGTGCTTGTCAACTTCCCAGTCTACCCAACTGCCCTGCTATTTCCCCTTGATCTCCCATCTAAACCCTAATCACATTCATCCTACTGATATTCCAAGCCCAAAGAAGGTCAGCCAAATGCTACTGCTCGCTTCAGCTGTGTTTGACCAATGGCTTGGCTGATGATAACACAGCTTGCTAGATCCCTAACTGCAACAGGGATCTGAGTTTTAAAAGATAACTCTCTAGCAAGATGGTGGTTTCATTATTTAGGAGTTATTAAACTTTAATCAGCTCACTAGTTTCAGGCAGCAAAACCATATTTTAGAAGATCTCCACTCATTTAAGACTGATCTGTCTGGCCTATTTACACAGTTGCTTGTCTTATATGCCCAAACCCTTAAAAAATATAAATTTTAGGGAAAAGGAAGGTAGATTTTGCAACATGTGCAAGCTGGTATCCTGCTTCTTTTCAGGTGACTTAAACTGAATTGGTTACTATCAGAGGTGGTGCTCAGCAGGTTTGATCAGTTCTGGAGAACCGGTAGTGGAAATTTTAAGTAGTTTGGAGAACCGGTAAATACCACCTCTGACTGGTCCCACCCCCATCTATTCTCTGCCTCCCAAGTCCCAGCTGATTGGCTGGGTCTTCTTTTGTTGCCCTGCATAGGAGAACGGAGCTGGAAAGCAGGTTAGTGGGGTGCAGAGGGAATTGGGATTTTGCAGTATCCTTCCCCTGAAGTGGTGAGGGAATGGATATTTTACACTATTCTTCCCCCAGGAGTGGGGAGAGAATTGGGATTTTGCAGTATCCTTCCCCTGCCATACCCACCAAGCCACACCCACCAAGTATCATCATGCCCACCAAGCCACATCCACAGAACTGGTAGTAAAAAAAAATTGAATCCCACCACTGGCTAAGTATTTAGGGAACCCTGTATACTATGCAGCCTTGCAACCAAAGATTATATAAGATCTATTCCTCCAATGAAGTCCTCTCAAGATACAATTCTATGCAGACTTATACCAATATTTACTGTTTGTGTACTTGTATGTTGGATTGTAATCAGCGAAACCAATAAACCAGTGAAGTTCACTTGACACATGCCCTCATTAATCTATTTATCTAGTTCTAGCAATTAACTTCAAATAATGTGTATATTTCCAAAAAATGCCCATCAATCCATATATATATATATATATATACATACATACATATATACATATACATATACATATACATATACATATACATATACATGTACATATACATATATATTTGTTTTCTGAGGTTTTCGCGGGTATTTGTATGTGGATCTTTG
>BLBF01000020.1:16021260-16069504 GCA_015471245.1 Laticauda colubrina | reverse complement strand
TATCTATCTATCTATCTATCTATCTATCTATCTATCTATCTATCTATCTATCTATCTATGATCAATCTATCTATCCTTCTCAAAAGCAATATTGGGAAACCATACCCACAAACAAAATGCTATTTCAAACAAGCAGATTCATTGGAAAAGTAAAATAAAAACACACCTATTTTTTCTCTTCTTCCATGCCTTTGATTTTTCAGAAGGATGACATGAAAGTGATACATATTTTAAGCTCTGTGACTCCATGATCTTTAGAATAAAGAGAGATTTTTTTTTAATTTAAAAAAAGATCTCTTTGAACTAAAAAAAGCTCCATTCCAGTATCCTTCTTTTTGCACAACCACCTGATAAAGGAAATTAAGACCAGCTAGCTTTTGCCATTGAACGTCTCCTGACCAAACATCGCAGCATCATTTCCAGGCACTCTCGATGCACCGTGTGCTCTGTCACCAGATCCTCCTGGACCTGATCTCTTATCTCGTAGAGATTTCTTTTCTAGTCAAAAGTCCTGAGAAAGTAACCATTCTAAGCCTTGCACTGGAGTGTCTCTTTGTACTCTCAGATAGCCTATAGCCTAGCAAGCTACATCAAGTTGATTAAAGTGGTACTAGAGACAGTTACTAAGGTTCTTATTCTGCCCTTAGATTAAAGAGAAGACAGCATTCCCTCTTTCAAGAAGGGCATCCCTCCTCCCCTCTCTCATACAAAACTTCAACTTTCAAAAGGGGTCAGTAAAAGACAACAGCTCTTATGAAACAAAGTGAGGGGGGAGAGGCTTTTATGGCAAATGATTTCTAATTTCCCCTTTCTTCCCAAAAGGTAGCAGTTATGGTGCCAGAAACATAACAAGCCATCAGCAGGCCTTGATGGATAGCTTCTAAGGAAGACTTTGTGGAGAGAGCTCCTGACAAATACAGTCATTTTCCCTTAGAAAGAAAGAAAAATGATGCTCCAAAGAGAAATGCTTATTCTATCAGCCTTGAAATGATTTTTTTATGGGGGGAGGGCCTGACCCTAGGAGAAAGGGCCGTAACTCTAGCTGTGTAAATATAATGACTTGGAAACTTATTTTTGTTTCCTCTATGGTGGATGATTAGCAAGGAATGAGTTTGCTGCAATGGGAAGGGTTGATTACATGATATAAGCTTTATGAGATCTGTCAAACCAATGCTAAAAAACTATTTATGTAGATCTTTGAATAATTGCAATATATATACTCTTTCATTTACAAAAATGAGTGGTCTTCAATCAGGCAAGATATCGTCACTTGTTCCTTTGCCCTGAAGTCACTTCTCAATCAAGAATACCACTTTAGCCATATATATATAATGTTACAATCAACATTAATGATTTAATGCCCTCCTCAATATTAATGAGTTAATTTATTGACAGTTCCCATGAGTTCAAACGTTTCTTGATGAAGGGCATGGGTGGTATATAAGGGAATTTATTTGCCATTTTTTATTTTACCCAGATAGCACTTTGGAAGGCAGATTACTTCAGGAACAACCAACCTATCCTTTTTATTAATGTGTTTCATCGCTGAATGGAGACTTACAGCTTGGCATTATACAGTTGCAGCCCAAGACTCCACGGTATCTCCCACCATATTCTGACTCTTTACTGTGATATACCTCATACAAAGCTATATGACAAACCAAACATTTGGCTACATGGCTAAAATATTGCCACATGTTTTGCAAACAATGTGAAACACACACACAAACACACACACACAAACCCTCCAGAGAAACAATATTCCTTTAACGAATTACTGGCCATTTCAAATTAATGTCATGCAGAAAAAAAACCTGTTCCATTTTTTTTTAAATGAATTTGAAGAAAGTAAATTCGCTGTCAAAAAATCATTCAATGGAGAAAATAATTTTGCTGGAATTTGGTAGGAGGACAAGCAGAGTGTGGAAGCGGAGTCAAAAGAGGAATCAACTAAAATTGATACATTCCCACAAGCAGTCTAAGTCCAACCCCTTCTTGAATTCTGAATTAGCTTTTACTAGCACCAATTTAATGCTGACAGAAGACCAGATTCTTGTGGGTAGGCATGAGCAATAAATCCGCTTAACTAGAACTTAATGTATGGTACCGATTCTTTGCAACTGAGAATGTGGTACATTTGCATTTTGTTACAAAGTGTGTGGATGGTCTGCTTTCCCCTATAAAATCCACCTCCTCAATAGTCTCCATCTTTCCTGGTTTCCATGTTTCGAAAACAAATATTATGGGGGACTCCTCTTCACAGAGTTAGCCAATGAGTGTGGACAATAGCACTAGTACTTAGACTTCTATATTGTTTCACAGTACTCTATAGCCCCTTCTAAGCAGTTTACAGAGTCAGCATATTGCCCCCAACAAGCTGGGTTCTCGTTTTATTGACCTTGGAAGGATGGAAGTCTGAGTCAACTTGAGCTAGTGAGACTCGAACTGCTGAACTGCTGGCAGTCAGCAGAAGTAGCCTGCAGTACTGCATTCTAACCACTGCTCCATCACAATGATGGAAAGATGTCCACAACCCATACATGAGGCAATGTAATGGCTCAAGAGATACAATTAAAGTGAAAGAAATAAAATCCAGATGTTAACACATGTGGAATCCAGAATTCTCCCTAAATTAGGCAAGAACTGGTTTGCTTTCTGGCTTTTCGGCCTCAAAGTACTGGAGCGGGTTAAAAGAGTCACAGTTGCCCTGGAGGTTTCCAGGATGGAGGCTGCAATACAAACAGCAATGGCTTCTCAGCTATCTACCCCTGCATGGCTGGGTGGCCCAGAAGCAAAAAAAGTAGTTGAAGACTAAAAAGTCAACTAAGGCCATGACTGCAACTGAAGCCTCACAGGAAATGTCAGCACTAGAAAAAGGTTGCAAGGAAAAAGGGAGCAGCAGTTACTGCAGCAGCAGCATAACCAGTGCTGAGTCTTCCAATTGCAGAGGCTGTAGGAAATCCCTAATGGAGGAAGAAGAAGGTGCCATCCATGATGACAGCAGCCATAACAGCAACATAGACTATGTGAGCAGCTTTGGCTTTGCAAAAAAATACCACTTAAACTGCACTGAGATGAAGATCCCCGGGAGATTCTGTGCAACCAAGTGCTGACAGACAGCACATTAGATCTGAGTGCACTTCATCTCTGTTCAGATACAGTTCACAACAATTAGTTCTTGCTAACCTAATGAAAGCATATGGTGGACTTTTGCACAGACTAATTTGGGAATAAGCTCTTGTAAAAGTTACTTTAGAGTAGTTAGTAAACAACCTTTAGTTCAGTTTGGACTATATTGAAATTAAGAAGACTTTGCCAGGTCAGAGGTCACAGGCACCTGGTTCGTTCTCATTCTATTAAATCATGTTTTGTGATGCTTTTTAAAATGCCAGGACCATCCTGTGGGCAAAATCTTGCTCGGGCTCTGTGCAGTGGAGTACATTTGAGAATGTTGAAACAAAACTGACCCACCCACCCTCTGCTTCTTACCAGGGGTGGGATTCAAATTTTTTAACAACTGGTTCTGTGGGTGTGGCTAAGTTGGTGGGTGTGGCTTGGTGGTCATGTTATTGGCTGGATGTGGCCAACTCAATATCACTCATATCAAAGCATGCATCTCCTCGCCTGGCCTCTCATGAATGTGGGGATGCTACAACAGTTGTAAGTGTGAAAAATGGTCATAAGCCACTTTTTTCAATGCCATTGTAACTTTGGTCACTCCAAACAAGCAAAGTACTGGCACAGGAGGAGAAAAAACTCCAGAGAAGTTCCAGAGAGAGGAAGTCCTGCCAAGAATGTAATAAGGGTTAATGCAGAGGCAGTGTCTGTAAGCAACACCAGAATGTTTCCTTCCTACCTTCCTTACAGGATTAGGCCAGTAATTTCTTCTAACAACCGGTTCTCCAAACTACTTGGAATGTTAACAACCGATTCTAGCGGATAGGTACAAACTGGTAGAATCCCACCCCTGCTCCTTACCCATCACATCTCTCAGTCTAAAATCTCGGCAAAGGATCAGGCATGTAGGAAACACACCTCGATACTTAGCAGTTCAAGCTTCCTGTAAATTTCTTTCTTCTTTTTCCTTACTGATATATGTACATTTTAATATCTGTAGTTCCTAGATGTTATTGTACTATGGGAAGATAATCAAATAATTTCAGCAGATAATACTGATAGTAGCACATACAATCAGGATTTGTCTATTCAAAATGATGTGCATACATACACACATACACACACACACACACACCAAAAACCTGCTTCATTCGGGGACAAATAAAAGGGAGAATTTTATATTCCATTTATCTCCTAAAATAAAGCCCATGTCACACTGAACCAACGGATGCAAAGAGGATGTAAAACGGACAAAAAACCTTGCCATCCGTTCGAAAATGCGATGTACTCTCTGCCTCCGTTTTGCTTCCTCTCTATCCGTCCAGCATCCGTTTATTGACATTTCATCCACTCCAAAAGTTTTGGGTTGCCCAAAACTTTTGCGCAGAAAATGTATCCGGTTCGTCTGTTCTGCATCCGCTACGCATCCGTTCTGCATCCGTTACGCATCCGCTATATCCGCTAGGCATCCGCTGCGCATCTACGCAACTCGCATCCGCTCGGACGCAGGGAAGAAGCGGAACGGACGCAGAACAGATGCAGAACGGATGCAGAACAGATGCAGCATGGAAACAAAGCATTTAAAATGGAGAAAACGTTCGCAGAGGGGACCTATCTTGGATATTAAGGATGTCTAGAGGATGCCTAGAGGATGCTAAGTTACACCTATACTGCCTATAAAAAGGGGGAGCAACTCGTCTGCATCTCACTTTCAGACCAGCAGCCCACCTGTGCAGACCTCTGCAGCCTTCATCTGACTCTTCCTCTTCCACAGCATCCAGTCATGTCCACCGTGGATCATAACACAGTCCTTTTGACAGCCGCCATCCTTCTGCAACAGTACGAAGCCATCTACAGGCTCTGTGAACTATACTATGGGAAGAAAAAGAGGTGGCCAAGAAGCGTCTGGGTCCGAAAATGGATCGGGAGAAGAGCAGAGTATGGACTGTACAACAAGCTGATGGTGGAGCTCAGGAACGAAGACACTCGTGCATTCCAAAACTTCATGAGGATGCCTCCAGCCATGTTTGATGAAGTTGTGCAGCGGCTGACACCCAGGTTGACCAAGGCAAACACCAACTTCCGGCCCAGCCTAGAACCTGGGCTCAAGGTGGCACTCACTCTGCGCCACCTGGCCTCAGGAACCACCTACAAAAGCATGCAGTACGGCTGGAGGGTGCCACACAACACCATCAGCATTGTGGTCAGAGAAGTGGTGCAGGCCATCATCGAAGAATACAAGGAGGAGCTCCTCCAGTGCCCCTCCACTGAAGAAGGATGGAAGAAAGTTGCAGAGCAGTGGTATCAGAGGTGGAACTTCCCCCACACCGTTGGAGCCATAGATGGGAAGCACGTGGCCTACAAAGCTCCAGCCAAGTCGGGGTCCACTTATTTCAACTACAAGGGCTTCTTTAGCAACGTCCTCTTCGCCATGGTCGATGCTGACTACAAGTTCATGTACATCAATGCTTCAGGCTACGGCTCATCTTCAGATGCCCAGGTATACAATGCCAGTCACCTCAAGGAGGGGCTGGAAGGCAACCTCATCATAGGCTTCCAAGATCCAGAACCCCTGCCCAACGACACGCAAGATGTGCCCTACTTCATTGTGGGGGATGACGCCTTCTCCCTCAGAACCTACCTCATGAAGCCCTACACCTCCAGACTCCTCACCCGTGAAGAGAGGATCTTCAACTACAGGCTGTCCAGGGCAAGGCGGGTGGTGGAGAACGCCTTTGGCATCCTGGCCAACAGGTTCCAGGTACTTCTCACCACCATGCAGCATCGCCCAAAGACCGTGAGGAGGATTGTGGAAGCTTGCTGCATCCTGCACAATCTCATGCGCACCCGCTACCCAGTCTTGCAGAACAGGCTTGTGGACCATCAACAAGGCAATGGGGACATGGAGCCTGGGGAATGGAGGCAAGGGCGAAACCTGATCGACACTCAGGATGTGCAAGGCCACAACAGAGCCTCACGGGAAGGGAAGAAGCAGCGCAACCTCCTGAAACACTGGTGCAACTCCCCAGCTGGAGCAGTGGAGTGGCAAGACAGGATGGTAGATGCTTCCTTCAGCCTGTCTCATCACACTGATGAGATTGGGCCATGTATGGGCCTACAATGAACAGCGCGTTTAATAAAGAGTTGTGTTTGTGTTGCCATGTGTGGATCAATGCTTACATTGTTACTGATAAAAAAGGGCCAGAGGTGTGGCACCTGGGAGGGTAGACCATACAGTCCCACTATGCTTGCACTGGAGGTTTATCTATCCCACAGCTATTAGCCATTCGAAAGGTATCCCTGCTCATTCCACAGGTATCCCTGCCCACCCCACTGCTAATCTAACCCATCCCACAAGCATGCAAAGGCTTAAACCATTTCTAAAAGTTTCCACCAAGACTTTATTGAAAAAAAGAAATGAAGCAAGTGTGTGAATCAAAGATAAACTTTATTGAACAACAAGCTGTAACAGAAAAATGACCCAAGTCAAGTGTCCAAATAAAGTCCACAGGTAGCCAGCTACCCGGTCTCTGGCACTCTTATCAGTCACTCAGAGGTGTGCCCAGTCTCAGGGGTGAAGGGTCCAGGTGCTGTGGTGGTGGGTGGTGCTGGAGTGCCTGGCCCCAAGAGGACAACAGGGGACGGTGTGTTGAGGAAGGTGTCGGACAGCTGGCTCAGCCCCGAGATGCTGAGAGGTCCTTCCTCCATGCCATGGGGTGTCAGCCCCAGTACTGATGACAGATGTACTGAGGCCGGGCTTGGCTGTGGGGTGGAGGAAGGAGCAGTGTAGTGGGGCTCTCTGGTCTGCAGCTGGGTGAGGACTGTTGTGGGTGTCATCACTGGCATGGGTGGCATCGCTGTCATCGGTGGCATCATTGTCGTGGGTGGCATCGGTGGCATCAGTGGAACCGGTGGCAACAGTGTTGCCTGATGACTCTGTGCCTGGACTGGGAAGGGCTGCTGCCTGTGCTGCTGAACCTCCTGGTAGCCGTAGCCCTGGTAGGTGAGGGGCTGTGGGAAGCCTTGGAATGGGAGGGACATCACCTGGGGTGGAGGAGCAGACCTGGACTGGTGGAAGCAGGTTCCTCTGGGTCTGGAGGGTTGTGAAGCAGCTCGGTGATCCGGTCCTTCACCAGCTGGTACTGTGGATCCACCATTTCCTTGAGGGTCTGGTTGACATAGGTGAGGAAGGGCTTGCGGTTGGAGGAGGAGGAGTCGGTGTGGACCAGCTGAGAGAGGAGATCTATGCTGGTGCGGATGGTGTCCCTGATCTCCAGCAGGACAGTGTGGCTCTGCCCCTCCTGCTGTCCGGATCACTGCCTTTCTGCGGAGGCAGAGCTGGGGAGGGTGGATGCGGCTAGGACTGTGGTGGACTCGATGTCTCCTTTCTCCCACCGCACCAGGGAGTCCTCCATGCACTCCACCATGCTTACCACACCTGTTCGCGGGTTCTCCGCCATGGCACGCTCCACAGAAACCTGCTTGGAGATAGGGACTGACTCTCGGCTGGAAGAGGACTGGGTCTCAGCAAGCTGCCCGAGAGAGAGGGTCATGAGAGGGGCTGCTGGTGCACCTCAGTGGCGGACCTCACCCTCCAGGAAGCTGCACCTGGCCATGACGTAGGTCTTTCTGTCTGTCAGCTTCACAGTGGCCTGGCCAGATTTCTTCAGGTGCAGCTTCCCGTACCAGGTGTGCATGTGCTTCCACCAGCCGAGGAGCACCTCCGAAGTGTAACCCATACTCTCTGTCCTCTCTCTTCAAGCAGCCTGCTTCCGCTTGGTGTCCCTGTACAGCCGGTGTCCCTTCCGCCACAGATAGTCGTTCTCTCTCAGCCACTACAGCACCTCATCCTTGTGTGCCTCCTCAATATAGTATTGCCTCCTCTCCCGTTGTCGCATACGCCTCTTCCTCCCTTTGGCAGGACCAGATGAGCCCTCATCAGAGGGGCTGCCAGGTAGTAGGGGCTGCTCCTCCACACCACCAGCATCATCA
This sequence comes from Laticauda colubrina, assembly GCA_015471245.1. Classification (NCBI taxonomy): domain Eukaryota; kingdom Metazoa; phylum Chordata; class Lepidosauria; order Squamata; family Elapidae; genus Laticauda; species Laticauda colubrina. The sequence goes on along the minus strand of BLBF01000020.1, from coordinate 16,061,395 downwards.
TCATCATCATCATCCTCACCAGCAGGATCATCATCATCATCAGCAGCAGCAGCAGCAGGATCAGCAGCAGCAGCAGCAGCAGCAGCAGCAACAGCAGGATCAGCAGCAGCAGGACCAGCAGGACCAGGATCAGCAGCAGTAGAGTAAGCACCAGCAGGGCCAGCAAGCCCAGGAGCACGAGCAGGACCAGGAACACGAGCAGGACGAGCAGGATGAACAAGACCAGGAGCACGAGCAGAATGAGCAAATCCAGGAGCCCGAGCAGGACAAGCAGGACCAGGAGCAGCTTCAAGAGAGTAAGCACCAGCAGAAGCACCACTGCCAGGAGCAGCTTCAGCAGAAGCCCCAGCAGAAGCAGAGTCAGGGGCAGGGGACGGGGCAGTTGGCCCTGTCCCTCTTGCCAGGGATGGCGGCAGGCTGCTGAGGCTTTCGCTTCCTCCCCATGGTTGTGAGGTTGCTGGCTGGCAGGGAGGCTGGCAGGCACTAAGGCTGGCAGGAAGGCTGGCAGGAAGCCAGGCACGAAGGCTGGCAGGCAGGCACGAAGGCTGGCAGGAAGCCTGGCAGGAAGCCTGGCAGGTAGGCTGGCAAGGAGGCTGGCAGGAAGCCTGGCAGGAAGGCAGGCAGGCAGGCAGGCACCAAGGCTGGCTGGAAGACAGGCTGGCAGCAAGGCTGGCAGGCAGGCATGCAGGCAGGGCAGGCAAGGAACTCGAAGTGTCCAGCAGCAGGTCTTTCCTTGGAATGCTGGCCACGTGCGAGCTGCTTCCCTTTATATCTGGGGGGCTTATGCAACGCATCCCCCCCCGCATGTGCAATTAACGCTCAGCATCCGTTCCGCTTCCGCTGTGCATCCGCTTCATCCGCTGTGCATCCGCTGTGCATTCGCTTCATCCATTCCGCGTCCGCTGTGCATCCGCTGTATCCGTTCCGCGTCCGCTTTGCTGATGCCCCCCGGAAGCCTCGCGGATGTGCCATCCGCTCCCTTCCGCTTCCATCCGCTGGGCTTCCATTCCGCATCCGCTTTGCATCTGTCCTGCATCCTCCCCACGTCCGTGTTATCCGCTCCGGTTATGCAAATTTTTTCCCCTTTTGAGAGCGGATAACAATGGATGGAACATTTTGCTCGTCCGCTGTGTCCTTTTTGCATCCATTGGCCAGTGTGACATGGGCTTAACCCAGTTATTTCATAAACATTTACATTTTAATAACCTAAAGGATGCCCAGTCCAATCTAGGATTCTTCCAAAACAGCAGTTATTCCATAAATCTCTTTCTGTCTCTCCATCTCTCTCACTCATATATATATATGTAGGCCTTTCATCTCAGAGCTGCTATAATCAGTGTTTTCTTTTTTTTAAATATGAATTTGTTTGTTTTAGATTGTACAATTAAAATTGTTTTACATTGTACAATTAACTAATTTTGTTACAGAACCTCAGAATTTACAAGATGTTAAATGTAGTAATAGATAATTTTTCTGGGTAGTACTGTTTAATAACTCTTTTTCAGATAATAAATGTCTGACCGTTGATTACTATCTGAATTAGGGATACACAAATTAATGCTACATTGTGCACTTTGCATGTTACAAACTACTAGAAAATAAACTTTGACTAATCGAGGGATTTTTTGTGTTTCTTATGTTTGGAACGCTATTAAAACAAATGCAGCTGTATAGCCCTTAATGGCCAATGGCATCATATGCATTCAAAGACAAATTGACATTTGCAAATCATGCTACCTGGAATTATGCCATTAAGAGTCCAACTCAGAGACTCTAATGTATGTAATGTAATGTATTATGCTGGGGGGGAGAGTAAGAGTAAGAGAAGGAGCGAAAGCAAAGAGCCTGCAATTTCTACCAGTGAAATGGCTGCCATTAACTTTTGCAACTTGAGTAGGTGCCTGCAAAGGGCCAGGTGGTGTTTATGCAGATGACTGAGCATGTTACAATGTATTTTTCCTTTTGGATAAAACATTAGTGTATCAGATGTGACAAATCAGATGTTCATCTTCCACACCCCTGCATTATTTTACAATAAGAATTAGATAATGTGCTGGCTTAGCTTTTCACTAAAGCCTTCCCTCCTCCTCTCTTATTTCTTGAGGTTAAGTTTATATATAAAGTTCTCCTGACACTCTGCATAATCATGGCTGCACAAATCAAGCACAAGTTGGCAAGATACCTGAGTGAACCTAACACCTTCCAGAATCCTGTCTTTTGTACTAGATGGCATTTAGCATTTTAACAGCCCAAACACAAGCACAATGAGACAATGAGCAAAGACAATTAGAAACGGGCTATTTCTCCCACCCGTGCCAAGATACAGACACAAACACATACACAGGGATGCACCCACAAGATATCAGGCATTGACAGGGTTTGTTCTTTCAGCATAAGATGGCATTATCAACACCCACAGGCATCAGATTTGCTTTGCAAAAATTCCAGTAAGGATAGCAATGATATCCTAGTTTCTTCCTGAGCCAACTGCACGTGATTCCTAAGGGCATGGGAATGCTGGTACAAGTCCTTACCTTGAGCTTCCCAAAATGTCTTCTAGTTGAGTGAAATCCCTTTCCACTCACCCAAATCCACCATAATAAGAGTTGCAATTGAATGCATTCATCTGCTAGCTGTTGTCAACCTTGTGAGGTAGACCAGACAGGAAGCACAACCAAATGAGCTAATTCTTATTTTATTGTAAGGTTACATTAACATTAACTATTGATAATCTGAAAGCACATCTCTTCTCCCCCACCCCCTTTACAGTTGAAGAAACTAGTGAGGTCCCATCTGAGCCAGTTACCACATCCACATTCATGTTGCTGGGTAAGTTGTCTATTATCTGACCCTTGGTTGTGTCTCTGCTCTGTCTCCCAAGGTCGTTCTCACATATCATTTCAGCCATTTATTGGAAACAAGAATTACAGGTAGGTCTCAATTAGGGTAGTCAATGAATCCCATAATATGGTGCCATTATTTGGATTCACATTATTCTATGTTATAATTCTATTAAAACTGTCATTTCATCCAGCTTAATGGAAATAGACAATGATTTTTTTAAAATTTGCATATGTATATTATTGAAATATTGCAATATAGTATAAAATATACATTAAATGTATGGTTAACAAAGCCACATTATATTCATGATAAACAACTGTAAGAAAAATAAAGCTGATATGTTTCTGATATGCTTTTAATTTTAAAAAATGCCCAATTGTACTAATTTACAGCAGTGCCTTATTTTGTCAGAAAAACACATACAAAGGTTTCAGTAAAGTAATTCATGCAGTCTCCGTTCTTTCCATCCTTCCAATATGTGTGCTTGTTTATTGTGGTGTTTATCAATACATTCAACAATAAAGAGGCAAGGAAAGACATTTATCTGTGAGAGTGGAAAACTGGATTCCACAGAATTCAGAATTAATTTTTGTCATTTTCATAGTTGGAATGGCACCTGGGAGAAATAACATCCATAGCGGATGAATAGATTTCTAACTGGACCAATTTTTAACCTAATTGAACAGAAACTTTGGACATGATTTTACAGAATATGTTTCTGCTGTCTGTTGCTCAAACCTTCTTCAGTTGTGTTTGTATATATGATCAGCTTATTAAGCTGTCCTGAAAGCCACAGAATATACAGTGAGACATAACTACATCTGGGACATTAAGTGGAATAGAGAGCTCCTATAAGTACTGAAGAACTGTTGAATCTGGAAAACATTACCCTTAATGCAAGAAGATAGCTCCATCTTCAAATACGGCTATGCTGATGGTTTGAGAAATCCAAAACAAATGTAGATAATCAGCCCATGAAAATGGGTTTCCTCTTATCTTCTTCTCTCTTCCCTTTGTAACTCAATAATCCATGCACATTAAATAAAAGTGTAGGCTAATTACATGAATCTCAAACTCATGTCAGTCTTTTTCTTCTAAATTGGAATGGAGAAAATCTTTAGCCTTCTGTATCAGTAAGGGCTAATGTATTTTTATGAATAAGTAGCACGCTTCACTTTGCCAGGCCAAAAATAAATTCTCACATAGTCCAAAAAGATACTTATTCGCTAGCAAAAATGAAGCTATGGAGAAAGATTATCATGTCTATTTAATCACTGTTGGGGGGATCGATATAGCAGCAGGTCTAAACATTTAATTAAGCAGCAGAAGTGTAAAACAGGACAGGAACATTAAGGAGATTATTAGGATAAACTTTGTGCCAGAAAAGCATTGTAATAATGGAACCAACAAACTAGAGATTTTCCTTTTAATAGAGACTGAGCATCCATTTATTGGGAGTAGCATAGTTCCTCATTTTGTGCAACAAGCAAGATGATGTGTTCTACTGTGCCATTTCTTATTTTTTTAACGCAATAATTCTGTAGAAATTCAAGTGAATATGTCACATATAAGTCTAAACCTAGACTAGTGTCTAAACTTCTGGACCTTGGCCTTATTCAATCTGCCTTTGGATTATGGATTTCCTGTCTGTCCTCTCACAGAGGTATGATTACCTAATCATTACCTCTTCAGTCCTTATTACTGATACACCACAGGGTTGCGTGTTGAGTTCCTTACTCTATATTCTTTATGTGCATGGCTGCATTCCCACTCACGCTAGTAATACTATTACTAAATTTGCAGATGATACAACAGTGGTGGGACTCATCTCTGGGGGGATGAGTCTGCCTACCGAGATGAGGTTTGCTTTTGTGGTGTGGAGACAATAACTTGGTCCTCAACACCAATAAGACCAAGGAGCTTATAGTGGACTATAGAAGGAACACATCAGGCATCAGCCCTTGCTTATCAATGGAGACTGAGTGGAGCAAGTATTACCATAAAAGAGGACCTGACCTGGTGTGCTCACATTGCAGCATTGGTCAAAAGGGCCCAGCAGAGATTATACTACCTAAGACTTCTCAGGAAACAACAAGTGGGTGGAAAACTGCTGGTGACCTTCTACCGCTGCACCATAGAGAGTATTTTAACTTACTGTACCTCTGTATGGTTTGTCAATTGCACAGTGGCAGATAGGAAAGCACTTCAGAGGGTTAAAGCGCTCCAGAGGATCAATGCTTGCCCTCTCCCCTCTTTGGAAGAGCTCCTGTATCCTATAAAGATTGCTCCTGCTTTCTTAAGAAAGTTCAAAACATTCTCAAAGATCCACCTCATCCTGGGCATTTTTGAACTATTACCATCTGGCAGACGGTACAGAATAACAAAAGCAAGCTTCTATCCCAAGGCAGTAGCTCTTTTGAATTCTACTACTGTGTTTCTCCAACAATACACCCCCCAATAGGAAGGCCCAGCACTATTTTTTATGCATGTGATGAAATTAAGCCCTATCCCCAAAATTTAGGCCTATTTAAAGCATGCATTCCCCGCCATTTCTCACATCGCTTGAACAACACGAGGTGAAGAGAAATGGGGGGGAATGACAAGAGGGTGGAAACTTGCCATTAGGAGTGTCCTGCAGGCAGCCTTGGCTAGAGCAAGGGCACTCCATGGGCAGCCACACCTCACCACCAGCTGCTCCTAATGGCTATTCGGATCGTCCCGCGGGCAGACATGCCTCACCACCAGCCGCTACGATTGGTCATTAAGAGTGGCCCAGTGGTGAGGTGATTCTGTGCGTGGGGCACTCTAGTTGAGGGTGCACTTGGGGGGGGAATCAAGGTACCCCTCTAAAAGACAGCTTAGCCGTTTCTTCAGAGGTCAAAAAAAATAAGGCCCAGCCTTATTTTATGGGAAACATGGTATATAGTGCAGTGTTGGTGCAATGTTGGGGGTTTTCGGTTCAATGTGTGAAGAGTGAAGGATGTGTGTTTGTGTTTATTTTCATGGTCGTGATGTGCATTTAAGATGGTGTTTGATTTCGTTGTACGAGGTGCAGTGACAATAAAGTAAACTAAACTAAACTGAAATCCCAAACTGAAATATGAGATTTCAGGTTACATGCTGAGGTTGGATTATTATTATATTCTTCTTTCCCAAATTATTCAAGAACAAGGTGTCATAGGTGAACATATGTCAATATGAATATGTGTATGTTTTGTGTGTAATATGTACACTTCCAACTGAAGTCACGATGGTAAGATCAATTTACCCTTTTTCTAGACATGGTTTCATGCTTAGATATAATCCCTCTGGTGACTTACAGAATACAGAATAACAGAGTTGGAAGGAACCTAGTCCAACCCCCTGCTTAGGCAGGAAAAATTATACAATTTCAGACAAATAGTAGTCCAATCTCTTCTTAAAAACTTCCAGTGTTAGAGCATTCACAACTTCTAAAGGCAAGTTGTTCCACTGATTAATTGGTTTGTCAGGAAATTTCTCCTTAGTTCTAGGTTGGTTCTCTCCTCTATTAGTTTTCCATCCATTGCTTTTTGTCCTGCCTTCTGGTGCTTTGGAGTTTGGTGAACAGCTTGACTCCCTCTTCTTTGTGGCAGCCCCTTAGATATTGGAATGCTGCTATCATGTCATCCTGAGTCCTTCTTTTCACTCGACAAGACATACTCAATTCCAGCAACCCTTCTGTTATTGCTTTAGCCTCCAGTGCTCTAATCTTTTAAACATCCATCATTGTGCTGATATAACAAAAAAGAGCAGATATTTTTTAATCACTTTGATAATGTAGAAAATACTGTAAGTCACAATAGGGAAATAGAATCATAATAGATGTGATGACCCAGGGTGGGATACAAGACAAACACAATCACAGAAAACAGGCGAAGCCCCTTTTATTCCTTCACTTTGCTTCCAAGCTCCAAATATTCTTGATGGAAGACACAAAACTCCCACACAAACTGTTACAAGAAGGAGGAAAAAAGCAACACAAACCAGGCAAGATAAGGGCTGGGGGACATCCACAGATGACAGAATCCACACTGGGAAGGATGTCAAACTCAGAGAGGAATCATAAACTAGAGATATTTCCATGCTTTGTTTCCAGCATTCGCCCTCTTATCCAGTTGTCACAGCTGCAGCCCATGAAGAGAATCAAAGCCCTCTCCTCCCAAGTAGACCACGTCTCTCCCTTATCCTCTCCTCCCTGCGTGCCCTAGGATGGAGAAGGGATGGGCCTGGGTTCTCCTCTGACTGCTCAGCCGGCCTCTGCCCTTCCCCAGACTCCTCCACAACCTCCGGAGCCACACTTTCACTCCCTATCAGCTGTTCCTCCTCTCCCTCAGAGTCAGTCTCCACCAGGAGCATGACAATAGAAGAGGATTTTGCAGCTATCAATTATAAGCCTAGTCATGCTTACATAAGAGTAAACTCCATTGGATTGGTGAAGTATTTGAACCAAGATTCACAGTAGTTCTAGGTTGTCTTACTTAAACCAACTTTAGATATATTTGAAGAGTTAATTTTTAGATGCACTTAGCATATTTAAACCATATAAAAGTAGACCAAAACTTAGTTGGAGCCAAATTTATCTCTTTGAAGGAAGGAAGAAAAAATACTTGTGCTGTTGAAAACAGAAAGAAAATGAAATTTCTAGTCTGAAAAACTTAACCATAACCCTTGCTATAGCAATGTATACACAAGAGATGAACTGTTCATTTTTGTATGAAACATAATTAAATATTTTCATGAAGTGCTGTATTCCCTGTAACTGAATTATTGCCACTAAATTGATTTGTGTCAACTTGTACCATCATCGCAACTACATTGCTGAATATATTGGTAATCTGAGCATTATTATTTTTAGATTAAGAGTATGCATTGTGTGTGTAAGTTTCCAAGAGGCACTTTGCCTTAAGAAGAGCAATTCATTTTCAAAGTGGTCTCTGTGTGCCCAGTCGATGCCTGTATATGAGAAAGCAGTACACAATTAGATTTTTTAAAATTAGGAATCTAAAATGGTCACAGCACTAAATTAGAACAAGGGATAATGGAACCAGGAAGTATTAGAGCTGTCTTTGAAGAAGAGCGAAAAGGGAAGAAAATGGTAAGTGTCACTGTAATATGAGTTTAGTCTAGGATCACCTATGGACACTGTAAAATCAACATGTCTGTAAATTGAGCTGTCAGGGTGGCTGCTCTGTAGCAATACTTTCAAAGAGTTGAACTGTGTACCTGCTAGCCTGGTGGTGCTACTAACTATTGGTGAAATGTTCAAGGTCTTTACTTTTACTTCTTATAGCCCTTAAATCAGTAGGTCTATCGCAGTGGTGGCTAACCTTTTTGGGCTCCTGTGCCAAAAATTGTACCACACTTGCACGCTCACACTCATGTGTCAGCACCCAGAAGACAATGCACGCCCCCCCCACGTCCCCTACGCATGTGCGCGCAAAAACCGGAAGTGACGAAACAGAGCTAGATTTCGGCCTATAAAGCTTGTAGAAGACTTTCTCCAGAAGACTGCAGAAGCCTTCCTCAAGCCTTTGGGAGGCCAAAAAAGGCCTCAAACCAGACGAAAATCAGCTATGAGGCACGCACATGTGCAGTGAGATATGTTTGCCTGCAGCTTACGTGCCATAGGTTCGCCATCATGGGTCTATAGTCTACTGTAAATACAAATAGACAACTTTCAACCAAGCTTAAACTGTACTTAGACAGAAGGCCTTCCACTGCAGGCCTGCTCTCTAAGAACCGTTCAAATGGTTTTGAAAAAGACATATGACCATTGTAGATGCTTTCTCTGCCTCTCTCTTCTCAATACATGTTGCCAGATGAATGCTTTTCTTTTGTGCAAAGGAAGAATGCTAGAGAAAAGCAGCATGTGATCCTCCCTGAAAGACTCCCAGAGTCTTTCTTAGGACCCACTCCCCCTTCTCCAATGAAGGAGAAAAGCTAGCTTTGCATAGTCTCGATTGCTTCTCAAAACTGCCCAGAATCATTTTGGATCATCAGAGGGCTAACATGTTACATAAATGAATTGCTTCTGCTGGTGAGGAAAGACATGGCTACCTAATTCACGCACACACCCAAATACACATCTAGAGTAATAATAGTGCTCTTAACCTTACTTCCAATCCAGTGAATGGCTTGAACTAATTGTAAGATTTCCGCATTGCATTCAACAAAGGCCATCATTCTGCACTTACACCAGTCCCATTACTGGAGCCCTCTGTGCCACAGTGATTAGAGTGCAATACTACAAGCTATTTCTGCCGCAGCCAGCTGCCTATAATTTGGCAGTTCAAATCCCACCAACGTTGATTCAGCCATCCATCCTTCTGACTAGGTAAAAAGAGGACCCAGATTGTTGGGGGCAATATGCTGACTCTGTAAACCACTTAGAGATGGCTGTAAAGCACTAAAAAGCAGTATATAAGTCTAAGTGCTATTGCTATTATACGTATGGACATATGCACATTCTGGATAAATATGAATATGCATTCTTATCAAATAGTTTTGTATCTAACAATCTAACAATGATATAAAAGTTTGCACTGTAAACACAACCACTTGTCAGGACATTTTTATGAAATACCCATACAAGTATTTGTGTGCAAGATGGTAAGAAAAGGTTTCTTCCCCCCCCCCCCCAGTTATTGTATTTTCCTAGATCCAAATACAAAATGTGTAATGTTACAGAGGTCTGAGAAGGTGGGGGGAGTAATGAAACAGCCATCCCATTATCTTCTTGCGACTTCAGAAAAAGAAACTTAGCCAGGGTATCAGCCGTTCAATATGAGATAGCCAATTTGGCATAGCCTGGCAGGTCTCAGCATGTCTAACTATGATTTCTGCTAACTGGTCACAGCCTCCTATTTTCACACCTTTTTTTCACTAAATGATTAGAACTGATCACTGTCCCTAGGACGTCATTGTTTAAAATACTAATAAGCCAGGCGCCAAGAGAAGGAAATATCAAAATACCTTTCTGCTTTTCCCCCCTTTCTCTCACTGTTTGTGTTATGGCAAGTGCCTGCAAATGCATCCCATTAGCTTTACTTCAAACGATATAATCAGAGATGCAGCCTGTGTTTTTAACTGCTGAGGGAGCAGATCCGCCAACTGCCCAAGCTTTCCACCTGAATCATTGCAAGCACTCACTCACAATTCCCAGCAAGAATCCCCTCTTCTGCCTCTCTGATTCTTGTCCTACATAAAGTGGCAGAGGCTGCTCATCCAAACTGGTAAAAAACTGTTTGCCAAGGAGGATGGCAAGGAGCAAGCCAGACCCCAAAGCTTTGCTAATAAATAGTTCTCAGAAATATCAGCTCTCAATTTACTACTTGTACACAATGGGCCAGTTGAAACTTGTAGGATGATCCAATTTGCCACAGCTCTTGTTTTCAGTCTTTGTGAAGCCACGTGGTGAGCACCGCAGGAGCGGTGTGTTTCTCTCCCCTGAGTCAACCAGTGGGGTTTTTGTTTCCTGCTGGTCAAAAAAAAAATATATCAGGTGGCTTGGAGAGCTTAATTATCAACATAAAATTAAATTCAGGACAAGAATATGACCAGGAGTCACCCTTGCAACCTCTCTCCTTCATGTGGGTGATTGTTAGTCCCAGGTTATTTTGTTACCAAAATGTATTTGAGGAGCTGTGCATTAGGGAGGATGAAAAGCTTATAAACCCGATGATCCAAATGGATAATTGATTTTGACACCTTGCAAATTTCCTCTTCTGCTTTATTGGCAGAGTGAGGAGCACTGTTCTAATTACCAAAGACTATCTCAAAAATTAGCAAATGATCAGGGAGTTTCTAATTAGGAATTGTTAAGCCAAGCTTAGCTCAACATTGTTCTATAATTCACAGACCTTGGGGAGTCTTATTTCCCAACATACATTTTTTTAAAAAGATTCCTAGCTTTGGTGCCAATATGATAAAGAAGGAGGGAGCTTAAAAAAAAAAAAAACCTGAGCATCTGATCCAAATGAGGAAAGTGGGATTAAATAAGCACTGGATTATTCAAATGTAAAAAGACAGGACTGTAAAAGAAGTATGGGCAGAAATAGTTTATTGGAACACAAGAATTTTTAGAAATACAACATACTGTTTTTGTTTTAACTGAAGAATCATTCAGTAAATGTTTTCTTTATGTTTTATGTTGACTCTAGAATATTGAACAAGTTTCAGTTAGCTGGAATAATATCAAATAAACCTGAATTAAGACCAGAATTTCAGGGTTCAATTAATCTACTGAAACAAAGCTTTAAAAAAGCTACTTTATGAATCTACACAATGTGTGAACCCACCAAGAGATATCTTCTCCAAAATTTAATAGAAAATCATTGCTGCTTATTAATTGAATCTTTTTACTGGTGCCCTGGTGGTGCAGTGGTTAAAATGCAATATTACAATACTGCATTCTAACTACTGCCTACAGTCAGTATCTACAGTCAGTGTCTAACCACTGCCTACAGTAACTCTGCCTACAGTCAGGAGTTTGATCCTGGCCATGCTCAAGGTTGACTCAGCCTTCTATCCTTCAAAGTCGGAAAATTAGGACCCAGATGGTTGGAGGCAATATACTGACTTTGTAAATTGCTCAGAGAGTGCTCTGGAGCACCGTGGAGCAATGTATAAGTCTAAATGCTTATTGCTATTATTTATCGACTTTTGTCTTCCAGAAAACTTAGAATACTACATGATAGACTTTAAGTCTTGAAGACACCAATGATTGCATTTTAATGGGGACTCCAAGTTGCACTTTCAGCATCAGGAATAGAGATCCACATACAATAAAACCAGGTGAGATTTCCAACTGCTGTTAAATGTTTAGGGCAGCTTAGCTTCAGCTGTAAGGCAATTTGACATATGGATAGTCCTTGACTTATAACCTTTTATTTAGTGACTGTTCAAAGTTGAAAGAAATGACTTCTGACTGATCCTCACACTTACGACTGCCATAACATCCCATGGTCATATGATCAAAATTTGTGTGCTTGACAACCAGTATATACTGTATTTACAATGGTTGCAGCATTCTGGAGCACGTGATTGCCATTTGCAGCCTTCCAGCCAACTTTCAACAAGCAAAGTCAGAAATGCAATATTATTTATTTCTCACCTTTATTATTGTTATTTTTGAATAAATAACAACAGCCAGAAAACGTATCTACTCCTCCTTCTTCCTATTTTCCCCACAACAACAACCCTGTGAGGTAAGTTGGGCTGACAAAGTGTGACTGGCCCAAAGTCACCCAGCTGGCTTTGATTCCTCCTAAGGTGGGAGTAGAACTCATAGGTTCATGGTTTCTAGGCCAGCACCTTAACCACTACACCGAAGTGGCTCTGAATACTTTTTACATAATGGGGAAAATGTTGAGGACAGGAGGAATAGCTGCAACTAAAGGCCCTGTCACACTGCCCAACGGATGCAAAACGGACACAACGGACAAGCAAAATGTTCCATCTGTTGTTATCCATTCTCAAAAGGGGCAAATATTTGCATAACCGGAGTGGATAACACGGACGCGGGGAGGACGCAGAGCGGATGGAAAGCAGATGTGGAACGGAAGCCCAGCGGATGGAAGCAGATGGGAGCGGATGGCACATTCGCAAGGCTTCCGGGGGGCCTCAGCAAAGTGGACGTGGAACGGAAATGGATGCACAGCGGTTGCACAGCGGATGAAGCGGATGCAGAGCGGAAGCCTAGCGGATGCACAGCGGAAGCCTAACGGATGCCTGGCGTTAATTGCGCATGCGGGGGGGATGCATTGCGTAAGCCACGTGGATATAAAGGGAAGCAGCTTGCACATGGCCAGCATTCGGAGGAAAGACCTGCTGCAGGATACATCGAGTCCTTGCCTGTCCTGCCTGCATGCCTGCCTACAAGCCTTGCTGCCAGCCTTGCTGCCAGCCTGCCTCCAAGCCTCCTGGCCAGCCTCACTGCTAGCCTTGCTCTGCCTGCCTGCCAGCCTTGCTGCCAGCCTGCCTTCCAGCCTCCCTGCCAGCCAGTCTGCCTGCCAGCCTTGGTGCCTGCCTTCCTGCCTGCCTTCCTGCCAGGCTTCCTGTCAGCCTTCCTGCCAGGCTTCCTGCCAGGCTTCCTGCCAGCCTTCCTGCCAACCTTGGTGCCTGCCAGCCTCCCTGCCAGCCAGCAACCCCACAACCATGGGGAAGAAGCGAAAGTCTCAGCAACCTGCCACCATCCCTGGCAAGAGGGACAGGGCCACCCTCCCGCCCCCTGTCCCTGACTCATCTTCTGCTGGGGCTTCTGCTGCTCGGGCTCGCTCTTCTGGTGCTGGAGCTTCTGCTGAAGCTGCTCCTGGCGGTGGTGCTTCTGCTGCTGCATACTCTGCTGAAGCTGCTCCTGGTCCTGCTGGTCCTGCTGTTCCTGCTGTTCCTGCTGGTCCTGCTCGTGCTCCTGGACTTGCTCGTACTGCTCGTACTGCTCGTGCCCCTTCTCTTGCTCATCCTGCTCATCCTGCTCGTGCTCCTGGTCCTGCTCGTGCTCCTGGTCCTGCTCATGCTCCTGGTCCTGCTTGTGCTCCTGGTCCTGCAGGTGCTGCTGGTGCTGCTGCTGGTGGTGCTGCTAGGGCTCTTGGTGCTTACTCTGCTGCTGCTGAACCTGGTCCTGCTGATCCTGCTGCTGCTGCTATTGATGATGATGATCCTGCTGCTGCTGCTGCTGCTGCTGCTGATGATGATGATGATGATGATGATTATGATCCTGCTGGTGATGATGATGATGATGATGATGATGATGATGATGATGATGATCCTGCTGGTGATGCTGCTGCTGGTGGTGTGGAGGAGCAGCCCCTACCACCTGGGAGCCCCTCTGATGAGGGCCCATCTGGCCCTGCCAAAGGGAGGAAGAGGCGTATGCGGGGACGGGAGAGGAGGCAATACTTCATCGAGGAGGAACACGAGGATGAGGTGCTGGAGTGGCTGAGAGAGAACGACTATCTGTGGCGGAAGGGACACCGGCTGTACAGGGACACCAAAAGGAAGCAGGCTGCTTGGAGAGAGAGGACGGAGAGTATGGGTTACACTTCGGAGGGGCTCCTCGGCTGGTGGAAGCACATGCACACCTGGTACGGGAAGCTGCACCTGAAGAAATCTGGCCAGGCCACCGTTAAGCTGACGGACAGAGAGACCTACGTCATGGCCAGGTGCAGCTTCCTGGAGGGTGAGATCCACCACCGAGGAGCACCAGGAGCCCCTCTGTCTACCCTCTCTCTCCAGCAGCCTGCTGAGACCCAGTCCTCTTCCGGCCGAGAGTCAGTCCCTGTCTCCAGGCAGGTTTCTGTGGAGCGTGCCACGGTGGAGAACACGCGGACAGGTGCTGTAACCATGGTGGAGCGCGTGGAGGACTCCCTGGTGCGGTGGGAGAAAGGAGACATCGAGTCCACCACAGTTGTAGCCGCATCCACCACCCCCCAGCTCCGCCTCCACAGAAAGGCAGAGAGCCAGACAGCAGGAGGGGCAGAGCCACACTGTCCTGCTGGAGATCAGGGACACCATCCGCACCAGTATAGATCTCTCAGCTGGTCAACACCGACTCCTCATCCTCCAACCGCAAGCCCTCCCTCACCTATGTCAACCAGACCCTCAAGAACATGGAGGAACCCCAGTACCAGGTGGTGAAGGACCGGATCACCGAGCTGCTTCACAACCCTCCAGACCCAGAGGAACCTGCTTCTACCCAGTCCAGGTCTGCTCCTCCACCCCAGGTGATGTCCCGCCCATTCCAAGGCTTCCCACAGCCCCTCACCTACCAGGGCTACGGCTACCAGGAGGTCCAGAAGCACAGGCAGCAGCCCTTCCCAGTCCAGGCACAGAGTCATCAGACGACACCGTTGCCACCGGTTCCACTGATGCCACCGATGCCACCCACGACAATGATGCCACCGACAACAGTGACAGCCCCACTACACTACTCCTTCCTCCACCCCACAGCCAAGCCCGGCCTCAGTACATCTGTCATCAGTACTGGGGCTGACACCCCATGGCATGGAGGAAGGACCTCTCAGCATTGCGGATCTGAGCCAGCTGTCTGAAAGCTTCCTCAACACACCATCCCCTGTTGTCCTCTCAGGGCCAGGCACCCCAATGACGATACAGACCAGCACTCCAGCACCACCCACCTCCACAGCACCTGGACCCTTCAGCCCTGAGACTGGGCACACATCCGAGTGACCAATAAGAGTGCCAGAGACTGGGTAGCTGGCTACCTGTGGACTTTATTTGGACACTTGACTTGGATCATTTTTGTTTTACAGCTTGTTGTTCAATAAAGTTTATCTTTGATTCACACATTTGCTTCTTGTAATATTCACACACTTGCTTTTTTTGTAATAAAATCTTGGTGGAAACTTTTAGAATTGGTTTAAGCCTTTGCATGCTTGTGGGATGGGTTAAGATAGCAGTGGGGTGGGCAGAGATACCTTTGAGATGGGTTAAGATAGCTGTTAACCTCCAGTGCAAGCATAATGGGACTGTATGGTCCACCCTCCCAGGTGCCACACCTTTGGCCCTTCATTAGTAAGCATTCATCCACACATTTGAACATAAACACAATTCTTTATTAAATGCCCTGTTCATTGTAGGCCCACCCAACATACATGGCACAATCTCATCCGTGTGATGAGACAGGCTGAAGGACGCACCCATTAATCATCTATCATCCTGTCTTGCCACTCCACTGCTCCAGCTGGGGAGTTGCACCAGTGTTTCAGGAGGTTGCTCTGCTTCTTCCCTTCACGTGAGGCTCTGTTGGGGCCTTGCACATCCTGAGTGTCTATCAGGTTTCACCCTTGCCTCCATTCCCCAGGCTCCATGTCCCCATTGCCTTGCTGGAGGTCCCGAGCCTGTTCTGCAAGACTGCGTAGCGGGTGCGCATGAGATTGTGCAGGATGCAGCAAGCTTCCACGATCCTCCTCACGGTCTCTGGGCGATGCTGCACACTCACACTGCACCCTTCCACACTCACCAAGCTACTCCCACAGAACTGGTAGTAAAAAATTTTGAACCCCTCCACTGATCCTAACTGACCTGGAAAAACTCAAAAGAAGGCAAGGCCATGATTTTGTAGGTTAGACAGAAGCTTACTAGCATATACAGGAACAGAGATATAGGACAGGTGATATGAAGAAAGCTACCGCAGTAAAGAACTCATGACAATTACCAGCAAGTTGTATTACAAATTTTAATTTGTTAGGATTTAAATGAATGGGCAACCTGTAGACAACCTGTAGCTTAAGCCCCATTTTGTGCTTTTCAAAGCCCTCCAAGATCATGCCACCAAAGGATTTGGAACAAAAGCTTATATTTATGAAAAAGATAAACGCATTAAGTGTCTTCTCAGCCTAATGCTACTTTTAAAAAAAAATCAAAAACCCTCCAAAACTCGAAAAATGAAACAGCTCAGCAATTTCATCGGTGCCACTTTCTTAAATGGCATGTCATATCATATCCCCTATCACCTTTGCATGTAGTTCTATGGTTATCAATCCATGAGTTAGAAGATGAGGTGCTTTTTTGTCTACGAGGACTGAGAAAGTCCTTAACCTACGAATTCTTGTAACTTGTAATTCCTCTCTTCAGACAGGTACATTGCAAGAGCTACAGGGAAGGGAAATAAAAGAAGGCTAGACTGCAATGGCAGAGGCCTCAATTACATTGAAAAGAAATTCAGTCTTGGCAAATTCAATTCAAAATAAATTGCGGAACAATGGCAATAATTACATAATTGTAAACTCTGCTTTTAAAGGGGGAAAATTATAAATGAGCGCACTTTATTTCACTTAGTGTAATTCTTCTGTTCATCCTACTGAGTGGGGTCCCAGGCATGTGCCCCAAATTCTTCCCTAACAGGGCCCTTGCCGTTAAATACTAAACTTTATAAGTACCGATTCCTGTCTCAACCCATCCCATTGACCAAAAGGAAAAAGAAAAACTGAGCTGAAAAGATCCTAGCTTGGTATTAAAGTATTTTGATGCTGTTGTTGATTCTAGGCATAACAACTAGAGCAGTCTCCATATGCTATTTAAGGTTGTGTGGTGAGATTTATAACATAAATCATTAAATGACTTAATGGACAATGCATTAGAAAGAAAACAGGCAAATTACAATATTTAACTGTTGTAAAACAAAAAAAGAGGAGCAACACACAGGACATAAAACACTCCATTTTGATACAGAATGCCCGAAGCCAAAGCAATTAAGTCTGCAAAATCTTGCTAGCTGACATGACGTGTATGTAGATTTGTCATTCATTGGCAAGACTTGGTAACCATCTCAGATTATGTGCACAAGAAAACAATCTATGTGATAGGAAATGTTTTTGCTGGAAGGGCTCAGAAGATGGGAGGCTATGTATCATTTAAGCTCACTGTCATTTCGCAGATACTGTTTGTTGATGACAAGAGTCTTTGTGAAAGCAGGAATCTGAAGGCTCCTACATTTGGACACTGTTTACTGTCATTTTGTTTTCTCATGAACATGAATGAACTATTCCTCTATTGTAAGAAAGCACACTGAATCCTGGACACTTTGTCCAGGCAGCTTTATAAATCCTGGAGGCAGTAAGCAATATCTCCCCGCTACAAGAGTATATTTATTTATTTTTATTCCACTTTCATTATTTTTATAAATAATTCAAGGTGATGAACACACATAATCTTCCTTTCTCTTCCTATTCCTCAGGACAACAATCCTGTGAGGTAGGCTGGGCTTAGACTGACATAAAGTGATCCAACTAGTTTTCATGCTGAAGGCAGGACTAGAACCATTCCCCTTTATGAAGCCCTGATCCTAGTTTAGTTTGAATCACCTTTTGTCGATTTATTTACTGAAAAACGTCAGCACAAGAGCCTAACATTATTAACAGCATGGAATTCAATAACTCACGTTTTTAGTTTCGAATGTACAAATGAATTTAATTAAATTTACAGCACAGGCATGAATTTACCTCATTTACAACACAACCTTATGCACATTTATTCAGAAGCAATGAGACTTCATTTCTTATTGGTAAAGAATTGTAATATTACTCCTCTCATCAATAAGTCTAGCATTTATGACACATTTGGGATTAAGATAATACAAACCAGGTAAAGCCTGTTAAGTAATACTAATAACCAAAATTAAAATTTAAGTGTAGACCTATAAGTCTACACCACTACAATACACATCTTTCAAAAACAGTTTATCACCTAGTTGATCATTTAATAATCCAGGTGAAAGGCTATATGCTATCTGAGTTATAAAACTGTTTTGGTTTTGAAATGGAAAGAGCAATAAATTAAGGTCTATGCTTTTGAAAACCTTCTCCCATAGAATAACTATGCTTCCAAGATCTGCTATAACACCTGCCACCCTGGCTGTAATATTTCACACTCTGGAAACTGCATTAATCAATCATAAATGCTGCATATGGGGCTACCTTAGAAATGTATGAAGCAATCAAAATTAGCTCAAATGACAGCTTCCAGGTCAAATTTTATTGGGATTGCTCACTGGGTCCATATCTCGCCAGCACTGAAATAGATGTGTGAACCCAGTTCATATTTTTATATCCTTTAACATTCTGGGATTGTCTTTTGAAGGCTTCCTTACTTGTAGAAATAAATAATCATATTAACTGAAAGGAAGGAGATGCATCCACGAGTTTTGTTCTTTTGCAAAAAATTAAACTCCAACTTTTTGTTTAGTCAATTTTTAAAATTATTATGTTGCCCTGACTTTCCCTCAGTCAGCTGTTCAACAATTGTTATTGGTACAATCTACTCGAGACTACTCACTGCTAGAAATAAGACATATGGAAAAAATGGTCATCTGTCATGTTTTGACTTTTTCAGTTTTATTTGGGGGGGGGGGGTAGGGAGGACAAAAGAAAATTTCCTTGCAGATTTCAAAAGCATTTGTCCTGGAGATCAGGTCTCTCATTCTTGCCATGGAGGTGCATTTGAAATTGGACATTTCAATGAACCACATCAAACCATGTGAGGCATGATAAAGCATGATACCACAAGGAGTTAGTTAGCTGACGCAACCTACAGAAATGTAAACATATGACTGGGTGCAAGGTGAGAGCCTCTTCATTCCTTTAACAGGTTTATGAATTTGGTTGGGTATCTTTTCTGAGTGAGGTCTCGCATGATATCTTCTCCCCTAAGCATAAATAAGATATAAGGAGGTCATTTGTCAGATCTTTTGTGTGATATTTGAATGTCATCCCTGAGTAGAAAAAGATTTCTTGAATGCCTTTTAAGATTTACTCCTCTAGTAGTTCTCCAATTAACTGGATTTTATAATACAGACTGGATTTATATTTATGCAGGAAAAAAGTATTCTCATTATATTTTTATTCTCATGTTAGATTTATTACTTCTCTCCCTTATAATTTATTTTAGTGGTTTGATCTTATTCTTTATTTATGTCTCTCCCCCAATGAAAAATAATATATAAGATCAGTTTACAATTTTTGCCAGTTTACAGTTTTTGTGTGTTTTAATTCTCCAAACTTCTTGAGGTAAAAGATAGCAAATTATTCCCCCAAAAAATTGCCGTGTGATTTTGGCAACCTGAAAAATGATTGTTTCATGTCCCTTTCTTTTGCTATCCTCATTTTCAGGTTCATGGCATAATTAAAAATGCAAAGGAATAGCCTTCAAGCCACAGATGAATCTTTTTTTGCTGGCTGAAAAGTGTTACTTCAATAATTATGATTGCAAAGCTGAACTGGTATAGTATTTTGTTCTAAAACCTTAACTCATTTTGCCATCCTGGCATTTTCTAAACAGCAGAGTTCCTGCTGTCTCTGGATTTTGTCCCCTGCTCCTTAGCTGACCAAAAGGGGCATAAAAGAGGGTTACCATGCTTTAAGTTTTTGGCTTTGAATCCACAGAATTACAGAAAGGGATAGATGCTATTGATAAACTGTCTTGGCTGAGAGAAAACCTTTTTATAACTTGCTGTTTGTCTCAACTGTTTTGCCCATGTTTTGCATTGTCCATGTGTCTTTGTTGGGATTTTCTTGTATTCAGCCATTTGTAAGTTGCCTTAGATTTGCAACATGGAAGTAGCAATGAATAATGTTTCAAACAAATGAAGGGGCAAACAGATTTTCATCTGCCTAGCCTGGAAGAACAGAAATGCAAGGAAGAAGAGGTGGTCCTCAATCTTAACATGACAACCAACTATGAAAGGTTATGAGGTAGAGGAAAAAGAAAATCTTCTAGATCTAACCATCTACTTTCTGTCAAATTGTTGGAGAGATGCAAGGAGAGCAGAGAGACCCCTATCCTAATTAAAAACAAAAGGCCTTCTCTTTTGAAAACCCTGCCACTACCTTTGCTCTTAGGAAAATGAATAGAAAAAATACATTATTTCTCCTCTGGCTGATTTGTCACTGGATGTGGGAATAGAGAATAGTGCAGATATGGAAAGACTCTGCAAAGTAGCTTTCTTAATACCAAAACAAAACAGAGGAAAAAAGTATATACAGGTTTTGGCTTGCTTCGAATAACCAAAATGCTAAATGAGGTTTGGAAGGGAGAGAAGGAAAGTCCAAATTTTGATTGGTTAGAAATGTGTTAACACTTCCATACAACAAAATCCAATTATCTTCCTTGACTTTCTATGGCATTGCATCAACTTCCACTTGTACAATTAAATTGCTTTTCCTGGCTTCTATTTTCCCTTTTGGCTGATAGTCACAGACACCAATTGAAGCCTGGCTTCACCTAGTTCTGTAGATAGACCAGATTTCTTAAGAGATTTAGAGAGATTTTGGCAAAACCTTCTCTCCTAATAGTTATATGAGAAAGTCTTCTAACATGGTTTTAAGATTCTAGCCCAGATTACTGTCAAGAGAGCTTGTTTGTCCCCAAAACAAAATGCCTCCCATTCACTCTCCTGGTTTTGATAATGACTTCCAGACCTTTCCCTAAAGGATCTGCTTTTTTCCCCTGACTTGGCACTTTTCTATCTTTCAAGACTTCTTAGAAGCTTTTCTCCCTGTGATCTATTAACTCCCTCAGTTGCTACCCACTTTTGTACAACTTTTTCAATTTTGCTGTCATCTGATTGGTAGTAGAACTTCATTGTTTTAATGGGTGCAGCAGCCATTTCACTGGACCCTAAGCTCATTAAAGGAATAATGCCAAGGCAATCCTTCCCTTGGATCATTTTCCATTTGCTAAAATGGGGGTGATAGTAAAATCTGAACTCCATTGCAACTACCTCCTGCAATTGTTCTTCCAAATTTTTCCTTGTCTTCATTATTGTTTGAGATAAAACACAAGAGCTTGGATGAAATACTGTATATATTTAAGTCAAGTCAAATCAAAGTCACTACACAATGATTTCATTGTAACTTTCTTGGCAACAGTATGGAAGTCATTTGACATTGCCTTCTTCCAAGAGTTTCCTTTATTTCATGATGTAGCTGATACTATCATATTTCTTGATATTTTTCCATTCAGTTACTACTATTTTCATTTCAGTTCAAATAGGGTCATATGGTACTATTCTTAGCTTTTTGAACTCAGACAAGATTCACTAGGTATTCCCATTTAATAGAATGAAAGGTATTTTACCAAAATGGACAAGCTTCCATTAAATCTAAAGATTTTGGAATAACACGTACATGCTTACACAGAAACTAATTTTTCATTTCTGAAGAATCCCAAAATTATTTATTATAAGCAAAAGGATATATTCAATCACTAGTATAGCTACCTCCCATGCTTTCCAATTATTATTTTTATTTTTTATTTTGTCAAATGATTATAACAGGTATAAGTATGAACATAGTCATCAATACATGAAATGGATACATATAAGAAAAATAAAAAGAAACAGTAGGACAGGGATAGTAGGCACGTTGGTGGGCTTATGCACGTCCCCTACAGACCTCTTAGGAAAGGGGTGAGGTCAATAGTAGAAAGTCTAAAGTTTTTGGGGGTTGGGGAAGAAACCACAGTCAGGTAGAATATTCCAGACATTGACTACTCTGTTGCTGAAGTCGTATTTTCTGCAATCAAGTTTGGTGCGGTTTACCTTGAGTTTGTATCTATTGTGTGCTCTTGAATTGTTATGGTTGAAGCTGAAGTATTCCTTGACAGGTAGGAAAATGCAATATATAATTTTATGTACTTTTCTTAGATCGGACCAAAGGCGGTGTAGTTCTAGGTTTTCTAGGTATAGAATTTCAAGTCTGGTGGCATAAGATATTCTGCAGCGAGTAAAGGAGTGGAGAATTCTTCTTGTGAAATATTTCTGGACTTTCTCAACTGTATTAATTACTTTCAGTGTTATATCCTGATCTCCATTTTTTACCCCTTTTCTATTTCTCCCTTTCACAATCTACCACACTGACTTCTTTCCTCCAATAGCCTACATCCCATCTCCACACAATCCCTTTATGTCTCTTAGTTAACATCCAGGAAGAAGGGGTTTCCTCACCCTGCCCAATCCCTTCAGAGTGACATCCTTCCCACTCTATTCCTGGTATTCTCCTAAGAAAGAAAACGGCTCTTTTTGATACTTTCCTGTATCCTTATGCTAAAGTTCTCCATCTAATATCTTATTTCATTGTCCATCATTATGTTCTATCTACCCTCCTTCTCAATCATACATCCTTTCTCTGTAATTCCTGAATTTGTCTTCAGGTCTCCCCACCAGGTCCATTCAAGTCCTAGTTTGATGGCCTGTCCAGCCTACTGGGCTGTGGACCAAGCCTTCATTCTTCCTGTTCAATTTGTCTTCTATCACCCACACTTTTGTTGGCCACTGTCTAAAAATGGCATGTAATTTTCACTCAGAGAGATATCCTCAGGATATGGTCTAAAAAGTCAAGAAGGTAGTCATGACAATGTGATCAAAACTTCAGAGGTTTTGAATCTGCATTAAAAAAAACTACATAGTGCTTCAGTTGTGTCATGATGGCCATGGTTGATCATACCTTGCAGACACCCTTACTTTTCATTCTTTTGTTCTTTCTCCTTTCCTATCAACAGCTTAGAACAAAAACACTGTTCTGCTTTTGCTTTCCATCTCAGCTTCCAGTTTAACATATATAATAGGAATTAAGTTAACCTTACGCTGAGATTTTTCTTTAGCCTCACAGATTTTTGTACTCTACATAGGACTTCCCAAAACTGGTAATCCAGAGAACTACAGTATGAGACAACTTTACTGAAAAAAATATTACATCCAAAAATATATTGGGTAAAACCAAAGGAATGAAAATTACAGTCCAAATGCTAATATTGTGAGAGACAATTAGCTATGCCTTCAAGCAGATAAACAGCCTTTCCAAGTGTAATAGAAGCAGATAAGAGATTTGAGTGAAGAATAAAGGTCTTCCAAGTGAATCCTCCACTCCAAAATATAGGAATTTTATTCTTCACATACTGGCAAAAAAGCTACAGAATTTTGGTGATGATTACAAAATAAAATGAAAATGAAGCTTTTACAAAGCACTAGAGATCTTTGGAATGTGAAGGTGGCCGGCAGTGTGTATGAGATCAAAACAAAATAATATGAATGTTTAGACTGTCATCTGATATGAATTTTTAATTTGATCTGATTCAATACGGTAGGTAAAACTTATTTAGAAAATTAAACAAATATGATTTGATGCTTCAATTGGAAGAATCATACTGATTTAATTCTAATCTAGATCAGTTCAGTAACTTTCCTGCTATATATATATAAGTTGATTCCTTCCAGTTAATTCAGTTAAATAAATCAATTTTGTACAAGATAACTTACAATATTAGGACACATTTTTTAAGAGACAAACAAAATTTATGAGTTTTCATAATTCAATTTCTTTTCACATTATTGGAAACTGAAAATAATCAATAACCCAGATCATCCTACTGATTTTTGTTACATTGTTAAACATTATTCCATCTGTTGTTTTCCCAATATCTTGGGATTAGAATTCCAGCAGGGCACCAGATTAAAGATGGGTGTTCCTATATACTACCTTGTGCAAACTACTACAGGGGATGCTGAACTGTTGCTTTCCCTTGCTAAAAGTAAAGAGATTTTGAAATATTTCCTCTCTTTATAATAATTTGCAGGAATAGCAGAATAATTAGCAGAAATACCTGAAATGCCCTCCAAGGCTGAAGAGTTGTGGGCATTAAAGAAACCTCCAAGAAATTATGCCTAACCTAGTCCTCAGATTTAACTCAATCATATCCTTTCCATTATTGATTACATACAGTAAGATAAATTTAGAGTTGATAGGTCTCGCAGTTCACCAATAATATTATGCCTCAACAGAGCACACAATAAGAACAGAATAAGGTTCCACATTAGCAGGTGCAAGACTAAGCTAGGCTTTCACCCAAGCATTCCTGCTGCTTTTTGTTTTGTTTGTTATTTTTTTTTCTTTAAAAAATGATTCTATGTTATATATCAGAACTAATTATTCCTGTTGGGCCAACCTCAAGAAATGTCAACAGTACATTGGAAGTGCTAATTGGGGTGTCCATGCTCTTCAGCACTTTTGAGATCCAACGCTTGGATTGGTGGGGTTAGGCATGTTTTAGAAGACTGCAGCATAATGAGCTTAGTCTCCATGGAAGAAGCAGAGATTTGCTGCTCACACTTTGCATTGCATTCGCACCAGTGCTTTTTGCCAGATACAAAGGAAGCATCTCAAATAGCCAGCAGCTGAAGGCAGGCAGGTTGTAAGGAAATGCAAAGGCAGAATCCTGTACTGCTGTGAATCAAGGCAAAGCATTGCACAACTTCCAGAGTGATTGTTTTTTTGTCTCGACTCATCTACTTTGTGCCAATATTACCATTTTTAAAAAAGAACAGGACAATTGCTGAATCTTCTTACAATTCCTGAGGATTTATTTATTATTTGTGTTATTTTATTTATATTCCACCCTCATTATTTTTATGAACAACTGAAGGTGGCAAACATATCTAATAATTCTTTCTCCTCCTCTTTATCCACAACAACAAGCTTGTGAGGTGAGTTGGGCTGAGATAGAGTGACTTGCCCAGTCACCCAGTTAATTTTCATGCCTATGACAGAACTGGAATTCACAGCCTCCTGGTTTCTTAGCCTAGTGCCTTCACTGCTAGACCAAACTGGCTCTCATATACTGATTATTTTTACAGTAAGAATACACTGACCAAAATAAACACATATTCTTTATTTTGACTTTATTTAAAAGTCATAACCACTTTCATGAGGAAAACCTGGAGATGTAATCAGATATATTGCTATTTTATTGGTCTTATTTATAATGTGCCCTTCCTCCAAAGAAATCTTACATGGACAAACATACATGGAACTATCCAATATTATTTCCTTAGATTATTTAGAAACTAAAGTCCTCCCATAGAAATGTTAATTATTGCTGCTCCAATATAATGGCAATATGACTCTTATAGAAAAAATGTTGAAATTTCAAATTTGCTATTGCTGGTTATTCTTCATCATATTATAAAATGTTATAATGAATCTATAGGGAATATTTTAAGAGGTTAGTTATCCTCAAACTGCAATGGACACCCTCCCCCCCAATATGTACCAAAGATTGTATGACAGAAGTTAACATAGATAATACTTTAATTCCACATTATTACAACTGCCTTGCAATGCAAGGAGAATTGACCTCTAAGCTTATATTTGGGTGTGTGAATTAATCTTGACGTGGATGGGTTACCTTATTGCCTCAATCGCAAAGGTTAAGTGGATAAAGGAGAGTCAGAAGTTGTTGTTTTTTTTAATTATGCATTATACAAGATGCAAAAAGGCCTTTCAGAGTTTGATCAAAATAGTGTTTTCTGATGAGTCACTTTAGTGTCAGTTCCCCTATTGTTCCTGTGGCAGCCTCAAATTTTGGAGCAGACTGTTGAGTAAGTAGTAGTACAAGATGAAATATAATAAGGAATTCTATGTCTGCCTGAAGAACATCTTATGAACAGATTTCCCCATACAGACAAACATGATTTTGATATGGATCTTTTTCTTGCCAGTATAGTTTCCATGAATCTGAATACAGTTTTGATGGGGTCATAATTTAATTTGTGTATTGTCTGCGCTAAATAAAGAGCAGGAAATTATCAACAAAGAGCAGGAAATTATATCACAGGGTTCCAAGCAGAAGCATCCTCAGATTGGTTGGCTAAAATTCCTTTTGTTCATGATGGGATCCAGAGAGATTCATCCTACCTTACTGTGCACATTCATAAAAATAATGTATCTTATTGAATCATAAATAGTGATTAGTGCTTCAATATGCCCATGTGCAAAGCAAGTGATAAATGTATGCTAAGCAGCCAGCCTCACACTTTTTCCTGGGTGGGGTGTGGGTAGGTGTGTGGGTGGGTGTTTGACAATGAAAGAAATACATAATGGCTTGCAGTTACTCTACAGATCAATGAACTTCTGAGATTCAGTGGGATTATGCTGCCAGCTAAAACTACACACAAATAAGTGCAGTAAATTAAAAGATCCCTATTATATGGTGAGACATATGGCATTATTTTATGGAAATCACTTTGAATCACAAAGCCTACTTGAAATAGTGTAACAATGGAAATAACGTGCTGATGTATTCCAAGAAATAATCAATTTCAAAACTATCTGTCTTTCTATCTATTTATTTTTCTGCCTTTATCATTTTTTATCAATAACTCAAGGTGACAAACATATCTATTACTCCTTCCTCCTCTATTTTCCCCACAACAACCTTGTGAGGTAGATTGGGCTGAGAAAGAGGATGACTGGCCCAACTTTCATGCCTAAGGCAGGAGTGGAACTCACTCTCCTGGTTTCTAGCTTGGGGCCTTAACCACTAGGCCAGACCAGAGTAACTCGAGTGAATATTGTGAGCTCCAATAAAGTGAACAAGGCTACATCTGAGTACTTAAGTATAGTTTATGTTGTTAATCATTAAATGTTATTGCAAGTCCATTGACAGAGGAGACAGCCTCTGTGTCATTGCCTGATTTTCGGCTTTTATCCTGCTCCCTTCCAACTTAAAAGCATCTATCCCTCAGAATGCTAAAATGAAGAAATGTGCATCCTGGGGTCACAATTCAAGCTTTGCCCTTTCATACGTGCACTACAATGTTGACCACACAAGGATATAAGGATAGAAGTTTGCTTTGTGATATCATGATGCACTTTTCATGATTTGCACCCCAACCAAGATGCCTGGATTTCCAATCATTGTCATATAACAGGTCGTCCTTGCATTTGTATTCTCCAAAATTAGATCATTAAAGGCAAAAATAAAAAAAATGTTTCTCATATTAATACCTAAGGGAGAAGACTTAATGTGAAGTTAATAGGAGGTAGATAGGTCAACCGACAACTGAATTTTACTTTAAAGTTAATATATTGGAAGGGAGAAAATGATACCAAATTATTTAATCAGTGGTTGCTTACCATTTAGCTTCTGAGCGTTCACTCTAGTGTCTTACCTGCCGTTCCTCCACAACAGCAGCCAACTTCATTAAAGAACAAAAGTAAAGTAATAAGTCATTTCACACCCTGTCTGACCACTCTACAATAATAGCAAGATTTCATGCAAGGGTACAACATTATGCCTGTCTGCAATCACAGTCGCTTTGCAAAAATCTTAATTCACATTTCACATGCAGCTAACCTTGTTACCATCCCTTCATAAATCCATCAGTGTTGCAGCTGCACGTCTTCACAGCCCAACATCTTAAAATTCATCACTTTGGCACCTTTGCATCACTACAGGTCAAAGTAAGGGAGCCAACCACGAATAATTAAGGATGCCCAGATGTTTAGGCTTACTCTTTTTCAAACATTTCTTTGGTATGAGACGATGTCTGTCCCTTCCCCTTAAATTGGAAATATACATCCATTAAATTGCAGGGTGAGACTAAAAAACCAAGTTTCAAACTCCTCCTCCTATCTTTCTTTCTTTCTTCCTTTTTTTTCTTTACCCTTACATGTATAGTTCTTTGTAGCTGGAATTTGAACAAGAAGCGTGATAATGAGTAGGCTGAGGGAAAGAAAGGTGTTATCTCATTAAGGTAATTACTAAGACATCCCTACCATTAGATTGGTTTGAAAATGTGGCAATTAAAGAGCCCTACATGGGCTCCCAGAGACAAGGGAACAAGACAATTCTCTTGAAACTCCTGTGTTGCGGTTAATGTGTGTCATAGAAATGAAAAGGCAGGCAATCCCTTGCAAAATGCCTCATTCTCTCTCAATGTCTTACTTCTCTTACAACACATACACACCCTAACAGAAAGATCCCATCTTTAAGTCCTCCTTTCAACATTCAGCACATTGCAAATAACAAATGCATATATATGTATCAGTTGAAAAGTTCCAAAACACTCAGTTTGGTTCATAAATACAACTTTAAAAAGCTAGAACCTGGTGGGAAATAGTCCTGTTGTTTATTTAATCAAACGTTGTTCGTGGAACTTAGAATTCAAAATATGAGTTATTTTCATCTATAGTTCTCTATGTGACATAAGAGCATCTAAGCCAATAGAAGATGTATGAGCCATAACTCCCTGTGGAAAATCCTATATCGCCATCAGATCATTTTATACTCAAGTCCACTTTTAGATTTAAAATGAACAGGCAGAGTGATCTTGGTGATACCTGTTCGTTCAGTGACATCTTGGCTTTGCTACATTACATACTTAATGTAAACAGCCTATAACCACAGCAGTACACATATGTCACATGTATGTGATACATGCATGTTAATGGTACAACATAGTGTAAACTCCGAACTTCTCCATGCCACTGCTATAGCAGCATGTACAGCAGTACCAGCAAATGACATCAGCCAGAAAATAATTGGCCCAGCGAAGTTGCCATTTCTCTCCTCCCTGCTGGAAGGAGGATGATTTTCTAGCCACTTCAATCTGATTCATGTGAAGTATGGTTTGTTTATTTTTTCCTACATCACAGTCCTTCTTTTGTCATTTCCAATAAATTGAATAAAACATATCATTTTTACAATTGTTGTGCATATAACTAAAGGCGTAGAAATAAATGGGAAGAAGATTGACAGCAGTTGTGGAAAGATGCCAAGAAGACCAGGGGTTGAGTTAGCATGTAGGAGAACCCTGAGGAGATCAGGGGTAGGCCAGTAGAAATATCAGCAACAATGCTGGGAAACACTAGGAAAGCTGAGCCAGGCTACATCTGAACTAGTGGTTGCCTAATTTAGATAATTCTTTACATCATGGGTGGCAGGTCTGATACAGGAGAAATTTGCAAAATCAGTGGGATTTGATAATGCTATTCATATCCAATTATCTGAATACATGCCTTCTCCAAACCCTTTGCAGGCCAGTCAAATTGGCAGCCCGTGGGCCAGATGTATCACATGCAGGCCACGCCTACCCCAGCTCCGCAAAGGCAAAAAATGTCACAATACATTATGATACATCACGTGACATGATTGAGTTTGACACCTGTGCTGACACCTGAGCAGTCATTGCCAACCAGTGGGCCAGGAAAATTTTGGTGGTCCGCAGAGAAATGCCCCTCCCAAAGCACTCCCACCAAAGCAATTAATCCAGGCTGCACAAGAACACAAGGCTGCGCCACCCACATGGCCCGCCCCCCTGCAGGCCCCCACTCTTCAGCCGAGCACAAACTTGAGTAGAGCCATGCAAGCTGGAACTGGAAAGTAAGACCAACGGCGGGGGAGGGAAATCTGCCCCGGGGTGGCTTGAGGATGTTGGTGGGAAAGTCAGTCCCATATTCCAGAGCTGCAGTAGTCACAGGACTGGCCGCTTGGAAGTCCCAGAGCAGCTCCTCCAGTCTATGGCAGGCCAGTGTACCCTGGTGGATGAGCAACTGCTCCAGGATGGCTTAAAGGGCCAGTCCTGTGATTACTGCAGCTCTGGAATATGGGACCAACTTTCCCATCAACATCAGCAAGCCACCGTCAGTCAAAATTCATATTAGTGGTTTGGGGAATTTAAAATTATGAGTTTGGTGGTCTCTTAGGTCCAAACGGTTGACAACCCCTGCTTTAGAAGAAACAAAATAATCTCTCTTTTTTTGGAAAATTTTATTGATTTTTAAAAACAAACATAAACAAACAAACATAGAATATAAAAACCTAAAGCATCTTTTTTGAAAGCAGCCTGATTCCGGGTTACATCTCTTCGTACAGACACAAATTCAAGTTCATGCTCATTTTTATATACCATTCCATATCTTATTACCATTCTACATTTTCTATCTAGCTTCTCTCCTCTTTTAATTTTTTCAATTTTATTTTATTTATTTCGTCTCAATTCAAATCGTTGTACTTATATTCTTTGTCTGTCCTGTTTCAGCTATTATCTTCTCTCATTAAAAACAAACAAACATAAACAAACAAAACATAGAACATAAAAAACATAAAACATCTTTTTTGAAAGCAGCCTAATCCTGGGTTACAACTCTTTGTACAGACACAAATTCAAGTTCATGCTCATTTTATATACCATTCCATATCTTGTTACCATTCCACATTTTTTATCTAGCTTCTCTCCTCTTTTAATTTTCTTAATTTTATTTTATTTATTTCATCTCAATTCAAATCATTGTACTTATATTCTTTGTCTGTCCTGTTTCAACTGTCTATTATCTTCTCTCATTAAACAAAATTTCTCCTGTAATCACTAATTGGAGTATCACGCCTCCCTAAAGTTATAACACTTAATATAATACATAACTTTGGTTAGATTCTGCTTGGTACATTCTAAAACTACACAGTACATTTTTTAAAAAGAAAAAATTATAAATATATCATATAATTAAAACAACAATCCAGACCAATTCAATTCTATCATTAATAATAATATTCATTTAAATCTTAGACATTTTACATATTACTTTTCAAATAGATATCATACTTCTATGGGAACACTTATAAACTTTCCATAGTTGCTTCCCCCCCACTTCACTTGTATTTTATAAAACATTGAATAGTTAAAATGTTCCCATTCCTCCCTGATTCAATTCTCTCATTTATTTTATTTCCTCTTTTTTTTTAATTCACAAAAGTTTCACTGAATTACACTATTTAAACCCACTTTTTAATCATATGTTATTTCCAATTTTCTAACATTATTTCAAATATAACAATACAATCTTATGTACCTTTACAGAATCCCTTTTTCAGTTAAATTTTCTCCCATTATCTCTGAATAAGTCCTGTTTCTTTACATCTTGCTCCAAACTTTTGTAATTTCTCTTCCTTCTTCCCTTTCTTCTTTTCTCTCCCTTTTTACCCCCTTGTCTCTCCACCTCCATTTTCCTCTTCTGTGTTCCCCTTTTCTGTTGCTTTCCAACATTATATCCACTTTTTACATTATTTTTCTGTTTTTTGGCAGTTTTTTTTAAGTCTTAAATTCTCCATTCTCTTTCCCCCATTTCCCCTTTCTTCCCCAGACAGTTAATTGTTCATTAAAGATGGCTTCTTCTTTATTCCACTCTTCTAGTTGCGCAATCCTTTCTTGTTGTTTCTTATAGATACAGATCTCCATTTCTAAAAATTGAAAAACAGAGCCAAAGGAGTCCTTCCCTTCTTGTGCCTCTTCTTTATATTTTGTAGATTCCATTTTCAGTTCATCCAGAAGTGATGCCATTGTAGAGTTTCCTTAAACAACCACCTGAATTGTTTTTACTCAAATATAATTTCCAAAAATTCCAATGTCACCAAACAGTCTAAATACACACAAGCTGTTCCGTTCAATACTTTCTTCTTTTTTCACTTTCTCTTCTTGGGGTTATTGTTTCGTTGCAGAGTTCCAGTTAAAATGTATCTTTTAGAAGTCTTATTTAAATTCAACTTTTAGTTCTTTTCAATTCCAGGCAGACTCCTCCTTCCAAATCCTGCCCTTCTTCTTTTCCTCTCCTTTCCCTCTTGTAACAAAAAAAAAGAATTTTTTTAGTGTTCAGAAATCTTTCTTATCCCCTTGGCATTTAATTATATTTCCAGTTTAGTTACCTATTGGTGCCAAAGCGGATTTTTCCAATTTCTCATTCAGCTCTCTTTGCTGTCAACATAGGGAAGGAGAGTGAAGGAAAAAAACCACTTTCCTTTTTCACTTTCATTCACTGCTTCCAACTTTTCTTTAGGAGTGATGTATCTTTTATAAAATTTAAATTCCAGGATACCTTGGTCGTTACTTTTTGTCCCGGTCAGCCAAAACTTTCACTTCTTAACTTCCTCCTGCACTTCTTTTCTGGCTAAGTGCTTCTTTGAGGTGGCCATTTCTGACCGCCGCTCTTACTGCCTTTGGGAAAGGGAATTTAGCCAGCTGAGGAGGAGAGATGCGGTTCCCCTCAACCCTCCTGGGGCTTCCCCATCTTCACCATCTCTACAGGGTGGCTTAGCCCCAAAGCCAGCTGGCTCGGGGCACTCCAGCGGCGAGCCCAGGCAGATATCGTGCACGATCGCGGATTCCTGCCTGCCACCGAAGCTCTGCAAACTGGAGGACGTCCGAAACAAAAACAAAACAATCTTGTTAAGGTGGAACAAACATATAACTAAGCCCGTAAGTGGAACAATTGAATATGTGGTATGTGGCTGCTTTAAGAGTCACATTAATTGAATCACATTCTTAAAACAGCCACATCTTTTTTCCAGCTTGTTAAGAAAACAGAGGCTTCCTTAATGAATAGCAGAAAGGAACTGTGTTCACAGAAAGTCTAATGTATATGTATAGAATCAGTTTTTAAGGCAGGTCCATTTTAAGATGGTGGGCATGGCCTACTGGAACTTCCTGGAGGGCCATTTTTCACCTTCCCAAGGGTCCAGAGGCTTCCCTCGGGCCTCTGGGAGGCGAAAATGGCCTTCCCAGGCTCTGGAGGCCCTCCAGAAGCTGGAAACAGGCCCATTTCCAGATTTCCAGTACTTCCGGAAGGCCCATTCTACCACCACCCCCCAGAGCCTCCACACGGAACCTGCACTTACCTGAATCAAAAATAGGCTATGTGGAGACTCCTGGGACGAGAGGGGAGGGGTGGGCAGGACCAGCCAATCGGATCAAATACTGGTTTAGTGAACCAGATGCAAATTTAACATCTGGTTCACCCAAACCAGTCCAAACCGGTAGAGTACCACTCCTGGAAGTAAGTTACAGTAGAATAGCTGGTTTATCCTAAAGACATCGTATTGGATCCACAATGGACTAGAATCATTGAAACATAACTGAATTATTTTTTTAATTTAAATAGCTTTATTATCAATATATTTACATCTGAATTAAAACCACTGAACTTCAATTACTTTTATTTCAGAACTGAAAGTTTTTTAAACAGATTTGACTTGCAAACAAATCTTTTCTATCCTCCCTAGAATCTATAGCTAACTATATCAAGATCCTGAGCTTCTCTTCAGTTGGGTTTTATTTAGATAACCCTGATTCTCTTAAAATACTACCATGTGCGTGTCTGCTCTCAAAGTGGCAGAACTTTCAATTGGACTTGTTCCCAGATATGTATATTAGAATTGTTCCCTTTATTAGAAAACAATATTCAGGAAATAAACTTAAATTCAGCAAACATTACTGCCACAAGGCACAATTAAATAATTTTACAAATAGGATGGGCACAAAAATAAAAATAAACATTGCATAAATCAAGCAAGATTTTGGATGAGATCATTGTTTTATTAAGATTTCTTGGTTCTCAAGTGAATTTTCATTGTTGTCATGAGTAAAAAAGATGATGATGTTCTCACTGATTCTTTTAAGATATTAGGGTTATCTTTTAAGCTATTGTTTTGGAATGTTTTTTGTGAATTAGATGTGTATAATGTTGCTAACTTAATATAATATACATTTATGATACTATCCACATCAGTCTGTCTAATCTTTGATCCAGTCTAATAGGTTTTTTGTTTCCTTCATGCCTTACCAAAATTGAACAATCTATTTTATGCCAAAATAATACCTTACAAATGTTTACTTTGGTAATTATTCTAAGTTACTGAATATTTCAAATGACTAATAAACATTGCCAAATTTGTTGTATATTTTGTATACTTACAACAAAAATTTGAACCAACAAAAGTGACTTATAATGTGCCAATGCTTATATAGGATTGTATTTCCCAAGAAAGAGCCTCTGAGTGTAAAATACTAAAGCCCATATCACACTGCACCAACGGATGCAAAGAGGATGTAAAATGGAGAAAAACGCTTGCCATCCGTTGGAAAACGCGATGCATCCATTGTGTACTCACTGCGTACGTCTTTCATACGCTTTATCCGTCAAACATCCATCTACTGCTATTTCATCTGCTCAAAAAGTTTTGAGCTGCACAAAACTTTTTCAGCGGATGAACTTTCCGCCGCGTATGATCTACATCCGCGACACATACGGGCAACAAACATTCTACGTCCATTGTCATCCGTTAAACGTCCGCTGTATCCTCTCGGCATCCTCTGGGCATCCACGCAACTCACATCTGCTGCATCAGAAAGCGGAAAGAGGGAGGAAGCGAAAGGTACGCGGAACGTCCACACAGCGTTAGTGGCACAGACATAGAAAGGGTGAAAGCAGATGCAGCTCGGATATAAAGCATTAAAACGGACAAAAGTTTGCATATGGGATGTATCTCGGATATTTAGGATGTCTGGAGGATGTCTAGAGTATGTGGAAGGACACCTTGTGGAAAATTAACATTTCCTATAAAAAGGGGGAGGAAATCACCTGGATCTCATTTTCAGTCCAACAGCTGTGGTGTGCAGACATCTTCAGCCTTGCTCTTGCTCTTCCACATCATCCATTGATCTCCACCATGGATCATCGCACACTCCTTTTGGTAGCCGCGATCATTCAACACCAGAACCAAGCCCTGTTCAGACTGTTTTACCTTTTCTACGCAAGGAGAAGAAGGAGACGTCCAAGAGCTGTGTGGGTCCGAGGATGGATCAGGAGAAGAGTGGAGTTTGGACTCTATGACAAGCTGATGGTGGAGCTGAGGAATGAAGACCCTCGTGCATTCCAGCACTTCATGAGGATGCCACCAGCCATGTTTGACAAAGTTGTGGAGCGGCTGAGACCCAGGTTGACCAAGGCAAACACCAACTTCTGTCCCAGCCTGGACCCTGGACTGAAGGTGGCACTGACTCTGTGCCACCGGGCCTCTGGGACCATTACAGAAACATGCAGTATGCCTGGAGGGTGCCACACAACACCATCAGCATTGTGGTCAGAGAAGTGATGCAGGCCATGATCGAAGAATATGTGGAGGAGCTCCTCCAGTGTCCCACCACTGAAGAAGACTAGAGGAAAATTGCAGAGCAGTGGTATCAGAGGTGGAACTTTCCCCACACCGTTGGAGCCAAAGATGGGAAGCATGTGGCCTGCAAAGCTCCAGCCAACTCAGGGTACAATTATTACAATTACAAGGGCTTCTTCAGCATCATCCTCTTTGCCATGGTTGATGCTGACTACAACTTCATGTACATCAATGCTTCAGGCAACGGGTCAGCTTCAGATGGCCAGATATACAATGCCAGTGACCTCAAGGATGGGCTGGAACGCAACCTCATCATGGGTTTTCCAGATCCAGACCCCCTACCCAACGACACACAAGATGTGCCCTACTTCATCGTGGGTGATGATGCCTTCTCCCTCAGAACCTACCTCATGAAGCCCTACACTTCAAGATACCTCACCCGTGAAGAGAGGATCTTCAACTACAGGCTGTCCAGGGCAAGACGGGTGGTGGAGAACGCCTTTGGCATCCTGGCCAACAGGTTCCAGGTACTTCTCACCACCATGCAGCATCACCCAGGGACTGTAAGGAGCATCGTGGAAGCTTGCTGCATCCTGCACAATCTCATGCACACCCGCTACCCAGTGTTGCAGAACAGGCTTGTGGACTGTCAACAAGGCAATGGGGACATGGAGCCTGGTGAATGGAGGCAAGGACAAAACCTGATAGACACTGTGGATGTGCAAGGCCCCAACAGAGCTTCACGTGAAGGGAAGAAGCAGCACAACCTCCTGAAACATTGGTGCAACTCCCCAGCTGGAGCAGTGGAGTGGCAAGACAGGATGGTAGATGCTTAATGGATGCTTCCTTGAGCCTGTCTAATAACACTGATGAGATTGTGCCATGTATGTTGAGTGGCCCTACAATGAATAGGGCATTAATAAAGAGTTTTGTTTATTTTGAAATGTGTTGATCAATGAATAAATTGTTATTGATAATAAAGGGCCATATGTGTGTCAGCTGGGAGGGTGGACCATACAATCCCACTATGCTTGCACTGGAGGTTTATCTATCCCACAACTATCCTTACCCATACCACAACTATCCTTACCCATCCACAGCTATCCTTACCCATCCCACAACTATCCTTACCCATCCCACAACTATCCTTACCCATCCCACAACTATCCTTACCCATCCCACAACTATCCTTACCCATCCCACAAGCATGCAAAGGCTTAATCCTTTTTTCAAAGTTTTCACCAACACTTTATTTAGTAAAAAAAATGAACCAAGTGTGTGAAGCAAAGATAAACTTTATTAATAACAAACTGTATGACTTTTTTAAAAAGCAAAATGACCCAAGTAAAGTGTCTTTAAGCAAAGATCAAGTGAACAGGTAACAACTCAGTCTCTGGCACTCTTCTCAGTTACTCTGAGGCGTGCCCATGGTCTCAGATGTAAAGGGGCCAGGGATTGTGGAGGTGGCTGTGGCTGGAGTGCTGGTCTGAGGCACCATTGGGGTGCCTCGCCCCGAGAGTACAACAGGAGATGGTGTGTGCAGGAAGCTCTCAGAGAGCTGACTCAGTCCCGTGAGGTTGAGAGGCTCTTCATCAAGTACCTGAGATGTGAGGCCCAAGACTGATGACAGATGTTCTGATGACGGGCTCGGCTGTGGGGTGGAGGAAGGAGGAGTGTAGTGGGGCTGTCTGGTCTGCAGCTGGGTCAGCTAAGGCGTCTGTGGCGTCCGATGAACCTGGGCCTGGACTGGGAAGGGCTGCCTCTGCTGTGGGAAGTCCTGGTAGTGGTAAGCTTGGTAGGTGAGGGGCTGTTGAAATCCGTGGAAGGGCTGTGACATCGCCTGGGGTGGAGGAGCAGATCTGGAGTGGGTAGGAGCAGGTTCAGCTGGGCCTGGAGGGTGGTGCAGAAGAGCTGTGATCCTCTCCTTCATCATCTGGTACTGGGCCTTGGGCATGTCCATGAGGGTCTGGCTCACGTAGGTGATGAAGGGCTTGCAGTTCAAGCACGGTATGTCGAAGTGGACCAGCTGGGAGAGGAGATCTGTGCTGGCTTTGATTGTGTCCCTGATCTCCAAGAGGACAGTGTGGCTCTGTCTCTCCGGTCTGCCTCTCTGCCAGCTTTCTGTGGAGCTGGGGGTGGGGGTGGGGTGGTCTCTGGGGGCTGCTTCTTCTTGCTCCATCTGAGACAGGGGATCCTCCATGTCCTCCGGCACAGGGAGTGCAGCTGTCGGGGGGGTCTCTGTTGTGGGGCCCTCTAAAGACACCTGTCTGGACACGGTAGCTGTCTCCTGGCTGGAAGAGGAGTGGCTCTCTGTGGGCTGTCTGAGGGAGAGGGTTGACAGAGGGGCTGTTCCTCAGTGGCAGATCTCACCCTCCAGGAAGCTGCACTTGGCCATGACATAGGTCTCCCGGTCAGTGAGCTTGACAGCAGCCTGCCCGGATTTCTTCAGGTGCAGCTTGCCATACCAGGTGTGCATGTGCTTCCACCACCCCAGGAGGACATCTGAAGTGTAGCCCAGGCTCTCCGCCTTCTCTCTCCAAGCTGCCTGCTTTCTCTTGGTGTCACGATAGAGCCTGTGGCCCTTCCTCCACAGGTACTCGTTCTCACTCAGCCATTCCAGCACCTCCTCCTCATGGTCCTCGGAAATGGAGTACTGTTTCCTCTCTCCCTTCTCCTTCCCTTGCCTCTTCCTCCCTCTGGCAGGGCCTTCAGGGCCTTCAGCAGCAGGGCTTTGAGGGCCTTGGGGCTGGTCCACCACAGCAGCAGCAGCAGCAGGAGAAGCACCAGCAGCAGCAGGAGAAGCACCAGCAGCATCAGCAGCAGGAGAAGCACCAGCAGGAGAAGCACCAGCAGCAGCAACACCAGGAGCACCAGCACCAGCAGCAGGAGGAGAAGCACCAGCAGCACCAGCAGCACCAGCAGGAGAAGCACCAGCAGCAGCAACACCAGGAGCACCAGCAGCAGCAGCAGAAGCACCAGCAGCTTCAGAGTCAGCACCAGGGGGAAGAATAGTGGTTCTGTCCTTCTTGCTAGGGCTGGCAGGAGTAGGCACAGGCTTCCTCTTCTTCTCCATGGTGTTCTCTCAAGATGTCTCTGACAGCAGGTCTTTCCTCTGAATGCTGACTGCTTGCGAGCTGCATCCTTTTATATCTGCGGAGCTGACACAATTCATCCTCCCTGCATGCGCAGTGAACGCTTTTCATCTGCTACGCATCCGCTTCGCATCCTATAGGCGTCTATGATGCATCTGCGTCATCTGCTACGCATCCTCTCCTTCCGCTATGCGTCCGCTTCGCTATTCTCCCCCGGAACCCCTGCGGATGTGTCATCCGCTTCCATCTGCTTTCATCCGCTAGGCTTCCTAGGAACATCCCCTTTACATCCCCGCTACATCCTCCCCACGTCCATTCCTTTCCGCTGTTTTCCATTCTGTTTATGCAAATTTGGGACACTTTTGAGAGCGGATAACAACGGATGGAGCCACCCCCAAAATTTTGCTCGTCCGCTGTGTCCTTTTTGCATACGTTTTGCATCCGTCGGCCAGTGTGACCTAGCCTAACCTGGGAGCACATTAAAAACTTTCAAAATCTTAATGGCCCTTTTTTAAAAGCATATCATTATGTTTGGGAGGCATCTTTCCTATGATCCACCCAAACCATCTTAATAACACAGATAGATTGTTGATCTATATTCATTCTAATGTTTCTTTTTGAGCTCATCTAACTAAATAAATCAATACATTCCTTGTGATTGTCCTGTGTGGGTAAAACATTGGGCATTTGGAAGGAAAGAAGGAAATGTACAAAAGTAAATGGTGTGTGACATCTCACAAATGCCATGTTTTAGATCAGATGCTGGGATATAGACATGTAATTGCAGCACTTACATGATGGTGTCACTGTATGCATGTTATTTTGGCATCAACACAGAGATGGCTGTAGATATCTCTGGTTAAAATCAATAATCTTCTTTTTACTGGTGTGATCTAATTAGTACTAACTACCTCCATTAAATTTGAGATTTTATGCATCTTTGCATAATGTAGGAATTGCTAAACAATAAGATGTTAATCTGTTCATAATCTGAAGGGACACGGTGGCTCAGTGGCTAAGACGCTGAGCTTGTTGATCAAAAAGATCCGCAATTCGAATCCCTAGTGCTGCGTAACGGAGTGAGCTCCCGTTACTTGTCCCAGCTTCTGCCAACCTAGCAATTCGAAAGCATGTAAAAATGCAAGTAGAAAAATAGGGACCACTTTGGTGGGAAGGTAACAACATTCCATGTGCCTTCAATGTTTAGTCATGCTGACCATATGAACATGGAGACATCTTCGGACAGCGCTAGTTCTTCAGCTTTATAACGGAGATTAATGCCATCCTCGAGAGCTGGAAACAACTAGAACATATGTGCAGGGGGAACCTTTACCTTTACCTTAATCAAAATCTAGCTGAGCCAGCAAATAATTATTTATTCCATCATATGCTTTCTCATTCAGCTACAATGTGCTTAAGCCCATGTCCCACTGCACCAATGGATGCAAAGAGGATGTAAAACATTAAAAAAAGCTTGCCATCTGTTGGAAAACGCGATGCATCCATTGTGTACTCACTGCATACGTGTTTCATACGCTCTATCCCTCCAGCATCTGAAGCACTGAGATTTCATCCGCGCAAGAAGTTTTGAGCTGCACAAAACTTTGTGAACGGATGACCTTTCTGCCGTGTACGATGTAAATCCGTGACATCCGAGCAACAAACGTTCTATGTCCGTTTATCATCTGTTAAACGTCTGCTGTATCCTCTCTGCATCCCCTGGGCATCCTCGCAACTCACATCCGCTGCAGCTGAAAACGGAAAGAGGGAGGAAACAAAAGGTACACGGAACGTCTACACAGCGTTAGTAGCACGGAAATAGAAAGGATGAGCAGTGAGCAGTTTGCATCCGATATAATCCGCTCGGCTTCCTATGAACATCCGTTTAACATCCCCGCTACATACTACCCACGTCCATTCTTTTCCATTCTGTTTATGCACATTTT